>JABSTQ010010104.1:0-600000 GCA_013358835.2 Ixodes persulcatus | reverse complement strand
AGGAGGGAAAAGAATTCCTGATAAGCAGAGCGGTATTAAATCATCGGCATCTGCACTACTTCAGCAAACGCATCTTGGAACACCGTGCTTCATTTGTAAATCTAAAGAACACAAGACAGAAGAGCGCACTTCGACAGTTTCACTGGAACAAAAGAAGACGATACTACAGAAACACGGCAGGTGCTTCCGCTGCACTCTTACGAGCCACATGTCTAAGAACTGCCGAAGACGAATCACATGCAAACAGTGTCGAGGCCGACACGCTGCCACAATGTGCGACACTAATTTTACAAACGGTGTACAAAAGAACGTCGCTGGTACAGCTCCACTACAGCCAAATTCAATGACATACGCTTCGGACCAAAAGATAGTGTTGTTACAAACAGCTGAAGCGTGGGCCTCTGGAACCCAAAACAAACCGTCGGCTACAGTGATGTTTGACGGAGGTAGCCAGAGATCCTTTATAACGGAGGACTTATCTCGAAGACTAGGTTGCAAAATATTGGGAAGCGAACGGCTTGCAATAGGGTATTTCGGTGGACACAAACAGGAAAATAACTTCAGAAGGGTCCTCATCACTCTTCAAAACAAACACGATGGACGTAACTACCACATCGAGGTTCCTGAAACCGGCATCATTTGCGATCAACGAATATCCCAACCGGACGATAACGTCATAAAAAAGCTACGTCAGATGAATTATGCGGTCGCGGTTATCACTGACGACGACAACTGCGACCCTATCGATATCCTAATCAGCTCAGACCACTATTGGGATTTTGTCACAGGACGAGTCACGAGACTCTGCGGCAATCTCAAAGCCATCGAGCACGTGTCATGGGGCCGTGCACAGCAGACTGTGCACGGCCCCATGACACGAAATGCTACCTTGGTGCAGTGCTCGCAAAATGTAGTACTTAATGCTTCATTGACCACCAATGCCATTGGTAATACACTACAAAAGTTCTGGGATTTGGAGTCCATGGGAGTGACAGAAAGCAAGAACGATGAGACGGCCGACGCCGTACTGATTTCTTACGAAGAAAATGTAACGAACGACGGAGAATGTTACCAGGTATCCTTGCCTTGGAAGCCTTCGGTCCTCCTAGATAGCAAGAAGGACGTTGCCGAAAAGCGACTGATCCAGCTTACTAAAAGGCTCCGGCGTAATGAAGATATGCTACACGCGTACGACTCTGCCATAAGGAAGTATGGCTACGAAAATATGGCTGAAAAGGTAAACATCGAAGAGAGCAGTGGGGTCGTCTACTATATGCCGCACCAGCAGGTAATCAAGGAAAGTAGAACAACGAAACTACGTGTAGTCTTCACTGCTTCGTCACGCAGCCACCGATCAAAGTCATTAAATTACAATTTAGAGAGCGGACCAAATCTAAACGCTGACCTAGTGGGTCTGCTTCTGAACTTCAGGAGACATAAAAATGCACTCGTTGCAGACATAGAAAATGCTTTCCTACAAATCGTTATCAACGAAAAGGACAGAGATGCCTTGCGTTTCTTATGGTTTGAAACCAAGCCAGTGGAAGACCATCCTTTCCCAAAAATTGAAACCTGGAGAATGACAAGAGTCCCGTTTTGAACAACCTCAAGTTCATTTCTCCTTGCAGCGACACTGCAACATCATCTGAAACTCATGATTCCTCAGTACCTTGAGACTGCCAGAAAACTCTTGAAGTCTATCTACGTCGATGACATTCTAACAGGTGCGGACAACGAGAAGCAAGCTCTACGTATCTACTCTGAAACAAGTGACATTTTTAGTCTTGCCTCTATGAAACTTCACAAATAGTCATCTAACTCGACAAGAGTCCTGGAGGAAATGAACGAGGACGAAGCTGAATGAGTCGTTGGAAACAGATTTTCACCCGTACACTGAACGGCGCCAGCATTCCAAGTACATCCTTGCTGTTGTCTGCAGTACGACCCGTTTGGTGTCTGTTCGTTTCTGTGAGCATGTGATCATGCTTTCTAGTGTAAATGACAGCACGTCTGAACTCGGGTTCCAAGTGAGTCCTAGCACCTTAAGAATACCTTTAAGATCTCCGAGTACATGCTTTCTGGTGTAAATGACAGCACGTCTGAACTCGGGTTCCACGTGAGTCCTAGCACCTTAAGAATACCTTTAAGATCTCCGAGTACAACTCGGAGATCTTAAAGGTATTCTTAAGGTGCTAGGACTCACGTGGAACCCGAGTTCAGACGTGCTGTCATTTACACCAGAAAGCATGATCACATGCTCACAGAAACGAACAGACACCAAACGGGTCGTACTGCAGACAACAGCAAGGATGTACTTGGAATGCTGGCGCCGTTCAGTGTACGGGTGAAAATCTGTTTCCAACGACTCTGGCCCCTTAACCTTGACTGCGACAGCCCGTTACGTCATGATCTTCTAGAGGAATGAAGTTGATGGTGTGACGAACTTCACTTTCTTGGCGAAGTAACTGTACCACGATTCTACAGAAACTAGATGTCAGGAAGCGTACAGCGAACAATACTTCACGTATTTGCAGATACAAGTACCACGGCGTATGGAGCAGTAGCATATCTCTGCTCTGCACAATGACCACATCAGGTGAAACCCATTCAACATTTATGCTTTGTAAATCACGCGTAGCCCCACTCGAGACTGTGACTTTGGCAAAAGACAAGAGCTTTTAGCTTGTCTAGTGGCTGCGAGGATCTATCGTCACATACGACTCAATTTAAAGACACACTGACAGAGACAGATCTCTGGACGGGTTCTATGATTGCGTTGTACTGGATCATTGGAGACGCAAACCGATGGAAACAGTTTGTCCAAAACAGAGTGCGAGAGATTCAAGCTACACCGAACGTGAACTGGAAACGCTGTCCTGGCAAAGGTAACCCAGCCGATCTCATTACGAAGGGTATATCAGCCAAGCAAGTTGTTGCAAGTCGGCTATGGTGGGAAGGACTTTTATGGATCACGATGGATGAGACAGCGTGGCCCATGCAACATGTGTCAAAAGGAGAGTTCCATTCTTGCGATTTGGATGAGAAAATTTATGTGAGCGTCTTGCAAACTATGGGACCGATCGAGCCAGCAATACTGGACGAAACGCGATACAGCTCGATTCAGCCACTACGCCGAACGACAGCCTGGGTCCTGACATTCACTAGCAAGTTGAGACACAAGAGTGATCGAAGGGGACCCCTGACTACGGACGAGCTCTACGAAGCTGAACTGTATTGGATTCGAAGAGTACAATTCGCCTCCTTTCAGCAAGAATTAGTTGCACTCAACGAGCCCTACAGATACCAGCAGAATCCAAACTGAAGGACATGCCAATGTTTATCGATCAGGAGGGCGTGCTGCGGGTCACTTGCCGACTGCAACACAGCGAAGCATCTTACGGCGAGCGACACCAAGTTGTCCTACCAAAGGATCACCGATACTCCCTGCTTCTTGTACGTCAAGAACACCAAATACTTCTTCACGCTGGCGTACACGACACGCTTGTTCAACTAAGAGAACGTTACTGGGTTGTTGCTGGTCGACAACTGGTACGAAAGGTAATCAAGGAACGTGTCGTCTGTGAACGCTACAATTTAAGACCAGCTTGGGAAGTTACCGCACCGTTACATCACAATCGCGTAACAAGATCGGAGCCTTTTCAAGTGACTGGGATCGACTTTGCCATCCCTCTTTTTGTTAAGGGCAAACCAGTTCAGAAAACGTATAACTTTGTTCACTTGTACAGTAACAAGAGCAGTGCACCTAGCTTGTGGAAGACATGACTACAGCCTCTTTCTTACACGCTTTCTGGCGACTTATATCGAGGAGAGGCATTCCACAAGTGATTTACACCGACAATGCACTAACATTCAAAAGAAGCAAGAAAGAACTACAAGGTCTTTGGAAGATCATCAGAGGCGACGAAGTTAAAAATCAAGTTGCTTCCTTCAAGATTAACTGGAAGTTTATCGTAAAACGGGCTCCACGGTGGGGAGGGTTCTATGAACGACTCGTCCGCTCGGTCAAGTTGTCATTGAAGAAAGCCCTTGGCTGTAGGAGCTTGTCGGCCGACGAACTCTATACAGTCCTGACAGACGTAGAGGCTGTCACAAATTCTCGTCCCTCACCTATGTGTACAATGACATCGGAGCAGAGGCATTGTCACCTGCCAATTTCGTTACGGGCTAGAGGCCAACATCTTTCCGCTTGGATGCACCGACATGGCTGATGCCTCTACAGATCAACTTCTTCACATGTGGAAGAACTGTGAAGAGGTCCTCGAAAGATTTTGGAAGAGATGGTCTAAAGGATACTTAATGGAAGTGAATAGTTTGTACAAAACGACCACCCTAAAATCCCTTAACATCAAAGTCGGCGATTTAGTTCCCAGACAGCGATGGAAGATGGATGGGACTCGTAGAAGATATCTTTACCGGAAGAGACGGAAAAATACGCTCCGGTAAGGTCAGGTTATGTATCCGCTGGAGTAACAGTTACACGGCCAGTTCAGCTGCTGTACTCCTTCGAAGTTTCTACTTCCGGAGCTTAAAATGAGCGGAGTTCCTTTTGGGGGCAGTGTATGAAAACTTCCACATCGGTCTCGAAGACGATAAATTAAGAAGCCAGGAGAAAAAGACAGGGCACGAGCGGATCCACCGACATTCACGAGCAGCGGGAGCAGCGGGGCAGGCCGGCTCCAACCGTTTCGTCTGGCTTCGATGACCTTCTGCCTCTAAATCTTGTATATAAAGTTCGCTGTCGATTTAAACACCGCCAACGACCAGGAGTGCCTTCACACACACACACACACACACACACACACACACACACACACATATATATATATATATATATATATATATATATATATATATATATATATATATATATATATATATATATATATATCCATGGATCTTTCTTGTGTATTTCAATAATCACCGGCCCACAAGCTTCAATCATCATATATATATATATATATATATATATATATATATATATACATGTTTTTTTTTTATGCTTAACAGACTTGTTTAAAAAAAGCCGTGAAAGTTACACTTATGCCGCTTGTGGAGGTAAGTTATATGGCCAGGGGGACATATTATAGAGGGCTAATCGTAATGATCAGTTGGCTAATTAATTAAAATTCGTTAATTAACTTTTTAATTAATGAAAATAGACACATGGTTCCAATTAGAAACTTGCTCAGCGTCATCGAAAACCCCTAAATCAGTCATTTTCAGAAAGACTTTGAGCGCGTGAGAAGCGTAGTAGTGCACTAAAGTTACCACTCGTGGAGCAGGTACAAGGCTGGGGCTAGATAAGAGACGAAAAAATCGCGCGGGCTCCTTATCGCAACCTCTAGCAATTTGTACCTGCTCCACGAGTGGTAACTTTAGTGCACTACTACGCTTCTCACGCGCTCAAAGTCTTTCTGAAAATGACTGATTTAGGAGTTTTCGATGACGCTGAGCAAATTTCTAATTGGAACCATGTCTATTTTCATTAATTAAAAAGTTAATTAACGAATTTTATGTAATTAGCCGACGGATCGTTACGATTAGCCCCCTATAATATGTCCCCCTGGCCGTATAGCTCACCTCCACAAGCGGCATAAGTGTAACTTTCACGGCTTTTTTTAAACAAGTCTGTTAAGCTTAAAAAAACACCCTGTATATATACCAGGTGTTTTTTTTAAGCTTTACATATTTGTTTAAAAAAGGCGTGAAACTTACACTAATGCGGTTTGTGCATGTGAGTTGTACGGCCAGGGGGACATTATGTGGGTGGCTAATCTTTGCGATAAGTCGGCTAATTAATTAAAATTCGTTAATTAACTTTTTAATTAGTGAAAATAGACATATGGTTCCAATTAGAAACTTGCTGAGCGTCGTCCAGAACCCATAAATCAGTCATTTGCAGAAAGACTTTCAGCGCGTGAAAAGCGTAGTAGTGCACTAAAGTTGCCACTCGTGGAGCAGGTACAAACAAAGCTAGCGGTTTCGGTAAGGCGGCCTAGCAATTTTTCCGTCTCTTATCTAGCCCCAGTCTTGTACCTGCTCCACGAGTGGTAACTTCAGCGCACTACTGCGCTTCACACGCGCTCAAAGCCTTTCTAAAAATTACTGATTTAGGGGTTTTGGACGACGCTCAGCAAGTTTCTAATTGGAACCATATGTCTATTTTCACTAATTAAAAAGTTAATTAGTGAATTTTAATTAATTAGCCGACTTCTCGCAAAGATTACCCACCCACCTAATGTCCACCTGGACGTATAACTCGCACAAACCGCATAAGTGCAGCTTTCACGACTTTTTTTAAAACAAATCTGCAAGAATAAAAAAATGACCGCATCTCCACGTGGTGAATGATGTTGATTGGGGCAAAGCTCTGGTGGTACTGATGATACTGATTTTATTGTTCATAGGTAGTGCTGATGGTGCTGATTTTTTTTTTATTGCTCATAGGTAGTGCTGAGTTCCGGGTTGCGTTTCGACTTCACTATTACTGCTTTATGGTCGGTGAAATGCAGAGCCAGTGGTTCTACTAGCGGATCACCTTGGATCCGCTAGAAGCCGTGGGAACGCATCTCCACCGCTTAAGTCAACGGTCCATGTCAGAACGAGAATGTGTGGTATGGAACGTGGTTATATACGCATTTGAGCATTTGACCGCAGCGCCCTCTCGTCTATAAACGTTGAGCCAAAGCATGCAAAGTTTAACGCGATTATATACACATTTGACCGCCGCGCCCTCTCCTGTATAGACGTTGAGCGGCTACATGCAACGATTCATCCATGACAGAAACCCCAGCTCTTGAGTTACTACCACATCTCAGAGCCCCCTAATTCGAATCCTGTCGACTGCGCAAACATTTTTTCTTTTTATGTGAGCACGGACGCCGGACGGACGGACGGTCGGACGGACAAGGCTAGGCCCTAAGGAGCTTCGCCCCTAAAAAAGCACCCGGTAGATATATATATATATATATATATATATATATATATATATATATATATATATATATATATATATATATTGTTAGGAAGGTGAAGACGACGACAGGTCAGTGGCGCGCACGGCCATCTCGCGCCAGGCCCCACGGGCCGGCTCGGCCTCCAAAAATCGTATGTTTGTTATATCATCGTGTACTGTTCTGTCCTTACTGCTGCCCATACTCATCTCCTTCATTGAACATCGGCGCCGGTATGATCCTGTGAACCCGCCCCGTTGAGGCAGTCATCCGCAGCAGCAGACCAAACACCAGCCCATGGCTCCGTCGCCCAGCCCCCGCCCAGACGCCATGACAAGCCAAATCAGACGAAGCCGCACCAGACGAAGCCGACAGACGATCCCCCGCCCCTATCCTCAGCCCCCGACGTTCCGACGCTTCTCAGTGACATGAGTCCCCCAGCCCGGACCGTGACGTCGTGTAGCTGGTGCAGAGGTCTGTGACGCTGCGGAAGAGGCCGAAATTCAACGTCTCCATCTTCATCCTCACCCTCGCTGTTGGCAGCCGTCCTTTGTTCTTCTGTGTGTGTGGCTTTGTAAGTGTGCTTGATGTGTTCATTTATTCACCGGCCGGGTCGGCCGTTTTCGTCGAAGGGAGTACTGTTAGGAAGGTGAAGACGACGACAGGGCAGTGGCGCGCACGGCCATCTCGCGCCAGGCCCCACGGGCCGGCTCGGCCTCCAAAAATCGTATGTTTGTTCTATCATCGTGTACTGTTCTGTCCTTACTGCTGCCGACAGCATCACCCTAACAATATATATATATATATATATATATATGGTGTTTTGTTTTAAGAATAACAGAATGTTTTTTTTAAAACACCATGAGAGCTAGATTAATGCGGTCTGTGCAGGTGAGTTATAAGGCCAGGGGGACATAATATAGGAGGCTAATCGTAACGGTCAGTCGGCTAATTAGTTAAAAATCGTTAATGAACTTTTTTAATTAATGAAAATAGACGTATAGTTTCAATTAGAAACTTGCTCAGCGTCATCGAAAACCACTAAATCAGTAATTTTCAGAAAGACTTTGAGCGCGTGAGAAGCGTAGTAGTGCACTAAAGTTAGCACTCGTGGAGCACGTACAAAGCTAGCGGTTGCGGTAAGGCGCCCGCGCAATATTTCCGTCGCTTATCTAGCCCCAGCCTTGTACCTGCTCCATGAGCGGTAACTGCTCCACGAGCGGTATCATATATTATTCCCAGTGTTGGGAAGTATTTTAAGTGCATTGCACTTAAAGTATTTGTTCAGGTACTTACCAAGGAAAGTACAACTGCCGACTTCAAAGTACATTCCCAAAATCTGGACTTGTTAAACTTGTATCACAAAATTATGTTTTTATCAACAAATAAGTGCCTTATAAGTTAATTGTGTTAAAAAGGTCGTCAGCCAGAGAAAAGCAACTACTTTGTGGCCACTTGACTTTATCCAATATTCACCGCCCTTTCCGAAAATAACTGATGCACCCCGATTACGCCATTGGCAACGCATACCTGCTAACAAAAAAAAAAAGAAAAAGAACACTTTATACGGGGATAAAAGGACATCATGAAAGATTGTGTTAAAAGTACTTGTACACTTTGCTTTGATAGTACATTGTATTTATAGTGCCTCTCTTCAAGTACACTGCGTCCGGTGTCCCTATATTATATACTTTACTTGAAGTGCATCACCTCTAATTTACTTTGTACTTTACTTCAGGTACCTTATAGATGTGCTCTACACAACACTGATTATTCCTGAGCCCATTAGGAACTTTGGACACTTTCGACGAAGCCAAGTTACAGGAGCTGGAGGTTGAGCAACATGACAAAAAGCGGCTTATTTAACTGGTTATCCCGTACAACAACAAAAGAAAAAGGTCAACCAATATTTAAACCGCTTATTTTATACTATATATATATATATATATATATATATATATATCAGAGATGGCAGCAATGACATTACTGTAATGGAATTACAGTAATTAAATTACTTTTTGGAGTAATGTAATGAATTACTTCTCTAGACTAGTAATTTAGTAATGTAAGGGATTACTTTCAGGCAGTAATTTCGAGAAAATTACTCATTACTTTTGAAATTACCTCTCCTAAATTAGCAAGCTCGTTTGCAAGCTTTAAAAAAGAAGAGAAAAATTATTTTGCATAGTCAAATGTTGTGAAAGAGCATCATAGGAAATAAACGACGGCCACCTGAGCGCAAAGCCTTCTACGAAGAGCTGGACAGACGCACCAAGGAGGGATGGAATTGTGAAGAAGAGCTTAAGTGTAGACATCGCTGGAAGGCAGCCGCTTACGAACTCCAGGCGCGACAGATTCACGGCGTCGCGTCATCACAATGATACTATACTTCGTTCATCCCTAAGCTGACAGTGCGGTGGGAGCTGCAGGATAACGAGAGCCAATCAAACACCTTCGTTTATTCACCTGTCCCGTCCCTTTCTCTGCGCGTGGGTATGAACGAAAGCGTGGTTATGTGGCAAACGATAGACGTGTGAATGCTCCAACGAACACGTAGCTTACACCGTTCATCCCTAAGCTGACAGCGCGTTAGCTTAGGGATGAACGGCTCATAGGCACCAGGCACATCACCAGTGAGTTAAACATAATTTAAAACCTGAGAGGACAGGACAAACTGATCCCCAGCTTTGTACCCTAAGCTTCGACCATTGTGAGCTACAAGCGACCGGAATATATAGTTAATTCCAAATGCCTTGTCAAAGCCCCAGAATGTTACGTGCTTCCTCGAGCAAAGCAGGTGCCGCTCGCGGTATGCCTCGTTGACTTCCCTTGGGAAGTTTATTCGGGAATAAGCCTGCAAGCAGATATCGCCTCCGTTTGTTGGGAAAGTACACAATTTAGGAAGGTCGCGCCATTCTCAACTGGCGACGATTCTGCTTAGCAATTATCCAGGCCCTTTGTGTGACGATGCACACAATGTTGGGCTCTTCGGGTGTTTGGCAAAAATGCTCCTTGAAAGGAATGACCGAGAATCGGTCAACTATACTCGGCGACAACTTTTCTTGGCAATGCAGTGGAGGGTACAGGCACGCGTTCTCGCTCCCATTTTGAGTGCCGAATAAAGCTGTCCGCGGGCTCTCCTCCTCTCCCCTGCATTGCCAAGAAAAGTTGTCGCCGAGCATAGTGGTCTCGGGAGAATAGAATTAGATTGCGTCCGAGGCGGAAGGGCAACATTTCACGTGACGACTCCTTGTAAGAACGAGCTGCCATTGCCCGACTTAACAAACTGACATGGTCTACAACTTCTAAATCAGGAAGACAGAAACATATCACCTTTTTAGTAAGATTCTTCACCGCTGAATGAACAGCGAAACCGGTGAGTCGACTGTCTTCCTGAGTCACATCTAAAGAAGCTATTCAACATGTTTAACACTTATTTCGTGTGCGCTAGCAAAACCACTGTTCAGTATGGTTTACTTTGAGGCACATAAGGATGTTGCGGTCTAAACAGGAAGATCTGAGTTTGGTACGTATAGACCAACTCAGCTCTATTACGTCACATCACTGCGGTGGCGCTGCTGTTGGCACTCCGCATGCGCAACACCTCACTTCTACCGGATCTGGTTCCTACACACCCGCTGTGTGGGCAAACGAGGGCTTGTTTTGTAAACACTGCGTTGGTGTATATGGTAATTAAAATGAGCACGAATTACTGCCTCGAGGTATTCAAAAGTAATGTCAAAGTAATTTCATTACTTTTGGAAAGTAATTGTAATGTAATGTCATTACCTTTAGTCTGCGGTAATTTGTAATGTAATTTAATTACTTTTTGAAATTATTTTTTCCATCTCTGATATATATATAAATATATATATATAGTATATAAATATATATATATATTATATATATATATATATATATATATATATATATATATATATATATATATATATATATATATAGAGAGAGAGAGAGAGAGAGAGAGAGAGAGAGAGATAAAACGTTTGAAGCAAATAAGATTTGCTGTTTGTGACAAACGCGACTTTAAATATCTCGAGCGTGTAGCTTTTCTGAAAATTTGGAGTAATATAGAAGTTTTTTGTAGACATGACTGTAAGGATAACATACCTCTAAATAGCTTATGTTTTCTTTCGACGCACTGATAGTGGCGGGCCAAACAGTTTCTGGTTGCACAAATGTTCTGTATAACATGAACTGAACATTTTGAATGCGATTTTTTTTTTTTAAATTCCTGTAAAAGTAAAACACGCTGAACATGGTCTACAACGTTCTGCCGGTATTGCATCGTTTCATTTGTTTCTTGACCGTGGTCTACGCCAGAGGTGACCAGAGTGACATGGGGTTAGAACCGCAGACAAAACTACAAAAGTTCAGAGAGCCCCAGGAAAAAGAAGAAAAAAAGGGGGGGGGGGGGACTACTATTAAGAATAAACGATATGGAGGGAACAGTCCTTTCCAAAGGGGACAAGTGTAATTGTCGACTACAACAAATAACACCAAGCAGCAGAAGGATTCTTCAACCGCCAAGCAAAAATGAATGCATGCCGTCTATGTGAATTTCGGTAGTTTTCTTTCCTTTTGCTTTTCTTGGGGAATATTGCAAGGTGGCCGGCACGCCGACAAAGCAGAACACAGGAGACGCTAATCTGACCCTGCAGCTGCTCAAGCGTAAGCTTGCGTCGTTCTTGGCTCTTTATAACGTCTGAAATTGGGAATGAAGCGAATGCAAGTCCTCATAAGCACACCGGAATTCAATTGACTATGTCTATTGTCAATAAAGGTAACGTTGTGAGCTTTATTTTGCTTAGTCGTCACTCCGAAAAAAACGTAAGCAGAGTCGGGTTGTGAAGTTTTGTACATGTAGTGCGCATGGTATCGTAATGCAGAAGCTGCGCTGCTTTCTCTAGCTAAGCGGCTTCGGAATGATTTAGTGAAATTGCCTCAGCAACGAAGAATGAACGCAATGTACGGTGCAAACAAGAACCGCTGCGTTCGAAAGGTCCGACTGCTTTGTGTTTGCCATAAACGCACGTCACACGAATGCGATTGAAAGAAGACAGTAGGCATCTGGTGAACACCAACAAGGGAAAGTAACATACAGCGTTTACCAAGATACACATGCTTACGCGTAGCAATTCCATCGACAAAATCGGCTCTAGGATGCAGACGATTACTTTAACGCATCGCGCAAGACTACCACCACATTCCAACTTCGTCACAAGGCCGCAGACGATTAATTTAACGCATCACACAAGACTACCACCACATTCCAACTTCATCACGAGGCCGCACAATGATATGAATCACATTTCGTTGCTTCTGCGATGGTACATCCAACGTGAAGTCCGTCGGTTTATCAGATGCCTTAGCCGCACGAACCAACAGTAGCGAAATGGCCACCAAAACAAGCGCGAGCCGCCCGCGATCGGCGTCTGCTCTCGGCGGGACCAGCGGAACTGCGTCACACTTCCGAAAGTAACACTTTTTGACTCCACGAGCCCCAAGTCCGAGGACGGAGCTCTGGAGTTTGACTCGAGTCACGAGCACTGGAAGTGCACCTCGCGCGTTTCGTGAAAAGAGTGACTCGAGTGATGGCGTAGCTTGATGCGCTCGTTTTGTGAGCAATTTTTAAATCGGGAGAAAAAAACGCGAACATTGATCGATTAATATATATATTAAAAGAAAAGAAAAGAAACATTACCTTTTCGCAAATTATTTGAATTCGTCTGGACTCTAATAATAAATGCCGTCAAAACTGCAATTCCAATATGGCCCCTAAAGCCAATAATTGAAAAGTTAATTTAAAAAAAAAAAAAAAAACTTAATTAGTCAGCTTAGCCTTACGATTATCTCCTCCTTCAATATTAGCCGAGCCTGATAAGTACACGGTGAAGACGAAACCCTTCTAACTATCACCCTCTTTAAAAAAAATGAATGAAGATTGAACATTTTGTATAAAACTCGAATTTGCTTCGCTTCGACACGCTCGCTTTCGGCAAATAATCGAAACACTCGCGACTCGGCACGCAACCTGAAATAACCGAACACATAACAAGCGAATTGATATTGAGCTGACAGAGCAGAACGAGCGAAATGAAATTGAGCAGCTTGCAAGATAATTCGTCAGAAACATTAGGCGTTGTTCGTTCTTGATAGACGCCTTATCGCGCGCGGCAGGAATGCCAACATAAAGGATATTCGAGTGACGTCAACCCGCCCTTTGTTTTCACACTTCCACGTGATGCGACGTATTCTCTTCTGATAACAAGAAGTGTTAGCGGAGGAAAATGAAATGTCCCGGTGCAGATTCTCACAAATATACAAGACAAAATTGCGGCAGTGAATACACTTTACGATTCCAATGTTTATCAATTCAGAACCCATAGGCACGCAAACTCCACAGCCCGGCACGCGCAAGTTCCCCGGCATTCGCCACACTCACTAGCACTGCCGGTGGCTCCAGTGAAGAGCGGTTTGTGTACAGTATACAAGGACGCCACACAACTTTCCAGCAAAGTGCTTTTGACCACTGGCATGTGCAGTTTCTTGCGCGCCTGGCGTCTGTTTCGCTCACCTGCCAAACCGTCAAACAGTTGAGCCAACACGTGCTGAACTACCGAAAGTTTTGCTCCTGCATGGGGCCGCGGATCTTGAAACGCTGGAATAGCCCAAGTTAAATCAACTCAACGAGGAATGGACGTCCACGGTAAATTGCAAATGCAACGACATACGACGGTCAACAGACACATCCCGCAACCCACGCGAGAATCTGTTTCGGAACTTTGTTCTTTTGACCCCCTTCGGATGGGTTTCGGCTCCAACTCGGTTCGGGAGAGGGAGCGAGGTTGAGGTCCGTAGCCCGCTCCCCCGAGCCCTTGGTAGCCGTGGGACAGAGGCGTAGTTGGCGACATGGTGGCACCCACCTGAATGGCCGGCGCGTGCCAGCTCTCGCCTTTCGGGTCGCCGTGTCCCCCAGGGCCGAACACAGGAAAACCAAAGAGGGGTCCGAACGACGCCCCCGACAGAGGCGACCTGGAAGCGCGCGCTGAGCGGAGCTTGCTGCATTAGCGCCGTCCTTGCGCGACATGGGTGCTCCGCGGGGAAAGAGACGGCAGCCCATTGTTTCACGCATCTCTTCGATTGATAACCGATACTAGCTCTTTGTGTTGTGCTGCGGGCTCTTATCTGCTCCGCTGGACCCTTCGGACGGTCGCCACATCGCGCACCTGTGTCCGCCGGGAGCGATTTGTCGCTATCGACGCGTGCGGCCTGCTCCGGAACTTACGCGCTCTCACTTCGCGGCACTGGCTTCGGGTGTGTTTGTCCACCCCTTTTTGATCTGGCTCCCTCGGGTTGCCATCATGTTTTCTTATCTTGGCGGTCCGAAATTTACCTGCACCCCTCGTTTTTTTTTTTTTTTTTATTCACTTGTTTATGTTACGCTGGAGTGTTGTGCGCCAGGGTAGACTGAATTTATCCGAGTAGGGATTTGGACATACCGTAGGGTGCCCGCCTGTAACGTTTACACAACAGTTGCAATTGGATGTGTGGGAGGTCCGAAAGTCCAATTCGAAACTATTGGTTAACCAGGCAAAGTCTTCCGACGGCCTCAGTAGTTTCCACCCAAGTCAGCCCACGGCTGGGTCGTATTGGCTTTAGGCGAGCGGAAGTCTCAGCTGGAGACTTCCGCTCGGAGGTCTCAGCGCACGCGCGGCTTTGTTCCAAGTCTAAATTGTCTCCCTCAGGACGGCTTAAAATGGCTGTTCTTCACAAATACAAAACACAAAGACGACAAAAGTGCAAATTCGTTTGTAGATGTGTCTGCTTCCTTTCTGATGCGGAGTGGCGTCTCTGTTCGCATTTCGTACTCCCGTGTTCTCAAGTGTTCTCTTCTGAAACGAAATGACTACACGTCAATAAAATTGTTACTGAATACAGAGAACGTCACGGTCAGCCCAAATATCTGATTGCAGATTGTTCCGTATTTCTTCACGCGAGACTTTCGTAGACACTGCCAGTGTGTAGTGGAATTCGCTCATGTGTGTTGCACGAGCGCTCGGGCTACAGAAGCTCCCCCGCCAAAGCTACAGGCTCGATCTTACAGATGTTACAGCGTGCTACGCAACATGCAGTCCGATGTGTAGTACGACAAATGGGACATATCTCGTTCGGGCTAAGTGCCTTGTCCGCCTTCGGTTATAACATTCTGGGCGGTGATGCAGTGCTTCCATCTCCGTCATTAGTGAGAGCCTGTTCGAAGTTCAACCACTGGGTTCATGTGCCTCATCGTGTATTCTTTTGTTCGAGGATGGTGATACGAATCTACGCAACGGTTGACAGGGAGTGAACAGGAACAATTAGGGCTCAAACAAACTTCCGTTCGACATCTTCTTCCCGTCCACTTGTTTAGTCGTTGCTCTCCTTGTACCAGAGTTTTTACCTGGCCTACCCGATCAGGGGAGTGATATAACCCGATATAAATGGGCCTTTGTTGTTCTTGTTCAATTAATAAGGGTTTGCCATGAGATATGCAACACCAGCAGTGAAGACTGTGATAATGGGATATAAGTGCAGGTATGGGCTCCCGCACTTCTAAACTTCATGATTTATTGTCTGCAAAGAGCCACGAGTTGTGCGGTGAAACATATATTCTTTCGATATCCACCCGAGACGGTGTGCTGCATCGACGGCGAGATCATGAAGCTAAACAGACTGCGGCAGTTTGATACTTTAGACCCAAGTTACGGATAAAAAAACAGGACGCGGGATGGCAAAAAAAAAAAAAAGTTTTTCGTGTAAGGCTCGTCAAATCATGAGGCGCTGGAGAAATGCAGCCTTCTGCGTTAAGTCCTTATATCAAACTCTTTTTGTTCGCCTTCCGCCCATTGAAAAGCATGCGGGAAGGGCCTTAGAAGGCACCTGGTATCGCTGCGCCGCAGCATTCTTCCGCAAAATAAAGTTCGTCTGCTTTCATCGCCGTCACCATGGCAACGAACGCCGAATGAATGGAAGCACGCACGGTACCGCCACGTGAAGCCACCAACAGCTGACGCCATTTTCCGAACGCTGTCTGCTAGCCAAAGCCGAACGCGGTGTGTCAGATCGGCCACCTTCGCCGGTGCGCCGCTAGCAAAGACGACGAAGCTGAGACACGCCGACGGCGAATGAGCAAGCAGCAGCACCACGGGACAACTGCAACGGGGGCATTTATTGGGATCAAAGGCGCGAAATAAACAAGGGCAATTTTTATTTGAATCATAACGCGCGATATCTAAGTTGGGGACCACATACCTTTGCTGGGTCTTTCCTGTGAACTTTTTACAGATACACGGGGTGCCGCATTCAGAAAACAGCTCCGTTTGCAAAATATGGAGGACCTGAAAAGGGCCGTTTAGTCCGCTACCAGAACCTATAACTGACGTAACGAGCACTTAAAGGGGCGATGCAACAATTTCTGTACTTTGCGCAAATACCGCTTAAAACGGATTCCTGACGTTAATGACCTATGAAACACGCGTTCATTTTTCACTCCACGCAATAGAAGTCCCAGAAAAAAAGTAAAGAAAAACGAGCAGCGTTCACCCCCTCAACTCGCAGCCAGAACAAGCGGCCACGTGATCTGGAGCGAATTATATGCCGCCAATGTTGATCATAGCCACGCGCTGGGGTTGGCAAAGCAGAAGACACGCGCTGAGCTCCGGACATTGTTATGGCTCGGCTATTGTCGTTGTTGCAGCGATTGGACACGGGCCACTACCCGAATGCTTCTCGACCTAGTAATTATCACGAGCCCAAATCGAAAGCCCACGCAATGCTCGGGTCCAATCTATGAACCGCATTCACATATCGTCATTGGGGTGTACTGCGATCCCCAGGTTACGTCATCAAACTTTGCAAAGAAGAGATTGAATGAAAATGATCGATTTTGCCCTTGAAATTACACCGCAACAAAGGAGTTTCTTGGCCAGTGGCGTTGCGTGTGAGTATCCTTGAGTCCCAGGTGTGCTATACTTCGTTTCACCTTACGTCCGAGCGTGGCCGCTGTTATGAGCCGAAAGGCCAATCAAACTGCGCAAAAAGCGCAACGTCATGGCGTGCTCTCTGCACTTGATAGGACTAGCTGGCAGAGGAGCACGCACGGAGAGACGGCGAATACCGGCTGGTCTTATCAACTGCAGAGAGCACGCCATGACGTTTTGCCTCTCGCTTTTTGATTGGCCCTTCGGCTCATAACATCGGCCACGCTCGGACCGAAGCTGAAACGAAGTATAGTAGGTTTTTGTAAAGGGAAAAACATTCCAATTGAATATCGTTGCACCGCTCCTTTAAGCGGTTGGCGCATAAGTCGTCTTTATGCACGCAGGCGGGCGCCGGGCTCAGCGCAGCGGATCACTCGAAGTCACCGGGGCCGTCAGAATCCTCGTCCTCCGCACTATAAGGAAGGTCCCTGTCTGCGTCGGGGCTGTAGATTTTGGCGGCCGCGGTGACGAACGACTGGAATCTATCAGTGTTTCCGCGCGCCTTCTCCAGCCGCCTCGGTGGCTCCGAGGCGAGAGCGCTGGCCTACGGATCCCCAAGTGGTGGGTTCGAATCCCGGCCGAGGTGCCCGCAATCTGACGGAGGCTTATTGCGGAGGAGGCGCCGTGTAACCGAGCTTTCGGTTGCACGTCAAAAGATCCCCAGGTGGTCCAAATTAATCCTCAGCCCTCCGCTGGGGCGTGCCAGATGCCCGTCGTTGGTTTGGCACGTAAAACCCCCAAATTTGATTTTGATTTTCGCGCGCCTTCTCCCTCCTCCAAACCATGAACTTTGCAAGGTGACCAGTGAAATGGTGGCTCTCGCGCCGTCCAGATGGAAGAGAGTTTTTGACGTGGGCCCAGGTGCCCTCCACCGTATTGGTGTGGGCACCAGTGTTCGGGTCGACAAAGTGCAGCTTGTGGGTGACGGTGAGGTGCGTGAGGCGAGCGTTATCTGCAAGCTTGCGATAGCTAGCCCAACAGACTGTGACTATTCTTGTTCCAGGGCTGACCCACTCGGCTATTAGCCCTTGCAAGGTTTTAGCGTCACGGGTCTCCACGGGAACGAGAAAGCAGCGCCTGCTGCCACGCTCCACACCGCCGAAAACCCACTGGCCAGGCCTTAAATACCCGCGATGGTACTTTCCCCGCCCGAACATACTCTCGTCTAGTTCTACAGTCACGCCCTCGCCGCCAATCATCTCTGAATGCGTAAAGACGGCATTTACCACAACCTCCCGACAAAGGTTCGTCCAATCAGTCATTGTCTTACTTGCGACATCAGTCTCCCGCTGAATGACGGCGCACGGTAGATTCTGGCACCAGAGGTAGATGATTTTCATGAGTTGGGGAAGCGTCAGGTGCGATCCCTCGAAAACTGAACCGCTCCGTACCGAGACCTCGCCTCGGCACTGAACCTTGACCGGCTTCCTCTTGGGCACCTCACGAGTCATCCACGCACCGCACCTCCACGAGTAGCTATCCGCAGATCCAGCGCGGACTTACTCACTCTGGGCACGCACAAGAACCCTGGAGCACGCCCATGCCCTGAAGCAAATTAATTGCTTCAAGAGGGTCTTCCATGGCGTCATGAAGACGGCACAAGTTAAACGCCATCCCAGGCAGCACACAGTATTGCGCCAATATTTGGCGTCGGATCGGAGAAGTCGGGCCAATATCATTCTGATACTGCCGATATTGGCGCTGGATCGTAAAGATCGGGCCAGTATTACCATGATGTGGCCGATCTCGGCGGAACATCACTTGGGTCGGCCGACGCCACGCTGATATGCAGAATCCAGCGCCGTTTTCCGGTAATTTGTCGGGCCTGAACCGGCTATATCGGCCAGTATTAGGAATTCTTGACCGTTTCTAAAACGATACTGAATCGCGGTCAATCGCGCCGGCCAATCGCGGCGGCCGCCGCTGTTGCCACGGGCCGCGCCGAGGGCGCGCGGGCAATCAGCGGCTGGAACTGGGTTTTTCCGTACAAACAAACGGAAAAAAAACTCTTTTTGTAGTAACTTTTATTGGAGATTAGTACAAAACGGGGGAGCGTGATGTTTTCTAAAATCTTTAGTTTACAAGGTTTGCGGCACAATTAATATTGTTTTTATACAGCCACGTAGCGCGTCCCGACCTAGGCGCATCCTAACTTCGGCAGTAATACGCGGCGCGTCCGTGGGAGTCGGGGCTGCCACCCTCGAACCATCGGATCTGTTTCGGAGCCAAAATGGCCGATTAAAGCCTAAATAAAAGTCACGTGCAGTTCCTCGAGTGGCCGGTGCGGGAGAAATGGCGGCGTTGCGATCGCTATTAGCTCGGTTCTCAAGTACGGATCGGTGCCAGTGTTTCAGAGCAGGCTCTATGGCAGTTTCCCAACTGATGGCGGCCGTAGCTGTGTGCTCGGCTGCGGAGCGCGTGCTGAACGCGAGCTTCCACAGTTCTTTCGCCACGTGCATTCCGCACCACCAAGATTGCCGGTCTTGGCAGCCTATTAATGCGAGCTCGTTCTGATCATGCGCTCTAAACAGTGACCTCAAATATGGCGGCCAGTGAATACCTCCTATAGTAACATTGGCTTGGCCCAAGTCCGTTGAGCGCTGACACCGCAGCGGCCGCGGCCATGTTAACCGATATTGGCCCAATAGTGGGCCGTGGTGCAAAGCATGAAACTGGGCCAATATTTTGCGAAATGTTCCCCCGACGCTGGCCCAGTGTCGGCGTGCTGCCTGGGGTGGCACTGCGATGCTCGCGTCTGGAAGAATAAAGCGCCGAGGGGGCTAAACGAGCAGAGCTGCGCGCTTCTTTGCATTTATTTTTTTTTATTTGATCCGCCATTTTATACCTGGTGACACCATTCTAACAAACTCATTGGTTAATCGGTCGGACCACACCACCGCGTGACAAAATAAACGCCAATCGTATGACGAGAACGGTTGCCACGGTCGGCATCGTTACAAAGAAGAGAACAGTCGGACCCAACAACAAAATGAAATTACAAAGTGAATAAAAATTTAAAAAAAATAAGAAGGGAGCCGTTAGATTCTCGGGAAGCGTGTTCTTTGATGAGAGGTGTTGCTCGCAATGTTCCTTGTTTGTTTTCTTTTTTGTTTCTTTGCTTTTGAGGATGCCACGACCCTTATTTGAAGCTGACTTGTTAATTCAATAACAAAACGCGTTGGAACGAAGGAGGAAGAGAGTCTTGGCGTCAGAATTCGACGTAGGCCAAAAGAAAAGAAAAGTAAGAATGCACAATATATACCGTATTGCCAAGACCGTTATACTCCGCACTCGGCGAGGCCTCATGACGCCGCCGACGAGCGTTAGGCTATTTATTTTGTTTCTCTAGACTTTTTATCGCGACGACTACTCCACCGTGCCTCAGAGTTTCCAGCGGAGGTCCGGCAGTTTTTAATAACAATCCACCTCTTTCGAAATCATGGTTCCAGAGTTTCTGGTATGAAAACACATGTTCGCGTTCCATGGATTCACGAGCGGCCATGGCATGCTTTCAAGCGAGATCTCGTGAGAGCGCTCGTGGTGTGGACGCGCGTTCTCTACCAAAAACTCTTGAACCGGTGATTTCGTAAAGAGGTGGATTGATATTGTCGTTTGAAGGGCCACTCTTCCTATGCTGCTTCGTTCCTGACGCCATAAAAATATGGGGCGGGAAAAGTTAGTGCCACGTATAAAAAAAATAAAAAAAAGTTTAGTTCATGGTCGGATTGGTTTGTGGATACAATTAGTCCAATAAAATTAGTCCAATAATTAATTAGTCCAATTATTTAGCTTCGTTATTAGCATCTTTTGTGTGCATGCGTGAAATACAGCACCCAACGAAAAGACTTGAGAAGAGCGCTGCAACTGCTGGACCCTGGACCATTTAATGTCACCAAAATCCTGGGCCGGAGAACACTTGGCGGTATCAGTGTATCGTTTTGAAAGCGCTACAAAAACCCGTCGGGGACACTGGACTTCCGGACCAACTTAGAGTGCGTGCGCGTGTGATGTATGTATGCCGTTCTTTCTTTTTAGATTATAGGCGCGAAAAATCCACACGGACTAGGGCCTGAGTAACAGCACGCAGATGTTGGCCGAGACTCTGCATTATTCAGGCCCTAGTCCCTGTGGATTTTTGATGTATATGATATAGTATATGATGTATATGATGTATAAAATATATGGTGTATATGATGTATGAGCGCAGCTCTTAGGCGCCCGTTTCCGGCTTGAGCGGCGTCGCCGTCGGCGTCGGCGTAAGAGCGCGTTGCATCATGGGACGTTTCCCATAATGACGTCACACGTGTGATGTCACGAAAGTCACTAGGGTCCCAATGAAGTCACGAGTGACGTCACGAAGGTCACGACCTTCACAGTGAGGGTCACGTGAAGGTTTCGACCTTCATAGTAAAGATCACGACCTTCGTCGTGACCTTCACACGTGAAGGTCACGACGAGGCCTTCACGAATGATGTCACGAGGGTCACTATAGGGTCACGAGTGACGTCACGCGCGCACGAGTGAAATCACGAGGGGGAGGGAGGGAACGGAGGGGGAGGAGGAGGGGAAGAGGAGGGGAAGAGGAGGGGAGGAGAATGAGAGGAGGAGGAGAGGAGGAGAGGGTACGAAGGAGGAGGAGGGGCATACCCTCCTTTCCGTACCATCCCCACCTCCTCCTTAAGAGCTGCGCTCTAATTCGGCATTAAAGGGAGTTGTAAACGTCTCATTTTTTTATCGCGTGTGTTACGCATGGGTCGTACGACTTCTGGTCGCTACGTCTTTGCAAGCCTGCCGAGCTTGCTTATGTAACCGGTGCTAGAAACCATAAATGCTACACGGACAACAAAGTTGGAGATTTAGCGAGGGTCTTCGGCTGTACGATTTAACTTCTTGGAGGAGGCAAGTTGGCTTATAAGGATATTCGAAAATTTTTAACAGATATCGCGCTTCTTCGTTCTTTTGGCGTTCACCTGGAGAATTGGTGGTTAAACGTTTCGTCGAGCTTTTAATTAGCGCTGTTAAGGTGGGCTTTGTTCATTTTTTTTTATGAACCGGAAGTTCTCTGGCACGTCAAAGACTGGAGCACCGCCTGGTAGACGATTGCAAGCATGGCATCTGGCAGCGGGCATGTCTCTGCACGTGCGGGTAAGCACATGCAATTGCAAGCCTGTTAAGTCCACGTTCACGCGCACGCTTCGCGTGCTGATGCCCACCAGTCGGGGCGCAAAGCTTGCAATTGTCTATACACCATTCCAATGGACCTCTTGGCGAATATGTGCTGCCACCTAGACACGCGAATCGGTTCGAGACTAGGTGAGTGGAAAACAACGCGCGCCCAAGGCCTCTCGCACCCGTTCCACACCCAAAACGTCAGCTACATCCTGTTCACCCATTGAGGCGATGTGACCTAGATACGGCTCCCCCAAGCTCACCTTTGTCCCCATCGTGCGTAATCTTCCGCCCCGAGGTCGACACAACGAAACCGCTCAAAGGGGAGAAATGCAAGATGGCGGATTGTTTGGAACTAGACACTTTCGAACCCAGGCGCATGAAATACTCCGCGCATGCGCACCGCGTATTTCTACAAAAGGTCCATTTTAAAAATCGTCAGCCCAGCGTGCGATCTCATCAGCCCAGCACGCGCGTGTTTGTCGCTTCGCAAAGCGAGGAAATCAACTGCCATACGCACGAACACTGAAAATGGAACCGGCCAGAAGCCCTTTTTTGGAAATGTGTATAGACCTTTCCAATATCTACAAATCCTCAGCCCAGCGTGCGATCTTCACAGCCCAGCACGTGCGTGTTCGTCGCTTCGGAAAGCGAGCAAAGCACGCGCCATACGCACGAACACTCAAAATGGCACCGGCTATAGACCGACACGCGGATCTGACGTCACGCACCTGCGGTGGCGCTGTCAACGGCACGGCTCATGCGCAGACGCTTCATTTCACGCGAAATCAGTTTCTGCGCACGCGCGGTGCCCATACCTGGTGTGCGCAAACGCAGGCTTGTTATGCCCGTGTCCCACTAGAGCGACAGACAGAAACAAACGACAGCGACAAGCCTCAGAGTCTTTCGCGATTTGAGAGGCTTTGTAGAATAAAGGAGGCTATGTCCAAACACGAGCATCATGCACGCGAGGGTTTCTTTGGCAGACTTGCAATCGCTCGCGCTCACTTCACGACCACCGAACGACTAAACGCCTGCCAAAGGTGTCATTGCGAGCATGCTGCATGGGTTTGAGGCTTGTCGCTGTCTTTTGTTTCTGTCTGTCGCTCTAGTGGGACATGGACATTTGTAAACAGCAGGTCGTGGCATTTCCGAAGCAGTGAAGAGCGCACGAGCACAGCTGTGATCGGCGCTCAATGAACGCGAGCGCACGGGCACCCATAGCTTTGGCTTCATCGCCAGGAAAAGTTGTCCCCAAGTGTAGCACTGCTTTCAACTTGCCAGATGGAGTAGCACGGTCGCTGTATAGACCTTTCCAATGTTTACAAAATCACAGTCCAGCGTGCGATCTTCACAGCCCAGCACGTGCGTGTTCGTCGCTTCGGAAAGCGAGCAAAGCACGCGCCATACGCACGAACACTCAAAATGGCACCAGCCACAAGCTCGTTTTTGGAAAGGTCTATATGCTGGGTCCTCCCACTGATCTCTATGTCTATTTGCTGGATCGCGTTTGACCAGCTCCGGCTATGGACGGGAATGCGGCCACGGTCGGCCATCTTTTTGGTAGAGTTATATTAGCTCTTGCCATCATAGTAATATGGCGGACAGCGCTATGGCGGCAGGCTGCCATAAAAATAGCCGTGGGTCTGGTACACTGTACCGTGGGTGATATTTCGTGCTTCATTGAAATTGTTAAAGAAGCATATTCTTGAAACCCGGCGTGAACGGTACCCCATCTTTGAGGACCCGGCGAAAGTTCTACGAAAGCGCAGCACCGGGGGAAAGCAGCGCAGCTTGCATAGAAAGCAGACGCCGTACCGGCGTCTGCTTTCGATGCTTCTTTTGATGCGACTTTCGATGCGTGCTGTGCTGCTTTTCCGCGGTGCTGCGATTTTGTGAAACGTTCACCGGGTCCTCAAAGATCGGGCTACCGTTCACGCCGGGTTTCTACAATATGTTTCGTCGAACAATTTCAATCAAGAACGAAATATCACCCACGACTATTTTTATGGCAGCCTGCCACCAACGAGCTTGAGTATCACCTTAGAGCGGTAAACCGCAACCGAAAGGCCTGCAGCGGAAATGGAATCCCCCCGGTTGCCGCCATCTTGCCTGTTTGCCAGATTAGTGATCACGTGACGTCAAGATGGCTGCGCCCTGAGGTGAGCCAGATCAGATTGGCCAGATCACGGCAAGCAGAGGGGCCCTCTGGGGCTGCGTTCCAATCTTACCCGAATGGATCCGAGATACTCCGGTGGATCGTGTCACGTGACAAGACTGATAGAGCAGCTGGACGCGGGTAGATTTTCGAACGCCAAGGTACAGAACATTTACCCTAGAGTGAGATGAAGGCCGTGTTCCAAAATTTACTCGATCTTACTCTAGCATAGGGGTTTTGTACCTTGGCGTTCTAAAACCTACCCGCGTCCAGCGTTTTTCAATCGGCATTGTCACGTGACACGACCCGCCGGAGTAACTCGGATCCATTTGGGTAAGATTTGGAACACAGCCCAAGGAAATTTTGGACCGCGGCCCTGCTTACCGTAATCTGGCCAATCTGATCTGGCGCACCAAAGGGCGCAGCTATCTTAAAGTGACGTGATCACTAATGTGGCAAACGGTCAAGATGGCGGCAACCCGGGGGGGGGGGGGGGGGCATTTTTGGCCACTGGTTTACCGCTCTAATGGCCCGTTCACACGATGCATTTTTCTCGCGCATCTGGTGTCGCGAAATGTAGTTTCGCGAAATGGTTGCGCCGTCTGAACTAGTCCGAAAAGGACGCGCGCATCTAAAAAAAGTTGCGCGCACACGTCGCTTCTGGAGCGAGCTTTTGCTGAAACTTTGCCGAGTCCTGTCAATCACTCTGAGGGCGCCGCCAATGGCCGCTCAGAAACGCTCTCACGTGGCCTTTGAGGGGGGAGCGAGCTGTTTGAGAAGACCACTTCACTGCCGGTGTTGTAGCCGAGCCAAATCCGAAAAAACCGAAACCACGAACGATGGATACTGCCGGCGCTTCCGCAAGCACGTCAAGCACCACTGAAGGAAAAGTGAGTAGCATATCGGAAAAAAATCCAGCGATGGACGAAGACAATTAGCGGGAGTTGGCAAGATTAGCATAGTGCTCATGGCGTTGTTGTCGCGACGATACCGCTGGATAAGAGACCATCGAGTAAACTGAAACCAAGTTTGCTTTGTTTACAAGCGAACGTGAAACCATGTGCGCTCTCTGAAACAGTTGGCACAGTAAAATCGGGGCAGACATGGGCGCCGAGAAGTAACCAGATTGGGCACGTAGCGTTTCTATGAATACCATGTGCATTGATAGGAGCTTTGGCAATGAATTGGCTGCGTACGGGCTCGGCGCCGGCACATGTCCTGCACGTACAGGTTGCCGCCTTAATCGGCTTTGCGCACATGCGAGATCGCTTCAGGTAGTGCAGTATGTGAGAAAAAAAAAATAAAGTGAATTGACTGCATAAAATGCGCAAAGCAGGTCCCCAGATAAATAGCGATCTGATTCGGAGCGCCACATTATGGTCAACACCGAAACTATTTTCGCGAGTCTAAACGTCATCGTTGTTGCACGTGAAGCGGTACGTGTGAACGAGCACATTTCGCGAAACTTGAGTGTCGCGAAACTGTTGCGCGCCTAAAAGATGCATCGTGTGAACAGACCTTAAGTTTACTCAAGCTCGTTGCCTGCCACCACAACTGCCACAACGCTGTCTGCCATGGATGGATGATAGTACCTGCACCACTGATCTCAATGACAATTGCTGGATCGCGCTTCCCGCTCCCGCGAGTGAAGCCACCGGACGGCCATCTTGCTTGAAGAGGATTTGCGGTTTTGCTAGCGTTACGGAGGCCGACGGCAGCGTGCTGAAGACACGTTTTCTACTCGTTCGTCGTCATTCGTCGAAGAAGATTTTTAAGACCCTGTGTAAGGTTGAGACTTGCTGTTGAGAACACGCGGAAATTTTTACGAAAGCGCAGTGCAGCAGGAAACCCCCCCCCCCCAAAAAAAAAAAAATTAATAAAGATGTTGTACTACTGATTCGATTGCCATAAGCGTTTAGTAAACAAAACAAAACAAAAAAACAAAAACGCGCCGCTGATGCCGCTTCCTTCCCCCCCCCCCCTCTTCCGTCGCCACTGGACACTGGATCAAGCTCATTTCTGGCCCGCGAGTGCCGCAAGTTACAAATACAGTCAGAGTAAAAAGTAAACGCTGCCCAGAGGTACGTACACATCGCGACACTGTTAGCGCGAACACGACATCGGCGCGTTTTCGCATTTTACTTTTAAATAGTATTAGCGAGCACGAAATGTTATCGCTTACATTATAGAACTAAATGAGCTCTTTCCGTAGCAATAATAACTTTGATCACATCCCTTGTTTTCAAAAAGAAAAACTGGAAAAACCGGCGATCGCTTGTTCGCGCTAACAGTGTCGCGCTCTGTACATACGGCTTCACGCACATTGCACTCGCAAAACATATCCACACGGCGCCGAAACAAATCTTGATCGGTATCCAAGCGTGCGAAGGCACAGAGACGCAGCACTTCGGCGTGCCAAGGAAGCTTTGATCAGGCCGCGAGACCGGTGACACTTGCTTTCGACGAGTTGTGCCTCTGTACATAGGGCTCCACGCACATTGCACTCGCAAAACACATCTACACGGCATCGACTCTTGATCGGTATCCAAACGTGCGAAGGCACAGAGACGCAGCACTTCGGCGTGCCAAGGAAGCTTTGACCCCGCCGCCAGGCCGGCGAAATTTACTTTCTCCGAGTTCTGCCTTTTTCCTGCTGCACTGCGCTTTCGTAAAATTTTCCACGTGTTCACAACGGCAAGTCTCAACGGTTACACTGAGTCTTAAAAAAACTTCTTCGGCGAATAACGACGACCGAGTAAAAAACGCGTCAATAGCACGCTGGCAAACCGCAGCAAAAGGTTAGCAAAACCACAAATCGTCTATGAGAAAACCACAAATCGTCTATGCGCAAGATGGCCGTCCGGTCGCTTCACTCGTGCTGCAGCGAACAAGCGGGGAAGCGCGATCGAGCAATTGTCATCGAGATCAGTGGGCTGAAGCAGCTGTACATTGGCTAGAGGTAATATAACTCTACCAAAAAGATGGCCGCCAGTGGTCGCATTGGCGGAGCGGGCAAACGCGATCCAGCAAATAGACGTAGAGATCAGTGGGCTCACCATAGTCGCTTGCTGGAGCGCGATTGCTACTGCGGAAGTAGCTGAGGCAGTTCTGTCCAAGTCATGGACGCCTCTACTTTCGGGTACCCTGAGAGCCCATCAGACTTACGCACGCACACTCTTCGCTCCTTCAGTACGCAATCAGGGCGATTGGCACGTATAAACGGTCTGCACAACGCCTTGCAAGAAGATATTGTGGTAACGTTAGCTCTCGTGGGACTGCAACAGGTAAACGCACGCTTTCGCGCTAGTACCCGTTGTTCCTTCTGCGTGAGAGGTGACAGTAGTACCAGTCGTAAATCAATAAACGTATTTTAAATCACTAAATATAGACGTCCATATTGCACATACATGACCATGTACTCTTTCCTCACACTCCAACCTTTCCCTCCCCCAACCTCGAAAAAAAAGAAAGTGAAGAGCGGGGTTGAATATTTATCCTGTAAAACAAACCACGTAAACAACTTGTTCCCCCCTTTTTTCACGCCATTATTGCCGCCATGAAGCGGTAATCAACGGGAGAGAAGGCTCACTCTACCTAAAAAAATGCTGACACTTTACATGAAGCTGATGGCTCGAGTCTCCCGTAAACTCGAGCCGCTAGGGAGACATTGCGTGAGTCGTAGTTGCTTGCTATACCCGTGGCATAGCCGCCCCTGGCTTCAAGTGAGAGATCCTCGAATAATTCTTCTGTACGAGCATTTGTTGGGCTGAGGCCCGTTCCAGAAGAAACAAATTGGTTACTACAAGCAGATAATCAGCACGCGGTTATCTGTATAAACGGTCCGTGAGTTCACATTCCTGCGGAACACGGAGACAGCTAATCACGCAGAACGTTTGAAGGATAGCGAATGACATGGCTCAGGATCCGATTAGACATTAAAAAAAAAAAAAGCAATGTACGCAACGACAGTCAGAATGACGTCCCACTTGCACAATGTCCCTGTGCCTATCACTTTTTTTTTATTTTTTTTAAAGATCTAATTATATTTCGAGTTTCGTCATTGACTGGGATCCTTCTTTTGTTCGTTGTGATTGGCTGGCTCCGTGTTCTGCAAAAAAGAATTACTTCACGTATCTTTTTTTTTTTTTAGTCTATTTTTATGCAGAAAATTTGCGCAGCTCGGTGCCACCAACGCAACAAATACCATGTATCGCAGCGGGACGCGTCTGAGTGGGCCCCATTTTACCCGCACGTAACAGAAAAAAACGTGACGCAGAAGCTCCGAAATCCACTCTTGTCTGCTTTCGTATGGCGGGGAGTATACGAGGCAGAGCGCCGGAAGCTTCACTTCGGCAAGTGCGTGAACGACCAATATGTGCCGACCCCGAATATCCGCCGTGCCTTAGCAACGAGAGCGGCGTCTGTCGCAGCGCCACGCAACGGAACCTGTGTCAGGCCGGAGATCCGGTCAATCATGGCCCAGAACCCACGGAGAGCTTTCGGTGCAGTGGGCTGATGGATGGCGAGTGATGTCTGTCTCGGGCCGCGAGCGTTAGTGCAGCCGGAAGTCGGCGAAATGAGAAAGCGCACGAGAAGCGCGGGAAGCGCGTTCTCCGGATCGAATAGTCCAATGTGCGGGTAAAGCCCGCGAGCGGTGCCATTGGCTCCGAAACTGTCGAACGGGCGATTTTGCTTTCCCCGATAGTTGGCGCTCGGCTTGATTGACATTGTCACGAATGACAGGTGACGAGGTAGCCATAAACTGAGAAAACTATAAGGTGGTCAACTCGTGCCAAAACAAGAATAGAATAATTGGCGTCGAGGGCCTCGATGACGGCGAGAGCAGGATCGAGTGCTAGCGTAAGACTGGCTCCATGCAGTGCGCTAGGACTACTTCTATACAGCTTCTAGGTTCGGCAAGGTTCTAAGCTATACAGACGATAGATGTCGAAAATGAACTGGGATTTTCCAGAAGAGTAAAGCCGGGTTCACACAGCTGCGTTAGTTGTGCTCAAAAACGATCGAAACAGCAACGACACATTCACCGGAACGACTGTACGCCGTACTCAATGTGGCAAGCATTGCACAATAAAGTCCCCGTGATTCACGGTTGTGCCGGTGTCCCGGTGCTGTCGTTTTGGTTGCTGTAAACGTAAGTTTAAAGACAAGTAAAAGGAAAACTAGGCTTCTGGGATCGAACCCCGAGCTCCATGCGTATAGATCAGATCGGGCCGAAATTTTAGGGCCCGACCCGAACCGGCCTGATAAAGTCCTGGCCCGAACTAGACCTGTGTCCGACTCTTGTTTGCGAACGTCGGCCCGAGCCCGACGCCCGACCGATGAGTATCTCACACCGAACTCGGCCCGAGCCCGACTGTTACTTTTAACTTGAGCCCGACCCGAGCCCGGCCCGAAGGAATTCCATGGCGGACTCCTAGGATTTTCTGAAATTGAAATCCGTCATTCTTGCATGGAGACAGAAAGAACCGGCAAACAAAACTTAAAAAAAAAAAGCGAGGAAGCGTTTGTTGGAGATCGAAACCGTTAAGGACGGTTCAGACACTTGCGTTTGAGTGCGTTTGACTGCGTTGCGTCAAGAACCGAAAGCGAGTCACCGACACATCTGTGTTTCGTATGAAGCGTAGAATTCAATTCAAGGAATCATCTTGGCACGCGATATAAGCAGCAGGGATCTCCTGGTTTCTCGCAGCCGCAACGCAGTCAAACGCAGTCAAACGCAACTGTCTGAACCAGGCTTAAAGCCTGATTCACATGGTGCGAATTTGCCTGCGATTTCGCAACTGCGACGCCGCTCTTGCGTCACAACGCAGTTGCGGTGCGAATTTGACAAATTCGCGCTTCCGTATTTTGCCAAACTTTCCTTGCGACGCCGTTCTTGCGACGGGACGGACAACCAATAAAACGCGGCTCGTGAACGACGTCACGGTGGTCATAGAAACGTGGGAATGAAAAATACGAAAAAGGCGTCATCTACGTCGTCGTCTTCGAAATTCGCTGCGGGGGTAGGGCGGCGGATGTGCTCCTCATGAGTGAATGTTTTTTTGCCGGGGGATGTAAGTTTGAGTTCGGCATTGAAACGAATTGGCGCTTGCGTACCACGCGAGGGTTGTGGTTGCTTCCTTCGTAAAAATGCAGGCGACAATAATTGAGGCTTGTGTTCGGTCCCTTTGCGTGTGTTACTCATTGCATAGTAGAAAGATCCTTTCTTCAAATCTGTTTGGAGTTGGCACGAAGGCCTGTCTAGAAACCGAGAAACGATGAACTGCATTTTGTAATTAAAGCTATTTGATAAAAATCGAGTTTCACATTTTTACGGAGTGATGTAAACGCGCGAGACGCGAGCCAAGCGAGTGCTAGATAAATCAACGCGGCGCCTTGATGGCTCCTTCCAGTGCTGCGCAGCCATTTTCTTCCGAGGTCCTCACTGGGCACGCATGAAGTACATTGGCCCATCTGCCCTGCTTCTGTTGTTTCTGGTATGAAAACACATGTTCGAGTTCCATAGATTCACCAGCGACCGTGGCATGCTTTCAAGCGAGATTTCGTAAGAGCGCTCGTGGTGTGCACGCGCGTTCTTTCAACAGTTTAAATTTACTATTTTTCGTCGGAATAGCCTCCGCAAAAACAATTCTTCTCCCAGCTAAGTGCTGCTACCCCCCTCCCCCCTTCATCTTGGGATGATACGAATACGAAAAATGCCTGTGCATTTCTCATACAAATCCTGTGACAGTTTGGTTTCGTGCATAGTTTGTCGTTATTTCACCAACATGATTGTTTTGGCTTCCTTTTCCATCTGGCAACCTTTCTTTTTTTTGTTTATGCCGTTTCCTTTATCTTTATTTTTAACATGTTCGCAATCGCTAATATTGCTGTGAACAAAAAAGAAAGCTAAAAATTTACGTAAGCTTGTTCATGCTGACCTAGACTGAGGAAGTACAGAATGTGTTTTGCACGTTCATACACACACACGATCTGTTTGTGGTCCAGCGTCGGTCCAGCGTGGCATCCATTTTATAAAAATCAGCTGATAAAACGCGTTCTATGTTAAGTAAAGATACGCTTGGGCATCATAGGCCCAACTAAAACAGGAAAATATCACCTCCCTCTGGAAGATCAGCCGGTACGCTGTCGATTTACTTTGGACAATACATGCCACAAAACGTGTCCGCCAGTTTGTCCGTAAAAGAGGCAAAAACCACAACCCATATTATACAAAAAATTTTGACTGATTTACAGGCAACAGGTTCAGTGTGAAAATGAACTAGAGAGGTGACATTAGGCAGGGGTGATCCACGAAGAAATTTTTTATTACTGTCTTCAAATGTTGAAAGATAACAACTAACCACACGAAAAAGTTGCGATTACAAAACAAAAAAAAAAAAAAAAAAAAATCACGTTGCTGGAGTGTTGGGGTGCACTGGCGCAAAAAGGCAAATATCTGCGTTTTGCGCCGGTGCTGCGAGTCCGCCCACTCAATTACGCACGCCGCCGACGATCCGAGCACCCCGTATCAATGGCCGGACGAATTCGACCCCTACGTGGCCCGGAAGCTACAACGCAAACCACGATGAGAAGGAAACTCACCGTGTCTTCTGTAATAGTTTCGCCATAACCACATAACCCCCTAATGCCCACCCCACGCTGCAGAGAGGACGAATGCTAAGTTTATTCGGCGTCTATAAACACACTTTCTCTCAACACTAAACACCCTCCAGCACGTTGCCGATCTCCCTGAACCCCATAAATGCGCATACTTCGGAGACTACCCAAATAACTCTCATACACCCAAGTTAAGGACTGCGCGTCAGTTCACGATCTTGCAGAGTGTGCACTGAAAACACTCGCCCCACTTATCCAACCAAGGAGCTGGGTGGATTGAGTCACTAATCCAAGGGCGGCAGAGTATAAATTATGGCTACTCCTAGTTAAGCACATTAAGAACGTACATGGACAAGGAGAACCGGTCTTGATACAAAACAGATGTTTCACTTTCTCTGTTCAAAGTCCTAGTGGGCCTGACACGCAGGCCGTCTCACACCACAGCGCCCGTCCAAAAGTAGCTAACTCACAGCGGCACAGTATTGTTCTAATGATGGCCTCAGCTCCCTGTTCCAACGGAAATAGCCCAGACGACCCTCACGCACAAAAACTTGAAAACTTTGGGATTTGTCACGATACCCCTGACACTGTTTAGGATTTCAGGCCAGCGCGTTCCCTTTGCCATGACACTGCACCTTCCTTTACAAAGTACCTGCGGTACAGGTCTCTCAGGCAGTGGCCACTGTGTTGCGTTTTCGGGCAGATTGGTTTAGGTGCCGCGGTCTCAGCCTCGGCAGGTGGAACAACGCGTTCTTCTGCTGTGAGGCCTTCTTGCGCCACTGGTCATCAATAATGTTGCCGAAGTGATCGACTTTATCAGCATAGGCATCTGGCATGTGCAACTTGTTGTCTCGTAGGTAGTTGTGCCGTACACAAGCTTTGAGGACGACTCCAGTGGCGTAGTCTGGGAGGAGGCCGATTGGCCTGCGGAGGGTGCGGAATCCAGTAGCCAAAATTCCAAATGCGTTCTCCACGCACCTCCTAGAAGTGGGACAAAGACAAAACTGTGTTTTTGTAATTTTAATGCAAGTGCGACAATTCTAAAGGCTACCTCGCTCTGCACAGTCGATAGTTGAATATCCCAAGATTATCACTGAGGTATCTGCCAGGATAGGTCCCCAGTTGAAATGCCTCGTCTCCAACAAAGACGTACGGGGCGATAATATGGGAAGATGGCAGCTGATTTGGTGGTGACAAATTCAAGGTACCTTGACTGAAGGCGGTATTAAAGACGGTATTTACCGGACGCCATATGGGCGGGCATTGTTTGCAACGCGTGCTCAAAAAGGACTGCTACGTATTGCTCGCAAAGATTAGCAATCTTGACGGTGTGAAATATACGTTGCAGATGCGTTGTGCAAACTCACTCACAGCACGTGCTCAACAGCAACCGGAGCAAGCTATGGCCGCCAGTGAATATGACCTCTACACGAAGCGTTTGATCATTACGAGATGCCAGCGACTCTTTCACGGCATATGAGCGCCATTAAGGATACGGTAGGTGTAGGATGAGCCGCGTTTTTATTGGTTGTCTTTCTGTACCGTAGTAGCGTCGCTGGTGGCGCCCCAAAAGATGTTTGACATTTGGCGCAGCTCCGATTATTTCATAATCGCACTGAACCTGCCTGTTTGCTGCAACAGCGTCGTCGCAACTGCGAAATCGCAACTAAATTCGCACCATGTGAAACGTTCCTCTTTTCTGCAAGTTGCCAATAACGACATAATATGCTTTTGTTTACCTTCATGTATTCTGGGCGAAGCACCTTTCATATATACTGACATGTCTCATGCACGATGGATGCCACTGTTGACACGCCAACCTTGAATTGCAGTGCAAGGTCCTGCATTGACGTTCCTGGTGACAGATACCTGAATGAAAACAAAACATTGCTGTGTATATGAATGTCTGGAAGCCGAGAAGCTAGTAATGAGTTTTCCCTATAAACCAGTTTAATTGCACCTCGTATCCACTCTAAAGGTTGCGGTTTAAAAAGAAGGCCATTCTACCTGAAAGTGATAGCAAGCTGCGCCTGCAACTAAATGGGCTCTCTGACGACATACTGCTTCGTGAGCTTTGTTTCCAGGAAAGCGTGGAGTCTTTCAGAAGTGCTGGGCATCATCCGGTAACATCTTAGAAACTGCTCCGGGTCATTATGAAGCATAAAGAGGGTCTGCAGAGAAAAAGTATTCCAGAAACCTGCTCAAAAACACAAGTCGACTTACCGATGAGTAAAACTCCGATTCTGTGGCTCTGTTTTGCCAGCACGGCCGGAACCACCATCGCCGCGGGATTCCTTCTAGGAGCAGCAGTATTTTCTTCTGTAGAACTAGGTATTTCTTTTTACAGAGCAGCCTGAACTCGTCATCATCTAGAGTAGCGGCCATCATGCTCTATGAAAGACAAAGCGCGCTGCTGCTTGCACGCTTTCAATATGGACATCGTCCACGTGAGGAAGCCACCGGGACAACTGTTCGCCTTGCGCGACATGCCACGCAACGCAACAACAAGCTTGCTCAAGCAGTCATGAGCTGCGCCTGTCCTGGTGTCCTTGTCGTATTCGTCGTATTCGTTGCTTTCGTCGTTTTCGTTGCTGCGAACGCAGCCGATGCAAATGTCTGAATCAGCCCTAAATATAAGTATTGCGCGTACTTTTTGCCAGAAGGTAATAAATAAATCAAATGTTTTTTTTATAATTTTGTTAGATATCGAAGATAGTTACCTCAAAGGAAATCAATGGCTCCAACCATGGGCTTCGCAAATGCGGAAAATCGCATGTGTTCTCAATCAATGTGAAAGGGAACGCGAAATTTCGCATGTGCGGTTGATCGCTCCACCGATTTCGCAGAATAAAATCGCACCATGTGAATCAGGCTTTACGCCTTCGTTGAGAATCTGACGCTGAAAAACTGAGCAGTGACATTGCGTGTGATGGCGGTACGAAGATGTACGGCATCACACGCGGCGTCGGTGCTTGGAGGCATTTAAAGATAATTTTACTGTCTTGAAACACGCAAGAAGAGCAACATAATTGTAAGAGATCTGGGGAAAGAAGCATGAGTGATAAGTTTATTGCATGCACAGTGCCAAAGACGCTCATATTGGCCGAGGAACGCTTTCAGTACAATGATGCTGCATAGCGATCTTGGTGCGACTGGTTTTAACGACCATTTCGAAGCTTCGAACGGCCCAAATTGGCAATCACCATGGCAACCGACAGCGATGAGCCAATCACCTTAAAGGTTTTGTCGTCTGTATGTTGGTCTTTGTTTGTGTCTGGCAAGCAGGTGGGAAGGCAATGGCGCTACTTTCCCATATCCAGTGACTTTAGTTTTTCTCAGGGAACGGTGCGGTGGGGAAGGGTGGTCAGACAAGAGAGACGTTTTAAATATCCTTTCCGACCTAGTTTTTCGGACCTCCCATAACGCATACACGACTCACGGATTTCGAATGTGGCAAGAGGCAGCAGCAAATGATCGGAAGATGTGGCATGTAGACGGGGGGCTCCTAGGCGTGCGGTTTCGACGCCAAAACGGTGGCAGTATGCATAATGTATACCGTGGCGTTGGCACTAAGCCGGTTGCATGGTCAGAGCAAATGGCTTCGCGTTTGAAGCATGAGTGGAGCGATGTCAGACGTAGGTCGCTCCACCCAGGCGAGTTGGCTTACACCGACGAATACATTAACCGAGTTTTGTCTTCTCTCGCCACTTCACCTTACTGGGCCGAAATATATTGCCGCAGAAGTGTCCGCAGATTTTGCTCGAGCATTTGTATATTTTAAATGAACGCAAATCCGACGAATATAGGCGATACTTGACCAAATGAACTACGCAAATAAAATGCGATACATGACGATAGTTGGATATGAACAATTTTTCAAAACCTTAACAACCTCCGCGGCAATAGTGGCACCCCTCCTTTAGTTACTATATTGATATCTGAGGTGCATCGTGCCACACCCTGTCCGTCTAATCGGAAGCTCGCTATAGGGCCGCATTGGCCCAGTTTTAACGGGGGTTACGGCGTCAACGCTCGTTCCTCGACGGGCGCGGTCGCGCACAAAAGGCCACGCGAGGAAGCTTTGTCGTCGCATGAAGCGCTCATTAATAAGTACCCGCTATCGCAGTGAATAAATGCGCGGCGCGACACGAAAATGCATACAAGACGCGCCGAAACGACGCTCGTGACAAACGGTTCGCCGGTGACGTCGAAAGACCGATGGCGTCGCTCCGATTTTTCACGACAGCGACGTTGGCGCGAGCGTGGTGACAGCGGGGATGCGCTGGCCTTGATTTGAACACTTGTCGAGCATTGCGTCACTCGTGCTGGCGCCGGGTTGGCCGGTTTCGCGAATCGGAGAGCGCGCCTGACTGACGGCGAGCGTAGACGGGTTCGTCGGAACACACACACACACACACACACATATACACACATACACACACTGCAGAAATTGGAGCACTCTGCGCAGTGTGAACACAAGCGCTTTATTGACACTGGACTCGCGTTCGCGGACCGTTCGTTCATTTACGCTGGCGTCGCCCACAAACGTGAAAGGGACTCAGCGTCAGTGGTCGGTTTCCAGAAAGTTAAATACGCGTTAAATCCTGTGAATAGCAATCATGTACCGGCAATGTCGAAATTGTTGCATTAACCTCCCCTCCCCCTCCCACCCCCCCCCCCCCCCCACCAAAAAAAAAAAAAAGAGAAAGAACATATAGTGTTAATTTCGGTTCTTTTTTTTATGTTCCCGCTTCCGCAACACTGCGAAGTGCACTCGTCGATATGGTAACGTAAACGAAAGTGCGGCGCGAGCTTGCCCGCACAAAAAAGCATTTAACTTCACTTTCGATGTCGTCGGGAAAAACAAACGCTAACACAAATGTTTATTGTTAGCACTGAAAAAAAAAAAAAAAATTCTCAAAAAAAGACAAAAAAAAATTCAAAAGGAGGCACAATAATAACGGGGATCGCGCAAGCACGATTAGGCGCATCTTATGGCGGAGCGACTAAGTCCATGTTTGGAAGCCGAACAGAGAGAAATCCCCGGCAAGCATATAATCCCGCGTAGGTCGACTGCATAAACAAGAAAGCCACGCCGGTTGTTTTTTTTGTTTTTGTTTTTCTTTCTGTGTCTAAACACGCGCCATTTACGGCCACCATAAGCCCATTTCGGCTATAAATGGCGGTCATATACAGAGCGTACTCGGAAGAAATTTGAGAGCCATATATCTCGCTGGCCAAGTCATATTATTATAGTTACAACGGCTGCAACGCCACCGCCCCCGGCTGCACGAGCGAAGAGAGTTCAATGTCGTGTGAACACATTCCCGAAAAAGTCGACGGTGAATATGTTTCAGTATGTCCTTTACGATGTAGCAAAGCCCAGGGAGAAACTTGTACGGGCCATCCGATTTGCAGCCTAAATAAAATTCAAAAATTCATTTTTTTTAAAGTTAATTTTCGAAGTGTTGATTTGTGAATGACACGTGGTTAAACGATCGTGCTTAGTTTACGGGCTAGAGAGACATGTTAGAGTTTATCTTTCCAGTTTATTAGCAATAAACATCAAAAGCGGCCCTTTCATCCAGGTTCCCGAAGCATTTTACTGGGACATATAATATTCTAAATTTGAAACAGGAAGCAAGGAAACGCGGTTTACATCAGCCCTTTTCCAGCAGAAAAAAAAAACCACAAAAAAATGTTTTCAAAAAACAAGCTTGTCAAATGTTTAGTAAAAGATGGGAACGAGCGACACGAATGTATAGACAGCAGTGATCGCTTGCAAACAGTTCAACCATGCAGGCGCACACACTTTACTCACATCAGTTCGATCACATGCACGAAGCGCCATGAATACTGATAAAAAGATGGTACGGTGTCAAGACAAAGACGAAGTATACACCCGAGAACGGCTTCAAGTTTTAAACGTGATCACCACGAGCTCTTGCATGCCCTAGTTTAAGTGAGTCTAATCGAGAGAACTAGAAATATTGAGTTCACGTTTAGCGCCGACAAAACTCTCGGTTCTTGTTAGAGATAGCTGCAAAACAGGTTTTTCATATCGTAGGCTAGCTTGAGCTCGCAAATGTTTAATAATTACGAAGCGCTGAATATCCATCATTATCCTTTTTTTTTTTTTTCGTATGTCACTTTCAGTGCAGGTAAACTTGGCAGGTTTATTTCACGGGAGATCGAGCGTTTGAACGCTCGACTAACAAGTTCAGTCTCGCGGGAATTTTCTTTTTCTAAGATGCCACGCAATTAAAAATGGTTTCTCGACTGGGCACCTTGCATAACTGACCTCTTTAGGCAAGCAACGCACGGAACCCAACCTTCGAGCCAATACAATCACTCATCCTCGATGAAAGACTAATTAGAACGGGGATTGAAAGCAATCCACTCAATGTATTTTATGTTACAATAGCACGCGAATGATCTACGGAAAGTAAGCGAGAGCTTCGAAGCTAGTTTCTTTCACTCGTGTTTATTTGATGGGGATGAAGAAATCGGTCTCGAATAGAGATTGGCCTCTTCAAAATAAATGTGGAAACATTATAGGACGTTTGGCAATTACTTTCGTCGTTCCTTCCCTCCCAGGGCATTTCTGCAGTGAAACGTTCTCCCTATAGCACATGGGCGGACAATGTGAAGTCTACTAAAGTTATTGCATTTAATTTCGTTAATATTTTGATATTTTGCACTGAAGCGATACCTTGTCAATAATTCGGATTTATTAAACCTTCACCAATAAGTGGTTACCTCACAACATGGTGCTGTGCCTCAAACATTCACACGGGGGATGCTTTCCGGGGAGGTATGTGTCTGACGTCAGTGATCGGCAAAACCAGGGGAGTCCCTCCCCGACACCAGCATTCACACGAACGGCGGGGAGCCGAGAGCGACGTCAGTCTTATCAGACGTATTTACAGGTGGTATTCTCGACAACATGGCGCGGTGCGCGCTGACGAGAGTAGAAAAATGGAGGCGTACATAAAACGGCGGTACGCGATTATGGCTGCACCGCTGATAAATGCAAGAAAAAAAAATGCTTCCTGCTAAAAAAAAAATGCGTTTGAATAGGGTTGACGCAACACAAAGAACGTCGAATCCACAACCAGTTGTACACGGAGCGGCTTAAGGACGGCATTGCTGGATATCGAAGACTTCTTCGGGTGCCGCGGACGACATGCTCAACAGCGCAAGCCACAACAGGCGATCGCGATGCCACCGCCAGTATCTCGCTGAGCAAAATTTGTAAAGTTGCCAGACACGCGAACAAAATACCGCCAATTGTAAAGATATGCCACGCCAAGGCGGTGAGTGTTTGTGCAGCCCGAGCAAAGGCTCCCCCATACCCCTGGGATGTCTACGTCAGCGCGGCTCCGCGCATAAGCGTGACGTTGTTACCACATGATGCGCATCCCGGGGAGCAATGGAAGGGATTTCTCCCCCGTGTGAATACCCCTATTAGGGCCGTTATGGACAAATGCATGGGGGATCGCCGCGAAGTTGGAATTTGTCTTATAAAAAAGTGAATAATCTTTTTGTAAGCATTGGGTCTTCTAAATGTCGAATCATTAATACATTTTGTATCGTCTCAGTGCTACATAGCGATATGAAAGTCCGTAATAAAGTTTTACAACCGCTTTTCCTTTGCTAGCAGGCAACACGATGGCTTCGCGAGGGTCCAGAGGTCCTTTCTGATGGAGCACGCGACTGCGTTGAATTAAGTTGTTAACGAGCGACGAAACTTGTATTCTCGGGGACAGCCTTCTGTGGGATTTCGGAAGCGAAGAGTGGCCGTGCACAGCTTTGATCGACGCTCGAGCTGCGGAACCTTGCCGGGGAGGCTTCGATAGCAATATCTGAGAAGGGTGCAAACACTGTGACGGGCCATCACGTAATGATGATAACAATTACGACGACGACGTGATGTGCACCAACGTCGAAGTGCAGGCCAGTATGCGTTTCAAGAAGTGGTGACGACACCGAATGCGGTTGCTTCACTTCACCTTTCTTTGTGATCAAACGAACCGTCCTTAATAAGACTACACTTACCTGGTGATTTTACCCAGTTCTTTCGCTATTTGGGGTCTTGCGGAAAACGGAAGAATCAGCAGGGTTTTTTTTTTTTTTTTTTTTCTCACGGAGATGGTTACAAGCAGGTACAAATCGCACTCCCCATAATATGGGGAGTGCGTTTCGTAATATTGCGAGCTTGCAAACGAAAATTGGGGTCTCGAACCTTCACTCTTAGAAATAGAGGGTGTATAAGGGTACACCCCTTGTCTCATATGTAACACCCCAAAACTACATTTGGACATTCAGTCCACTGACGTCGAGTTGGCGATACCAACTTTTACGAGCTGCTTGATAGCTGTTGGACGTAACGTACTAAATAGCTAATGTGCGTATCAAAGACTAAAAAGAAAAACAAAAACACTGAGGCTTTGTAGTAGGGCGAAAAAAAAAACCTTGATTGTCTTACTGTAGCCTTTAATGCGTACATTAGCTATTTTAATAAGTTGTATCGGTTGACTATCGAGCCTCTCTTGAAAGTTGGTATCGCCGGTTCGACGTCTGTGGACTGAACGTCGAATTGTTGCTTTGGGGTGTTACATATAGAACAAGGGGTGCACCCCTGTACACCCTCTGTATCGTAGAGCGTTGATTGCTATTCACGTATATCCGCAAAATCAAAAGGAGAGCCTGACGCTGATTTGATATCTTGTACTAAACAAAAGCTTCTCTCGCCAATGCAGTAACATATTTTTAGCACGACGCTTTCCATACATGTGATCGTTTTCGTCAGAGAGTATCCCGTATCCCACGCAAATACAATGCGCTTTTATAAACCTGATGAGTTATTTTCGACCCTCCATGATCCCACAAAATAGAATATAAAATTCGTATCATTATGCAAATGATTCAACCTGTTGCAAACGACGTACTACTGTCATTCCGCATGCGTTCATCGTTTGCTGAAGGCATCTCGAGACGTCTTTAGGACCGGAAGTTGCCGTCGTAAATATTAAAAAAAAAAACAGCCGATTCCCGGTAAACTTCTGCCGTGGTAAGTTTGAGATCGAGGCTTCCTACATCGACTCTTTACGTTTAAATCCCAAATCGGATATCTGAACGATAATTCTTTTGTAGCGAAATCCAATCCCATGTATTCGTCCATAGCAGCGCCCCTACCAACAGTTTGTTCGGAGCAGTGACGTCACACTTTCAGGGTCAATCTCGAGCCACCGGGACCACCAATAGCGGCCTCTATGTTCCGCCGCTCCGAGGCAGCCGTATGCGTGGGAAGATGACCGACATTTTTCTCTGATGTAAACTTTATGGCATATACAATCGCGTCGGCGTATTGTTCGGAGACAAATTGTTTGCTTCGAAACGGCCCACTAAATCTTCCTAATTAATTACGTATATAACCATCTACGCGCTGATATGCGCAGTTTTGCGATCGTTTTGCTTGTTCATTAGAAGTTTGCGTGTAACCGTGGCCATTAATACAATTCTTTTTTCTTTTCTTTTTTTCGAAAAAAAACGACGACGACGATTGGAACAGGAAGCACCGATTTCTCGCTCCTCCTGTAAGCTTGAATTGTTTTACGCTGTTCCGATTGTTTTGGCTACCGCGAAAAATTACTTAGTCACTGAACCCTGCAGGGGTACCCTGTCGTCTAAAAAGCGACAACTAGCGACCGAGTCGCCACGCCTCAATGACGCGGTTCTTGAAACTTTGACCCCGGGCACTAACATGGATGCCGTGGCTACCACAAGCCAAGTTTCGAACATGGAACTACATTTAGCATTACAAGACCAGCCAACGGCGAATGAAGACTCCAATAATGATATGCCATGAAGAGACAATGCTTGCAACTCCCTCAAGAAAATATGGATGCAAGAACGTCAACCTACTCGGTTAATGAGGAAAACAATGACATTCAGGACGGGACTGATTTCATCCAAGTCACCGTGCGAAAAAACCGCCCAGCTGGAATTCCCTTGATCATCAAGCCAAAGAACCACGGGGCTTCTTTCTGCAAAATTAATCCAAACAATATTGCAAAATAAATTGTAGCAGTATCACAAGAGAAGGTACTGGCTCCACGCATAAGAGAGGATGGCACGATCACCGTCAATGCGGCATCACTAGACGCGACAAACAGACTACTTGCGATGAAATCCCTAGTCGGAATACACGTGTCGGTGACCGTCTCCGAGTCATACACCCGTAACGTTGGCAAGATCAACAATATCCCAGTTCAATATTCAGTCTTTGAACTACTAGACTACTTAAAAGATGCTGGTGTCATCGCGGTCCAGCGCCAAATTTCATACTCAAGGAAAGAAGACGGCTCCATGGAGCAAGAGCCAACGGAAAGACGAAATGGTCGACTTCCACCAGCTAGCCTGTACTATAACTCTTTTTTCGTCAATCTAGCCTGTACTATGACTCTTTTTTTGTCCTGCTTCAGTTCCCGCAGGACCAGCCGATGCCCTCCCGGGTTTTCCTGGGATTTACAAGCCACCCGGTGATGGAATGCTTCGGCATCCCGACACAGTGTTTCCGCTGCCAACGGTTGCAAGACATTGTCGTGGCCAACAGAGGCGCAAGGTGTGTGCAGGGCCGCACAGCTACAAGGAGTGCATGAACAAAACCAACCCAAAATGTGCCAATTGTGGAGAAAAACACTGTGCTTCGTATTCAGGCTGTCCTCATAAAAAAGCAGCCGCTGCAGCCAGAAAACACGAGATCCTGAACGGACCGATAAAAAACAATCGCTCCCCGTCCCCAAACCTGGAAATTATACGCGCACCACCTGTCCCTTTGCCTCCTCCTCGCCCACCTCCACTTCCTTCTCGACCTCCTCGATCAACACAGCAAGTCCAGATGTCTCAACAACCTCCTGGATCATCGTACTCGGACGCATTGAAGTGTCGCCAACAGCACGGTTAGATATCACACCGACGCACGTCTACTTCTGGTCAGGCTGCTAGAGGAGACACGCCAGCAGCGATCAAACCAGTACCACTCTAAAAAAAGCATTCATCGACATGAACACCATCCGCAATACTCGGAGACCCGAAGATCGAGTGATGTTGAACATTTACTGGTACCCATGTTTTTTACGGCTCTCCGGGCTATACTTGATGCTGTACCATCAGCCAACAACCTACCGGAAGTAACAGCGCTATTTACTCTAGAAAGGTTAGTTATGTCGTCACGTGCAACTATCAATGAAGATTATTCCAATGCCTGACATATAGTCATACAGGAATATTTCAGTGGAATACGAATGGATTACAGCAAAAGTCAGGCGATTTTCCTCAGTTTGTTGCACAATATAATATACCAATACTTGCATTATCAGAAGCTCGAGTAGATGGTAAATTTCGTCTTTCAAATTATGTACTATACAAGTCATCTCGCCAACAAGGCCAAAGCCGAGCGTTATTGACGATACGGAGAGATATAATATCTGTGCCCGTGTTTTCGTCAACTACAGAAGTTCCAGAATTTGTTGCTTGAAAGGTACGATGTGGTGAGACAATGCTGTCTATAGTGAGTGTCTACATTGAACCTCGGACTCCGCTAACCCATTCGAAATTCTCTGCAATTTTCAGCCACATTTCTACTCCTTACATAATATGTGGAGACTTTAATGGCCACCACACTATGTGGGGAAGTGATCACTGTGATCAACGTGAAAATGTGATCGGAAAATATATGGACGAGAACAACATTTGTCTCCTCAACGACGGGTCCCCAACGTTCGTCCGGGGCCATACCTATTGCAGCTATTTGGATGTGACACTATGTTCTCCAGACATTTCACCTCAAGCGGCATGGAAGACTGACAGAGAAACCCGAAGCAGTGACCACTTCCCAATTCTCATTCAACACCCAATTCTCGATTATCGTGGACAACATTATCGAGTCCAGATAACGAATTGGAAAATGTTGAGACACTTCAACACTCTGAACCTTTCCAATGTAAAGGAACCCGAAGAATTTGCAATCTCTGTTTTAAACCATTGTGAACGAGCAACACGTCTTGTGAGCACACGTCGGCGTTAATGGCGAATACGAAAAATTACGGGCAATAAGGCGCAGAGCAGGACGTCGTTATCGAAGATCTGGTCGTGTTGAGGACTACAATGAGGCCCAACACATTCACAAACTAATAAGACGAGAGCTACAAATTCTCTCCATTCACCGATGGAAGAAGTTCAGCGGTACTCTAACTCCATTCACTCTGATACCGAAGGTATGGAAGATGCTTCGTTCTCTTCGTACACCAGTAACACAGAAACAACCTTTCCGTGCTTTAGCTCTCCTTCGAGGTACATCGGAGGTAGTAATTGCGAATGAATATTGTGCTTTGCTGGCGCAACAAAGTGATATGCTGTCCTCTTTAGAATACCATTCGTCTCACGAGAAAGCGACTCGTGCATTCAAGAAAGAGCTGCACTCAGTGCAAACAGACCTAGACTATGAATTCAACACCCGTGAAATGGAGTGCGCGCTACAGAATGTTCGAATATCAACAGCTCCAGGTCTCGATAAAGTCACTTATGACGCTCTTTCAAATCTTGGCCCTGCTGCTACTACCGCACGTCTTGAAATATATAATGAAATTTGGAGAACAGAGAAGATACCTGAATCATGAAAGCTGGCTAAAGTAGTTCCACTAGTAAAGCCTAGAAAATCACCGTTAAATTTAGATTCATTCCGTCCTGTAAGCTTAGCAAGTTGCGTCCGTAAACTATTTGAGAAGATGATACATAATCGCTTACAGTGGTGGCTAGAAACAAGTGAAGCGTCCCCGAAGAGATAACAGGATTTCGCCCTCGAAGGTGCACAATGGATGGAATTTTAGATCTCACCACATGCGTGCAATACGAAAGCAACAATGGAAACATTACTGTTGCACTCTTCCTAGATATTCGTCGAGCATTGATACTGTTAGCCATGCTCCCGTTCTTGAAGGACTCGTAAGGCTAGGTGTACGTGGAGGGATGCTTCGGTGGATAAAAGGATTTCTTTATTGTAGGAACATAATAGTAAAAACGGACGATGGAGACAGTATGAGACATGAAATACACCATGGAGTACCCCAAGGCAGCGTGCTGAGCCCTATTATTTTCAATTCAGTAATGGCACAGCTACCGCAGAAACTTGAATCACCTTTAAAAATATCCATCTATGCGGATGACATATGTATATGGATCTCTGGTTCATCTCGAGATATCCTAAAGAATAAGTTACAAACGGGCTTAGACACCATTTTTAGATTTCTAAAAGAACGAGGGATGGAACTCTCTGCCGCGAAATCAGCATTTCTGCCATTTACAAGAAAGAAACTCCCTGGGCTTAGGCTACACTCTTAATCTGCACTCTTAATCTGGGGCCGGCAAACGTCACGGCCATAGCCGTGACGTTCAATGTTTTCAGGACTTAGCCGCGAGCTGATCCGGCCCCGTCAAAATAGCCGTGTACAACGTCACGGCTGCAGTTGGCCCTCCCCCTCTTTGATGGTGCGAATGGCTATATAGGTGGCTCCGTAGGCGGCCCTGTAATTTTTGGCGGCCCGTTTGTGCAGGGCCGGCAAAAACGGGCCGGCTATGCGCATAATAGCGGGAAAAAAAAAAAAAAAAACACTCTGCTCTCCGCTAGATGGCGGCAGTTGAGGCCGCCCAGCGTTCCCCGCGGGCGCAGCCAGCGGCCACGCATGCGCATAACGATCATTTCTCTTCTCGGTGTGCAAGGGTACGAAGTACGAATCTAATCGGAAGCATCTGCGGGTGACATTTGTTTTCTTCTTCTTATTATTATTATTATAACAAATGGATTGTTTACCCACTGTTCTTTTAAATGTTTAGGAAACCATCGGCCTTGCCCTTGAAACAATTCCTGTAAATTTACTTTCCCCTAGAGCACTCGGGAAGTCAATCTCTGAAGTATACAAATTGAGCTTGGCAATGCTTTTCCAATATATTTTGCGACTCAAAAATAAAGTCGCGACGTGACTATGTGCATGACGTCTCACAAGAAGACGTCAGGCTCAATGCCACGTCACAGCTTTATTTTTACGGTGAAAATTTCCTGTACTTCTCAATCCCCTGGCTTTCTTCGTGAATCACAGTCCTGAACCCTCTCAGATACTCTGCGGGGGAGTGGACGACGGGACATTTTTATAGCCAGCAGAAAACGGGCCCCCTAGAAGACGGGCCAGCTAGAAAACGGTCCAGCTAGAAAACGGGCCAGCTAAAAAACGGTCCGGCAAGATCCAACTTGTCACGGCAAGTTTTAGGGCCACTAAACCACCTAAAAAGGGACGGCAAACGGGCTGGCAATTTTAGGTGGCCCCGAAATTTGCCGTGACAAGTTGGATCTCATTTGTCACGGCTATAGGTGGCTCCCTAGGTGGCCCCAGAATAAGGGTGTAGATCTCAACGGAGCATCAATTCAAAGGGTTAAATCCTATAGATTTCTTGGTGTTATACTAGATCAATCTCTGACTTGGTCCAAACATTTAGACATGTTAGAGAATAGAATTAATTGTGTGATTAATGTATTTCGCTGCATTGCGGGGGCAAGATGGGGAGTATCAATAGATGGGATGCTCTCATTTCACACGGCGCTAATACGACAAGCGATTGCATATTCTATTCCGGTGTTAAAGGGACTTTCCCGCACATCAGAGTCTCGCCTTACCTATATGCTTGCAAGAAGCTTAAGAGTATGTCTAGGTTTACCGCGATCAACATCCAGCGCGCTTGTACTCGTAACGGCAAGAGTGCCGTCTATACATATTCTAAGAACACACGAGATATGTCGTAATTTCTTTCGACTCTCCACGCGGACTCTGTTCAATTATATTTTTTCTCGCAAAGGTACAAACTTTTTTTCCACACTGAATTCTCTTCCATTATGGATTCCCGAACAACCTAGCTGGATTAAGAGATTTGTAAACCACCACCCTGGAAGCTACCGATCAACATAAACATTCCAGGCATGCAAAAAAAAAAAAAATCTGTTACCACACAGATTGCAAGAACATTGGCTCTTTCACACCTGGAAGAAAAATATAAAGACGATATCCACGTGTATACTGATGGATTAACCACTGAAGATGGATCGGCATCAGCCTTTGTTCTACCTGATTTTAACCATTGGTCATCCTTTCAACTATCGCATCCTACTTCCTCAACCACTGCGGAATTGCATGCTTTACTCGCGGCTGCAACGTACATAAAAAACAACCCGGCAGCGAATTCTTGGGTAAGATGTACTGATTCAAAGGCAGCTTTGCAATCTATTAAGACTATGAATAGTCGTAGTGAACACAACTCCCTTGTCCACAAAATTTACTTAGAACTCTCTGATGCCATCGAATTTGGCAATACTGTACATCTACAGTGGTTCCGCGGGCATACCGGAGTTTCAGGAAATCGCCAAGCTGACCAATTGCCTAACGCAGCCCATACGAGTAACAACGTCCACCTTATACCTTTCACAAAGAGCGACGCCAAAAGATACATCCGTCAACTACGTGAGCGAATGTCTCACGATGAGTGGCTTAGCAGCATCCCACGAGACAGCCTGATCCATCTAATCGATCCGGACCTCTGTTGCCCAGTGTACACCTATTCAGCCAGAACAATCGACACCCTTATTCATCGCCTACGACTTGGAGTAGCATACACGGGAAGCTTCCTTCACCGGATTAAACAAATAGAAACACCGCGTTGCACGTGCGACAGTCCGGTCGAAGACGTCGAACATATAATCATGGACTGCCCGAGATACGATCAGTGGCGCGCCCGCTTACGGATTAGTCTCGGGATACTAGACAATTGTCCATTTTTTCTCGCCAAAGTTCTAGGTCCTTGGCCCGACTTAAAGGGGCTATGCAACAATTTTTTTACTATGCGCAAATACCGCTTAGAACGGATCCCTGACGTTAATGACCTATGAAACACGCGTTCGTTTTTCACCCCACGCTATATGAGTCCCAGAAAAAAATTAAAGAAAAACGAGCAGCGTTCACGCCCTCAACTCGCAGCCAGAACAAGCGGCCACGTGATCTGGAGCCGATTATATGCCGCCAATGTTGATCATAGCCACGCGCTGGGGTTGGAAAAGCACAGGACACGCGCTGAGTTCCAGACATTGTTATGGCTCGGCTATTGTCGTCGTTGCAGCGATTGGACACGGGCCACTACCCGAATGCTTCTCGAGCTATCAATTATCACGAGCCCAAATCGAGTGCCCACGCAATGCTCGGGTCCAATCTATGAACCGCATTCAAATATCGTCATATGGGTGTACTGCGATCCCCACGTTACGTCATCGAATTTCGCAAAGGAGAGATTGAATGAAAATGATCGCTTTTGTCCTTGAAATTACACCGCAACAAAGGAGCTTCTTGGCTAGTGGCATTGCATGCGAGTATCCTTGAGTCCCACTAGTGCCAGTAAGCTCGTGTAAAGTGAAAAACATTCCAATTGAATATCGTTGCACAGCTCCTTTAAAGAAACAAAAGCGTGCATTAGCCATACTAACTGCATTTTTGAAGAACTCAAAGACAGAAGCCAAATATTAAGTTCAATGAATACGGGTTACTGGTATAGCAGGATTTAATTACAATATTTTGTACCACTGTAGGAATCATGCTTCTCAAAGTGCACTTGCTTATGATATTAACGCAGCACGCTCATAGTTTGCTTCGTTACTCATTATGCCCAGATTTCATAATTATTGAACATATATCATATCATACTTTACCCCATTACTAGCATTGAAGTAGCCGGCCCCAAATTATGGGGCTAAGATCTTCATCTCATTAAATAAACATTGAATTGATTATGTTTTCTGCTCAATTATGCTTATATGCTTCATAACGTTCTTTGGCACGATGTGGAGGTAGACTGCATTCGACTATGTACATAAAAGCGTTCTTCTTAATAAATGCAGTAAATTATTTGTTTACAGTCTAGCGCACTTCTAACTACCGACAAAATGCCGTGCTGTGATAAGCAAATGATACAGACCACAGGGATACAGTAAATCAGCATGCAATTATGGTAATTAGCATAATGATAGTTATGGCAATTACGGAGAGTTCAAGACACATCAACAAAGGTAGAATAAAACATTACGCCAGCACGACATGGCTTTTATGCTGACGATCACATTAAAAATATTTGCCACAAACGAGGTTTAATTCTTTTTATTTGCGCGAACAATACTGATAATCTACAAATAATAAAACTGAAACACAGCAAAAAAGAAAAGTTGACAGGACAAGACGTTTTGTTTTAGGAGCAGTTAACTGTGTCCCTGACGGTAGGCATTGCCGTGAGATTATACGAACAACGCTAGATTAAATAAAGTTTAGACAGAAATAAAACGAGGTAAATTAAAAATGCAAATTAATGTTTGACGTGACAGTCATACCTATACTGCAATCACGTCCCACGATGAGCGACAGGAACATCAAAGTACGTCTACTTAAAATGCTAAGAATCAACTAAAGTGCGATCTCGGCACTAGACAAAAATATCAAACAGTATGACAGGTTACCTTAGAAACGAGCTATACATGTCACCTGAGTTTACGGTTGAGTAAGCGTTGAGTTTTGTTAGCAGAGCTTGGGCGACGCTTGTCCTTCAAAACTTCCGGATCATTGTCCATATACTAATTCAAATTGAAACGCCAACAATTTTTTTATATACATATATTATACAAATACAGTGAGATAGATTACAAACATAATAAAAACGCAGCAATTCAAACTTGTACATGACGTTGTTCGTACGTCGCAGATTCCACTGAAACCAATCGTAAAAAAAAAAAAATTAAAAAAAAAACCGTTTGAGATTTTTTGTTGGATCGACGAGATGACGATTACTTTCGGCTGCTCATGTAGGCTGATGGGTACAGTGAAAGCGCACGTATTTCGACATGGCGAATAAGCCGAAGGAACGAAGAGAAGAACGTCTTCGTAATATAAGCAACAAGGGGCTTAAGCGGTGATCGTTTCGCCGCAATGCTTGAGTGCGTGCGGTAAAGCGGGCCTTACAAAACAGATCGTTTTGTTCGTTTTTTTTTTTTTTTTTTTAGCTTATTGCTTATGCAGCTGCTAGATCGCAGCCCAAACAGAACTGAGGCAATCCCAGTCACGCGAGGGTCAATCGTCGCAACTGTACGTACTTAAACAAAGAGCAGTTCAAACTTAAACCCGCGTTTTGGGATAATAAAGCTTTGCTGGTTGCTTTTTCTTTTTTTTTTTATTTAGTCACAATTCTAGCAAAACATGTCGTATGAAATTTCGCGCGAAAGTGGCTGAAAAACTTAAAAATAAAAAAGGAACGTGAAATTCACTTGAAATATACGCCCCGTAGAAGACAGATGGCGACAATCGAGAGCAAGATTTGAGCGATCACAATCCGTTTACCGCGAAGCCGGCTGGAGTTTCAATTCGACTGTAGTCGCGTCGTAGACCTACCAAATTATACACTCGGATGAAAATGTTCCTAGTCGTGCTCTTTTGTCTACAACTGTCTGTGAACGTTTGGAAATATCGAGAGACCGGGCTACGTACGTACTACGAACACCCCCCCCCCTTACACACACACACACAAACACACAAAGGCACGCAGTGTAGGCTACGAAAGTTGCAAGAAAATCGATAGCACCTCTGACGAAAACAGGTAGCTTCCAAAGCTTCCATCGGTCGAAGGATCGACGACTCAGTAAGTCCGCGACACTGGCTTATATTTTCTTTGGTAAAACAAAAACAAAAAAATAGAACCGCAAGCGACGGTGCTCGCGTTCTCTTTTCTATAATTGCGAAGAGTTGAAATATTTGTACCAAACACGTGTTTCACTATGTAGTCAATGACAAGGGGAAAACGGTAGGGCATCTCTTTCAAACGCCCGTCCCCAAGCACGCGCTCGATTGCCTTCCGTCGTGCGTTGGGTGCACGTCGAAGTGTTATTCGAGTTGGGAAGCTCGCTCTGGAGGCGAAGCAACTGAAACTGCCCCCTGCTGTTCTCATCCCGTCAGTGAATTGAGTTGCAACAGCAAGTTCGTATACAAGTCTAGCTAGTTGTTCCGGAACGTTTAAACTAAAACAACCGAAGGATTAAAACAAAACAAAACGTTTCTTGTTGAGAAGGTGGGAAAATGTTTCTAAAACGGGTCAGATTTGGAGGTTTTACGTGCCAAACCAACGACGGGCAGCGAAGGACTGAGGATTACTTTCGACCACCTGGGAATCTCTTGACGTGCAACCGAAAGCTCGGTTACACGGCGCCTTCTCCGCAAGAAGCCTCCATCAGATTGCGGGCACCTCGGCCGGGATTCGAACCCGCCACCTGGGAATCCGTAGGCCGACGCTTTGCCTCGGAGCCACCGAGGCGGCTAAAGGAAGGGTTTAAATGTGGATTAGTTCGGATCAAAACAAATATGCTACGACAATTAAAAAAAAAAAAAAAAAACAACGTTTTGTAAATTTAGACATTTGCGGTGCACCGCTCAAGTCCGTCCTCGTTTCCGAGCGAAAAAAGACGGTGTCCCAACCTATGTCCTATCTGGTATCTCGGAGGATTAGGAGTGCATCCCTCGAGAAACTAATGGCCCGGCTGTGAGCTAACCCGGGCCCCTCGAAGTGCACTATGTACGCTGCCAGATACTTGAGTGATTTATCTAACCATCTGGTTTACGTCGTTGTGTGCGTGTGTGTTTTTGTGTTTTTATTTAGGGGGGGGGGGGGGGTTGTTCTTTTGTTTTCCGGGACGCTTATCGGAGACATTCCGTGCGCAGCCACTCTTAAGCCGTCTCCAAGATCAAAAGAAAGGCGGTACTGCCTATAGCGTTCCCAGTTTGGCTGCTTGGTTGCCGTTGTCCGGCAAATGGGGCCTCGATGTCGTAACCGCAAGCTCATGTTAAAAACATGGCACGTGGAGGAATGTTTGGGTTCGTGGATCGACCGGCGCGTGACGGGCTCAGGCCGCGGTCGCGACTGCCGCTATGCAACGCGCCAGGATGCGGCGTATAAATTCGAACCACGCGGCACAGAGATACGGGATAAGGACACGCGAAACCGGGTGGTAAACGCAAGACTTAAAAAAAAAAAGAAAAAAAGTATATACAAAAGCGTCGCATATGTATAAACATTTGATCGACACGGCGAACGGACGAAATAAAGCACGTAGATATCTACGAGGCGCGCCCAGAAAGTAAGTTTCGTTTTGAGATAAGAGGCAACACTGTTTGTGAAATAGTTTATTTTCAATTGATAACGCGTACCTTCATCTAGGATTCCACGTAATCCCATTTGACGGCAAGGCCTTTGTTATAACGTGGAACACGTTTTTGTATATCCTCCTAATAGAAGTCTCCCGCCCGAGTCACGAACCAATATCTTTGGCCCCCCACCACGAAGACAATCTGTGCTACTGGAGTTCTTTCTAACGATTTCGAGAAGAAAGGATTTCGAAACTTCAGGGACATGTGTTGCGAGATCAGAAGTTGTAAAACGCCAGTGTTTCCGAGCTTTTTTAATTTTTTTATTGACTTTCTTTACCAAATCTTTAGTGAAAAGAGAAAACCTACATATCTGCATTGCGTCACAGACGCTCTGCCTCCTTTCATGAAACATTCAAACCCCATTCCGAACCATTCGTTCGCTCATCACATTTAATCTAAAAACAAAAATGCAAATACATCGATAAATCGTTCATGGTCTACGTAATCTAATATTAGTGGCATTAAAACAATTTTTACGATTATTGACAGACCGGACTTCGGAGTTGGAGGGTCGTTCTCTTGACTCAAACAGGATTAACGTAAAAACAGCAAAAGAAAAAAAAAAAGGATAGAGTTTCATGGCATGCAAGTTTGTCTACTCCTTGAGTACCTCATGCGTCTGTTTACCCCCTAAACACGACCGTGGGCTTCCCTGTGCGTTCTCTGTGTTGCCTTTTGATTGGCGTGCTCCTTCTTGTGTTCCGATGCTCCAAAGACACTTTTTGGGACACTTGCTGGCCGTATAGCGCGTCAGCGTGTGGTCACTACATAAGGGAGCACAACTGCGCATGCGCGAAGCAGAATTCAATACTTTTGCGGGACGCATGCTCGAAGGAAATTTACTTTTTGGATGCACCTTGTGTAACGCGGATTTCTTTCCCTTTTTTATATGATATACAAGGGTACGGCAGGTAAGGAGCGCACGAGTCAAGATCTCCCTAAGATCAGTCTTTACTCTTTCCGACGGCGAATGGTTCGTGGCTTGGTGGAAGTACACTCCCCTCCAATGGGTCCTCTTCAAGCTGACGCTTCTGCAAATGAGTCTAGGAAGTGTCTTAAGGACTGTCGAATTCGGGATACACATTAAAGGGCCAATGAAACGAATTTTGTACGGGAATAAATAAATTTATATTGGGATTTTACTAATAGCACATCGTTCAGTGGGCCAAACGAAAAAAGGTAGAAAGTCAAAAGCCTGACTTTCGGTCCGAAAATTTGAATACACAGCGGACTATTTCGTACCTCCTTCCCTTCGTAAGCTCGCTGCCTTTTCTCTGTGATACATCCGCGGACCCCGCAGCGCGTCATCGGGCCCCCGCAGCGCGTCACCGGGCCCAAACGAACGTCACACGACACCGGATCCCTTTACCCCTAAGCTGACATTTTGGTGGAAGCTACGCGCTTGCCGGACTAATCAGCCGCCTCCCTTTCATCACCTGCCCTCATTCTCTGCGCGTGGGTATGCGCGAGAGAGCGTGATCACCTGGCAAAAGTGTGGCTGGCCCAAGGAGCACGTAGCTTCCACAGCACTGTCAGCTTCGGGGTGAACGGGGTGGGGAAAGCAACTTTTGTCTGAATTTTGAGCGACGGCTAATCTTCTAGGGGGAGAATGGACGTGTCTAGATAAGATAAACGAGAGTCCGAGCAAGAGGGGACTCCCCCTTTCCGTCTTCTTGAACTGTTTGGTAGATGCGCGATTTATGAGTTGAGGAGGAAAGCTAAACAGGAAAAAGTTGGAAAAGCGTTTCATGACTACTTTAAGTGGCGGACACGCAAGTACCCGACGTAAGAGACGAAGGAAGCAGCACTCAGCAAACTTGCTCGTACAACCTTTCAGTCACAGAAGTGCCCGACCTAATAATTAGAATAAGGCGTCTCCGCTGCACGTTCCTTTGAAGCCTCTGCTTTTGATGAACGGTGCAGGATTATTAAGTCGCCAGGGATCTGTGGCGCCCTCAAACAACGAAATGAAGGACATTGGTTTGCGACAGAGAGTACACGGCTAAGAACGCTTCAAAGAGAATTGTCCCAGTATGTTCGACCCTAATTAGAAGGACGAAATTTGGAAAGCAATTCCATACCGTAAAGTGCCCTCTTCTATCCTACTCAGCAGCTCGGTGTGGCTGTCGGCGTATGTTTCGTCATCGACCCCAACTGCAGCCGACGGCGTTTTCGTTCCGATTGTAAGATGTCTGAAGCCTAGGCTAGGGGGACCGCCGTTAGCCAGCATCCGGTTCCGCCCATTGCTCTAAAAAGCTAAACAAAGCAAGGTTCTGATGTCCGCTATATTTATGGCAAACGCAAAGCTCTACAATGCGGCTAATGGGTTACAACTAATCATGCTGATGTAGATAGCATGCGCACGTATCGAACAAAGGTAGGTTCAGTTCGACAGCGAGAGGATGTCACTTTAAGGAGGGAAAAGAACTTTCTCTTGCCTCGTATAGACCTTCACAAAAATCGCCTTCTGCTCGCTGCCATCTTTGTTTGCTGGGCTTTGGAAGGCCTTCTGAGCATGCGCTGTTTATCTGCTGTGCGGTATATCGGACGCTGCGCATGCGTCCACAACTCAGTGACTCGGCATTTTTCTCCCGGGTGATAAGCGAAGCAAAGGGCTTTGAATTGCGTTGTGACGCCTGTCGTTCCCCGTTATGTTGAGCGCTTCATGCCAACATGAATTTCGAGTAATTATTATCCGATCGCATTATTTATTGAGGTGAAAGCTTTACTTGTCCCATTACGCGAAAAAGCGGCGGCGTTGTGCCCGAAAAATGATCACACCAATACGTCATCAAGCATGCGCTTTAGAAAGAAAAAAAAAACACAAAGAAAAGCAGAGCAACGCAGATGCTTTGTCACGGAAGACGTCGTGAAGCCGGCGGGGTTCGCCGCGCCTGCGCACTGGGGGAGATACCCGCCGGTGTGCCGTGTGCAAAAGGAAGACATGGCGCGCTGCTCGAGGCTGTAGCAGGAGTAGCACACACAAAAAAACGGGAAGTGCAATTAGACAAGTCATCATCTTGGCAGGGCTCTACTGCACTCCTACCCAAGCAAAACCTTTTCTGCGGTCAAACGTGAGAACATTAGTCTAAAACCAGCTGATTTCTATGTTTCCTTGACGAGTGCGTCGTATTGCCAGTGCGACGGTGCGATCAACAAAAAAGCAATCCACTCTCTATCCAGTTGCACTGCGCTAATCGGACAGTCTTCAAACTCTGCCATTAGAAACAAGGATGTCAGTCTTTTTGCACTCAAATAATCCTCTATTCTACACGGCGGAAACGCCAGTTACTCGAAGCTAGAATCTCAGAGCTCGGTACCAGTTAATAGGAGGACTTCATGGCTGGCGATTCGGCGATGAAGTGAAATTGTCGGCATTTTTCCAGATCATCCAATGACATTTTCCATGCCCCCACGAAGAAATTAGAATGAATTGCGACCGTTTAGGGACCGTTACAGTGTAGCCGAACTATCGACTATCGATTGCGCGACACCTACACAGCAGTGGGCCCCCAACAGATTGCGGGCACCTCGGCTGCGGTTCAAATTGAAAACGACGGACTCACATTAGTCGAACGCGGCGCGCGTGGGGCTTCCAAACAATGAAGTCGTGTCCCGATACACGATCGGTAATCCAACTCATTTTCCAGCGGGGTTTTGATTTCTATTCGTAGAAATAATACACGATATTTGATTTTATTCTAACTAATTAAAAAAAGGGGGAGGAGGGAGGGGAGGGTGGGGGGGGGGGAGTTAGACGAGTGCCGTTTTCACCAGGACCATACGCAGGGGAAGGGTTTCGGGGTTCGAACCCCCCCCCCCCCCCCCCCCATTTCACTGTCGGCTAGGGGAAGGGAGGAGCGATGGGGCGCATTTTGAATAAGGCCCGGGGTGGCCTCGATTTCACTAAAGTCACTGAATCGGGAGACCCAGTGGGGGACCCGCTGGAGTTCCAGCGATGCTGTTAGGGATGCACGTGTGCCTGAATATACAACGCAGCACTCCTTACTATTACTGCTAACCAAAGGAGCGTGAATTCCAGCGCGTCTTCGCCGCGCCCCGAAAACCGCAACGCACCTGGCCCCACGACCGGTCTTTTCGGAATCATTCCGATAGCGCCCTCCTGTTTTCCTGTCTCATCCAAGTGCCTGGGTGCCATCCCCCTCGGCAGAAGATCCCCGGGCGCCTCGCTTCCCCATCCTCATACCACGCTCCGTTCCACCACACAGTGGACCGTAGCGAATGCTAGAGACCGTTTTCGTCAATCGACGGCTGAGAGAGAATCACATGACCTTGAGCTTCGCATAGCACACCGCAGAGGGTAAGGTGACACTTAGAGCTGGATTGGCTGGGATGGCTCGTAGCGCCCTCTGCGGTCCATTATAAGGTGACACAGAGGACATGTTCGCTCGAGCAATAAACACGTACGCTTGAGGGAAGCTCGTATCGGTTCTCTGTTCGTTAGTCCAACTTCCCAGAGAACCGCGAGCGTGCGACGCCTGAGGGGCTTTGGGGGGCCTACTGGGGGTATGGGCTGTTTCGCTCGGTGAAAAGAGGATGGAAAGAAAATTACGAAGATTCGTTCCGAGCTGTGTCTATAGTCGCAGGGGTTCCGAGTGTCACCGGACCCTGCGGAGGATGCGCGGGGCTGCGGTTAGGGAGCTGGGTCAAGTATGGCTGTATATATATTTTTTTATTCTCTTACCCCCGGTTCCCTCTCACCCAAGTCATGTTTACTGGGACGGAGTTTGGGCAAATAAATAAATTTTGTCGTAAGCTGAAAGTAAGCTTTGAAACAATTCACTCCCGTTGTGATGGTGCATGTGAAACATTTCGTTGCTCGCTATTGCTAATTATAGGCCGATCACATGCTTCTGTTTTTAAAAAAAGTAAATACAAAAAACTGCCATTCAAGATGGCCACCGTGTTCCAGAAACCCCCCCCCCAACGAAATTTTCTGTGTACGACCCTGGACTTCACCGTGTATTTATTAGGATCAACGGACATCAGATGAAAGGATAACGGTCATGCTAAGTTGACTAATTAACTAAAATGTGTTAAGTTAACTTTTTAATTATTGATTTTATGAGTTATGGTGGAATTGAAGTATTGAGGAAATTTACTATTAGGGGTGAGACCAATTTAAAGAATTTGAGGAAAGGTTATGGTTTCTTAGACGTTAATCGATACGTTTTCGAGCTTTTTCGCCTCATTTACAAACGCGCGAAAAGAGCGCATCAAGCCCTGCCCACAAAGACGCTTAGAAGAGTGACGCAGTCGTTTAGGTCGCGTCGTCATTTGTGTCGTCGGCGCGGCCAAGGCCAGGCTGCCGAGATACTGACGACGTGATTAAAACGACGACGTCACTCTTCCAAGCGTCAATGTGGGCAGTGCTTGCGACGCTCTTTTTGAGCGCAATTTTTAAATCGGGCGAAAAAAACAAAAACGCGGAAATTAATCGATTGACATCTCAAAAAACCATTACATTTTTCGCAAATTCTTTAAATCGGCCTCGACTCTAAAAGTAATAGCCTTCGATACTGAAATTCCAACGTGACCTATAAAACAAATAATTAACAAGTTTATTCAGAAATTTTAGTTAATTAGCCAATTTACCTTAATGATTATGCCCTTATCTAATATTTGGCAAGCCTGATAGAAAAAAAAATAAAACATGGTGAAGATAGAATTTAGTTAACTTCAGCCCCAATTTAAAAAAAAAAAAAAACATTGGTTTGAATTGAAAATTAAACACCTTGAGATCGACAGGGAGGTGACGCTATTGTCGCGCTATCATCATCATCGTAGTGTGGATAAAAGTATGGCCCCCCTATAAACTATTCACGTTCGCGCGCGACATGCTGTACATTTTTGCGTTTATTTTGCCGCTGGGAAAACACTTTTAGCGCAAAATAGTGCGGTACTGTTCGGTGCTTCAGCGAAGATCGAATCATGTCACGAGCGTACGGCCGGAATTTAAACAATCGCTTGTGTGGATGCGTCGTCTGCTCTAGACACACGTTGGGAAACAGGGGTCCCCACGACGGATGCCTGTTTCCGTGTCAACTGCACTATTTATGTTAAATACTACTTGTTTCTTTCAGAAAGTTTTATCCTTTCACTAGCGTGGAAATGCAACAAACCGAGGAATCCCAAACCGGATACTTACATAATATTGCCGCTGTGGGTTTTCGAATCACAGATTCTGCGCATTTTATTTTTGCGCGATTTTTTACTTTTTGCGGAAGTAAAAATGTTGCGCATTGAGAAAAGTTAGGGCTCATTATTATTAGAAATTTCCCTGTCGTCGCTATCCTCTATGAACAACAAAGTCATTGCCGCAGGAGCCGATATTTTCTTTTAGTGTGTCATGGTGTGAGTCTATTTTTTCGACGTAGCAGCAATCCGACTGCGTTGCGGTGAGGAACGAGTGCGTTGTCTAGTACGATCGGCAAACTGTTTGTCGGCGAGAACACCGAGGTAAGTGAAACTGTTTCCAAAAATATTTCGAGGGGGGAATAAACTAGTATAAGCGAGCAACGCAGCAGCGTGCGTGCTGTTAGATGCTCTTCTCGGTAGTGTGGGTTCACCCGCTTCGATGTTCGTGAGGAGGGACGCGGATGCCAAGAGGCGAATATTTTGAATGATGTAGCTAAATCATATTTTAAAACGTAGTAGACTATTTGGGACTCAAACAAACAACCCGCACCATGACACAGGCGGCATCGGCCGCAGCGGCACTCGCTTACTGATAAAGGTTAGCAACTCTCACCAGACTTTTCCATAACCCACCGCCCTAACCTCACACATGTCAGAACTGGACGATTCATAGATTAACATTCAGATTATTCGAGTAATGCTTTAATCGCGATCAACTTTTTTAGCGGTTTAATCGGAGTCCTGTGTTGGAGAAAGTCGGGCCAAAAAGAAAGTGAAAAATGCCTGCTTTATTATTTCGGACGTCTTTATTTCTTTTAGTACCCAGGCTTCTACGGTAAGCTGCTTCAGCATTCTTGTGATTGTCATCGAGAGTGGTTCTACTGTTTAGATAATAACTTAAAAATGGCTTCACTTTTAAAAAGGCTTCCCGTGTTTATATTTCTGTAGGCGTCATAACGTCAAGTTTCATATGGGGCTGCAATATGTCATTTATGACAAGATTAATTAGCAAAAAATGTGTAGTTTTATCGTATTTTTTATAATATGCCGGGAGATCAATCAACGAACGGGTTAATTCATTGATTAGTCAATTAAAGGGTGACGATCAGTATGGTTAGTTTTGTAATCAATCCCCAGCTCCAATCAACATTCATTATTTTATTAAAGCCATGGGCTGTGAGAAATAACAAAGATGTGCAGGTCCCACGTATTTATTTATTTTTTTAACTAAGTTTATGAAAGCATCCTACTTATTATGTTTCGCCTTGCAGAATTTCAACGCATGTGAGACGATACAATCCCAACCTTTAGCAAAAAGAAACAAAACAAAAAAACCAGTACTTGATAAGAAGAGTGCAGCTCATCCGGAAACAGGCGTTCGTCGTCGAGATCCACGTCCCTGAACGTGCGCCCGCAGCACGCCGCGGTATCCACACTTGTGGATGTTTACAATTTCGGCCGCGCGGGGGCGGCACGCTTTGATCTCGATGCAAACATGAAACTGGCTGAATGAAGGAAGGAAGAGAGCAGGGGCGTAATCGAAGTCGAAAGAGAACGGGTAAATAATTGCTTGTGCCGCGAGGCTCGTTAATGTTGTACTGCTGGTTACTCTCAGAGGCAAGGCTGGCCTCGTGCGCTCCAGCCCAGCGAGCAGGACGCCCTCCACCGACGAAGACGACCGCCGCCCGGAAGCTTGTTTCCCCTCGTCCAAGGTGTACTCGCGGCGAAAGCAACTTTCAGAGGACTCTTCGATATGGGAGAGCGAACATCCGGGTATCGGATTGAACAAACCTTGGAGTTTACCTCGCGCATAGCATCGCAATGTTGGGCCAAGAGACGGACAAGATATCCCTTTCAAGGAGGGGAACAAATGCCCGCAATGCGCGCCCAGCTTTCTGAAACGATCAACACGCGCTGTTTGTCGGAAGACCTGCTTGAACGGTTCTTGCCGAGCCCTCTTCGGCCATTGCTTGTCTCTGTGTCCAACGTGTAGGACGCTGTGAACAGACGCACGTTCTACGCCTCGTCTTAGTGCGGACGTCTGCGACGACTGCGCGGCGGCGATGTCGGCCAGCGTCGGGGCTAACCCACGTGACGCAGCAGTGTCTACCCCCTCAAGAAAAAGAGACCGCGAAGAATGCTCCGGAGCGCATGAACAGTCTGCCACCCGACTTCGCGCCACGAGGAAAGAAAGCGCACTCGGGGTAAAAAAGCGCCAGTCCGAAATAACTGGCGCCCATTTGCCACCGTTTAGCGCCGCGACTTTCCGGGCCGCTGACAGGAAACGAGAAAGTTATTTTTCGCTCCCGTTTTCATGTGTCTGCGCGCGTGGGTGTCTGTGTGTTCTCCCTTCCCGTCTCTCTCGAATTCGTCTCGACTCCTCGCGGTCGGCCACTTTTATCCGCGGCTTCGGCCAAGCGAGCACTGCGCACCGAGACGTGCCAGTTGGATGCGGCAAACACGCGGAGAAGTTAATGACGCGTTGACGACCGCGCCGAGGGACTATGCCGCCGCTGATTAGCAATCAGCGCGGGGTTAACGGCCACTGGAAGTGGGGCGGCGATGGTCTTGTCAAGTGCCCAATGGCAGTTGGGCGACCACGTCTGTTGTCTTCGTGCGGAAGCGCGTATTTGTGAACACGTGATCTCAGAGTTGTCTGAGAGTACTATCCCACTGATACTGTAAAACCCTTAATGTTCGCGAGCCCTTAATTTTCGCGAATTTCGCAAATTGAAAAGTCAGCGAAAATTAGGGGCACGCGAAAATTTCGGTCCTTAAGAGTTTCAATGCAGGCGCCTGGAATTCGCGAAATTTAGTGGCCGCGATTACGTCCTCTTTGACCGATTCGCAAAATATAGAGGCCGCAAAAATAAAGGGTTTTACAGTATCTTAGCGTTGCTGCCAGTGGCGTCACAAAGTGGGTGGGGATGGAGGGGGAAGGGGGGGGGGGGGGGGGGCGGGCGGGCGGACCGCGCCGGGTGCAGCTTTCAGGGGGGTGTCGCGGCGGGCCAGGGCGGGGGGGGGGGGGCGGTCGCGGCGGCCCACGCAAGAGGGGGGGGGGGGTCGGAGCGAGCCACGAGAGTGGGGGGGGGGGGGGGGCAGTCGCCGCGGGATACTGCCCCAGGTGCCACTGACCCTACTGACGCCACTGGTTGCTGCCCCTTGAAGGAAACAGCTGGAAACAGCTGGAAAAAAAAATCAGCAGAAAAAAAAAAAACACTTTTTTTTTCAATCTCTCACTCACCGACCTTTTGTGACAGTAGGGCCGACTCTTTTGACGAATATTACCACGAAAAGCCGTTCGCCTAACGCGGGCTCATCGCAGTAGGAATATTCGTAAGTAGGAAATCTTGTCTAAGCCAGATCCCCAATTCGGAGCTTGTACACGGGATGCAAGAGAGTAACACTCTCGGGCAGCTTTCGGAATGATAGCTTATTCTGTCGAGGAAACTTCTCGGGAAGTAAATCAAAGCTAGTGCAAAATTTTTAGAGAGACATATGCTCACGAGATAAAAGCGTCCACACTGTTCTCCCATCTTATGTGCTGCTTCAGTTCTTTGGCTTGGTTTCTTTAATGCGACCGTAAGACGTAACATGCCTTAGACCGCGGTCGTGAATCTTGCCTGCCAAGCTAGATTAATGCGGACAAAGCGAGAAGGTCCGCCCACTCCAGGTCTTTGATCGCAGAGCGCCAGATTGGTGGCAAACAGGCCACGCGTTCTGGTTCCTCCTCACCGCCGCCCTTCCTTCTTGTCGTCCCTTCGTGACGCGGCCTGAAGTTTTGACGGCTTCTCGCTCGTCTTCCGGAAAGTTCCACCGGCAAGTTTCCGGGATTCACCGAAAAGCTCGCGGGCCGAGTTGACAGGAGTCAGAAAGCCAAGTTTGAAAGAGCGCCGAGTAGACAGAACACAAAAATTACAAAACTAAAATAAGGAACGTGGTGGCGTAGCCGCAACGGATATACTATATGTATGCACTACATCGGGGCGGTTGTTATTTTAGGTAAGCATTTCTTCTTTTTTTTTTTTTTGGGGGGGGGGGGGGCAACCTTTTTTTAAGCTTTGAAAAATAAAAAAAAACTGGGCGGAGGTAGACGAAAAATAGTATAGGAGTAGCGAGCCTAGTGATAAAAAACTACATGTTCATTAGTACTACAGTAATATGCTTCGAAGGGTACCCCTTTTCCTACAAAAGAGAGTTCGAGTTGGAAACACTGAGCAACATGTTTTTTGTTTGTTTTTTTCGCATCCAGTGTCACCAGACGCGGCGGCGCCTGACACTGGGGTTGACACGTTCTCACAAATATTCGAGAATGGTCTTAAGCGGATGTTTTACCTTGAACACTTCGCACTGACCCATTTCAAAAGCAAGTACAACAGGCAGGGCAACGGAAAACACGACACTGCCTTTTAGTGGACTTTTCGTCGGGGGAAGAGATTTTTCTCTTTGTCGAGTGAACGGAACAAAGCAGTGGCAATTTTCGTGTGCTACACTTTAAAAGAGGGTCGATTCTTCGTGTACGCACGCAACCACAAGCGACTTGAACGACGCTTCTGGTTGCGTGCGCTATATAATTCAGGGGAGCCTTCGCTTGACTCTAGCCCGCCGTACTGTTAGTGTTGCTTTGGCTTGACTCATTTACGTTTGAGATCGAATGATGTATGATAAAAAATGGATGCCTTGCATGGACACTCCCTTCACATGCTTCCAGTGGCAGCATAACGATGAATCAAATCATTTCGGCAAAAAGGCACTTACTCTTCTGTCTGACCTCTGGAGACTTGGTACAAATCTTTGGGTTGGGGTAATTGTAGAAAGAAAAAAAAAAGGAAAAGAAAAGTTTCTTTGTCTGTTTCCGCGTTCGCATTGCAGAGCTAGAGACAACTTAAAGGGGCCCTGAAGTCATGTTTGAAAAGGGTCGTTTTTGAACTTATATTGTTTAAAATGTGTTACTTCCCACATATACCAAGCCCTATATTATAAAGCCGCCTATTCATCTCAGGGCAATAGAAAAACATGTGAACTCTTTTAGGGGCGACGCTCCTTAGGGTCTAGCCTTGTCCGTCCGTCCGTCCGTCCGTCCGTCCGTCCGTGCTCACATCGATTGCCATCCCATCTGTCTTCTTAAAAAAAGAAGAAAAAAATGTTTGCGCAGTCGACAGGATTCGAACCTGTGTGGGGAGACCCCAATGGATTTCTAGTCCATCGCCTTAACCACTCGGCCATGGCTGCGGGACGAGTAGGGGGCTCTGAGATGTGGTAGTAACTCAAGAGCTGGGGATGTCATGGATGAAAAGTTGCATGTAGCCGCTCAACGTCCATACAGGAGAGGGCGCTGCGGTCAAATGCATATATAATCGCGTTAAACTTTGCATGCATTGGCTCAACGTTTATCGACGAGAGGGCGCTGCGGTCAAATGCTCAAATGCGTATATAACCACGTTCCATACCACACATTCTCTTTCTGACATGGACCGTTAACTTAAGCGGTGGAGATGCGTTCCCACGGCTTCTAGCGGATCCAAGCTGATCCGCTAGAAGAACCACTGGCTCTGCATTTCACCGACCATAAAGCAGTAATAATGAAGTCGAAACGCAACCCGGAACTCAGCACTACCTATGAGCAATAAAAAAAAAAATCAGCACCATCAGCACTACCTATGAACAATAAAATCAGTATCATCAGCACCACCAGAGCTTCGCCCCAATCAACATCATTCACCACGTGGAGATGCGGTCATTTTTTTTCTCGCGGACTACATTGTGCGGACTAACGAAAGCCCTGAAATACGCGCAGATTCCGAATCATTTTATTATAACTCGTTTCGAAGAGAGTTTGATAGGTACACATTCGAATAAGACTCCTCTTCTCCTCCGCGGGCGATGCCATCGTTTGCAACTCGCCGACAAGCGCCCTTCGTCGACCACTTCGCTCGGAAGAAAATTCTTCCCAAAAAGGGCGTCTCGCGATCTTTGAACACGCTTTTGACGAGGAAATAAGCTACGCACGGTTGTGGTTTCGGGTTTGTTGGGATGCTTAGAGTGTATAGATTGAGTTGTCACCACAAAAGGACGATCTCAACATCGACTTCAGTGCCCCTTTAAAATAGATTAATAAGGTAAACGTACCAAAAGAAGATGTTTAAGCCAATCAGAGAAAAAGAAATCTAGCACTCTCAATACCAGGGGACGGTCCCAGCAGTAAGCGGCTTTTATTGTGTTAAATCATTTTGGCCCCCTTTTTTTCCTTCTCGTTCTTTTGCCATTTCCTTGAACCACCTGAGACTGGGTCTCCAGTCTCAGGTGGTTCAGTCTCAGGAACGGAAAGCAAGAAGGCGTCGTCTTCTGTCCTTGAGACGACGCCCTCTGTTTTTCTGTTCCTGTCCCTTCCACTTGTGGTTCTTCCAGTCCACCCAGTCTCAGGTGGTTCAAGGAAATGGTGAGTCTACAACAGCTCGCCTGCGCCATCGAAGTCTTCTTGTTCTTGTAGTTATCTTGTCTTGTGACCTGAATTTTTGTATTCTTAAGTTTATTTTAATTTTTTTATTATTTTTTTTTTTATTTCTCGAAAATTTAGACTTTTCCTAAAGGGCATTCCTGATGTAAGAAAAAAAAGAAGCTTGTTAACGTGTCAGTTCCCCTCCCCGATTAGGAAATTTTAACTTTAAATACGAAGAATGCTGGATGTAATGTTCATGGTAAAGATTAAATGATGATCAAATTATAAAGTTAATGAGACAAGTAAGCTATGCAAACTCGGCGAGCTGAATGTTTTTTTTTTTTGTTTTTTTGTTTTTTTATGGTTTTGGGAACTGCATGATGCTCTGAAATTATAAAGTCAAGCGGTTATTTGTGGTGAGGTAACCTATTGATTCTGGCTGTTTTCTTCACTGCCCCCCCCCCCCCCCCCGGCACACGCACACACATTTCTTCCTTCCGTTTCCTCCTGGGAACGTCTGGCGTTACCAATAGCCGGTTGATTGTGTGGAGTAAATTAAGATTAGGGTTAACCTATGGTGACCCCTCCTTGTGGGCAAGACATGCTTTACATAATGTGTGAACGCGCCGGGGATGCGAACCTGCTGCTGACAGGCCGCCCTTCAGCAGCCGCCAGAAGAAAACGATCGTTCGGTTGTCGGTGTAAACGAGGTATGTGCTCTCGCATTGTTCCCCGGACACTTGCACACTGAAAGCTTCCATAAAAGAACACGCGTACTTCGGGCAGGAGAGATTTTGCGAAACTCGGCGAAAACAATCAACGTCTTCAGCTCCAGGTGTTGACTGCGTTCGACCGGTTGCAACAACAACAAAAAAACAAAACAAAAAAGAGCTATTTGTGGACGTCTCGCGCCAGCCTTGCCCAGCGGGGGTTTCCGAGAAGTGGCGGGCGGCGGCGGCGGAAGCGACAGCGGCTACCGAGCATAGGGTCCACCGCATCTCGCGAGCCCGTCGAGCGACGGCAACGCGACCCCCAGGAAGCGATTCGGACGGCGATAAGCCGCCTCCTCTGATCCGTTGCCATCCATCCACGCGAGGCCTTTATCGGGACTCATGAGTGCGCCAAACTTTTCCGCGCCGGCTCAAGGTCGGCGCCCATTTATAAACCCGTTGGCCACCCAGATGGCTGCGGCGAGGACACCCCCCCCCCCCCCCCCCCCCCAGCACCACTCGTGGAGTCTTGAACCGCTCCCGCCTCGTTGCCCACTCGCGCAGCAGGGCTACCGATGCGCGAGGAACGGACACACCCATACCCAACTCGTTTTTATTTGCTCCCATGAAGGCAGGGGAAAAAGCAGCAGAAGGGCAGCTTGACGAAGCCCCTCGGCCCACAGGGAAAAAATACCAACTTATAAGGCAAAAAAAAAAAAATCAGTAATATACAGAGTGTTTCATGAAAGGCGGACGAATTCGATATTGCGAAAACTACGCATCGCACAAAAAAAAAAAAAAAAAAGGCTTCTGTCATTTTGGTCTTAGGTCAGGGACCTATGGAAAATTATTAAAGTTCGGGATAATTAAGTTGTTAATTCTTTTCACGTAATTATTTTTAATTGAGTTTAAGGGCATATTTTTATTTGGAAACTTACTAAAATTCATCGAAACACACTAAAAAAAATTGGAGTGCGATAGAAGGCATGCACAGCTTTCTGAATTACCGCGCAACTTCGCCGGGTTTTCAAGTTTCGGTTTGCAATCGGAGCGCTTCTCAGCATCGACGGCACCGCGCCCCGTGGAGAAATAGTGCAACCTGCCTCTGCTGCGTTGCGCGAGGACAGCGCAGCAGCTGTAAGCTGCACTATTTCTTCTCAAGGCGCGGTACCGTCGATCCCGAGAAGCGCTTCAATTGTCAATCGAAACTTAAAAACCCGTCGAAGTTGTGCTGTTTTTCAGAAAGCCGTAAAATGCAGCGCGCTCCTTCTATCGCACTCCATTTTTTTTTTTATAATTTAGTGTTTATCGATGAATCTCAGGAAGTTTCCGTGTGAAACTATGCCCTTAAACTCAATATTTTAAAAAAATTAATAACGCGAAAATAATTAACAACTTAATTACCCGAGCTTTAATAATTTTCCTAAATAGGCCCCTGGCCTAGGACCAAACCGACACAAGCTTCTTTTTTTGGTGCGATGCGTAGTTTTCGCAATATCAAATTTGTCCACCTTTCGTGAAACACCCTGCATATAGATAAAACCTTTATCGGCAAGAGGAGAATATTTTGCGTATTGCTTGCTTATTTATCGCACCGATACAAACATTTTCTCTTAAAAAAAATGCAGTAAAGTTGTAGGTCTGTGCCGAGTCATTGAAGCCCGTAATTAGTTGAGGACGCGACACTCTCAAGTGTCCGGTGCTGCGCATTCCACATATATATATATATAGGTGAAGCAGAGTAGTTTGAGAACAATGGACCGGGAAAATGTAATAAGTCAGAGATCCGTACTTGCGGAGTTGCTATGCTAGGAGTTTATTGTATGTATTACGACAGTTTCGCCGAGAGGCTCGGCTTCGTCATGAGATGGCATACATGAACATACATCTCCTGACGAAGCCGAGCCTCTCGGCGAAACTGTCGTAATACATACAATAAACTCCTAGCATAGCAACTCCGCAAGTACGGATCTCTGACTTATTATATATATACAGGGTGTTTTTTTTTTAAGCTTAACAGATTTGTTAAAAAGAAGCCGTGAAAGTTACACTTATGCCACTTGTGGAGGTGAGTTATACGGCTAGGGGGACATATTATAGGAGGCTAATCGTAATGATCAGGTGGCTAATTAATTAAAATTCGTTGATTAGCTTTTTAATTAATGAAAATAGACATATGGTTCCAATTAGAAACTTGCTCAGCGTCATTGAAAACCCCTCAATCAGTCATTTTCAGAAAGACTTTGAGCGCGTGAGAAGCGTAGTAGTGCACTAAAGTTACCGCTCGTGGAGCAGGTACAAGGCTGGGGCTAGATAAGAGACGGAAAAATCGCGCGGGCGCCTTATCGCAACCTCTAGCTTTGTACCTGCTCCACGAGCGGTAACTTCAGTTCACTACTACGCTTCTCACGCGCTCAAAGTCTTTCTGAAAATGACTGATTTAAGGGTTTTCGATGACGCTGAGCAAATTTCTAATTGGAACCATGTGTCTATTTTCATTAATTAAAAAGTTAATTAACGAATTTTAAGTAATTAGCCGACTGATCATTACGATTAGCCCCCTATAATATGTCCCCCTGGCCGTATAACTCACCTCCACAAGCGGCATAAGTGTAACTTTCACGGCTTTTTTTAAACAAATCTGTTAAGCTTAAAAAAAAAACACCCTGTATATATATATATATATACAGGGTGTTTTATATATATATATATATATATATATATATATATATATATATATATATATATATATATATATATATATTTACACTTAGTTTAGTAATCCTTGGTAATGGAGGATTGGGAATTTTAAGCGATGTCGCGTGCATTGTCGCAAGCTTATACTTGAGATATTGTTTAGACAATCAGGGACAAGTTTCGGTGGCGATGCAGTCAAAGCTACCGGCGCCCTTCCGCTCGCGTTCTCTTCACTTCTTCAGAGGTGCAGGTGTCAAGCGCACAAAGGGCCGTGAAGAAATCCGATGATGAAAAGCTAGGCGTCGGTTAAGGATGTCCATTAAAAGCTTGCTGCGGTACTTCAGGGACGTTATACTGTAACCGTCCGATTCATGAACTCTTCTAAGTAAAAAAGGATTCGCGCCACTAATCCTTGATTTGCATCATGGAACCTCCGAAGGTGCGTCTGGCCTCGACGGGAGATTATACGAATCTGACTCGACGGCGCTCACTCAGGCGGTCGGACAATCTTTTTTTATTCTGCTTTATTTATTGTTTTAATGCCACGCGTGAAAGTTGTGTTCCCGGCGAATTTGTTGCCTCGATCAATGTTCCTTTTTCAGTGCTTTCCGACGCTGCCTTTAAAATTGTGCCCGGAACTCCCTGCCGCAAAGGACATCTCGCCGTCTTGGAGCACAGACCGACCAGACTGTGGCAAAGCCCGTAAACAAGGCCGTCTTCGCGGGGGCGGACAGAGTCGAGCGCGGCTGGCACGAAGAAAGAGAAGCCGTGGGAAGCAGCACCACGACGGAAACGGAAAAGATTGGCTTTCGTCCGCCTCTCGGGTCGACCACTAACATCGCATAGACACCTGCTTGCTCAGGCTTCGGTCTGTTTTCCCTCGTCGGGAGGTCCGATCGCCACCTTACCTCGACATACTATGTTCTCCTATCGATCTGACTGGCATCCTTGGCATTGTGTTCGTGGGAATACAGCTCTTTGACAAAATATCGCACGGGCAGCCGGTCGTTATGCCTTGGGGGAACTAAACTGTTGCTTGAGCGTTTCTGCGAACTGCAGCGCATAATTATGCACGCGTGCCGCCTGCCTGGAAGCGAACGTGTTGCGGTCCTGTGCCGACGACTCAACTGTATACGAAACTTTGGCCACCACCGTACGAGCCACGAGTTCGTGCCCTCAAGCAGATATGTCAACGTCATGGCCCATACCGGTGGAACTGCAAAAAATGGTACACTGTAAAAAAGTAAAACTTTTTCTCTAAATATTTTTTTCTCCCGAGTAAGCACTGCACCGCTGACAACGGTGGGTCAGGTTAAAAACACACGAAAAAAAACCTCGTCGTCCTTAACTGGAGACATAACAGTCCAACAACAAATCGGGCATTCTGTGGTTATTGAGTTCGGCCCTTCGAAGCCAATATTTCTTGCATCACATAATTCTTTTTCGTTTTTTTTTTTTTTTTTTTTTTTTTGTCGTCGCTACGTGCGCATGTGCTTGTCTGCGAAACTCATGCATCCCAGTCCGGTTACGCGTAGGGACGTCAATGATCGCTTCGTGAGAATAAGTGCAATTCCATATGCAACTTCACGCGGCCTTCTAAAGCTTCGTGAATTCTTTTATGGCTTCATGCAGCGGCCAACCACTGCTTTGTATTCGTTTTCGTTGTACAGATCAAAATATTTGGTGTTGTAACGATCCTTGGCACCCACCTTTTCTTTTCTTTTCTTTTTTTTTTTTTTTTTTGTTTTTAGCTTGTAAATAGAAGCAGCAGCGAGTGAAAAAAAAATTCGCTAACATAAAATTACAAAATACAGTAAAATCGAACAGCGGGACTGGATTCAACGCTGCGGAATAATACCCGAGCGCAACCAGGTGACATTTGTAGTGACTCGGTTGCAAGGGCGCACAAGCAGCCCCGTAAATTAAACCTTCTTCCAGAACGACGCATTCTGCCTGGTTGCCGAAATAAGGCTGGAACCTCCCAATCTATTCGCTAAAAGTGTGCAGCATATTACATCTTACGCGAATGAATAAACACGCTGTAAGGTCTTGGCGAGATCTGGCAAACTGACGAAACCCGTATTGCGGTGCTCTGAAGTGGTAGGGTTTGGTACTGGCAATGCGGCACCCTGACGACTTCACCTCGGCAGCCTTGTAAACCGTCGTCCACAAGAGAAGGTCGGTTCTACCCTCCCTTCTGCGTGCAACACATCTAACCGCAAGCACGTCATGTAAGAAATCAGATAGAAGAAATATTTAACAATGGTCGTATCGATCTTCGAGATTGGTATAACAGAATAAAAAGTTCAGTTTATTTTTTTTTTTTTATTCCGTCAATAATTACGTTTTACAGCACGTAATATCGGAGAACATGTTTTGTGATCGCAAGCAAAAATACAAATTACAGTAAACACCAGTACCACAGTTGGGTAATTTTAATAGGTCCATGCACCTGGTCTACCTCTGTAAAATATTCCGCAATAAATAATGACCCATCGCAAGAGAAAGATGACTCAGTATGCGAAAAGAAAGAGAAGCCTACGTGTGTGTGTGTGTGTGTGTGTGTGTGTGTGTGTGTGTGTGTGTGTGTGTGTGTGTGTGTGTGTGTGCGTGTGTGTGTGTGTGTGTGTGGTGTGTGGTGTGTGTGTGTGTGTGTGGTGTTGTGTGTGTGTGTGTGTGTGTGTGTGGTGTGTGGTGTGTGTGTGTGTGTGTGTGTGTGTGTGGTGTGTGTGTGTGTGTGTGGGTGTGTGTGTGTGTGTGTGTGTGTGTGTGTGTGTGTGTGTGTGTGTGTGTGTGTGTGTGGTGTGTGTGTGTGTGTGTGGGTGTGTGTGTGTGTGTGTGTGTGTGTGTGGTGTGTGTGTGTGTGTGTGTGGTGTGTGTGTGTGTGGTGTGTGTGTGTGTGTGGTGTGTGTGTGTGTGTGTGTGTGGGTGTGTGTGTGTGTGTGTGTGTGTGGTGTGTGGTGTGTGTGTGTGTGTGTGTGTGTGTGTGTGATTCCAGGCTTCCTCTCTTGATTCCAGGCTTCCTCAGTTGTACGTCGCACACCATTTGAAATTGAAATGATTCCCACATAAAACAATATCACTCATTTGAACTAAAATGCTGCCTTTTCATACCAGAAACTATTTTTAAAACATCGGATGTCACATTAGTGACCAAAAACTCTATTAAATCATTAAAAGGACAACCACTCCCTCTGGAAGCGAACCTCCGCGCGAAGCCAAAGCAGAATGCGATCCGGAGGAATCGTCTAGACTGTTGCGATCAAAACAGCTCAGGCTTCGTCTCTGAAAACAAAATTTAAGTTATACGTCATATACCACTTCCACTGATTCCCACATAGAGTAATCTCTCTCATTTGAACTAAAATGCTGCCTTTCCATACAAAAAACAATAAAAAAAAAATTTAAACTCGGATATTACTTTAGCAGCCAAAACCTCTTTCAAATCGCCAAAAGGACAACCATTCCATCTGGAAGCAAACCTCCGCGCAAAGCCAAAGCAGAAGGCGATCCGGAGGAATTTTCTAAACTGTCTTGATCAAAACAGCTCAGGCTTCGTCTCTGAAAACAAAATTTAAGCTATACGTCGTATACCACTTCAAATGATTCCCACATAAAGCAATCTCTCTCATTTGAACTAACATGCTGCCTTTTCATACAAAAAACAGTAAAAAAAAAACAAAAAAAAACTCGGATATTACTATAGCAGCCAGAACCTCCATCAAATCACCAAAAGGATAGCCATTCCCCTCTGGAAGCGAACCTCCTGCGCGAAGCTAAAGCAGAAGGCAATGCGAAGGTACACATGGCCGTGTCTCCGAGCCGGAGTCAAACAGGACGTTCGTTTCTGTTTTCCTCGGCCCGCCTCTGCAGGCACGGCCGTGTCGCCCGTGGTTGTCTCTCGGGCAGGAAGTGGTCGCCAGATAGCAGGACCCCTTCGCGAATCTCCAGTAAGCCGAGAAGACCCGGGCCCCGATAGGCTTCTTTGTGGCGTCGCCGCCGGCGGATCGACGGTCTTGGCCGACCGTGCGTTGCCCCCGCATTATAAAAGCGGAGCTATACTCAACCCCCGTCGCCAGGCGCCGCGAGCTGCGTCAGGACCCCCCGCCCGAAGGGCCCTCAAGTGCTTGAAGTCGGGCTCGGACTCGATGCTCGGTGCCCCGACAAGGGATCGCCCAGGGAGGCTTCCCCGAGTGAAGCGGTGGATCGCGTTCTGTCGACTGCTGGCACGAACAGCGGGACAAGTACGTAGCGTAAGAAATAGAAGCGCGCCTGGAAAGAGCGAAGATAAATCAAAAGCCACGTTTCGAGATGACCATTTCGTCAGGCCACGAGCTACGAGTGGAAAGCTTTTCATTTGCGGTGTCAAACAAGTTCTCTGCCTCTCCTACCAAGTTGTCGTTTGCGCTTCGAGGGCTTTTACTTTTTCCTTCTTACGCGCGCGTGAGTTCTTAACACAAACCTCCGATTCCGCAGGCTGTTCAACTCGTCTTACCAGCGCTGTCGGAACCACGGTCCTTCACGTCGTATCTCCCGACGCCATACTAGAGGAGCTGTCTATTCGTCTGTGTTTGTGTTACATAACCGTCTAATCAATTTATCTGGCAGGCTCGGTTTGCTAAACACCGCACAATTTGGTTTCACAAAAAAAAATCTATGAACGGAAGCAGCGCTTTTTGTTCAGAACGAGTTCATCCTGGAAACGTTTGAGAATGTAAAGTTAGTTCTTTGTGTTTTCGTAGATTTCACTAAAGCCTTTGAATGCTTGAATCGTGGTACACACCTAAAAAAAACTTGAATGTTATATATGGTTTCCGCTCGGCCGCGCGCTAATGCTCCAAGCTCGTACTTGAAACATCGAAAACAATATGTATATTTAAATAGTTTCTCTTCTGCAATTAGATCAATTACTTCAAGTGTCCTTCAGAGGAGCATATTAGGTCCTTTTCTGTATAACTTATATGCAAATGATATAGTCAACATAGATGTTTAACACATATGTAAATGATATAGTCATCATAGATAAAGATGCCATATTCGAACTTATGCGGACGATACAAACATTTTTTTTTTCCTGGAGACATGCACAGTTTACTGATACCTCTCGTAAATTAAGCTTTATCACATTTAGTACTTTGGACACATATAAAATAAACACAACAAAAACAAAAGCCTTCTTTTTCGCCAGAAAACAAAATGTCTCGTAGTCTTATCTTAAACACGACACCTATTGAAATCGTATCTTCCTTCAAAACACTCGGCGCTATTTTTACAGAGAACATATCATGGGACAGCCATATACGTATACATCACGTAATCTCTAAGTTATCTTGCATTGTCGGTTTGGTACGCAGCAACTGTTCCGTTTCACCTTTGTGAAATTACTCATGCACAACTCCCTGTTTTACTTAATTAAGCTATTGTCATCTTGTCTAGAGCACGACCGCGTGTTCAAATTTGAATAAGATACTGCTGCTTCAAAAGAAAATAATCTGATGATCTGTCACGTCTCATACGACTTCCACGCTGTTGATTTGTTTAAATAGCGGGCAATCAAAACTATACAAAAGCTACGCAATTATAAGTTAAGCACTAATCTTAAAATCGAGGAAACAAAAAAAAAAAGATCTGCCAGTTTTTTATTGGTCCTGCAGTATACTGACGAGAGGAGTTCAAGCATACCCACCCGTCACGCCGAACATTTTAGGAGATGTACCCTCACAGAACAACTTACGACAAGAAAATGTTAAAAACATATCCTTCCATGTTTACTTCACAGTTTTACTAGTCGCGATCTAAGCATCCAGTTTCTTGTTTGCAGTTGAATAGTATACAAGGTGTTTCAGCTAACTCGTACAGTATTGTACTCAGATCTATTCAGCGAGTCAACGTGAGTTTTGCGATGTGCCAGACTGGCTCGCAGAGTAAAAAAACAAATTGTTTTAATATTACTTGTTCTCAATTCTTTCAATACAAAACCTGTAGAGCGTGTTGATAAACATCCTATCGTGTCGTTTCCATCGAGGTAGCCTTTGCGTGTATTTTCTTTAGCTCTGAAGAAGGCGTGCAATATTTAAAACGACAAAAAAAAAAATCCCACATGACTACCCGCTAGCGAACTGCGACGTTATACTCTGTTTCACCTTAAGCCCGACTGCAGCGGATGCTACGAGCCATCGGAGCCAATCCAAGGCCGTGATAGTGTTGCGCGACCTTGGAGATGGGGAGCAGTGACGGGCGGAGAGCGTATCACGTGCTACGTTCGCAGCCCTGGATCGGCTGGATGGGTCGTTGCGTCCGCTGCGGTCAAATGAGATTTTTTTTTTTTCTTTATAAATCTTGCGCAAAAGCACCGCTCGGGTCCGCTGGGCCACGCCTACAGTGACGAACTCGGGAAACGCAGATCCATCGCTGTTTTTCTGCATCTTCCGGTGAAACGGCTGGCCGTAGCGAAGCGGTAGCGATCAAGCGGCCGTGCCTTGACAACGAGAAGAGCATCGCTCGACGAGAGAGAATATAATACTTGAGCAGTGACCCAGGTGTCGAAGCGTCAAAGGAAACCAGAAAACAGTCGCACGCGGGCTACATGCGCCGGATGTTGACGGGCGTTGCATCTCGAGTTCAATGCGGCTTCCTGTATTGCGCCACTCGATGCAGCCCCGCGCCACTGTTATTCTCGCATCCCCCCCTTGGTGACGGAAAGGCTTTGCTTTGGAACGCGTCCCGAACGTACACAGAGACGAATGTATAATGCAGTACCCAGCGACCGCAAAGGTGTAGTACCTAGGACCTATTATCCCGCACAATCGTAAAATGTCAATCGAAACCGACCAAGAAGAGAGCTATACAACTGGTAGAAGGTATTTTAAATTAACCTCCTGGAGGGTTCAGGGCGGTGGACGACGTTTGGCTAAAATATTTCGCTTCTACAGAAAGAAAGTAGGTCTGCAGAAAGAAACTGAGTCTTATCAAAGAAACGTAGGCTGCCGCTTCGAGGTCTACATTAAATTGCCTTCAAATCTCAAACGTGTAGAATGGTGCTTTAACTATTAAACAGCGGAACAGTGTTCTCGTGACATGTTGTGTACTGCGTGAACACAAATTGGTTTGCAGAACATGGACGAATCCCTTGTCTCTGGCTTGGGGCAACGTAAAAAAGCGAAGAGTAATAGATTGCTGTCGTTGATTTTAAAGTAAAAGGAACAGATTTGGAAGGGAAGGGATCGCCTGCAAAGGAAACCGAAAACAACGTGATTCGAGAGAGGAACTCAAAATTAGCTTGTAGTCACCTCGCCTCCACACTCCCGATTGCAAAGGGGCGGTCGAGTTACGACGTTCCCCACGTTGCCCACGTTGCCCACGTTGCCAACGCACATCGTGTTTCAAACTTAGCGGAAATATTTTCGTCTTGCGATATTTGTTTCACGGCGCGATAGCCCTGTCTGGACACTCTCCAAACGCGTTTCCGTCAGGGACCCGCGAACTGAAGAGCATCTTAGCTTGAAAAGAACGTATTAGTGCGCCCGTTCTCAGTACGGTATCGCTCCTGCGTAGAAACAAGTGCCGAAATGTGAAAAGTAATACGCAGTATAAAGAAAAATAGCTTTCGGAATTTTCACAGCAGGGTGCCGAGTGTTTACCGAGGAATCGAGTATATAGCGTCTCGCCAGGTATTCTCCACTATAATATCGGCAGAGCTTCGCACTATGTGCCGTGATTACTACCTTACGAAACGCTTCTAGCGTCCCGCGCGTGTTCTCCAATCGCTTTCATTGCGGGTTTTTCTTTTTTTTTTTTTTTTTTACATACGAAACTTACGAAACATTAGATTTGGACGGTTTTGTTTTCGAGTCTTGTTCCCGGGCAAGGGGCGCTAGCGTATCAGAGCCCACGATCGGCTCTGCTCAAAAGGTTTGGAGTGTTTTGACCTGTGACTCAGGACCGGCCGCTTCGAAGAATGAGCACCGCTCTCGTTGAAGGATATCGCGTTAAATGTATTGCAAAGAATATGTGCAAACTAAAACATCCGTTTTTTTTTTTTTGTTTTTTTTTTGTATACGCTAGATTTGACGATGTTTTAAGATATTCAATTGCAACTGTCGATCCCGTTTCAAGGAAGCAGGTTTAGGGTTTTGGGTGTTAAGCAGCCACACCACATCTTTGTTTATTCCACTAATCTGAGTGGTAGAATATTACTCGTTGTAATGCCATACTACAAATATATATATATATATATATATATATATATATATATATATATATATATATATATATATATATATCGACTAATTAAAAAAAACATGGATTTTTTTTTTAACATGGAAAAGTTAGCTGGAGTTGGTGCTCCGACTGACCATTTAGTGGGCCTGCGACCAAAAGTGTGATTTTGTAGTAGCCTTTTTGGCTGCATGTCGACAAAGATCAATGCCCAGAAAGGTGTCAGCCGCGTGTCAAGCATGGACACCGATAAAAGTGTCAGGCATTTTACTGTGCAGGACCACTTCCGTGCCGTTCCCTTTTTCGAAGTTGTTGAACCAATCTTGACTGAACAAGCAACAAACATCCTGGTACGTACCACCCAGTGCACAAAACAAATTGTGACTTTTTTGTTTCTTGTATTGTTTTTTGCGTTTGTTAGGGTAAAAAAGTGTGTGTGTGTGTGTGGGTGGGGGGGGATGCTGCCTATAAGAACAAACCATATTGACTACGTGAATTATTCAGAAGAGTTTAGGACAAGTTTTCCGACCCTGTGCTTGTTAAACGGACGGTTCGACCATTTCCGGACGATTTGAGTGTTTAGGCTGGTCAGGTAACGCAGGGTCGCCGATGGCAAAGCGCCAATATTGAAAAAAACACACTTTGAACACGAATACGAAACCGTACAAAATTGCAAAAGTAATCGATAGCGGACACTCTGAACGAGACGTATGACGTAACGATGCACGTTGGCGAGCGGGTATCCCGTGCATTGTAACGCGACGCTGAACTATGCCCCCACCAGGTGGCTCCCACTATTGTTCCTTCTTGTTCAGGGAATTTGTAAACCCGAGCTTATATCACTACACGTGCGGTCGTGGAGCGGTGCCCAAGAGAAACTTCGGGATTGCGCTCGCGGCCCCCGCCGTCAAAATGGTTATATTAAGCGTTCAGAAATGACGCCCGCTCAAGCACACGGCACCATTTCTGTATGCATTACTGGGATTGCTGACAGCCAACTTCCAGTATGCGTTCATTTCACTCCAACTTGCGCTAACGATTACACGTGAAGTTCGACTTGTGAATACCAGATGCGATCATGTGATATTATGCGATGACACGGCGATCTTTAAACAACTGCACTATATGGTCCAACCGCCAACACCACGCAACATGCATTTCCTAAACCAGACAGTTGCACGGAAGAAAAACTCAGCATCATCTGTGAACTTGCAGATTCCACCCCGTTGTTTTGCACAAAGCCCTCCGCAAAATCTTCAGAACTCTCCAACGAATGATTGATGGACGATTTTGTGAATTCGCAGTCTGAAAGTATACGCCTTGAAGCACCGAGCGCGAGCACCTATACTCGTCACATCAATAAAACAACAAACAAAAAAAAAAACGTTTTGCGCATTATTCATGCGCTGTGCGTAGTTCTTACAATATTTGGTTGCCAGAGAAAGAAACGATGCCTTTTGGGTTTGAAACGTCATGATAAAATAACATAAAGCTAATCTAAGGTGCACATACATACGAGGGGGGACCCATAAATAACCGGAATTATTCCTTGCAGTGCTACGTGCGTTTTTTATATGGTCCGTCTGCACCCTTGGAGCAATGGGCGTTCTTGGGAGACACTGAGTTCGGCTTCAGTGAATTGTTTTTGGAGACTTTTTCAACGCGTTTGCCCATTTCGTGATGGCTGATTTATAAGGACAACCTGCGGCAGCGAAATTTTGATTTGTGTTGAAGAAAAATGGCGCCCGAAACGGTTGTTATGCTACAAACAATCACAAGGAAGCTGCTCTGAGTAAAACACGAGCTTACGAATGGTTTTAACCGTTTTAAACAAGGCGAAATGTCGATTGACAATCAAGGTCGTTCTGGGCGTCCTTAGACCAGTCGAGCTGAAGAGAATTCGTTAAGCCATCTTTGATAAGCGCCGTCGGACGATAGAAGAATTCGTGAACTTTCTGCCAGCGAGTTTTATCGGAGGATTTACAAACGAAACGAGTTTCAGCGAAATGCGTGGCTCGCTTCTTTAGTCAGTTCGTGCGCCATGACAACGCGCCTGCCCACACCGCGCTGAGTGCTGAGCAGTTTTTGACCAAAAACGGCATGACTCCCGTACCCCATTCTCCCTAGCTAGCCGACCTCGCCTCGTGGGACTTTTATCGTTTCCCCGGGTGAAAAACGTTATCAAGCGGAAACGGTTTGCCGATGTGGAAGAGGTGAAACAAAAAACGACAGAAGCACTGAAAAGCATCAATATCGATGAGTTTAAAGGGATGCTGAACCGAAATTTGGATTTCACACAATAACGTCGCAGAAGCGTTCAAGGGGACGCTAAGAACTCCAAAGCATCACTCATACGTCGATATATCAAACGGATGGCCGTGTCTTTGGGAAAGAAGGGCGCGATCAAGCGAGGACTATGACGTCACGATCCTCCTGGAACAGTTGAGAATGAGGGGAAGCGGCCTCACTTCTCTCCTCCTCCCTTCGGCTCACCTGCTCGAGGGGACGAAGCGAAGAGGAAAGGGAACGAGAATCGAGACGTGACATGCCTTGTCGGCCTCATCGGCCGTGTTCAATCGCGCATATCTTTTCAAAAAACACGGCCAAACGTTAGAGCTATCGTTGTATGAGTGGCTTTTTTTTTTTTTTTTTCATCGTCTCGTTTATTGTTTTAGCCTTGTTTTGTGAGCTCCAAATTTCGGTTCAGTATCCCTTTAAAGGCAGGAAGTCGAATCGAAGTTTTTATCGGTTCGGTTCGGGTTCGAGTTTTACGAATTTCGGTTCAGTTCCGGTTCAGTTCCGGTTCAGTTCCGGGGAGCAAAAATAACGGTTCAAACCGGTTCGGATCGGTTTGAACCGCTATAATTAGAAACTATTTTCCGCGTTGTCCTGTCAACACGCACTATTTACGCTGTGAAACGAGTTCCATATAGTTGTTTTCTATCGTTTGTACAATTCACTTTTATTTTCCGCTACCAGAAATATAAAATTCCGTTATTTAATTTCGACACAACAGCGAATAAGAATCTACATTAACACACAAAACGTCGTGTTTATACGACTGAACATCCCTTTGTTTACCAGAGTCCCATATATTTTACCTCAATAAAAATAATTTCGCGAAGTGAGAACTGTGTTTAGAGAAGAAAGGGAGAGAGATCCTTTTGTTCAAGTTTGAAGGAGGATGGATGTTGCCGTATCGCGTTGACCTGTAAGGTTGTCCACATTCTTACATTGTGTGATGGAAACTGTGGCACTTGAACTGTACAGACCAACACATGTTTGCAAACAAACCGGAGCGCCCCTAACGGACGCCACCGGCGCCGCGCATGCGCGATGGGTTGTGGGCAAGAAGCTCGCCGTCGCCCATAAACAAACCATCGGAAGGCGATGTTGTCGGCATCGGGGTGAGTTCCCGTGCTCTTTTTCGCGTTAGAATTATTGATTCCACGTCTTCCTGGCAATGTCTGATTACTTTAGCGGCCCCAGCGAAACAAACGAGGCTCGTTACACCGCAAAACGTCGCATGAATAATGTGACATGCGGCGATTCATTCCGCGTGGACGCCGCACAATGGGCGCTAAAGCCTGATTTGCATGATGAGATTCTGCTAGCTATTTTCAGACGCAACGTCGCTTGGGCTGCAAAAGCGAGGACTGTAGCTGAGATGGTCGACGTCGATACTGAAAATCGCAAGCAGAATCGGACCAAGTGAATCAGGCATAACAAGTCTGTGATGGCCACTGATAACAATGATCAAGATAATAATAATAATAATAATAATAATGTTTGTTTATTTTTCCATCAAACAAATGATGGAGGGAGACCGAGGAAAAAAGCTGCATCATGCAGCTTGACGAGTCCCCGGCCCCCCTCTCACACAAACAGCAGTGGCACAGCAAAAAATAAACAAGACACAATGACATTCAAAGAGTAATCGGGCGGCAATATTACGCTATTCGTAGTAACATGATACATACATTGAGACTTGAGAGTTCTATGGAACTATGTACACAGAAAATGTCATACATATATACATTTAGATATATACACAGAAAACACGAATTATGGTGCATCTCAAAGCTCTGGAAAGGACTACTAAAAAACCACCCTGTATCTACCCTGTATCTACTGTTTACACCAAGCCTACTTACCCCAAGCCACCTTCAAATTTAAAAGTCTTATGAGGCCTGCACTTGTTATCGCAATTACCGGGTCAACGTTTGGTCTACGGGCACCTATCGTTTGAACGAGCAGACGACAAAAAGCAGAGAAGTTTGAAAGAGCAGACGACAGTTCGAACGATCAGGCAGTCTTTTGAATTTGGACGCACTGAACGTAGTCCGCAGGTGGTCCGTACAACTTGGCAGTTTTCACGCATTCATGTTGGAATAAAACAAAAAAATCTGACGACCACAAGTATCCGTGAATTCAACCCAAAGTGCTTCCCGCACAAGCAATCGTGGTCCAACGGCGTCTGTTTTTTTTATTTTATTTTTCACGGCACCAATCAACGTTCTCGAGCGAACCGAGCAGGCAGAAAACACATGGAAACTGACCTTAAAACCTTTCCCGACTTTTTGGTATAGCCCCAGTGGCGGCGCTTTAACGAGAAGGTAGGTTTTCGTCCGGTTTCTTCCAAAACAACCCAGAAATGCACGTCCCGCATGGTGACTTCCGCCCACAGCCCCAGACCGAAAGTGCGCCCGACGCGCCAACACAGTGCCGTGACATAACAGAGCTTACTTCGTGTATAGACTTCGTCCTTGTGTGTTGGTGAAGATGACCTTAAGATTGAGACTACAAAAGAAGGTGGACTGAATAAACGAGTTAGCTGAGTTTGAGACGTCGTCCTGTCTATTCAGTCCATATTTGGTCCTGATACGGGGTATATCAAATCCACGTGATGGCCTCATTGGACGCTGTTGAATGTCGGGCGTTTTGAAATCAGAGGTCCAGAAATGTCGGAGGACCACCGTTTCTCTAAAAAGCCCCATAAGAGACGGTAAATTCAGTTTATGAAACATATTGTCCCTCGTGGTATCTTGCCTATCGAAAGAAACACTTTTCAAAACACTTTTTAGTAAGGAATTAATTCTATTGCGCCAAAAAAGAGAGCATCCTGAATGAAGGGTTATACCATATCGTAAATAACTATACGCGAGATCATGCGCTAAAGTTTTACAAACGGAAAAAGGAAGAAATATTTTAATATTATAAAGAGAGCATGACACGCTTCTTTATCTTTTGTGGCGCATTATAGCCTTGGATGCTGCTGCGCCACTAAACCTCAATCAATCAATTCTTTATCTTTTGCATAAGTGTGCCATGTGTGTGTTCCAGGCCAAATCACTGTCAAAATATATTCCGAGATATTTGACCGTTTGTACATATTCAAGACTTTCACAATTGCACGATCTGCATTTATAATTGTGTAGTGCCATCGGAACTCAAAAGTTCGACTTGTTTAAGCGACTTGTAAGCGAATTAAGCGAGCAAGTTCAACTTGCTTGCTTCATTTACTTCAAAAGTAAATTAAAAATACCACTTTCTGACAAAACCAACTCTGGCATTTGTGAGTCTTTGGGTTCGTTGACAAGGTCTCCCGCCGGGTCACGTGACATCGTAAAGACAGACTGGAAATATTTGCTAAATTCTTCCACAATTCTAAAAGGACATGAGACGACTTCATTATTAATTAACACTTGAGAAGTTTCTTTCTTCAGAGTCGAAAAGAAACGCCAAACGTTCTGTGGGGCTTCCCTCAGGAACCGTGAGAGCACGTTACGACAGTAGCTTCCATTTCCTCGCGCAACGAGATCTTTTAACTGCCGTCCTAAATTGGCTATCCCAGTGGTGTTTCCAAATTTGTTTATCCTTCGGCGTTTTATATTTCGCTTCAGTTGCAGAATTTCCCTCGTTATGCAAGGACGTCTCCTTTGAGCTCTCAATTTCGTTGAAAGAACAAAACAACATATACAGTGGGACACAATATTTGTAAACTTTCTTCATAGCTTTTTGACACCAGATAGATGACTGAAATGATCAAAATGCTCTTCGAAATAGTCAAGAGCAGACACATCGTCCGCGTTTCGGAAATCCTGAACTATGTTTTCAGGACGGGTGTTTTGAGATGTCTTTTTCGAAAGTTTCGACGATGACACCAACATCTTATGATCTGACACGCCGTCTATAATATCAATCTCGTCCACTTCAACCATATTACTAAAAAAAAAAGTAATATTGCTTGACCAGTTTTTGTTTATCGGGTCGGTCCGTTCACTAATTGTTTCAGGTGGAAACAAAAAGCAATATCCAGAAGCAGTTCTGATGATAATACCTAATTATGACCCACTTGACTAGTTTTCCAATCAATACTGGGCAGATTAAGGTGCCCCATCAAAATAATCTTAGCTTTGTCCCTAAATTGTCTAGGAAATAGTCCTGTTCCCCACGTAAAAGAGGAAATAACAAACTTCAATATGTTTGAGAAGGTATATATGTGTCAGGAACACATAATTATTTAAATTAGCTTGAAAATCAGAAATTTCTTTAAGGCACTCCCAAATCACTTATAACGCGTCTATCAAGAATACAAATGCCGGAAATTATTTGCAGAGCATCTTTCAGATAATTTGGGGGGTGCATTTACTTAAAAAAAAAAAATATATATATATATATATATATATATATATATATATATATATATATATATATATATATATATATATATATATATATACTGTAAACGACTTAATTTTCGCGGGCTCAAATTTTCGCAAATCGGGCCAAAGCTGAAAATTTGAAATTATTCGCGGGTTCTAATTTTCGCGAATCGAGTGTAGCTTTCGTAGCGTTCACATATTGCCCGAATTGTTCGCGGGACGTATATTTCGCGAATTGAAGGCGATTCGCGAAATTCGCGAAAATTAGGTCCTCGCAAAAATTTAGTCGTTTACAGTATATATTAAGGTCATCGGCCCTCAATTTATGTTCTCAAATCTTCAGTCAGTAATTAAACTATTTTATTATCATGAATACATTTGACTTCATGAAGTTCACATAACTGCATATAGATGCATGCAATGATATTCCTAATTAAACATAAATAGCGCGAAGAACAGACGAAGATTTTTAGAATCCTAATATAAATCACATTTGGGCATCAGCTTGCATGAGCTCGAAACTTCGCGAGATACTGCCTCAGGAGGCTATTGTTATATTCGGTTTCACGTGCACTTGATTTGGGTCTTCACTTTACAACTCTGTGATTTATCAGTCATGTGCTCTAATATTTCATGAGGTTGCCGTATATCATCGCGAAGCTGATATAAATACTGCACAACTTTACAATTTGGACATCCACTTTTGCTGGCTTTGAGAACATCGCATTTCACCAGAAAGCTGAACTGTTTAACATGGTTTGCACGTGACGCGATCGTACTGTATGCCTGTGTTCATTGTCATTCGTTCTTGCTGAGAAAATCAAACCTGGTGGTGCAAAATTCACACCGCAGAAGGTTCGCGCTTAGTGCAAGCCATGTATTTGAGAGGCACAAATTAGTATTGTTGGTGCATCGTCGTTAGGAACGGCGCGAGCGTCTGGCAGGACGAAAACGCGCTTTCTGGCACAAGTGTTTTTGCAAACAAAGTAGTTTCCGGGGTCACGCGTTTTGGTCTGCGCCGAAGATGCGGGGCAGAGGAGTAATTCTTCATTGTTTTTAATTTGCACCCAACTGTGAAGTTGTGTTGATGTGGGGGAACCAAGGATGATAAAAACGACGCGTGTGAAAACTGTGAGTTGAACTGAGCTAAGGACGAGTAAGAAGACGCAGTGAACGTTGTGAAGACGTGAATAACTAGAAGCCGAGCAAAAGCAAATTGCTGTGTGTATGTTTATACAGCCGGAAGTTAGTCTGCCTTTGTGGGCGTCTGGTGTCTCAGCAGTAGATGGGCAATTTAGCCTGTGCGGTACAATCACTAACCTGGAGTCTTTAACGTGCACCACGCAGTAGTGATACACGACCGCACGCAGGCACGATGCTCATCAAGATCGAAACGGGCAGGGGTGGGGACTGAACCCAGGATCCCTGGGTTCTCCAGCGCGAGCTTTCGCTCCACGTGCTCCGAGCTGGTGTGCGCTAGCCCACTCGGCCACCGATCCTTTTTTTTTTTTCTTTATTACATCGAAGAAGAAACGATAGGATCACAACGCGGTCGTTGAGGGTTCACTCTACACAATCATAGTACACATGTTAAAACTCTTTGATGTCTTGAAGACTGTTAAACAGAGGCAGTTAGTCAGGAACAACTGTTTGAATATCATACACGCTTTTGACTCGGATTACAAGTTTAATGAAATGTAGGCTTACAGTTTTTAGGTGCAAATTATCATTCCTTATGTCGAGGCGGGACTTCCACATCCTATACAATGCTAGGAGCATAACAATGTCATACGGGAAGTTATCTCTAGGTAATACAGGTAGGAAACGAATTGACTAGGGTGTAATATCAATATCCCTTTTTAGAATGCACTGCAGAACATCCCAGAAGAAAATGGCATCCCAACAGTGAATAAAAATATGTTCAATGGTTTCAGGCGTTTTACATGTACAGTTTGTTGGCCACGGGACGAATATTCCTTTCTCTTGTAGCCACACTTTGGTGGGTAACACTGAACAATGTAATTTGAAAAAGAAATCCCCACTGAAGCCGAAGAATGCAAGGCAAGAGCAAGAAATTGATACAACGAAAAACGAAGACGACGACGTGATGAGAGGAAGATGACACAGGCTCGTGATATGTGAAAAAAGGGCGTGCACCACACGGAATGCGGCTCGACAGCGGTGGTCCCGGCAACCAGAGCCCGGACGGACGAGTGTCCAGGCCAGTGGGGCTGTTAACCAAGCTTGCTGGGAAACATCCGCCTGTGCTAAGCGAGCCTGCCAAGGTTTTTCGGGACAAGAACTCCATGCCAACGCCGACGTGCAACACCGTGCCGAAAGCGGATTCGCCGAACTGAACTTTGTATAAATGTCTACACCGTTTTATTTCTTACTTATTTTTCTTACGACTATAAATAATATATTTCTTCTTAAATTCACCGCTCTGGAATTCCGACTACCTTTATTTATTTATTTTTTTTTTTTTTTACATCACAGAAGTTTAAACATAATAGAAAGGTGGTCGTAACTTATAGAAAAACTTGAGAACGAAACTCCTGTGAGACTTAGAGCGGCTGCCAACGTTCGGCTGTCCCTCTGAGGCCACTAGAATATTTCTTTTCATGTTTTCTTTCCGTACACACGTGTAGTTCTATGTAACGTCGGATTAAGAAGTCACATTTTGTCCTTTCAATACTTCTATTCTCGGGAACCACTTTCTGAGGCAGTTCAGCAACAATGGAAATATGTTTGGTTGCCTCAATGATATGTACACATGTAAAAGGGGTCGTTCAACATTTTTTGTACCTTCAATAAATACCACTAAGAAGTAATCCCTGACGTTGGTAGCTTGCAAAACATCCATTACTTTTGCCTTCCGCGCAATGGCAGACGGATGCAAAAGGAAGAAAAGAAACAGCTTTCCTCTCCTCAACTCGCATTTAGAGAAAGCCGCCATGTGATCTGACGCTAATTATATACCGTCAGTGTTCATCATAATCATACACAGGGTTGGCAAGGCATAGAGCATCGGCTGAGCTTCAGAAATCGTTATAGTTGGGCTATTATCATTTTTAATTGAACACGAGCCGTTACCCAAATGTTTCGCTATGCTTATTGTCATCATGAACCCGAGCATTCGACCCGGGGTCATGAAAATCGCGTACGCCAAGGTGTCACGTGACTCAGTGCGAAGTCGGGATGTCATGTTACGTTACGGTGTCAAAACCGTTAATAGATCTAGTGATGTTCTCAATTTAAATCGAGTTAACGTAGTGAATCACGTGATGTCGCAGGGTCACGTGGCGTGACATTACTTGACAGCACGTCTCGACACCATGACGTCACATGACCACGTCAAAGATGGTTAATAATAGTGCCAATACAAAAGCACCACGAAAACCTACAATTTATCATACATTGCAATCAGGCAAGAAGCCAGGGGACATGAGAATACGGCTGCCTATTTTTGATTCCCAAATATTTATTTTGTGATACTAACAATAAAGAAAAAAATTAAAATACCGCGAACCGTTTTGAACCAGTTACCGTTATATTTTTTTTTTTTTTGGTTCAGTTCCGGCTCAGTTCCAAGATGGCGACGAAGATTTCGGTTCGGTTCAGTTCCGGTTCGGCTAAAAATAACGGTTCGGTTGCGCTTTTCGGTTCGGTTCGGTTCCGGTTCGACACCCTGCTTTAAAAGCTCTTTTGAGAATTGGAAGAAACTTCTCGACTTAAGTGTATTGCACCAAACGAGGGTACTTACATTACAGTAATTTGAGCGAGTAAAAATAAACCCATGATTTTGTAAAAATAAATTTCGGTTTATTTGGGGTACCCCCTCGTATATCTTAATTCATCACATTAAGACAGAAAAATTAAGCTCCGCCAAAGCTGCGCTTTTTTTTTTTTTTTGGTTACTACGGTTTTTGAGATGAATACCAATAGCTTGTTTCAAAGAAGGCAGACGCACATTGAATTAAAGCCAAAAGTCATCCTGGTTTTTTTTTTTTGTTTTTTATCTACAGGATTTGGAACAAACCAAGCGCCTCTGTCCCGAGTACCGTCTCAGTAACATCGCACGTGAGTCGATAGTGGTATCGCGCACGCTGTTTGGCGCTCTCTCTACAAGCACCGTTCGTTCACCTGGAGTGATAGTGGTGTGGCAAGCCCGAACCAAACAACAATTATTTTTTTGTTTCCACTCAAATTGAAGGTAATGGCACGTCGCTTAAACAAACAAATTTGCCGTTAGTTGTTCAGACAGCAGTGTCGCTAGGCTTGTCAAACACAAAGTTGGGGTCGAAGACCGCGGAGCGTGCTGATTGGACTCTTGCGACGATAGCTACACGCAGGACGAAATTTCAATCATCCTAACTTTCACGTTGCTCAAACTTCCAGCGAAATTGTGATATACGAAGTTGTAGCGAGGCAGAGGTCGTCATTTTTGGTTGAACTCACTCACAGCCACTTCAAAATAAAAAGTTATAAACTGCACTCACCCTCACGGCTGCACTCACCTTCAAGTCTTTACTCACAAACTCATGAACTCACCAAACTTACGCCCCTCACTCAAGAACTCATAAACTCACCGAACTCCCGCCCCTCACCCAACTCACAAACTCACACCCCTCGCTCAACTCATGAACTCACGCCCCTCGCCGAACTCATGAACTCCATGAACTCACGCCCCTCGCCGAACTCACAAATCACGCCCCTCGCCGAACTCACAAATCACGCCCCTCGCCGAACTCACAGATCACGCCCCTCACCGAACTCATGAACACAAACTCACCGAACTCATGAATTCAGGAACTCACCGAACTCACGAACTCACGCCCCTCATCGATGTATGTTTGTGTTCAAACTTGTCAATATGTTGAATACAAATATCAAAGTACATGTACAAAGTTGTGTTTTCTATTAAAACCATATATTAATCTTTGATGGATGCTAATTAATAATTTGTGTACACTAATTTGTATGTGGTGTAAGCGCAAGTTCTTTTACCTTCGATATTTAAATTACTTCACTTCTAACTATTGATAGCCTAATTCGGATATCCACGCGATATATGAGGAGGCGGGAGGGCGCGTTCATGCAACTTAATCCAATGGTGTACAATTCTGCAAGGTTCGTTTTGTTAGATACAAAAAAAAAATTGGGGCGCTTAATCTCTTCGGGTGGGGAAGGTTGCTTCTGTGCACGCACGCGCATGCACGCATATCGATTTTTTTTTTAATTACATATGTTTGAATCTTGTTATTTACTCGTATAAATATATTGCTGCTAAAAGGAAGAAGAATGCTCCTCGTAAATGACCGGGACGTGACCGGGACGTGCACCGGCGTTAACTGTACCGATTGATAAATAATAGTATATAGGTATCATAACTAATAGCTTTGGAGCTAGTAAGAAAATCCTTTCTCCGGCACGCGAAACGTTTTCGGGTGCAGTCAGTATTCCGACTATCCTCAATGATCCCCTCTTGAACAACTAACGGGGTGTCGGATAGCAGGTTAGGAACGTCAAGAATTTGTTATCACCATTAAGCGAAAGTAAAGAGATTGTTTCATATCTCTTTGAATGTAATCTAGAAACTTATCGCCTGCAATTGATCTATGATAATCAACAATCGAATTAACTTTTACATACTATCAAGTAAATGTAGCAGCCTTTAAGGCGGCGGTCCCACGGCGGCCATCTTGAACAAGCCATTAGTTCAACCACTAGATGGCGGCACGCATCCGTGTGGCCAGAAAACAAGCTCGTGGCAGTGATGTTCCTCCTCTGCTCTTAATTTCCTCCTTTCTGCTGCTCGCCCGTGCACGTTCAGCGCTCAGCGCGTGCTCCCGCTGTCACAAATGCCAGCAAACGTGTCAGTGGTGGTAGCTGTGCCCAGTTCGCACAGAAGCGGAGCCCAGCTAGCTCATCGACCTGATCGAGAGTGCCTAGCTCGAGATCGAGAGGCTCACACGCCAGTAGCTATCGTTTTAACTATTCAAGAATTAAAAACATAGTCAATCAATCAGTGAAGAATCAGTGAAGAAGAATAGCAGACTTTTTTTTTTTTCAAGACGGGTGTTCAGAAGGGCGCTTTATATAACTCATCATTTTGATGGTAGTTTGATTAAACTTGAATACCAATTATCTGACCTTATAAGTAACCACCCTAATATTGTTGAAATAGTACGCCGAGGTCGAAGACTCTGCATGTTCAAGAAAAGAGTAAAAGTGTATTTTGTAGCCCAAGTGGCTTAAAATTTGTTAGGCGAGTGGGTAGCAGATTTCAAAGTGTATTTTATGGTGCTTTTGATATTTTTTGCATTATTATTTAGGTCTTTTTATAATTTGATGTTGAAAAAGATATACCAACCTGTTACATGTATCTTTATTATATATATTTTCTGTTTGATTGCAACAGATATGAAGAATTTTACAGTAACGCTGACATTGTATGTTAATTAATGCGATCTCAATGATTTCGATGGGAATGATTTCCATTTGAAACGATTGATGACGTTGATATTAATTATGATAACTACGATGTTTAGCTGATGTCAATTTTAATATTTTATGCATAATAGATTTTTATACTGACACTGGTCCTGTACACCGTTGAATGCTGTAAAAAGGGGCTCATGGCCTGGTCAGAAGACTTTTTAATGCGAAAAGAGTATTTGCCCCACTACGCGAAAATCCGGCGGCGGCGTCGGCGGCATGATTAAGCGATGGTACCAAAAATGGCCGACGGCGCAAAGAGTAAAAACACGTTAGAAAGGCTCTGATTGACGTCACAATTTTCACGAAGGTTCCTATAAACAAAGTAAATGAATGGCTTTCGAAAGAAACTTTAGTACATTTCGGTCTGGATGGGAATCGAATCCGGGCCTCCGGGGTGCGAGACGGGCACGCTTCCCCGACTCAACGGCGGCTCCAAGGTCCTGGCTGACTAAGGTGTGCGTGCGACATTGCACACGTCCCGTCACAACCATCTGGCTGACTAAAGGTGTGTCCAAGTGCGTGCGTCATTGGGCACGTGACGGTGCAGCCAATGGGGAGAAGGTGGCGCCACGTCATGAGTGTATAACATGAGCGCGCTGTTTCCCGCGCGTCACACACCGAATCAGCAAAAATAACGCATGTCGAAAAATTAATCGAAAACTTTTCACCAAAAGGACTGCAATGCTTTCATATTCCCACACGTAAGCAATCAAAAGTGTCTGTGCGGAATTTTCTTTTGTATTCTTTTGCCGCAGCCCCTCAGACACCTGTATGTCTGGAAATAAGGATTATTATTATTATTATTATTATTATTAACTCACGCACACAATATTTATTTTTACTTTTACAACATGTTCACGGGAGAACCGCCAAGCGGTCGGGACCAACTAAATTTCAGTGTGTCTTCACGTTCCTATAGCCGTCTGCACGTTCACGTTCAAATGGAAAAACACCGTAGACCGTCTTCTCTTTTCAAATGACAACGAACCGAAGCAGGCACGTAGCCAGGGGGGGGGGGGGGGGGGGGGGGGGCATGGAGCCCGGCCTTCCCCCGAAATCTTCCATTTTGCTGAGACCTCCTCTCCCCCCTCCACCTCATACAGCATTTTGTCATGGGCGCCCCCCCCCCCCCCCCCCCCCCCCCCGAAACAAAATCCTGGCTCCGTGCCTGAACCGAAGACCACATGAAGTGGTGACAACTCAGCCATTTTTCCGCACAATCGTTTTTTTATGCATTTTGAAGTGCGCGCAATCCGGTGTCACTCAGCTCGAACCCGTAGCTTTGGCTAGTGCATAGACGCCATTTTACCGCCCAAATCACGCACCGAGTGCGCGAGAGCGTCACGCGCTGGCACATTCAGAGCAACAATGGATGTCTTCACCCTGAGACAGACAGACATGTAGGCAACCTAGGCTATACTTCGTCTCACCTTAGCATGGACTAACTGCGAAGGCCGTGCAAGCGCGAGCGGGTTGCCTTGTCTGCCTTGACTGGAGCACTCGCTGCACGAGCGCTCGTGCAGCCGCCGAGGCTTCATCCAAAGCGAATAGCTCGCGCTTTTAGCATGCGCGGCTAACAATAGTCCATGCTAAGGTGAGACGAAGTATAGAGTGAACAGGCATGATCTCTTACGGCCATTGCACCGGGAGTAGTTGCTCCCTGCGGCGGCAGCTTGGAGGGGTCGCTGTAACCCTACCGATCCTACAGTGCTTTAATTCCTTTTGAGAGGCACGTCCTCCTCACCGTGTTGTCCTCTTTGCTCGGGGGTTGAGTTGGATAAGTTTCTAGAGTAATTGGACGTACAGGTCGTGAGGCCAGCTGCCTTCGGGGACTTATGCGGAACACGTCTTTCTCTTTGTCTCCTTAAGAAACACGTTTGTATAGACAAGAATTTAATTATTGTAAGCCGAAACTTATTTCAATCTGCTCACTACAGTTATTTCAAGCAACTATAAATGCACACATTTTCAATCGCATTGGTCGGGGAACAGCTGTTCAGGATGGCTCAGGCGGCGTTGGGCATGGTTGTGTGGTCGCACCCCTACGCGGCTAAAGAAGTTCCATTGCTCCTCGGCGAGAGTGAAGGCCACAAGGAAACCGCTCTCTAGCCCGGTCATGGAAGAACATGTCAGGGCAGCACTGAGCATCTCGCTTGATTTTATTTCGCAATACTCATTGCGGGGACTCAGAAAAACGAAAGAGAAGCGCGAGGAAACTTCACGAGTTGTGATCCTGGACCGGCTTGCTAGAACAGCGTCTCAGCTGAGACTGAGTGAAAGAAAGCACTGCAAAAGGTTGGGCGCACGACTGTCTTGAGACGCGGCTTCAGTCCCGCTCAGCTCGAGCGCTGGTTTTGGCATTGCTTTCTTTCCCAAAGTCAACTGAGACGCTGTTTCTAGCAAGTCTGACCTGGCTGCTTATAATTAGTTGCAAAGGACTCTGGTTGGTGTAAACGCAAAGTGGAAGCCTGGAGTCGTTGCATTATTAAACCAACACCATGAAAGTTGATCGTCTGACATTGTTCTTATTTGAAAAAATGAAATAAAAATTAATCCAAAGAAAGACAACCGTAGTGAGGGTTCCGCACATGTGCAACGCTTTTGATAGGGCACTGCGTGGAAAGGGGGTTTATTAGACCCTTTTCCTGAGCCTCAGATTTGAACCACGATGACTGGCTGTTTGTTGCCTTACCATGAGAACCAGTCACTGCGGTTTACACATAACACTCTCCGTCAGTTTTCTGCAAGTAGAGTAACGTAAAAACTGAAAATTTAAAATTCCTGCACGATGGCGAACAAAACAGAACCAGTGCGATTGGAAAGCTGGAACCTTAAAAAAAAAAAAAAAATGTCGGGTAAATATCTTGAAGTAAAGAAAAAGAAATTCCCCTTTGTCGTCACCATCATATGGAGCTCAATATTCGCACCTTTCGTGGTGTCGGAACATGGCAGGGAGCATCGAATAGCTTATTTATAGGCACGAGATGTTTTCAAGAACTTGCTCGTGACCCTTGTTTTTTTTTCTTCTTTTTCTTGCAAGATTATTTACTCATTGCAACAACGAGGAAGTAGCGCGAGGAAATATTTGAGAAAAGAATCCTCTACATCAGGGTCAGAATCCCCCCAGCGCCACTTTTCCTGAACTTCTCAACCTCGAATTTCAGCCACCTTTCAAAAGATGGCGCAAGTGCGCGTCGTCTGCTACAACATAGGTTCTTTTTAATATTTAGGACAATTAGTATGCTTTAAAAAAAATTACAATCATAGAAAGTGATTTTAATTAGAACGAGAAAAGCACTAATTGAAGAATCGTTGCTTAAATAGCTGCCCTCTTCTTTGAAACCGGTTTCTTGCGTACAGAGTCGAGCTTCAAAATAGTCCCATGATTTAAACACATTTGAAACAAATCTGAATATGAATACGAAAAAATCACGCTTCTAGTGAACCAGCTCAGTTCCTCTAGCATACAATTAAAAAGAAATTAGGTCAGATGTCAGAACGCTGTCTGAGAAAACCAAGAACGCGTTAAGGGAATTCTTAGAAATTTTACCATATTCAAGTTGTGTTTACAAGAAAACGGCTGGCGTTGCACTTCTAATATTTTGTATTCTGAGTTTCTATGTTTACCACAAGCACGCCCTTAAATGTCGTTGCTGCGTTATGATGTGAAACTGAGTTACGAGACTTCAAAATCACATAAAAAAGGCTCATTTTGAATAAATATTAAAAACTTTGAGCGTGCTAATTAACAAAAACATGGATGCACGGAACTAGACGAGTCTTTCTTCTATTCAATAAAAAAATAAGAACGCGTCTCGGATGCATTGCAAGTCTAGAAACTTGGAATGCATAGCGGTATGTCTTTGAAAATATCAAAACTTGCACTTTTTGTTTTCTTATTGTGCGTTAAGTTTTGAAAAATGGGTATCATATTTGGCACTAAAAGAGTGACGATGAATCGGAAATTTATTTGCAAAAAGAACGAAATACGTAACACGCGCACAGACGCGACATTTGCATAGCAAACAGGAGCGTTAGCAGAGCTGCCACCGGTATTATAGTTGGGGCCGTGGGACCGCCGCCTTAAACCCAGTTGCGAACAATTCCGGCGTATCGGGAGGACAACTCGCTTTCGGGCGGGGGATGACCAGAAAAACACGCTTTTCGTGTTTCTATTGTCATCCCGCGCCCTGTTTTTTTTTTTTTTTTTCCTTTATTTGTAACATGGGTTTAAAGTATCGAACTGCCGTCCAGCTACCTGTAGCAAAATGAAAAGCCACATAATCATCAGCATGCTCTTGGAGATCCTACATTTAAGAGAGGGGGCAACTCAAACCATGGGGAGCGTGTGCATTGTAATGGCGGACACCTCGGACGCAAATTGATTGCTCATGCGTATGCGTCAGTTGCTGTGCAGAACGAAAGAAAGCGTGCACCATATAACATTATAACTCAGGAGAGCCGCAGCGCCGCAGAAAGGCAAATCGCCCATGCCTTGAAGACCTGCGGCGCCGCATCTTTTATTCTAATTTATTTAATACTGCAAGCTGTCTTTTGGCAGCCAGGGCAGGAGTAGTTACATAGTTGTTGTTTTTTTTTTTTTACACATGTGAGACCTCTTAACACGAATAAAAGCATCAGAAAGAGAAACAAATCAGGCGTATAGTACATACAGTTGATAGAATGGGTAAAGAAGAAAACTCCTACACTCAGGAGTGAAGATAACAACTATAAGACCAAACAAAGTTGTTAGCAGGGGACAAACATAAACATAAGGCGCCACAATCGCCGGTAAGATATGACAAATATAGCGGAGTGTTGCTGTGAACTTTCTTCGAGAAGAGATAATGGAAAATACAAGTAAAATAGACACACTTCACTCACAAGTAGGTACCAATAGAAGATACAAAGACATCCTGGGATGTTGTACCGACCACGTCACGCGGAAGATCGTTCCATTCAGTTATCGAGCTCGGAAAAAAAGGTAACTGATATGCGTTTGTCCTGCATTGAAGCATCAGTATTGTTTTATTGTGTTTATTCCGAGTCCGTCGCGCTGTATTAAACTGCATATAGTCGGGAAAATTCAGTCCTGTCCGGTTATTGACTATATGTTAAAGAGGAGCTTTAGTCGATGAAGCGCGCGGCGGGATTTTAATGTTGGGAGTCCAGAACGATTTAGAAGTTCCATCACCGAGACGTTTAAGCGTGATAAATGAATCGAAGCGCCTTCCTCTGTACGCGTTCGATGCACTCGGTATCGGTTCTGATGACGATGATGAAACGGTATTGTACAAATTCATTGTGTGGATGATGAAGCTGATGATGGGATGGTGAAGGGGGTGAAGAGCGTCAGGCCTAGTAGCGGCTTTCGCGACGGTGGCAGACGGTGGTCTTCGCTGGGCCGCCATGGGCTGCTGACTTCTAGCAGGCCAGTCTGAAGCGCCTGGCGAGGGCTCCCTGCGTGCCCAGCTTGCAGACGAGCCGGCCGAATTTCCGGTGGCGCAGGGAGTCCAGCACCCCCGCGGTAGAGATTTATGGGTTGGCGCCGGTGTTGGCCGGGCGACGGTCTTTGCGAAAACGGGCCTTGCATGTCTCCCAGCTTGCGGTCGAGCTTGTAACTGTCGGGACGAGACTGGCGAGAATCAGGCGTTTAGTTCGTGTTAAAGGTAAGATACGGTAATAGGTAACAGTGAGCCCGCAGTGCGTCCGTCGTGTCGGCGTTCCGAGCACAAGCCTATCGCACTCAGTCCTCGCGCTGGCTTCGTCGTCGTTTGCCTTGTGGCGCCCTATTCGTATTGTGGCACTCACGACAGTAACCGAGCAGCTTCAGAACCCTGTCGATCGAAGATATGGTGGTGCCACTGGTCCGGCTAGCTCTCTGACGATGGAAAAGACTCGTCTTACGCTCAGCTGGCGTCCTCATCTGCGCGGTTCTTTTTCCCGCGCCGATTCGGACACTTACCTTTTTACCTATAGCCTTGTTCCTGTCATGAGGGATCCGTCGTGTCCTCATGGTTTCCGAAATTGCAATAAGGAAGTGAGATGACGACCATCCCAACGATATTGCTTCACAGGTCCTCACCACACGGCATTACGCACACCCTATCGAGTTGCGCGTCCGTAGCGCCGTCTTTTATGCACGGCATGTTGATCCTCCTCCTCAAGTGACTGAATTTGGCGAATAGCGGCGCCGCGCGTTCGAGGCGCGCGGCTCGCTCAAAAGCAGGGTAATGTACGTCGGGGCGCGCGCAATGTCTAATTTCCTGCACGGCATTTGATCCGGGCCCTCACGTGATCGGATCTCGGCGAATAGCGGCGCGGCGACACGTGGAAAACAGACGCGCAACTCTGGCTCCCGTAGGGAGAAAGGGGGGATCGGTGGCCGAGCGGTCTAGCGCACACCAGCTTGGAGCACGTGGCGCGAAAGCTCGCGCTGGAGAACCCAGGGATCCTGGGCTCAATCCCCATTCCTGCCCGTTTCGATCTGGATGAGCATCGTACCGGCGTGCGGTCGTGTATCACTACTGCGTGGTGCACGTTAAAGACCCCAGGCTAGCGGTTGTACTGCACTGGCTAAATTGCTTATCTACAGCGAGTGACTCGTCGCAACTTTGAAATGGCTGACCAACTACGCGCATTATAAATATCCACGCAACCCCAAATATTATCCCGTAGGGAGCCTATACAGGAGCTCTACGGGAGGCTAAAGCTCATCTACCCTGGGAAAAGTGGTGCCATTCATTGTCGTGGAAATGCTCGAGACAGGTGCCGCGCGCCACTTCTGGGAAGAACATGGCGTCTGAAATCTAGCTCAGTGCTGCGCTGTGCCGCCATGATCTTCCCAAGGGCTGCACATTGCACGTGCCTTCGTGCATCGACGCACCTTGCGCTACTTTTGAAACATGCAGGTGCTTTACGGGAGGCTAAAGCCCCTTGATAAAGGCGTTTTTTTACAAGTACCGCCAACCATTGTTGTGGAAACGCGCAAGACACGTGCCACGAGCGGCTGCTCCGCCGCCATTCGCTTCGAAGTGCCGATCATCTCTGTGCTGCGCCGCCATTTGCTTCCAAGGTGGGCTCGAGACAAGGGCCTCGTGCACTGGCATATTTGTCGCTACTTGCAAGACAAACGCAAACACATCGAGGGGTTTTGCGGGAGGCAACCGCTGTGGGGGGGGGGGGGGGGGGGGGGGGTAGCTTTTGCATAGCAGCGTCTATGAGTAATTCTGTAACTGACCTAATCTAATAACGTTGATACTCCCTACACATGCCTTGCATTGACGTCACATGAGCGACCATTGCGGTGTTTCTCTGAGCGCGTACCGCCTGCATCATACATTTCACACCACCGAGTTTGTTTTTCTCGACGGACGCAAGTAGGAATGACCAACAGCACGGAGGCAGTGACGTCACGTAGAAGCTGTCTCTAGCCAGGATCGCAAACATTGAAACAAACCTGATCATAAGGTCATGTCACCACACGTGCTGGCAGAAAGTTGTGAACACAGTCATTATTACACACCATCAGAGTTGTTATTGGTAGACGATACGTCGTTTATTCACAGCTCGCGCTAGTAGTTCACGCCATCAAAGGTGCAGTTCTCAACAAATGATAAGATACACTATCTACCATCTCGTGCCCGTGCCCAGATATGAATGCCTTGTATTGACGATTTGCAGAACGCTGTATTGGCTGCTCGTTCTGCACGCGAATTATCGTCTTGTTGTGCACGTCCTTATCAGTAGGGGTTTTAGTACTTGTTATGCACGTTAACAGGAGAGCCAACCCACCTACATCAATTTTGCGCTTTGACTATGCTTGAGGTGCCGGCAATCTCGCAAGACTCTTCGGTACAAAAGGTTGTTATTCTTACAAAAAAAAATGTTTTTTAGCATTGTTGTAGCGTTCGTTACTTTAAATTAAATAAATTAGTTACCACTCGACGTTACTTCAAAATAAAATTACCGTGTATACGGCGATAATTCTTACACGTTCGCTCGGACCCGAACAAAAACAAAAAAAAAAAGAAAGCAGCCTTTCGCACTATTCCTCTTTCTGTGGCCTTCGTCTCCGGTTGTTGTTGCTTATTTCTGTGTATGCATTACTCGCTCACCCGCGCGTTGGCTCTTTAGATTTCCTTTGTTCTTTCAGCCAGGAAGCCAGTTTCCTACTCAAATTCAAAGTTTATTGAGATCTCTTCACAAAATAAGAGAGGGAGGAGGGGAAAACAGCAGTTCAAAACTGCTTTCTTTCTCGCATTCGATGGTCTGGGAGGTATCGTAACCCGAGGAAAGTCGAGTTACACGATTCGGATCGCGAAACGTCCTTGTCCCGCGCGGTCGAGAGTGCGATTCGAACGACGCTTTTCACCGAGGCTCCTTTATTTGCCCGTTTCCAATTTCTAGGGATTCAAAGGTGCGTAGGATGAGCGTAAAAAGCCGCTGTCATGCTGCTCGCACGTCACCCAGAAGGCACGGTCTGCAGACGTGCAGGACATGAATCATATGCGGACACGCCTCGTGCATGTTGAAACATCTTTGCCTCATACATGCTTGCAACATGTCCGCAGACCATTTTTTTGTCCGTCATACGAGAAAGAAATGCGCATCAGACAGTAGGGAGTTTTAGGGAACCATTTTTGCACGTTCGATACGGTACGATGGGCCTTCCGGTACGAACTGCGCATGCGCTGCCGAACAAGACTCGCGCATGCGCAGTTCGTAACGGAGGGTCCCTCGTACCGTATCGCACGTGCAAACACGGTTCCCTAAAACTCCCTACTGTCCGCAGACTGTCTTTTTGTGTGATGCATTAACAGCGTTACCGCGGCTTCATGGTTAACAGATTGGTGTATGAATGCATGACTTGGCGTCTGCGAATACCAAACGTTTTGAAAGGACTCCTTTTTTCTTCTTTTTTTTTTCTTTAAGTTGTGGAAGTCCTGGCAAGAAAATGTAAGACGTAGAGTACTCCTTTACGTAACTGAAAAATAATAACTTAAGTTTGTTAGCCGTTATTGGTTTGAAAACGTAACCAATCACTACGTTAGCAAGAAAAATTCAGCCCGTTTTTTTTTTTTTTTTTCGTCATCTCTTTTAAAGTTTTTGAACGAAGAATACGTTCTAGAATCGTTCGAAGTCCCCTAAATTTGGCGGGCGATGTCTTCCCGGCCAAATTTAGCGGACGAAATAGTGCGCCTAATTAGCGGCGAACGTACGTTTTGTCGTTTCACATCGGGCGCAGCTGGATATATTGATTACACGAGCCCAAGAATGTATATTGTACGAAAAGTAGTAGGTTGCCGGTGAAGGAGTATCCAAACAGGATACTTCAGAACGCGCAAAGCGACACTTTATCGCCATATGAAGTGAATGTTCAAGCCCGGCCGTCCGTCTTCCGTTGGGACATCCACGCAGGCAAACATCGTACGGCTTTCCCCCTCACCTGCCTGCGCGACCTGCCAATGGTGTGCCTGTCCATCTGTTCTGCCGCGCCCTCGTATCTTTCCCTATTCCGTTTTCCGGACTTGAACAGCAGCGGAGGCCTTGAGCGATTGACCGACAGCCAACAGAGCGTGTGAGTGGCTGTCTGGACCCACGTGATGAAATGCTGTAGACCTCCGTGAAGGACAGAATCGGACGCTAACGGAGGGAAGCTTTCCCCCACGGAAAAAAAAAAAAAAAACACTGACGGATGCGAACTGCCGCACGCCATTTGGCGCAGTTCTATGGCTTCAAGCGTTTTTGAAGTCTCCAGTTTGAATTTCCTCTAATGTGTTGCCGCCTAAACTTAAACAAAAAAAAAAAAAATTAAGTCGTAACAAACAAACATGGACAAAATCAACCTGCTGTTAAAAACAAATCAGACGTAATACCGGAAAGTCTCGATCAAGACTTTTAAATGACTGCCAGTCCCCCGGAGAACAAGCAATGAGTGGATCCATTTCGGTTAACTAGCACTAGACGCTCTAATTGTTTAACCCCGACTAGCCTTCTGCACGTTTAGGGCACGATGGGCGCACCGAGGATAAGACGGCGAGACGAACCGATCACAACAAGCAGCCCGAGACAGTGTATAGTCACAACTTGCGGTCGAGAACACTGGCTAGCATTAAAAACGCAGAGACCGGCGCGGGATTAGTAAACACGAGCCCTGATTTTTTTTTTTTTTTCTCTCTTACACAGGATACGTGTGAAACACGAATCTCGAAGCGCTTGCACCGCGTGCGGCAATGCCTTCCACGCGAGGACTCGAAGCGATGAGCAGCTAGCGCACACTGCAGCTGGCGCCTGCTCGTGGTTTGGCGAATTTCCAAGGGACCAGTTGGGCGGATAACAATATTTCTAGTCTGCGCCGCGTTCCTTTTTCTTTTATTAGTAATTATATATATATTTTTTTTTAAGCTGTTCTTTTTTTCTTTTTTTTTTTGTATAATTCTTTCGTTCGCAACAAGTTAGGGCAGCAAAGTTTTTTTTCTTTTTTTTTTTTTTCGTGGTTGGGATTTGTGGATAGTTTGTCCTCGTCGACCGGCTCCCCGACTCGGATCGAGCGACCGGAGACAACAGAAATGTGTGTCCTTTCAAGCGTACTCGGCGTCTGCGTCGCCGCCGCCTTGGGTGACCCGACCGACGCGAATTTGGCAGTCGAGGAGCGAATCATGAATAGGGTGACCAGACGTCCCGTTTTGGCCGGGACAGTCCCGTTTTTGAGGTCCGCTTCTGCCGCCCCGTCCTTTTGTCCCAATAAAGAATCATGTCCCGTTTTCGGGTCATGATTATTTATATATATATATATATATATATATATATATATATATATATATATATATATATATATATATATATATGTATATATATATATATATATATATATAATATATATATATATATGCGCAGACTTTTACAGCCGAGTCTTGCAGGATAAATAAAGTTCCGCTTAGGAAACTTCAGTCGTCGCCAAAATACGCCCACACCAACGAAGGACCCGAGGCAGGACCTTCCAAATGAGTGCATACAACTGAACCGTGAGTGGGACTGTTCCCTAGGCCCTAGGGCTTAGTGCAATATGGTAACGTTTTGAAATGAGAGCAGTTATTTCATTAAAGTTTTTCTCCAAATCTTAATATTTGACCCCCCCCCCCCCCCCCTGGGATGTCCCGTTTTCTACCTTGAGGAACATGGTCACCCTAATCATGAATCCTCCTATGACATCAGCAGGCCGTCCGGGCAGTGGCATTGTGCAGGTGCCGCTTGGAGCCAGCGTTCGACGGTACCTGAAGCCGAGATAACGAGGGAAGCCCAAAAACAAAAGCTGAAAGAGCGGTAGCAGCGCCCAAAGGCACGAATCGTATCTATTGACGTCGAAACCTGATAGCGGTCGTGGGGCGACCCTAATGGCTGAGGGCGCATGATATCATGCGGGCATGTTTGTTCGTTGAGTGTCCGGAATTTTCACGCTACTTTCACACTCGAGAGCCTCCAACGCTCGACTCTATGGACTGATTTGCTACGGGGTTGTCCGTGCACGCTTACCAGCCAACTGCCTCGTAACAGAAAGTAAAGCTTTTGTCACATGTCGCACAAAGAAAGGCGAGAAATATTGTAAGCACAACACTTTTCACGTTCCTATAGGGTGGAGAAAAAAAAGCGGAGTTTCTCAGCATTTCCCGAAGGCGAGCAAACGCGTTGATCTACACTCTGGCACGCTGCCAGATGAACGCGGGACAAAAATAAGTAAAGCAAAGCTCTTCAATCTTCACTTCGGAGAGAGCGACAAGCTCGAGACCCTTTGCTTTAGGCACGGGACGCCCGTCGAAGCATTCGATATCGGTCAGGTTGCCGCGTGAAACAGATACGATAGGGCATCCCCTGGGATGCAACTCTCGTTTTCGCGAACCGCTTGCGCCACGGACGCTCGATACAAACGGACATCGAACCGAGTCATCGCCTGTGGACCACGAAGTGAGGACGTCAACGAGAATCGATCATGGGCATATATCGTGGGACAGGCCGAAATGACCGATCGGCGCTGGTCGCCCGGCTGTCGAATAGCTCACGGACTCGAGAAGCCTTTGTGTGGAAGCTTAAAGAGACTCGGTGAACGCGTCGGGACGTCCCCAAGTGCGTTAATGACGTCGACGATGACTGAGTGCTAGCTGACATAAGCAGCTGCAAGGGGGAAAGGACACGGCCACAACTTTTCCTCGAGAAGAACGGAGAGGTACGAGTACAAAAACGGCTTGGTCTCACTTTAATGCTTCGCAAACTTCTCTTCGCAAGTCTCCGTGGCTATACCGAAAAAACAAACAAAAATAAGGAGCTTTTTGCGTGAAGTTTTTTTTTACGTTGTCGTGTCGAAGACATCGAAGTTTTGTGTGCTGGGATTGATGCAAGAAAGTGATGAAACTTCGTCATTCGACCTCCAGTCTCAAAAAGCCGGTGAGGTGCAGCGAGTTGCTGTGAAATTTTGTGAAGGAGCCTTTTTTGCGGTCAGCGAAACCGTCCGGTCGACGTATTCGTTCATGCAACAGTCAACGCAAAAGCGTACCACCAAAGGTTTAGTGTGAATTTTTACCAAAATTATGTTGCAAACCAGAGATGAGTGCTCTTTGAGCAACATTGCCAGCGCGCTCTATCCTCTAAAGCCGGGGTCACACTGCTCATACATCATACAAAAGACAGTCTGCAAACACAAGTCACCGCAGTATCCGAGGTTCGAATGCCGCGTGTCAATTCTCTCCTTGAATTCATTGCCATGCGGCATTCGAAGCACCGATCTCGCGGTGACTCGCGTTCGAATCGGTGTGCAGATTGTCTCTTGTATGAAGTATTAGCAGCGAGATGTTTCGGTGGCGCCCTCGTATGGTTGGTTACCTTTCGTGACGTCATTGCCTTGCGAACAACACGTTCGATGGTGTTTGTAATTAGCATCGCGGAAGCTTGAAATCATAGCGTTCTTGAACCAACACAGCCAACACCGTCAAAATTGAAGTCCTCGCGTTCCTCTTATTTCCGTCCATGAGAACTCCTTTGCTGACGTCATAGTCAGCATTCGGCCAATCGTGGAAGGCCGACCACAGCGACGCTTTCGATCGCGCACGTCGCCAATAATCAGTGTGACTCCGACTTAAGACACAAAGGACGATTGGAGGCGCGTGCTCCCCCAATCGTATGTTTCTCTTCCGGTTTTGAAGTTTACACACGACCGTTCATAACTGAGCCTAACACCACACGCTATTGTGAGCCGTTTAAACCACGCAACAATAAAATATATGGGCCATTCCCAACACAGAAGGAGATACTATTCTAAAGCAGGGCATTATAGAGACGCTTATGATTCTTCAACCCGAGGTGCAATGCCGGAAGGTCGATCTTGAGAAGAACTGCTCGCTACGAATCGCAGCTTCTTACGCTCAAATCGGTGGACGGCATCACAGTACCCTGTGTCCTGCAAGCCCGAATAAACTACATGGTTAAGGTGACTCGTTTACCCTAAATTTTAGTCCACAATATTCGAAAATCAAAATGTTTCATATTCCTCTTTTTTTTTTTTTTTAACCCCGCGTTGCCTCTTAATTCCGCGTTGTGAGGTTAAGAGGCGCTAGAATTTGAGGCGTTCAGAGGCGAACTACACAATGGGCGTCGTTCGTATACAGTGGGGAGACGGCGTTCCCCTCCTCCTTGGAGTACAGCGACAGTGAGAGAACTGCGGCATCACGTGCCCAGCGTTGTGCAACCTTCCTCGCGAGACAATGAGCCGACGGCGGTGGCTTTTCGGCTGGCGGGACGCTGAATTACAACGATGTCTGACACGTCGCGCCGAAAGCCAACCGAGCAGCTTAGCGTACCCCGGCGCGAAATTAGACGCGACGACACCTTCCTGGCGACCCTTATGCGGATGATCGAGCTTAGCGCCCAGGCATATTGCGCTGTAATGTCACGAGCAAATCGTAGAACTTGTAGCGTTTGGAGACCTTGAGACACGTCGGCCGGCTAGGTCTTATTCTTTCCTGATTCGTAATCCGAGGGGGGTAAAAATTAAAAAAAAAAAAAACACTGGCTATTGACTTTTTACTTGATTGTTACTTCCCTCGAAGATGCAAAGAAAACAAATTGGACATACAGATGAAATGTAAAAATAAAAATATGGGATTGGGGGTAAAAAAAAAAGATGCGAAACGAGACAACGACATTTCGTAGCAACGTCTCGTACTTCATATACGAACCACCTATCTACACGCTTCCCCTCACCCTGCATGTACACACTGCGGCGGTCATGAGACAGTACCTGCGAGTTCAACTGTGGTGTTAACTATGCTATACTTCGTTTCACTTTATCTGCGAGCGAAGCCAAAGCTAGAAGCGCGAGACCAGCGCTTTTTGCATTTCTCCCCAGCTCGCGCGCTCGAGCAAAGCCTGAACGCACGGAGCTTCCGTCCTCGCGCTTCCAGTTTTGCCTTCGCTCGCACATAAGGTGAAACGAAGTATACCACCGAATGCGACATGTATGTACGTTCGTATTAAGCCTGGTTCCAACACTTGCAACGGTTTCGTTCGCATGCAACCGAAACGACCGTAAGGACCAAAACACCGCAACGACCGTGATTCATGGATTGCTTCGCGAAGCTATACCCCTTGCATCGCTTTGCATGCTGTGTACGGCGAACACTTGTCCCGGCGACTTTGTCATTACGGTCGTTTCCGTTGCACGCGAATGGGCCCAACGCTGATGTGTGAACCAGCCTTTAGACACGAGCGTTGCGTCAACGCTGGGCTTCTGAATCGGTTCTAACCGATCCGTCAGCGAGCGCTCAGTGCCCAATCAGCGCGTTGACGGCGTCACGAGTGACGTCTCGCGACAAGTCGAGGAAGAGCCCACCGGCCTTGGGGTGTTTGTTGCTCGGGCTCCGTCGAGCGAAACCCCGAGGCTCGGCTGCCAGCCATTAAATCATTGGATGTGTTGCCACTAACGTCCCGTCGCGCTTGTCACCGCCGATAGCCGTTCGTCATAACAGTGTACGCGCGCACACGGCGAACAAGCCTTATTTTCGTTCCTCCACTCCGGCTTATCCGGCTTCCCCTTTTTACCGGGGCACGAATATTAGCGGACATCGATTTTCCACGCGTATCGCGTAGCTCACATCCGCCAACCCCACTATCGGGAAATCGGGGGACATGTGGTATGCGGCGAAAGAGCACGGTATACTACAGCGCCGCGACTGGGGATCAAGTGCGGCTAAAGTATCTTACTGCGAATTTCACAGCACTGGTCAGCGAAAATAGGTGAGCCCGACACGTGGCTGCGCCCCTTCAGTAGAATACAGAAAATAAACGCGACGGGTTGTTTGTTCCCTATACATTCCGTTCCCTATGGCATTCCGTCTGCAACGTCGCGCAACGACGTTGCAGACGGAATTGCAAAATGGTTATTCAAAACTTTTGAAGCAACGTCTTTATAGTTGTCTCCAAGTGCAATCGCAAACAGTATGAGCTAAAACAATCCTTCATACTTCTTCGGGGAACCTGCTACTTCTTTTTTTTTTTTTTCTTAGGAAGGTATGTTTTGAACAAGGAATGGAATGCGAAGTTGAACTCCCATATTTTTTTTTATATTTCAAAATACTATCAGTCTCTGGTGAGACTATGATAAGACTATTTGACAGATAAAGATATAATAGAGCTTGACCGCAGTCGCCAAAGAAATTCCGGATCGGGTGTTTCAACTCCTATTGTCCTTGGGGGTACACAGAGCCTTATATGGGGAGAGTTCGGCCAGTCTATAATCTCGCCGCCGTAACGCCCCACTCCCTAGTGAGCCAATCAGACCGCGGCGCAGTGCCAGAGGCGTGAGCGCATTCGCGTGAACTCCCGGCTGCTTCCAGCTGAGCGGGTAGGGCCGCCATTTACATTCATTCGCCCGACGGAATGCATGGGATCGACATCCAAACTTCGGTTCTTTCCTTTTATTTGGCAGGCTCTGGCAAGAAAATGATATAGTGTTATTCCTCGGTAGCTTAAAAAGCTAACGAATGGAGTTTCTCCACGTTTGAACGCAAACTTTTAATAATAATAATAATCTTTATTCAGCCTAAAGGGCCGCGACACCACAGAAAGGCCATTGGCCCATACCTGAGGCCTCCAGTGCCGCATTACTACAAACAAAACAAAACAAAGTAAGATTTTCACATAAAACATACCCATACTCACACACGAGCACAACACACAAACACACATGTACACTCGCATGCACACACACACACACACACACACACACACACACACACACACACACACACACACACACACACACACACACACACACACACACACACACACGCGCGCGCGCGCGCGCGCGGGGGAGGGGAAGAGAAAGGGAGGGTAAATCATTGTCGTTGGAGGTGGCCCGATGCCTCCTTGCTCCAGTCTTTGACATCTTGCCGCTCGAGGGGCGGACACCCCGTCAGCTCCCTTGGCAGAGAACGCCAGAGTGCCAGAGCCCTTAGCAGAAAAGAGTTCCGATGCCGCTCAGTCCGGCCGAACAGCGGCTGCAGACCACCAGACCTAGTCCGGCGCAGATGCTGCACTAGTGGAAGCTCAGAGTCCCTTGGTAGGAGGCAGGTGGCCAGGAGCCGGACGGATGCCACCTGGCGACGAAGAGTGAGTGGGTTCCATCCCACCATCCCCAAAAGTTCCTGTGTGGTTATGTCGCGGTAACGCGGGAGATCGGGGGAGGCCTGCCGCCGTAGAACTGCGTAGGCAGCACGTCGCTGCACACTCTCAAGAGATGCCGACAGAGAGAGTTGTTGGGGGTCCCAGACTGCGGCGCAGTATTCTAGGTGTGGGAGGACGAGAGCAGTGTAAAGGTTCCGCACCACATCGGCTCCAGCTCCGCGGGTGACTCTCAGCACGAAGCCCAGCAGACGAAAAGAAATAAGCCTGTAGCAGACGACGCGTAGCCTCAACAGTGCTCTGCACCCACAGCATTGTGTCAAAATGGCGGTCGTCTCCTCTTTGCTCCCTTCTTTCTCTCTCGTTTCTTCGGGGCTCTCCTCCCTTTCCTTAACTTTTCTCCTCTCCAGCGCCTTCGTCGCCACACCCACTGGACAGACTCTCCCAATATAGACCCTTTCTTCAAGGGCGCCGCCATCTTGAAATGGCGTCACTTCCAGTATGGGCGAAAACACTGTTTCGCCATTGCCACCCCAGTAAAAGACACTTAGGATATAAGCGTAACCGTCACACATTATCGTTTTTCTTCCCCCTTATTTTTTTACTAGTTACAGGTTGAAACGTTTTAGTATTTTTTCGTCGCCCATACCGGACACGCCTATTAGGTGGTTGGGGACGAGAGTACACAGAAAAGGTCTATACGGCTCTGGGGATGCAGCGTGCAAGTAACCTTCTCTGCACACGTTCCCCTCCCCCCCATCCCCCTCCCCCCCCCCCCTCCCCAAAGCGCCATGTTTCCTTCGCCCTCATTAACATAAAGGAAGATGAAGAGGGAATGGGATGGATACAGCCATATAATCGCGTGTGCGCTCTCTTCGCCAAGTAATAAAAACCTCCGCTTTCTATTTATTTCTTTGGGAACATTTCTTCGCGACGGTTAGCCAAAGCTTGTGCTCTTATTTTTTCTAACCTTGTTTGCGAGTAAAGATAGGAGAGGAAGGGGGGGGGGGGGGGGGGCACGTCCATTCACACGAGGGCAAGATAAAGCCACGCTGCTCTCTTTTGCTGATCACGAAACCAAACGGAGACGTGCGCCAATTACCGCTGAGGAGAAGCGGCGACTCGAAGAGCGGTACTACAGAGGCTAAACATATCATTTCTCCGGCCGGAGCCGCACGCAAAGCACGTGCGACAGAGAGTCGTTAGAAGCGCGCGCTGCGTGAAAAGCGAGCGAACTTGTGCGGCTCTCTGACAGACGTCTTCTTGCAGTACATATTCACAGGCATATTCCCAAGAGTTAAGGCAAGCAGCCATGCTGGTAACTGTAATGGACTCGAGTGCTGCACTAATGCGGACAAATGCTCTTGCTCCTCCACGGTTTGGTGTACGATCCATATGGTGATTTTTCTAGTGCTGGCGCAGCGGGGGAAGGTCACGCACCTAGACTATCGATATAAATCGTTTTCACGTTACAGTCGTCATGTTTCCCAACATAACATTTTATACTTCGTTACAGCTTAAAGGTGCCCTGAGGTGCATGGTTTCTGAGATCACCTAAATATGGCGACAGCTCACTCTGCGGGCTCTATGCATCCTAGAAATTCATAAATGATAACGATGCGCGGCCAATTTCCCTATTAAAAAAAAAAAACAATCAGATTGAACACACCGAGGTCATCTCGGGAGATGGGAGGAGCATTGTTCCGGCAGCCAGGACGACATGTTACCAATGAAAACGCGACATTTCGTTGAGGTTGCAAACGCTGTTATTACAAAATGTGTATGCTTTTGTAGATGATAAAAGCAAATAAGAGTTGTCGGAAAATTATAACTTTTCATGAAGAGGGAACATAATACTGCAACAATCGTCTCCAAAAACAACGCACTGTGCTGTCGTGTTTTTTTTATTTTTTTTTAGCGGGAGTGATGTGTGTGTTTGGTCCTGAGCTCTCGCTGGGTTGAATCGTAGTCCGGGCTGTATGGGCAACGAGCCGCGCGCATTCGAGATATACATATCCTCGGTTCCACCGGTCGAAGGCGCGAGGATCCTGCGCTTGCTTTATCTGGGCCGTACCGAATAGTATGTACCTTTATTAACATTGTAAAAGTGTAATTGCTTTAGAGTAGCGCATTTTTTTTTTTTACCACTGAACGATGTTAAACTTCGCTGTATTTCAGGCCCTAACCTCTGCTCCGTGGCAGGTATGTTAAAACGAGCCACTATTCTAAGGAAAATAACAGTCGAAAGGTATGTAGAGTGTGTTCAAGGTTCGACAGCATTTCGGTTGTGCTTATATATTTGTAATATGCCCGTCCTGTCACTATATGAAAATGACTCCGTCGTGCATCTTTACGAGCGGCTAAAAAAAAATTCAAAACGTAAAAACTAAAGTATGCCGGCTACGAAAGGTGTGTCTTTTTATTATTTCCTATGTCGCGCAGCTTTTATCGGGCACCTGTTCGCTGGCTTCTCCCCATTTTCAAAGATTTCGGGTGTGTGGGTGATGTTTTTGAACGCAGAACAAGTATCTTTGCACATATTCATGAGCAGAAAGGATAAATCAGAACTTATTTCGTCCAAATTAGACTATATTACGTGGCGTTCAATTTATTTTGATCATCTGCATGCACAAGGAGTTACTTATCCAGTGTTACTGCGTAGTTCTTGGCATCCCCATTGGTTTTCCAGATGTCCTTCGTTCGTCTGGCACGTAGATCCCCCCTACTGGAAAGCGCCGACGCCGTGTTCGCGCTAACAGTGTCTGGCAGTGCACATAAATACACGTAGGAAGCGGTTTTAGCACCGTTTTTCATGCCACGAATTTCAAATCAAAACGCCGCAACTGACCAATTATTTCGACCGCGTGACTGATAAATGTTCCAATCTACCTATACTCTGTTTCATACTTAGCGTGCAACGCTGTCAAAGCTACTGGTGCGAGCGCGTGGCTTCATCGATGGTTTTGTTTGCGCGAGAACGCGTGCAAATGATCAACGAGATCAAGCCCCACGCTCGCGCCAGTAGCTTTGACAGCGTTGCACGCTAAGTATGAAACAGAGTATAGTAGGTACGAATTATTTGTGATATTTTCACTTATAACCGAGGGCAGAGAGAAAATGCACTAACGTTTTCCCCATATAAATGCATCATCGGAAGTCGATTTCCGACTGGTTTCTGTCTGTTTCAATTTGCCTCAGCACACTAGCGCCAGCTGAACCTTTAGCGTACATTATAACAACTCTATGTGCTGCACGGTACAGTAGATTTGTTTGTTCTGTTTGTTTGTCACCCAATTTATGACGTATACGAGGCTGCACGCGAGGTGAGAAAAGGCTTTCCGGACAGGTGAGGCGGAGGGTATAGTGCGTCCTCATGTGCCTTCTAAACGTATGCATATATACCTCAGTTGAGCGAATGCTCTCAAAATCTTGTAAAGCGTGTCCGCACGCTTCACGGCACTGTCGCGAGACTTCTTTTTTTTTTTTTTTTTCGGCGTTCGCAATGCCAACGAGACACACGAAAACGCTCTGTGAAAGCAATGGCGCCCAGAAGACACGACGTGACGCTTAGTGGGTCCCCGACCCACCCCAGGCGGCAAACACAGCGAGGCTCGACGAGAGACGGGCGCTCGTATACCGTCCGTCTTGGCGTCACCGCCTGCTAGCGTCACGCTCCTTGCGAGACGCTGCACGACGCAGTGGCGGCGATGCTGACGCAAGCTAGGCGACGTTGCGCACGTCCATCCACTAGTGGTGACGTTTGGCGGAGGGGGGGGGGGGGGGGGGGCAGGTTTTGTTTCCTAGGCGGTATTGGTGGAACGCGTGGCACGACTATATTTCGACTCGCCCTATAGACCTTTCCAAAAACAAGCTTGTGGCCGGTGCCATTTTGAGGGTTCGTGCGTATGGCGCGTGCTTTGCTCGCTTTCCGAAGCGACGACTACGCACGTGCTGGGCTGTGAAGATCGCACGCTGGACTGTGATTTTGTAAACATTGGAAAGGTCTATACGATGGGCTAGAGCGTATCCCACGAGTCGCCAGCTCCAATATAACGGGTCAGTTACAAACCGCGTGGTATATTGTTCCAACGCGCAATATCAGTGAGCACGCGCACGTGGACTGCAGCGAGCGCGACGAGCGCGAGCGGGTAACTTTTCTGGCAGCTGCGCGAGCGCTCGCGCGAAAGAGGCGCGCTTCCGCTGTGAGACCACGTGCAACTTCTCGCTTTTGATCGTGCACTCCGGCTGCACGAACACACGTATACAGAAGGAGCACCACCCAAATCTAGCTTCTCGGGCATTATAGCCTCGGTCGCAGTCCACGTTCATCTGAGACCGAGTATAAACTATGGTCAGATGCGAGTAAAGAAAGCGCCAGAAACTCCTCCCACGCCCTCGTTACCGCCAGCCAATGTTCCTCCGCGAGACGCAAATAGTCCGCTACCAAGGCTATTGCGTCGCGCTGACGTCACCTAACTCATCGTGGCTACCGCCTTTACTGATTGGTCCGCGAAGCGATTCGATGTCGTGGCTGGTGTGTGTGTGTGTGTGTGTGTGTGTGTGTGCGTGCGTGCGTGCGTGCGTGCGTGCGTGCGTGCGTGCGTGCGTACTTGCGAATTCTGAACTTGTGCCCGACTATAGTTAGTAAAGCCGGCAACCGAGCCGTTCTCAAAACGTACATAGTAACAAAGGAAAAGAAGTCGGTAATACCTCGATGTCTTTTTTTCACAAGTAGCGACGAGTGCGCCACTGCACGAGGCGCATTGAAACGCACTGCAGTCCAAAAAGAAATGAAGAGCATGGACAATAAAGAAACAAAACTGAGCTACCACTTGAGTTATGTTTGGAGGTACGCACAACATAAAACCGTCGAGAAAGTCAAGTTTCTTCAATTCGGCAAAAACGGAACGCATAAAAAAGAAAAGACCAAGTGCGGGCGGCAGATTCCCTCTTGGTCGCCGCCGCTTCGTTCTTCCTGGCTTTCTTCGAGGAAACGTGCTGCTTTGTTTACTTTCCCGTGAGCGTGTTTTTTCGTCGTTAGTAGGGCAAGTTTCCCTAACGAGCCGCCAGCCATCTGCGGCCTCCGCATTGCAGCACGACTACGGAGGCCGGTCCGGAGCAAGCTTGCACACATGCGCGGGCTCTAAAGTAGCCCTCTAGCCCTCATGGTTCCGTGATCATCCTCGCATCGGCCAGAGCTCCGGATCCAATCGGGTTACTTCAATCTGGCTTGTCCGTTGCAGAGAACAAACCCTCCACAGTGCAACACAAGACGCACAGAAAGGTGGAACATCCCATTTTGTAGATCATTTTATGGTAATCAATCCATTACGTATAACCTCCTAGTATTACTAAACGGACTAAGAGGACATAAAGTAAAACCAGAATTAATTTACAATAAATTACTAGAAGTCGCATTGCTTTCAGTAAATAAATAACTATGGTCTTAGTATGTGCTTAATCTCTACCTAAACCGCATCATTTCTTTATCCAGTGGCATGATTATTTATGCATCATGGAAAATCCTCTGTGTTGTCTTCTTTTCTTTATGTTCCGAGTTTTCCTACTTTCACTTTCCCGACTAAAAGTTATACTGCCCTGGCTGAATTTGTCATCTACAGTGGGTAACAATGTCGCCATGTTTCTTGCAGGCTAACCTCCCGCTGTATAAAACACAACTAACGACTAATTACTTTTAGAACGTTTTAAGGTGTGTTATATGTTCGCGTTTGAGCGTTTTTGTTGTGATTTTAAAACTATCAATATTAAGGCAAATTGTACTTCCTGGAATGTATTTTTTTTGCGGTCTAAACGTTTATTATTGTAATTGATTGCTTATGTCTTATATTCGTGTGGTTTATGCTCGCGTTGTCCCATCCTGCCGACAGTGAGGGGGCAGAGACGTTGTCAAGTCTCTACGTTACCTTTCTATTTATTTTTTTTTTTTTTGCCTTCCGTTAAAGAAAATAAAGGTTTCATTTCAACTTAAAAACTACGAAAGAGGCTCCGCCCATAATGCGTTGAGCTTTGTTCTGCGGCCTCCAATCTCGCAGAAAGGGCGCTGACGAAGGCTCCTCTCTATCGATGACGTTAGGAAAATAATGCGTTCGTACTGAGCCAACACTAGCTAGATGGAAAGCCGTAGTGCTCAACTTTCTGCGTCCCCTACTGAGGGCAAGCGCGGGTCACGCATTTGGACACGAATTCTGATGTGTGTTAGTCTAGGACTCGTGTTCTGACCTATGGAACGAAAGTTGCAGCTGTGCGCTGACGTAGCGCTTGTGCCCAATATGTCGCCCTCGCTGGCCCTCGGTAGGGGACGGACAAAACTTCAGCCCTACGGATCTAGGTGGTGTTGTTTGAGCTGCATTGACGGTTGACCCGATTTTTCTCTTGGAATTCGGGGGTGGGGTCTTTCCTGCAGTTCTTTTGTTGCAAAACGCTGTGTGTTGTTTCTCCAACCGAGTGATAATTATTAAGAAAGTAAAAAAAGGGGGGGGGGGGGGGGGCACTTGAAATAATGAAATACTTAAGTCCTTCAGGATAATGTCATAGGCCGCAGTTATAATAAGCGAAGTACCTAAAATCTCCTAATTAACTTTTGAAATATTCGCATTGGCTAGCGCATTCCAGATAGAGATTTGCTAACCGTCATGAAATATACAATAGCTGTTAGAATATAGACGACTAAAGTTTACAATGCCATTTTTTTTATTAGTATTATTATTATTTCATAATTTAAGCCGCGAGGGGACTGAGCGGGCGCAGGTAGCGAGCAACTCGAGTCATCGCCGGCAGATCTGACAGCGCCGCGTCGTAACGGTCACGTGATCATAGAAAACGCGGGCTGTACTCTGCTGTCTCTTCTCGTTAATTTAGGTTTGGAATACTCTAGCTATCATAACTTTTCCATTAAAGAGCGCAAACAAAAAAAAAAATACTTCCTGACTTCTAACAACTTCTATAGCATAGTTGGACGACGGGAAACAAATCTCTAATATTGGAAAGTACCAGATAACGCGAATATTAAAAACAAATAATCACTGGAGTTTAGGTAACTCGATTGGTCATCAATGTAAACCTTCCACTTGACGTCCGCCGCAGTCGACAGCGTTATCCCGAATGAATTATTTCTCTATTTCAAGCGTCCTTTTTTTAAGCAAATTATTCTCAGACTTCGGTGGAACACTGTATATAGTTGGCGGTGTTAGTCGGCTCGTCTGGATAACTTTTAATTGCCTGAGAGCAAACTCGTTCTTACATGCGTACCGCGTGGAAGCACATCGGTGGGATTTTTCAGAGTGCCTATTCCAGTTCATGCACGTAGTGCATCTTTGATACCCTCAGTTGCATTCGGGGAGCTCTCCCGCACTCTGCTAAACGAAAGACTGGTCCGCAAATACATCTTTTGCTCTTAAGGGCCAGCCGCAGAGTGAGAATGCTACGTAGGAGGTAGGAACAAAGCTAATCGGAACGGGATCACTGCAGGATCAGCGATCAATCAAGGGTCGCCCGCCGGTACACCGGGGGACCGAGCTAGTTAGGAGTCACAGCTGTGTTTTAGGGTCGTCGCGCTCTTTGCTCAATTGTAAGTCTTTCTCGCGCTTTTCTTATTTAATCAAAGTTTGTCGTTGTTGTTGTTTTCGCTAGTGGGAAGCCACGACCAGAGCGCAGCGTCCAAGAAAGCCGAGTCGGTGAGACCGCCGGTACGCGGTTTGGACGGCAAGAGAGCCGGCACCGATCGTTCTGTCTGCACGCGGTGAAGCTTCGCAACTGCTTTCTTTCGAGTGCCCGTTAGACGGGCACGATCGCGGCGAAGATCATTACCGCCAATCATGTCAGCTACGCACAAGGTGAGAGCTTCCGACCTAGATGCACAATCCTTTCCGGCGTCAGCCTGCGAGCTTCGCGAGGCTATCGTCGACAGCCTTGCGAGGATGACACAACTGTCCGTACATTAACGCGCGTGATTGCAGTGGTAGGATACGAAAAGTTCCGTAATATTTTCGAAACAGGGGAGGTCAGACATTTCATCGACGGTGGTGTTTCAGACTTTGCGGCCAACAATTTCATCGACCTGCCACAAACAGTTCCTTCTTGTTCTGGGTAAATTGTGACAGCAATCATGGGTGCCAATGTTCTACGTATCCTTTGAGACACACAAAATTGCGGTCTCAGGAACGGGAGCATAGGCCTAACTCAGTGTCTTCTGAACCATGGACGATATACCATATTATACACTGTAAATTCCGCAAGGCATAGCGAGTGTTATAAATTTGCACAGTCTAGTAAGTGCTGTGACACCCGTACGCATGCAAGAATCTTTTCTTGGAAAGATGCGTAAATCAGATCATGCACTCTGAAAATCGTAAAAATAAAATTTTCAACGGATCGGCTCATGCCACCATGCGTATTGCAAGGTTCACGGCGAATTTCTGCTGCTGAGGTAAGATCGAGTGTATACACTGTCAAATTGGCGCTCAGGACAATTCAGTGCTACAACCCAATTTAGGCAATAATGCTCCAAAACTCGACAACTTATAAATCGTCGGTTATGGATGGCACATCGTCATTTTACTTATATTATCTGCTTCTAGGTGCTACTGCCGCTCGCGTTTCACTCCTCTCTTTTGTTTTCATCAGAGACGCTCTTCCGGTATTTTGCGTATTCCGCACTTGTTTTCCTATGCACAGTGCAAGCTCGTCTGCTTCTTGCACAGATGTTGCGATGCTGTCAGAACGCCTAACTCTTATTGGCTGATTGAAAAAAAAAATAAGGGGTAGACCTCGAGGCATCTAGCATTGAGGTCTACCCACTATCCCTTCAATCAGAGCCAATCAGAGCTCGGCGTCGCCCTGACGTCACAGCAACTCCTGCATGCGCAATAAGCAGGCGACTTGCTCTCCGCATTGCCCTTCATTCTCTTAACGATGGGTGGACGTGCATACGCTCACTTTCACTGTTCACGAGCAGGCACGTGAAGGAGTTTCCCAGCAAGCTTCTTCAACGTGTCTCGTTTTAAGGCCACTAGGCCACCGCGCTCGGATAAGCCCCAGTCTATCGAGAGGGCTCGCTTGTCGACGTTACAAAGCCCGCGGTGATGAAGCCTATACGAGTATACCTTAAATTGACAGTTTTCTAAGGCTACAATTCTCGGGCCCCGTAATCTATGGACAAACAGCTATTTCTATTCCATCACCCTCAAAAACCGAGGAAACCCTCACACGTCTCGGAAGTGATAACTTTGTTTTAGTATGTAAATTATTTTGTGTGTGTGTGTGTGTGTGTGTGTGTTTATGTTTTGTTTTTTGTTTGTAAAACTTACGCAACACTTTTTTTTTATCCAGATGTTTCTGGAATATATCACTGAGGTTAATGGTCCTCGATTAATCGTATCGCGCGTTAGCGACAGCCACTCAATTAGTGAACGTCGTCGCATGGCGTTAAGACCATTAAGCGATCAGTTTTATAGAGTTGGTAACGGCCTGTAATCTCGGAAAGGCTATTAATCGCGCGTAGCTTATACAATTGAAACAATGACCGTAAAAAAAAAAAAAAAAAGCCCTCGTATAATTACTGGCAATCTTATTACGAGTCGCTCTTCTGACCAGGCCTAACCACTTCCAATTTTCGGCGGTCGTCGTGCCTACATTATGCATAATGCAAGAAAACTCTGCGGAGACAGTCGCTCGGCCGCACCCCCGTGGGGGCCGTACCCGAGATTCCGTCACACACCGTTATCTGTCGCTGGGGTATTGAAAAGTGATTTCTAACGAAATACTCGACTTTATAGTCTTTTCATTCGGCGGTAATAGTGAGGTTATCACACGGAATCAATCAGATTACAGGCAAAAGAAAAGTCATCTTCCTATACTCGGCGAAAACTTTTCTTGGCAGTGCAGTGGAGAGAATGAGAGCCCGCGCACAGCTTTATTTAGCGCTCAAAATGGGAGAGGGAACGCGTGCCTGTACTACCTTCCACTGCATTGCCAAGAAAAGTTGTCGCGTAGTATAGACGACGTCAAAAAACACAAAGGTCGTTGCCGAATTCACTATTTCGTTCATCGTCCTTTCTCAAGGGCAAGAACACTGCATACCCGTGGAACGTCTCTGCGATTGTATATGGTGTATATTCTGTCGACGGATTAAATTGTTGCCGCAGCAGCCAATTACCATTCACAATTTCCGAATGGCGTTTATTTGAGGAAGCTTCGATACTTGATGGCAATTCGCATCCTGTCCCAAGGAGCGATATCGTTCCGACTGGTCGCCAACCAACCAATGGAAATGAATACAAGTTTTCTTTTGACACTGATACATGTGTAATTTAGAAAATGCATTAACATAACCGTATCACCTACGCGTTTTGTTTTTTTTTTGTTTGTTTTGTTGTCTTGCCTGTTAGTATAACATTTTTGAGTCCTGTCGAGTTTCTCCGATTTTGTCTCGTCTGAATAAGAATGCAAAGTTGTTGGGTTTTTTTTTTTTTTTTTGTTCTGTTTCTCTGACAGCATTTATGAATTATTCCAGACTGATTTGAACAAACATTCGTCATTTGCTTTGAGTCCACATTTTCAGAACTTGAGACAGTTTTTTTTTTTTTTTTTTTCAACAAAAACTGAGTAACAGTTGCACTTTTTTTCTTCTACAACCCAAAATTGGAACAAAAAAAAAATCGGCTTATGCGTTGCAGAGCTTAGCGATTTGAAAACAGTTAATACGTAATAAATTCGGTGCCTGGGTGTTATGCATCTTGTTATATTATAGTATACACCGACGCCCTCGTTTATGTCAATTTCTCTACACTCAAGGACTGCATCTTTCCAGACGTTTCTTGCGTTTCTCAGATCGTCCGCAGAGTCGTCTTCTTATTCTTTTCGTCATCTATCTAGTATTTTGGCAGGATACAGACAAAACAAAAATACTATAAGATCCAAAAGCGTCAAGCTAAGAGATGTTTGTAGCGAAGCGTGTGTCCGATAACACAACTCTGTGCGGCTTCTCAATATATAACGGTTCCGAACAAGTTTCTGGAAGGCAAACATCAATGCCAGTGCGTACATTCATCTACTCAGTTTCCGCTGTTTTTTTTTTTTTTTTTTTCTGAATTTATAAATACACCTTTTGCACATGCCCAGTGAGCTATTCCAACCTGATTGGGTGCCCCAAAGCGTAGCCCCCCCCCCCCCCCCCCTTTTCCTATTCTGAAACTTTCTAATGGGAAAATGAAGTGAAAGGATTCTTTTCCTTCTTCTTCTTTGGCTTCTTATCCGAGCGAAAAGATAATTACTTGGACAATAACAAAATAAAGAAAAGTGAGGATTTCGTGGATGCGGAAGAGACGACGAAATTGTTCCCAACGCAGATTCCTCTTTTTCTTTTTTTTTTTTTTCTCAAGCTTTATTCAACGATTTGATATCGACGGGAAGTGGTAAAGGAAGCAAGCAGCGTGCTCAGTGGGAGCGCCCAATTTCGTAAGTACTTCCCGTAAGTTTTACTTCGGATAGAGGAGGGAAAGAACAGAGAGGCGAGCGTGTTTTCAGCGTCCTCGTACCAACTGTCCTCTCTCTGCGCGTGCGCGCGAAATGTACAGAACCGTGCGCGTGCGTCGCAACGTTCATCGTATCCCCTTGGCAAAGTAACAAGAACAACGAAAACACACCAGCGTAATTCTGACATTGGCCACTCCCATTGCGCGCGCGCCGTCGCAGCTTCCCGCCGATATGGGACTGCTGATTTGCCGGGAGTACAGATGGCGCCATGGTTCGTGCTGGCGCAATAATTGAGATAATGCTTCCTTTCTGATATACGTGTGTGCCTCGAAGCTTCGAGTGAAAACGCCAGCTCGCCCGAAAAGATAGAAGAGGCAACGCCCACAGAGTCCGTCGTCGCTGCTACGGATGTTCTGTCGCGCTGCACTGTTGGACAGCCCTACTTCAGGGAGCATCCCGTGGGAAATTAACCACGCCGAGGTCCAGAAAATTCGTCCTACTTCGAGAGCTGATTGAATTACGGATACTGCAAACTCAAATGGTTTTTTTACGTTAATTATATTTGTTTGGTCAGTGTTTGTTAAGTAGTCGTTCTAGCTTTAGTTATTCAATATGTGCCTGACTTTACGGCTGTTTTATATTGTGGATCGAAGCTCGAAACACAAAATATGCTGTTGCTCGTATACAATTCTTACTCAAACTCGCGCGTTCTGACTTTATCTGTATGACGTAAAATGACTCGGAAGAGCTGTGAAAAACTTAATAATCACGTTAACACCGGTGTGACCGAACAATTGAATCACGGTTCGGTTGTTTTGTGAGCCTTTGGAGTGACTTGCTTTCTCATTGTATGAACTCTACTGCATGTCTAGAACCCTAAACAGATGTTTCCACTCTGCTTTCTTAGCATTCCGGTCGACGCCTTTTATTTCATGTAATAGTAAACCTCAAATGCTTCGAAGGCTTTTGGATGCAAAAAGGGAAAACGCTACACCTGAAAAGTAATAGCGAACATACACGAAACTCCTCGCTAAATTTTTGAAGTTTTCATGCCCAGTCGTTGCCAGCCAAAATAGATTCCTCCGTTCTTTTCTCTGCTTTATCGCTAACTCAAATTTATTGGGGTGACGGACAATCTGTAGCTTGCAACCTAGAAAGGGTGACTGTGCTTTCTCTTTATAAAAGATACCTTTCGTCCCCGCGGTCTTAAGCCATGCAAGAATTGTACGTTTATAATTACCGCGCAAAGCGGAGTATGAAGCTGTTAGTTATTCTACCAGCGTGTAGCGTGTAGCGGCGTGTAGACAGGAGGAATAGGGTGCAATTTCGGCAAATACGTCCGGTGCATCTTGACATTATGTCAACCTGGAATCAAGAGTGTGTTGAGACAGCTAACCAAAAAAGATATGGACTATCTGGCAACATGCCTAGCACATGTTTCCGTCTCCCAGTGGGTCCGGTGCTGGGTTAACGCCGAAAAGGTTTGACCAGAGGAAAAGTGGCGACTCCCTCGCCGGGGGAAGAGGAAGGGGGGGGGGGGGGGGGGTGATGTTTTTAGTTTTTTTGCCCGATCCCCCGAAGGTCAGCCTGGTGATATCCCACACTGCCTGGTGATAGTTAGGGGGAGAAAAATTGGTCTTAAAAGGGCGGGAGGAATCACATTTTTGTCTTTTTAGACTTAGGCTAGGTGGCGCAAGCTACCGCCCGTTACAAAGGGTATAGCCATTAACATCCATCCATCCATCCATCCATCCGTTTACATCGCGACCCATTTCTATAACCTGGTGCGAACTCAAGCGCGCCCAGGCCTCTGTGTCCGAGTCTGACTGAGTGCACCTTACTGGTAAGTTACGGGGGTTCTTGACTGAATCCTCCCTCCTTCGCAAAGTAAATCCAGACCCAATCACCACCTGAATATCGAGGGAATTTGTAGGCACTCGTCTGGACATCATCCCGACAACCATTTAACATGCCCTACACTCTAAAAAAAGCCCGTGCGTCTACTTTCCCGCACAACACTCGGAGAGCCAATCACCGCAACTTATGGAGGCAGCTCAGCGAATGACGGGGCCGAAACATATGTTTAGACCAAAAAACGCGGTCTGAGGTGTGACATTAAGCAATGCAAAACGTCACGCTTGCATTGCTTAATGTCACAACTCAGACTGCATTTTTTCGTCTAAACATATGTTTCGACCTCGTCATTCGCTGAGCTGCCTCCATAAGTTGCGGTGATTGGCTCTCCGAGTGTTGTGCGGGAAAGTAGACGCACGGGCTTTTTTAGAGGGTAAAAACAAATTAAAAAAAAAAACACTCAATAAGCGACCAAAGGACGGCTTTGATGCAGGACGTGTTTGAGCCCAATGAAGACCTGCACTGTATTTAATGTGAGGACAGATTCGAATTCAATAGGCATATGACAGGCGTAAAGTCAACTCATGATTTCCTCCGTAGTATATATATAGTTATACACTTTGTTTCTACTCGTTCTCTCGTGAAGGGTAATTGAACCTGATTAAATTGGTCGACACTATGGATATCAAGATAATGTTTTCGCATTACTTGGTACCCATTTCCGCGTGAGATCGGAAAAGGTCCATGCGAGCCAGAGTTGTACCCTCTTTAATACAAGTAATCAAATTACTTGTAAACGATTACTCTTCAAAATTTTGTAATGATTTGATTAATTTTATTCAGTAGTAATCACAGGAGTAATCTCTTTACTTTTGAAAGTAATAAAAAATACTTGTAACTGTTATTATTTCCTCTCCCTTTCCTAATGGCGCCCTTTGTTTTCACAACCTTCCTCCCTAGGAAGTGTCCGGCAGGGGAACAATCTACCAAAGGTGGTGGATTTCGAAGGTGAGTAGTTTGTAATCCGGTGATTCTAATCCAATATCGGACGGCACAAAGGCCCGTTTTAAAACCGGCAGTAAAACATGCCGTTTCCAAAATGTTAAGTAATCGGAAAAATAACGGTAACTTTCAGTAACGGTCATTTACTTTTCCTCTCAAGTAATCCAATCGAACACATTTTAACCAAGAGCAATAGTAATTGTAATCTATTATTTTTGTTTAGTGATGTGTACAAGACCGGTGCAAGCTGAGAAAATAAAGTGTGAACAAAATATTCGTTCACATCTCCGGAGCTAACTCAACATTTGTTAAACAAAACTGGCGAAAACGCATAATTTTATGTTTGAAGACCGAACTCGATTTGTTGCGGCCTACCCAGGAAAGGGGACGGGGGGATTACAGGACAGTAGCCAGGACAAGCTTGAGCTAAACGGTATGAGGCGGAATGTGATTTGAGACGGCGTCAACCCTGAATTGCATGCTTAAATGCAGTCTATAATGTGCCTGCACGCTAACCTGCAATACTTTGGCTGACACTGTCTCAAACCATGTTCTCCTGGTTCATGCCGTAAAGACCCCGTCATTGTGTTAACCTGCGCCTGAAGAGTTTGTTGTTGGACCTTATAATAGTCTATTTACAAAATAAATAAAAAAAACGACACGTTTTTTTTTGCTTTTTACATGACGTCAGTAGCCGTTTTGACGACCAGAGCAATTGTCGATAGTACTGCGTGCACCTTCACATTCATGTATTGCCGGTTGAAGATAATGAAGCGTAAGAAAGGCTGCTAACACTCTACTACTTGGCAAGACTGAAAATGCTACGTGGCCCAAGCTACCGCTCGATACAAAGGGTATAACCAATACCATCAATCCATCCATATCTGCTAGCAATGTTCATTGAAAGTCCGCCAAGAAGTACTAGAAGACCATTACAAGGCGTTCGTGAAGTAGATGTAGGCACTCGGTCTTGTTTCAGGAAGAAATGCGACCGTGAAATCTCCATTCAATCTACAATTCTGAGCTGTAAAAGAAAGACACTTTTTTTTTTCGTTTACAGCTCTGTTTCTTTAATTTGGGACTTACAAAACACTCAATACTAAATATCAACACATACAAAAATTGACCACACAAATTAGACAGACGAAAAAAGAAAATCAGTGAGCAACCCGGTGTGCTGGATACATGGAGTGCTGACCTGTAAACTTTCTAAGTAAGCATACTCATCTTGTTCTTGTTGGCTTAATAACGACACACTCTTAGAGTTTTCGACTTTGCACCGCAATAAATGCACGAATGAATAAACCATACTCCCTTTACGTCCCAGCAAGTTGAAAGTATTCTCCTCTGCCTCTGGCGCGAGTGTATAGTTTCGGAACCGGTGAAATTGGGGAGCTGCCAGCAGCCCACTCGTCAGGGCAGTCGCTTTACGTGTCCACAATGAAACTATTTCGTTGATCCCAATGTGAGCGCTCGATGGGCACAAACGTTTTCCTTTCGTTCCACGGAGTTTCGGATCAAAACGTGGACCGTTATCAACCCATTACGGGAGTGCACACTAACATGTCGACACGAGCGCGGTGCCAAGATTCAAGTGTTCTCGCGGCGTGTGCGATCGAATATTAGAAGTATAGGGACAACCTTTCGCTCGTTTCCATATCTACATGTTAAGCCCGATTTCTTTACCGACACCATCAGCAAGCGTCCCTCGAAGCCGGGTGTGATGAATACTAATGCAGCTCCTCTTCGGGTCTTCCGCGGGTACGTTCTTCTAAGATAGGAAAGGCTTTTTTTCCTACTCGTTCAAAACGTTACGCAAGGGACACAACGGCGAAGTGAGGAGGGGGGAGGGACGCACACTCGAGCGATCGACTGAAAAACGCGAACTTGGAATACATACACATGCGGTAGCAAGAAACGTTATCGAGTACGTGTCTGTGTCTGTGGGAGTGAATTTCAAACTCCCACTCTATCCCTGCTACACGTATTGAACATCGCACAGAAATGAAACTCATGACTTGTCAATGACACCGCTCTTTCCGCCGTACACTTACATCGGCCAGATTACACCTGACAACGCGCTCGAAATTAAATTACTAGTTTTCGCGGCACATGTTGCACGAACGTTCGTAGATCCACTCGAACGCTTCACGGGTGATCTGACAGTGCGGAAACGCGGTCGACAAAATACGCTAGCGCAACAGTTTTTTTTTTTTTTTTCGTTTTTGCTTTTCCAGTTTTGTACGAACGTTGATAGAAGGCTAGCCATCGCTCGGCTCGTTCGATCATCAGGCAAACACACACAATAGCAGGGCAAGTGGCGCAGACACCGAGCCCAGGAGACGCAGAAAGGTTAGTGGCTCGGAAAGAGGTCAACGGTCGGTCCAATGCAGGGACGCACCAGCCCGTCACGCATTAAGAGGTTCGCGCAACGGCAGCTGTGCACGGTCGCCCGTACATCGGACCGGGCCGCCGCGAAGACCGAAAAGTGCGGGACTCACGGTTCCTTCAGGCTGCTTGCTTCCTTACGTCGACGCAGCTTGGAAAGCGACGTTGCGACGCCTCTCCCGTTGGCCAGACAGCGGGGTAATCCCTCTCGAGGAAGAGCCGGCGACCGACACCTGGTCGCGGGAGGACACCGTCGTGTGGAGGATCGGCGTCGATGCTGTTGGCGTGAGCGAGTCGCTCTCCTCGAGCGCGCGCACACCGCAGGATCGCCGCGCTGTCGTCAAGACGGGACAACTCGGTTCGTGCGCCCCGACAACGACGTCGGCAACGCGAGATCCGGCGGGGAAACCACGCAGAGAGCGGGCGAGCGTACGTACGCCCAGTGTCGCGGGCGACCACGCGGCCGTCGGCTGGAGCAGGCTGCGCGCACGATGCACCGTTGGGCTCCACGAGGGCCCGCGGCGGAATGAGACAGCCTCCACACTCGCGACGCTGGCGACGCTGGGCCGGCGCCGTTACGCTACGCTCGCCTTCTCCCCCGCTTCCTCGCGCTCCATCGGGTGACGTCACGAGCTACAAGCGCGCGTTGCTTGTTCGGCCGTTCGACTGGTTGGCGGCTCGCCTGAAGAGTCCCCCAAGTACTGCCGTACTGCTGTTCAGCAGGCTCGGCAGTGTTGGCACACGCGCGTGTGGAGGCGACGGTCAGATATGAAGCACGTTTCAAAGTTACTCCGAGCCATACTGGTGAGAATTACTTTGGACCTGTAATTGACTAAAATTACGAGTACTTTGCTCTAAAAATTGTCAACTTTATTGATCAATACAGAACTGCGCAAGTCTAGAGAATTAGAATTACGCTTTATGTTTCCGAAGTAGTTTATGTATGTAAATTTATCCGTAACTTTCGCGTAACTTTGAATTATCGCGGAACATTCGTAAGCCACGGATCACACCAGAGCTCTTAGGTAAGATTAATATTAAAAATGTTCTGTACGACAAATTCATTAAAACAAGAGACCCAGGTAACCTTAAAATATTCATATCATATTGTAACCAACTGAAAAGGTAAATACGAAAGGCAAGATCGCGATACTACTCCGATTAATTTCCAGCGTCCTTTGGGCGCGCCGGTAGTTTGTGGAGGATATTAAATTCTAACTGCACGCTCAGGGGTGCATTATCAAAGCAGTCATATTTTTCACAACGGTACGCGGTTAGCCGAGTGTTCCTTAGCTAAGGAAGGACCATTTTGTGAACCTGGGAAAAAGCAATTCGAGACTAAATGCCAATATTCATCTCCAAGACCGAAATGGAAGTTCTATCTTCTTTCATCTCGTTGATGACGCTCAGATAGTTTCTAATATTTCTTAATTGAAAAAAATAGCGCTAGTTGTGGCTCAGACCAGGGTTGGGCAGAAATACTCGAAAATGTATTTGGAAATACAAATACTGGGATACATTAAAATAGTGGCCAAAATACTGATACTAAAATACATCTGTAAAAATGTATCGCGATACGTATCGGAAATACATTTTAAATAGAGGCAAAAAGTATTTGGAAATACAAATACAGGAATACATATTAGGGAGGGCAGAAATACAAATACAGAAATACTGATACTGCAATACATTTTTCACATTTGTTAGAGACGCCAACTGAGATGAAGCTTGAAAGTGGAATTTTTTGATCCCGAAATTACTTTCCCGTATACAGGATTGGCACTTTGCCTTGAAGGTAGTGGTTTCGGACGACGAGGAATCTTCAATGGGCTCAAAAAAACGTACCATCAAGGACTGAGCGTGGTCCCTTCCCTGACATCCTGTCTGCCTGACGAGGAATGCGAAAAGACTTCGACTTCTAAATAAATTCTGTCACCCTGATTCCCATCAAAACATCACCACGCCCCTGTCCAATAAGGACGTTTCTGCCAACATTGATCACATGACGTCACGGTGGAATGAACTGGTATTCTTTATCTGTAGGTGTGGCCTTGAACATGAAACTTTACCACGCTGGTGTATCAAAGTGCAATAGGTATTTTCGTTGTAGGTTACATCGTTGAAGATCTGTCATTGGAATTTTCGAGAATAGTGGACCACCTGAAGCATCCTGGAACACGTGTCTCATCTTCTGTTACGGTTGAAAAAACGATACGATGGCATCCCTGTTGTGAACGTCCTTCCTGCAAACCCTCCGCCACCGACGCATGGATTGCAGTCATCAAGTTTCGCCTAGCATCACCCAAACAGAGCGCGCTCGAGACGAGTAGCAGGTGTACGAAGGCTGGGTCGGCACAGCGAGGCCACGTCTGGCCTCCTTCCTGGATTTCGGATCCCCAGAGCAGTGGGTCACGTTCACGTCTTCTGATGACGTATCCTTGAGCCGTGCAGTATTACGGGCGCAGCCGCAGACGCATTCGAATCACGGTGATTTGAATATGTGTGAACTTCACTGTGTGAGTCATCCTACTATTTCAAGTCAACCACCGCCAGGCTCGTGCTGAAACGGACTGGGTGTGACTCAGCTTTGCCGGCTGGGTGTACTGTGCACGCTAAGGCAAGAGATACATTTATAAGTGGACATTGAATGCCAGCAAACAATGACTCAAGAAATTCCTACCTAAGGACCTGCGGCAGAAGATGCTCTGACTGCAATCCTGGTACGCCACCTGGTTCGAGTCCCCGACTATCGGAAGGAACCTTGGTCAGCATAGCAACAATGCCCCAGCATCTCTCAACCCTGATGCCCTAAGAAAAAAAAAAAAAAATGCGTTCGGACCCTTTTTTTTTTTTTTTTTTTGGGGGGGGGGGGGGGGGAAGGAGTATTTCTCAAGAAATGTAACGAAATACATTTCATCCTGATTGTATCGCGAATTCCAAAATGTATTTCGATACAGGAATACAGATACTGGTGAAAAAAATGTATCGCGATACAGAAATACAGATACGAAATGTATTTCTGAAATACTATCGCGATACATTTGTATCGCGATACTGCCCAACCCTGGCTCAGACGATATTCAAATTAAACCGGTTAAAATTGTTTCAGATATTATAGCCCCTTGTTTAACTTACACGTTTAACCTTAGTATAACTTCCAAGATATTCCCAAAGAAAAGGCAAATAGATTAGGTATTCGTGCTTTTTAAAAAGAGAGATAGAACGAGATGAGCAACTATAGACCAATTTCAATCTTATAATTTGTTTAATATGCATCCAAAAATTATTGTAATTTAGCCTTTTAGGTTTTTTCCGATAAACACAGTTTATTGAGCGCTTCTTAGTTTCGATTCCATAAAAATAGGTCAACTGGATTAGCCCTACTTGAACAGAAAGAATTTCATCGTAGGAAACACCGCGCAAAGCTGGCAGTGGCAAAACGCGGATGATAAGATTATCATCGCGGTCGGCCACTGCCAGCTTTGCGCCTGCTTCACGAGTGGTAACTTTGGTGCGCCCCCAAGTTTCTCACGAGCTTCAAGTTGTTCAAAAAAGAGTTGATCTAGTGGTTTTCGATGACGTTCTCTAAGTTTCTAATTGGAACTATATGTCTACTTTTACTAATTAAAACGTTAATTACAGAATTTTAATTAATTAGCCGACTTACCGCGAAGATTATCCACCCACATAATGTCCCCCTGGCCGTATACCTCACCTGCATAAACCGCATAAGTGTAACTTTCACGGCTTTTTTTTAAAGAAATCTGTAAAGCTTAAAAAGAAAAAAACACCCTGTATATACATTTTTTCTTCTTTTTAATCACCATCACTTGAAGACGTTCAAATAGCTGTTGTATGAGAATAATATGAAACACCCAAAATTATTCTCAAGATTTTTCCTGAAATATATATGATTTTTCAAAGTTTGTAAAGGGGGTATAGTGCCCTAAACCAGGTGGTAGTAGTTTAAGAGATAATAAAACAACGAGTTGTAAAATAATATTTTGACAGCGGTTTGGAGCACTGACTGATGACGATATGTTAACCTTATAACGCGCGATAAGTTAGAGCTAACATGATGCATATGGTCATCCCCAACATGAATTCCTAAAAAGACAACGCCAAGAGTCTTAAAAGAACTGATGATTTCTACTGGACATGAATTAAATACCACGCATTCGGTCAAAAGCACTTTTTTTTTTTTTCCGGCCCAAAAGGTAAGGTTTTAGTTTTGCTAGTATTTATCTTCAAGCAATTGCGCGGCACCCAGGTATATATATATATATATATATATATATATATATATATATATATATATATTTTTTTTTTTTTTTTTGCATTTGTGTCGTTACGTCCTTTTCTCCCGGTACTCAACTTTTCTACCGCAGCGATATGTCCTCACTTGTAAGTCATCTCTTGACGAAGCCGAGTCTCTCGGCGAAATTGTTGATTAAACTTCCGCTGTTTGTTGTTGTCTAGCCGTGAGTTTTTCACTTCGTTACATACAGGATGCTTTTTTTTTGGTTTTTTTTAAGCTTTACAGATTTGTTTAAAAAAGGTGTGAAAGTTACACTTATGTGGTTTGTGCAGGTGAGTTATACGACCAGGGGGACATAGTATAGGAGGCTAATCGTAACGATCAGTCGGCTAATTAAGTACAATTTGATAATTAACTTTTTAATTAGAAAAATAGACTTTGAACCATGTGTCTATTTTCTCGAATTAAAATGTTAATTAACGAATTTTAATTAATAGCCCACATATCGCAAACATTTTTCGAAGCCCATAAAAAAGTGTTATGGTTTCTTGATAGAAACCATTGAATTGGATGTTTCTGAGGACGCTCTACTGCTTCATTGGAACGTTTGCTCTAAATTGAATATTTCAAAAGTTAGTTAATTCATCTTAATTAATTAGTTAATTGGGCAAAACGCAAGAATAGCCTGACTTGCTCCAAACAATGAACAAACGTATGGGTCATTCCACGTGAAACGTCCCAGACGTTGCGCTCGACCACCTCCGATTTCTAAAAAAAAAAAAAATCATGGGCTTCGGCCACAATGTCCGTAGCCATACCCTAAAATAGTTTTGACGAAAAAAAAATTGTGATGACGTGAGCGCGATTTTAATTTTTGAAAACAGCGTGAAACTTTTTGAAACACCCAACAATATTTTTTTCATAAATTTGCACGGTTGTCGACTTAGAATGTGGTTGGGTTTGTGCAGTTTTGTTTAATTTAAATATGTTTTTTTTTTAAATACTTAATTTTATTCCAAAATAAACATTTTTGTCATTTTATTAAAAAAATTAAAGCCGTTTACAACTCCCTGTAACGCCGGGTTAGAGCGCAGCTCTTGAGGAGGAGGGGAAGGCACGGGGGGGGGGGGGGGTCACGTGACAAGGGGGCTCACGTGACCTCGGGGGGGGGGGGGGGGGGGGGTCACGGGGCCTGTGGGTCACGTGACCTCGAGGGGGGGGGGGGGTGAAAATTTTCCGCTAAATTTAGCGAGAAAATTTTCCGCTAGAGTTAGCGGGGAAAATTTTCCGCTAGATTTAGCGGGGAAAATTTTCCGCTAGATTTAGCGGGGAAAATTTTCCGCTAGATTTAGCGGGGAAATTTTTCCGGTAGATTTAGCGGGGAAAATGTTCCGCTAAATTTAGCGGGGAAAAGTTTCCGCTAAATTTAGCGGGAAAATTTTTTCCGCTAGATTTTGCGGGGAAACTTTTCCGGTAGATTTAGCGGGGAAAATTTTCCGCTAAATTTAGCGGGGAAAATATTCCGCTAAATTTAGCGGGGAAAATTTTCCGCTAAATTTAGCGGGGAAAATTTTCCGCTAGATTTAGCGGGGAAAATTTTCCGCTAGATTTAGCGGGGAAAATTTTCCGCTAAATTTAGCGGCGAAAGTTTTCCGCTAAATTTAGCGGGGAAATTTACCCATCATGCACCGCGCGGTTACGCCGACGCCGACGCCGCTCAAGCCGGAAACGGGCGCCTAAGAGCTGCGCTCTAAAATATATAATTGCTCCCGGGACCTAATATAACTTTTTACTGGCTGCCCTCTAGGTATATAACCTATAAAAATATTTTAAACCGCTCAATTAAACATCTTGCAGTAAAAAAAAAAATCCTGAAGTTGCCAAAAAGTGCGTTTTGACGCATAAAGAGCCGTTTATTCCACCCTGAGGTGGTCCAAGTAGCGTTGGGTATAATTGGGATTTTCCGACTGATATTAATGTTTTCGAGGCACTACAGATGCCGAATTTCTCTGCTCTTTTTGTACAAAGTGTAGTACTTCGTCACTTTTGGAGCAATGATTTCAAGCTCCCCTTCGTCAGTCATAAAAGTCTCCGACATACGTCACGCTTTGTAACCCCTCGTTGTGTGACGCGCTACGGCAAAAGAGTTGCGCTCGTATTATGTGCCCTTCATCTTTAACACACTTCCAGAGAGCGTCATCGAGGCCAGTACAAAAAAACAACTGAAGAAATTGATGAGCAGTTCGTCTCTTTAGTATTGCTGCAGCATTGTTTTCTCTCTTTATTGTTCTTCCTGGTGTATAATTCACATTTGAGTATGACTTGTGTGGTCTTGTGCAACAAGTCTTCTCTGACTTGAACAGAACCGTATCTGTATCATGTACATATATCTTTTTTTCTATAAATATAGCGTACATAGTGTGTTCGTGCTATGAAAAACTATTACATTATCCACAGACTAAACAAATCGCACGTTCCTCTTTGCGAGCCGATTGTGTTGTACTTTATTTCGGATAGTTTTTTGTGAAACAAGTCTGTGTGTGAGTGCGTGTGTTTTGTGACTCATCTACAAGACAAGCCAACTCTTCCTGACATTCTCTCTAAGGAGACTGACATTTCGGGTGACTTCTTATATTTTGTATGCCCATGTGAATGCGTGATTTTCCTCTTCCTTTTATTTTACAATGGTGAGATTGATCCCACAAGCCTCTGTGGCTTTGATAGTCCCGGAACTGAAATGGCATATTTGCACCACGGAATAAAACTATTATTATTATTATTGATGGCATCCGGGTTACCGACATTTGTCGCAATTTTGTTTACGTGCAGCACGTCCTTCTTACCGTGGTAAATGGGTTCCTGATTTCTGGCATGATCCCAGCTGACTTAAAAACTGCGCTAGTAAAACCAATTTTAAAAGGAGGATCACCCGACAAGCCAGAGTGCTATCGGCCCATTTCTGTCCTGCCATGTGTGGGAGAGATCTTGGAGAAGCATCTATATCTTGTCATGTCTAGTTTTGTTGATAGCTCGCACGTACTATCGCCCAGCCAGTACGGCTTTGTATCCGGAAGGGGCACTCAACCTCTGCTCGAGGATTTCTCCGATTTACTACACAATGCATTTGACCGTAACATGTGTTCCTGTGCTATTTTTTTGGATGTCGCCAAAGCTTTCGACACCGTAAGCCACAAGCTCCTACTTCATAAACTATACAATTACGGCTTCCGTGGCCCCTTTCATACTTTGCTTGAGAACTTCTTTTCTGGGCGTTCGCAACAAGTATCTGTCGGAAATTTTAAAAGTCCTCGAGTAGGGTTGAAAGCGGGTGTCCCCCAGGGCTCTATATTATCGCCTTTGTTATTTAATCTCTACGTTAGCGATATTGCAGCCAGGCTGTCCACTTGCAAAATGTTTCAATATGCAGACGACACCCTAATAGTCTCCACTCATCTAGATATTCATCAAGCTGTACAGTTTCTGCAACATGACGTCGAGCAAGTAATGGACTGGTTCTCTGAGAACCTATTTTCAATTAACGCCTCCAAAACAAAACTAGTCTTCTTTAAAAACCCGTTGAAGCATGTGAACCTAGACACACCAGTCATGTTACACGGGACCAAGTGTGTTAACTGCGCGTGTCCTCCATTGAATTGTGTTGACAGTGTCAAGTATTTGGGAATACATTTTGATTCAGACCTCTCTTGGGCGACGCACTTCGCCTACCTTTGTGGCAGACTCCATAGCGTAAGTTGTTTACTTTATAATAATAGAGTGTTCATGCCATTCGCAGTGAGGAAATCAATTGTTTATGCTCTTGCCTACAGCATCATTCGATACGGCATAACAGTATTTGGTAATTGTGCGGAAGTGTGGCAGACTAAAATTGACCGTGTTCTGAAAAATTTGTTAAAAAGTGTCGGTTACCACCTGGATCTTTCCGTTGACACAGACATTTTCGAAACCCTACAAATGCCAAGCTTCCGCTCTTTTTTTCTGCGATGTGTCGTTCTAATACACTTCTGGGTTAGCGATTTCTTACAACCCCATGTATCCCCAAGAGATTTGCGTAGAAAGAATCGATTTCAGATCCCCCGGTGTTTTACAAGGTACGGTACACGTGAACGTTCTTACTATGTCCCTTTCATATTTAATAAATTTCCCGATTGTTTCTTTGGTGAAGTTATTAACAAGAGAAAATTGAAGAAGTTATTGACAATTTATCAGTCTGAGTGTGTTAATACCATGCTTGTTCCACTTTCTGTTGTACTTTTTTTTTTTTCCTGCTGAAGTGTATCGGTTATCTGTGTTGATGCTATCGACCTGTCGTTCGACTGCCGGGTCCTGTCCGTCAAGCCTCCATTGGCTTGGACAGACCCGTCTCTGTATCTTGCGTATTTGCTTCTGTTGAATAAAATTATTATTATTATTATTATTATTATTATTATTATTATTATTAGTAGTAGTAGTAGTAGTAGTAGTAGTAGTAGTAGTAGTAGTAGTAGTAGTAGTAGTAGTAGTATCATCATCATCATCATCATCAGCAGCAGCATCAGCATCTACCAAGCTTCAGTGACGCCTAAGTGATCAATTTTGTCTACATTTAAATGTCTTTATTAGTGCGTTAGCATTAGTGACCACATGAAAGGGAAGAGCTGACGGCGTCCGTCCGTGTACAAAACAGTGGAAAAGGAAGCGCACCGCGTAGAGACAACACCGCCTACACTCTAAAAAAAAGCCTGTGCGTCTACTTTCCCGCACAACACTCGGAGAGTCAATCACCGCAACTTACGGAGACAGCTCAGCGAATGACGATGCCGAAACATATGTTTAGACCAAAAAACGCAGTCTGAGTTGTGACATTAGGCAATGCAAAACGTCACGCTTGCATTGCTTAATGTCACAACTCAGATTGCGTTTTAGAGCGCAGCTCTCAGGCGCCCGTTCCCGGCTTGAGCGGCGTCGCCGTCGCCGTCGCCGTCGCCGTCGGCGTCGGCGTAACCGCGCGGTGCATTATGGGAAATGTCCCATAATGCACCGCGCGAGCCCCCCCCCCCCCCGGGGTCACGTGACCTCGGGGGGGAGGGGGGGTCACGTGACCCCCCCCCCCGAGTCCACGTGACCCCAAGGTCACGTGCCCCCCCCCCAAGGTCACGTGACCCCCCCCCCGGAGGAGATTGAAGAATGAGGGGAGGAGGAGGAGGAGGAGGAGGAGGAGGGGTATACCCTCCCCTGAGTACCCTTCCCCCCTCCTCCTCAACAGCTGCGCTCCAATTCGGCGTTACAGGGAGTTGTAAACGGCTTTCACTTTTTTTGGTCTGAACATATGTTTCGGCATCGTCATTCGCTGAGCTGCTTCCGTAAGTTGCGCTGATGGACTCTCCGAGTGTTGTGCGAGAAAGAAGACGCACGGGCTTTTTTTTTTTTAGAGCGCAGCTCTTAGGGGCCCGTTTCCGGCTTGAGCGGCGTCACCGTCGCCGTCGGCGTCGGCGTAACCGCGCGGTGCATTATGGGAAATGTCCCATAATGCACCGCGCGAGCCCCCACCCGGAGTCACGTGACCTCGGGGAAGGGGGGGGGGGCGTCACGTGACCCCCCGATGACGTCATCATCACTGATGACGTCACAGGCATCCGCATCGTAATCGTCATCATCACTGATGACGTCATCAGTGACGTCACTGATGACGTCATCGGCATTGTCATCGTCACGTGAGGTCACGTGACCCCCCGACGTCACGTGACACCCCAAGGTCACGTGACCCCCCCCCCCAGGTCACGTGACACCCCCCCCCAGTACCCTTCCCTCCTCCTCCTCAAGAGCTGCGCTCTAATTCGGTGTTACAGGGAGTTGTGAACGGCTTTCACTTTTTAATTCTTGAAATAAATGACGCCAACTGAATTACAATTTTCCACGAAAACCCAAGCGTCTTCTGACATGCTATATATTGGAAGATTTATCAATACTTCAAATATTTCAACTGGCAGCGTTTTTTTTTTTTTTTACAGTGTAGGAGACAAGGCCGTAGTGCTGACATTTTTGCGTTACCAGCGGAGCCCAACGCTAGACACGGATCGGAAACGGGTGCTTCGCCAGCGCTCGGCTTCAAGTCAGGTTTGTGCCGAACGTTAACGCGATCGTCTTGTCCAATCTGTGCCAAGCGTTGGCCTTCGCTGATGACGACATCGCTTTCAGCAGTACGGCTTCGTTATCTAGGATGTGTTGGTAGCCAGGAAAATAGTAGTGAAGGACAAAGGCGAGAGGGAGGCTACGTCACGGGGTGGAAGCCAATGCGCGCGCAGAAGCTGGGGCAAGTCTGAACTTGCAGGTGTGCTGAGCGCGTATGCCTTGCTTTGTGCTACAAAACGGAGTGTGAACCAAGTACTACCGCTGGTCCAAGTAGGTGGCAAAAAATTAAAGGAAGATTCATTGATGGATCCTTAGAGATTGCGTTAGCAAGACCATCGGAAACGCTACACCCGTCCCCCTTTGGGAAACGCTAACACTAACCCCGTAACGAAGCCAAAAAGAGGCAGCAAGAAATAGAGGAAGCAAAAGAGAAAGCCAAAAGGGAAATGTGAAGGGGGTCAGCGTTAGCGTTACCCAAGGGTCATGCTAAAACATTCGCTAAGGATCAACCAATGGATCCTCCTTGTTTCTTGTCACATTGTTTGGAGATTCGTTATGCAGGTGGAAACTAGTCAAGTTTCGCGCCTCCGTTTCGTCGATCGTGCATGAATTGTATGATAGGGGGCCTAGTTCTTAATAAAATCGCAAAAGTGTTGCTTTTTATCGCGGCAACCTAAAGTAAAAGTAATCTAACGACTGGCACGTGGGCGCTGCTCTGTGCCTTCATTCGACCCGGAATAATGTAATCCCATGGGATTACATTATTCCGGGTCTAATAAAAGCACAGATCACAACAGGCCCCGTGTGTTGGTGGAAGGCCTATTGAGGCAGACGCACAACGCTTCTTTTGCTGGCGAGTGACTCATTTGAAATGAGCGCAGCATGACATTAAACATCGCGAAAGTGGATGCAATTTTAATTGAATTGGTATGCTATAAATTAATTAACTACAATCGCTTTTTAAAGTAACGAATTAGAATTACAAATCACTCTGTAATTTAATTTAATTACTGTAATTCAGTTACCGTAATTGAATTCCTACCCAACAGTGCTCCAAGCAGAGTTGTGTTGCTCTAGTTATAGCGATGGTGACTTACTTCGCAATCTAAGATATCTGTAATCCGATTTCATAGCCCGAGAAGGAGGTGCAAAAAACAAACAGCGGACGAATGGCGTAACTTTCATGTTCAACTGAATAGACGTAACACGCATTTTGTGTTCAGTGAGCGTCAACTGTTTAAAAACTTGCGGATTTTTCTCTTCTTTTTTTTTTTCTCGACATAACAACAGCGGTGGTACGATCCGTGTAACGTAGCCTTGCCAGGCAGGCATTTCAAATTCCTTCGGGCGAGCGGCAAATCTGCCCACAATCCGAGCTCTGAGCGCTCCATTCGGCGTGCGCAGGTTCGCCGATTCTTGAACTCCCTCTGGCCATGCCCATGTGTCGGGATTTTTATACTACTGTTTCACGAACACATAAAAGACCTCCAGAACTTTTAGCGCTTAACCCAACGCACGCCGGTGGGCACGCGCAGTGTTGATCGAGATCACGAGCTGATTCGCCGATTCGTTGAAGGAGTTTATTCCGAAGGCGCTTAAAGTACCAGTGAAACAGGTATTAGCCCCGTGCGCGACCGAAAGCGTCGCTGTGGTCGGCCTTCCACGATTGGCCGAACGCTGACTATGACGTCGGAAAGGGGATTTATCATCGACGGAAATAAGAGGAATGAAAGAACTTTAATTTTGACGGTGTTGGCAGTGTTCCTTTGAGAGCGCAATGATTTCAAGCTTCCACCATGCTAATAACTAACACCATCGAACTTGTTGTTTGCAAGGTAATGACGTCACAAGGGGGAACCACAGGAGGGCGCCACCAAAACATCTCGCCGCTAATATTAGTTTAACGTTGTATATTCGTTTAGGCCTCCTTTAGATAAGGGCGCGGCATTCACCTGCTGGCGGTTCAAGCAGTTGATATATTTTTTCTACAAACATTGGAATGAGTTCAACATTATAACTTCATTTTAAAAGCGGAACAATTGTTCTGTCTTAACGTGGAAAACATTGTAATGATGATGATGACGTCAAGATGGAACTGATTATTGTGTAAGTTTCCATAGTAATAAACCACGCAAAACGGTTTGTGTGTCCTACACTAGAGTTCCTGTGATCGAGGAGCTCATCAAATACATCAAACACATAAAAAAAACTCTTTGCGGGAAAAAACTATCAGCCTTGAGAGACGTCAAAGATTGTAAAAACATAATGAACTAAAATTGACTTATTACATTTGAATTAGTGAAAATAAACATATGGTGCAACTGAAAAACTTGCAAAGCATCATCGAAAACCACTAAATCAACTCTTTTTGGAAGTATATAGGAAAAGGGGCAGCATTTTACGGCGTTTCGTAAAAACGCTTAATTTGAACGCGTTTCTGGGTTTCGGTTTCTCATCGGAGCGTATTTCTGCGCCCGCGGTCCCGCTCCCCAGTGGCCGAGGCGGGCATACACGTGCGCCACACTTCGCTCCATCCTATGAGGGAGGCGAGGCGGTGACTTCGTGCTGCGACCGCCCGGGAACAGGACCGCGGGCGCAAAGATACGCTCCGATAAGGAACCGAAATTTAGACACGCGTCCAAACTGAGCGGATTTTTTTTTTTTTTTTCCGGACGCCGTACAATGATGCTTTTGCCTTAATATTTCTAACAAAAACAGTTGATTGAGTGGCTTTCGATGCGTTGTGGAACCATATGTTTATTTTCACTCATTAAAATTAATTAGTAAGTTTTAGTTAATCATCTTACTCATTAGTATATTCTTGCAATAATTGGCGTCCGCCAAGGCTGGTAGTTTGCTCCCGCAAAGAGTTTCGTTTTATCTCGAACAGTATATTTCGGGGGAGATTTTTGAAAGCTTTCGCAGAAACACCCTGTATATTCAAAGACAAGGAGTCTATTCTACTTAAAATTTAAATTTAGGCTCATACGATGAGATTTATTGAGGCTGCATTTTTACTCTATTCCACCAGACATATTCGGGTCCACAAACGAAATTGCACTCTTGAGAGGTGCGGTGCTCCCGTAAAGCTGGTTTTTCCTCAGCCTTCGAAGCGTGAGAGGAAGCCAACTTCACGACAATTCGGACTAAAATGTAGCGAACGTTTACAACGTTGAGCATTCGTGCCAATGTTGGGTAAGTCCCATCTAAAATATATTTGAAGTCGGGTATAAAGCAACCGATAGCCTGTGTCCTTCAATTCATCTTAGTAATCAATTTAGGCGTAGGCTGCGCGGCACAACGATTCGCGCGAACGCAGCATCGGCGCTCTGTCGCTTGGTCGACACGCAGATGGATATCGAACCCCAAACCTTACCACTTACGCTCGCACCGTATATATAAACGCATACCAACGCACTAGTAGCGTTGTTATAAATATTTCAACTGTGAGAAAAAGAAACGTTAAACCAATGGCGATTGGGTGTTCGTGTTCTGTTTTACTTGAAATGCAGAGAGCGATCCTTTCTGGTCTAAGACAATGATGTTTTTTAAGTAATATACACGTACGTTTTTAATACAATCGTTCGTAAAAGTATACTTTTGTTCTAATGCGGTTTTTTTTTTTTTTTTAAACTTGGCACACGTCCTTTCAAGTGTACTTCGCGGTGCAATTGGGAGTTTCATGTCGTTATTTTCACGCCTCGTTGATTTAATCAATGTTCGCACACTCATGATGCGAAGTGACTGCCCAGATCTCAATTTCAATTTCAATTCATCTTTATTGACTCCAGTATAGGAGAAGGAGACAGGGAAAAAAGCTACATTGCGTAGCTTGACAGGTCCCTGCCTCCCATACACACTTGGGCAGATTAGTCGGCACTTGAAAAGAAAAAAAAAAAAAAAATACATACATACAGAACATTATACAGCTTTTGATATGATGAACAGTACAGAACTTTTAAAATATTATTTGCTATTAAAATACAATTGTCTAATTTGGGTATTTGACATATTTTCTATGTGAATATTGTTTTTAATGAGTTCATTAATGGTAGATGGTACAGTATACTGGAGCATTTGAAATCCGTAATTGGTTCTGGGATGCGGTACTCTCCAGCGCTCTGGACTACGCGTGTGATAAAACGAAGAGTTTTCTTCCAGCGAAGCTAAGTGAAGGAATGGTTTGTTATTATAATAAATACTATTTTTATATTTCTGGATTAATGTCTGTGTATATAACTCAAGAACACGTGTTACCTTAAATTTCGAGAATAAAATATCGGTATGACTATTATATGGTACATTGGCTACTAAACGTAAGATCTTTTTTTGTGCGATGTATAATCTGTCTAGGTTTAATTTTGTCGTATTGCCCCATACAAGCTGGCAGTACTTTAAATGTGAAGCAAACAATGTGTTATATAAAATAATCTTGACCCTTTCTGGTAAACAAAAACGATGTTTATAAATAATACCTGTTATTTTTGATAATTTTCCAGTCTCCAGTCTCGTTGTAAAAGTTTGAAGGAAAAAGAAAGTTATCCGTAATCTATATGATAGCGCGCACCCAGAGAGGAGGAATTGGCATAGAATATGCCTCCACTTTTTGCGTTTATGTTGTCATATCAACTAAACCGACAAATCTTCTTTCGCCATTTAGCGAACTCAAGAATTCTGTCTGCCGTCTGCACTGAAATTGGGAATACTTTGGTTCACATTGTGAGTAAACACTTACTCAAATTATAGCCTATGTACTTTTTCGAATCTATGCAGAAGTTGGTATACCTTCGCTGTTCACGAGTGTTTCGCCGAGCCCAGTTCAGTTAACCGAGCGTAGGCTCGTTTCCGGGCCTTCTTGGCCTATATTTGTTGCTACCTGAATTAAAGGAATTAAAAAAAAAAAGATTTTTTTTTGTTCGACCAATTAGGTTACTAATACGTACTTGGAATATACTTTCACATCTAAGGAACGGGAATGTATTGTTGTTGAGACTCGCTATAACCTGGGACAAGTTAAGAATTCAGTGTTATCGAAGGCTTTCTGCCTTTGTTAACACTTCGTCCCAAGCGCTGCCAAAGCCCGGCTGAAGGCAACGAGCGCGTGGTAGAGGCCGACCTTCTATTGAATTCTTACCCTGTCACCGGGAATAATTTTAGCGAAATAATTCAAAATGCAATGAGGCTAAAATCACTCTTTCCTGCTCATATAAGTTTATCTTCTGTGAATACGCAACACGACATGTGTCACTGAGAACTCCCCCCCCCCCCCCCCCCCCCCCCCCAAAGCGTATAAAACAAAAACCAATATTTGCGTGAAACGGGAATCTATAGGACCAGGCCAACCCGACTGAGCCTCGCTCTCACATTCAGCGCAAACACTTTACTTTTTAAAGCGACCACGAAAAGTGCCGAACACGCTTCTCTGTAACGTATTCAAGCAAGATGGAGGCGTGAGTTATTTAATAATAATAATGATAATATTTATTTCCACCTTAAGATGATGGTGGCGGTCAGGAAAAAAAAAGCTGTGAGGTACAGCTTTCTTTTCGATCTTCTGTTTTGTCTGGATAGTTTGCAAGTGGCTGTCACGTAGATCTGTTTGGCGTTGTCGCGTGTGCTTGATAGTTTAGGTTTGGGCTTTAAAGGTGCCTACACGGCCTCAGACGGCGCTCTAGAATCGCTCAACTGTGCGACATCGACATTTGGAGCCTCGCCAAGTTCGGCTGTCGAAAGCGCGGTTGCATAAGGAAGGCAAAAGGACTTGACTCGGATAAACTCGTATCAAGTTCCGCAAATCGTCTACCAAGCGCACTTTCCGGGCCTACTCGAATCGCTATAAAACAAATGTGAATGCCCGTGTGCTTGACTGCCACACGTGACTTAAAAGCTCTACTTCATCAGGTAGGACGGAATCATTGGAAAATTATTACAACCAATGGTGCTAAGGGCACTCGCTCGGCAACTAGAAAAACCCCAAGCACAACTACCCAGCTGACAGGCCTCAGGGTACAAAAATGCATCGCAGATGCAAATGGCAGACCTCGCCTGGACACTCGAGGGGGCGAAAGCACGCAAGGACATGGATCACCGCATCTTTTTTCATATACGTCGAGAATCCATTTGACTGACTTGCACACCACGTTCTTTCACCACCTCGCACAAATAGGACTAGAAGATAGAATGCTTGGATTTCTTGAGGCCTGTGATGTAAAGAGTCCGACAATGAAGTGCCATGAGCCTACTTCTATTCAATCTGGTAATGGCAGCACTTCCTTGCTCACGTTCGCAAGAACTGATTTTCCCTGTTAAAATTCCCGCCTGTGCAGACGTCGTCGCCATGTGGTGTGGGGGCCCAACCAGATGAGAAACGAAAATTAGTAATCGACTATAAACACCATATGCCGTAGACGCCGTAGAGATGCTTAAACCAAAACTCTAACAAAATAAAAAAAAAAAACAGAGGCGTAATTTAATCGCCCTAGGGGGCGTATTCCTGTAAAAGCACTACAGCTCACGCTTTCTGGAATTTCGATAAAAAGGGCCAGTACATACGGAGACCTTGGGGTACTCGTGTATAACCGGATAAGTTGGGGAAAAAAAGTCCGAAATGTTCTTTGGGATCATCCGTTTCCTGCGGGTACAAATCTGAGAAACACCACTTCGAGCGCTTCTCCAATTATACCGAGGCCTGATTTTATCCCATATGAATTACACCCTGCAAATCTCAACGTCTTTCACTCTCAACATGGAGTGATTGAAACATCGAGTAGCACTGAGGATATGTGTTAGGCCCCAGAGGTACCGTACGCTAACATCTCCGCGCTGGTTGCAGCCGATACGTGGTCTGTTTCTCTCCGAGTTGATGAGCGCACCTTGCAGCATCTTGCTCAAATTCATGGCATCTCCTCGGTAGAACGAACGTTCTTGAGCGCCCTATCTGCGATTTGGATACCAAGACAACTTGTCCAAAGACAACATCAGTCCATTGGATTGTGGCTCCCACCTTCCAGCCACAATCCAAGCTGGATATTGCTAAAAATTCCTCCCTCCCTTGCATGCAAAATAAGGTAGCTGTTTCTGGGACTTTATCTCGTCTTCTCGCCCAATAGCGTCTCCGCACAGTAGGCTTCGGATGTCTGGAAGTTTACATAGACGCTGCACAAACCCGGCAAGCCGGACAGCCACCGCAGCAGCATACTTATCCGTGTTGCAGATCGGCTGAATTTCGCCACGCCCTCAGCAACAACGGTGTTAGTAACCATATGAAGGGCGTGAAAATCGCTGCTTGGAAGTCTGAATACAATAACCAAGAAAACCAGTAATCTTGACAGACTCCCTTGAATTTCCTTCCTAACCAAAAACAACAGGCCCAACTGGTTGCAACAAGGATGGCGATGGTGTGACAGATAAATTAGCTCTGCTAAAGAAACGGTTTAGTATAAAAGCAACAAATGCACATTCAAAGGCTTAGATATATAGCACGACTCTATAATACTATATTAATTCACTAACTGCATTCTCAATGGATATAACTGCACCTTATAAATAGGACATTGAGTGGAATATTTACTTAGTCATTGCTATGCAAATTCACTAAACAAGAAAAAAATCTCATATATTTTACTGCTGATGTCGAAGGATGAATGTTATGAGTATTAAGGTAATTAAGTAGGGCCGGAAGAACGTTGGGTAGCATTTGCTCACCATAGGTTGTTCTGCAACTGGGGACTTTCCAGTTGTCTAGGCTACGAGTGGGATATGTTGTCAATTCCAGCGATACTGACGCTATAGTTCACTAAGATTAACAACATTATTTTTTTTTTATTTCAGACCTATAACTTGGACATAACCGATATTTATATATATATCGTGAACATCTATTCAATTTATCATTGACCCCCCCCCCCCCCTCCCCCTCCCCTTAACTGCCAGCACTGCGGAACACGGGCTGTTCGTGGCAGCAGTGGCAGCACAGCGATCGCATCAACTAAACTTTCCTCGTAACACAGGTTGGTCTCACGTTATTGCCTGTTTCGTTACTTCTAACTTTTCGCCACTGTTGCTGCCGCTGCTACCACCCGGTTCTTTGTTCTGTATCGTTGTATGCACCTTCGCTGTCCCCCTATCCCCCTTTCTCTGAGATTATTGTATGTCTATAATTGATTATTCAAAGGACGAGCATATAACGATGTGTGAAGAGTGAGCCGGTTTCAGAACGAAAGTAAGGCTGCGTGTCAGCATCTGACAGGTGTAAGGGCAATAACGAGAACAAGCTAGAATCAATTGAAAACAAATTACAGAAAAAGCCATTGGTGGACTCTTAGGGAATGCGTTAGCATGACCCTTAGAAACGCTACACACGTCCCCCTTTGGGAAACGCTAACGCTGACCCCTTCACTTTTCTCTTTGGCTTTCTCTTTTACTTCCTCTATTTTTTGCTGCCTCTTTTTGGCCTCGTTACGGGGTCAGTGTTAGCGCTTCCCAAAGGGGGACGAGTGTGGCGTTTCCCAAGGGTGATGTTAACGGATTGCCTAAGAATCAACCTATGGATTTTCCTCTAATTTTGTTCACCCGTTTTTTGTACTCTGCCAGTCAGAGGACGTCGACGCCCTTGGATACGGTCATCCATATCACCCGTGGAAAGAACCACATCCATACCACTCGTGGATGGAACCGCATTCATATCGCTCGTGAAGGGAACCGTATTCATCGTTTTAACTACACAGGCACATCACAGCCCACGCACCGCTACTACGGAAACCTAGAGCGAAGAACAACCGGCGACGGCAGAGAGGCAACTGAGCACGTCCGCATTCCACAGCGCCGCGGCGCAACACCTCTTAGATAACTAAAGCGCAGGATGGATTTTATAAACAAGTACCGCCAAGCTATACTTCGTTTCACCTGATGTTGTACCGCAGCGAAGGCTAGACACGCGAGCTCGTAGGGTGGGCAGCTGCCCTTACTGCACGAGAGCTTGTGCTGCCGAGATCTGCCCTATAGCAAGGAGCTCGCGCTTATAGCCTTTCCTACGGTACAACATAAGGTGAAATAGAGTATAGTGCAAGCTGGAACGCACTTAAGCCAAAAATGGCGGAGCGTCGCCGTCAATTATATAGTTTGTCAAGGCGGCGCGGCGCCGGCATCTACAGTTGACCAATTGGAGCGTGCCAGCAAACGGCGGCGCGTCCCCGACAGGCACAACAGACCAATAGGAGCGTGCGTGTCTGGATGTGGGATACGCCATGGGCCAAAAATGGCGACGTGTCACCGGCATCCAATAGGAACGCCCGAGGCACGATCAAACGTTGGCGGTACTTGCTGGATAACTCAGGATATCCGGCGCTTTATAGATAACAAAGCCGTTGTGCTGAATGAGATGGCGTCATCACACCATAAATCTATGTTGCGAATATATAGCGAATAAGAGCACTCGTAGCAAATATTATCGCTACAACAGCGATGAAAAGTCGTCTTCCACAGTCCTGTATTCGCTACAGACACAAAAAAATAGCAACAAAATGTCGAGCAACCTAACATACCAAAAATAGGTACGTAGCGATTAGCGAATGAATCCATCATAGAAGATACAATCCCTTCGTAGTGAATATTTTATCCCCACGCTATAGCGGAAAGGATTTTTCAAGGTTAAGGGGCATTGTTTCTTTACTTTCTGCGTTTTGGTTGAAATAGATTGGTAGCGGATGAATCTCAGTGCGCATTGCACGAAGCCCATGGCGAACCCTAACTTGTGCTTGAAAACGAAGAAACAAACAAGTAAAATCTGTGGCCAATCGCTCTTTCTTTTTACTTTTTTTTTTTTAATCTATCACTGTACCATCCGGAGAGGAGGGGAGGGAGAAGGTGGGGTAAGAAGAGTTGGCTGTAAAGAAAGCCTCAAGCTGACAGAAAAAAACAAAATTTAAAAAAGATCTCGACAACATGACAAGCCATGAATTTTCAAAAGCGCGGGAGATGCACCAAAAGAGAGAAGCGATATTGATGAGAATCAAGATCAAAATGGCACGGGTGGAGGACGTGTGCGCCGCCTGCTCCGGAAAATTCTTTGGCAGGCAGCAATATCTAAAATGCTGCGGCGACTGTGACCACCTTTAGTTCTTGCGTTGATCAATGCAAAGCGCCATGCTTGCATTGGGTAATGCACAGCACACACTTAATTTTGGGGTCTAAACGGATGTTCCGCCTCATCATTCGCTGAGCTGATTTCCTGGATCGCAGAGATTGGCTCTGAGTGTTTTGCGGGCAAGTAGACGCGCAGGCATTTTTTAGAGTTTAATTAACTAAAATTCTTTAATTAACTTTTTTAATTTCCGTATTTAGGATATATGTTTATATTACAAACTCTAAGGCGGCCGTATGCCAAGACTGTTCTATTTTGTAGAATTCGAGTAACCAGCCCGTGTTCCGAGATATCCGTCCCCGAATTTTCCACTTTATTCCGGGTAATATAGCGGAGCTCGGTTATTGTGCGGGTTTAGCGGGTTTGCCGGATTGAGTGGAAAAGAAGTCGGATTAAGCAGCAAATTCAAGGGCAGATATCTCGGAACACGGACTGGCTACGAGAATTCTATAAAATGAAAAAGTCGGCATCCGACCGTCTGAAAGTTTGCAATATAAATAGCATACCTAATTACAATAGTTAATACGGTAATTAATGAAATTTCGTAATTAGCATGATAACATATATGGTTATATTCACAACTAATATCCGCTGAGCCAGATAAACGCTCAAATTGGACACGACGACTGCGTCAACGTTCGGCTCAAACTTGACTCGATGCCGAGCGCTGACGCGGCACTCGTTTCCAATCGGCGTCCAGCGTTGGCCTTCTCTGATCACGCCATTTCATTCAGCACTACGGCTTTCTTATCTACAAGGTGTTCTGCGGCGCCTCCTCCTCTTTGGCTCCGCGCCAGCTGTGCGCTTGACTTTGACGAAAACGAAAGGGCTCGTTTTGTCGAAAACCCGGTGGTGTCTGTCAGTTTGTCAGCGCCGGGAGAGAGAGTTAGAGGTTGACGCGTGCTGATGTCAGCGCTTCGGACCAATGGGAGCGTCGCATGCGTCACTGTCCCCCCCCCCCTCCTTCTCCCTCTCTCTCTCCGGCGCTGACAAACGAACGACACCGCCGGATTTCGTAAAAACTAGAGTTTTAATGCTAACGCATTAATAAAAAGCATGGATTCAACGATGGATGTACTTGCAGGAATAAACAACAAGCTTGATAGCCTCTTGACCTTAAAGGACACGGTTGAAGGCATCGAAAGAGCACTGCAGATGTTATCAAAGATGTGTGATTAAATGCCTCATAAGGTGAAGCAGTAAGACGGGGAAATAAAAAGCTTGAAGGCCTGCGTTGAAAAGATAGAGAAGAATTACTGCCGTGACACGGCAGTAATTACGGCCGTGACACAAGCAGGAACTTGAATCTAGAAGTTCACGGAGTTCCTCTGAGCGAAAACAAGAACCTTTTTTTTTTTTTTTTTAAGTAGCGAAGGTGGGTGGGTGAGTGTGTGGGTGTGTGGGTAGGTGTGTGGGTGTGTGGGTGTGGGGGCGGGGGTGGGGGGGGGGGGGGGGGGCGTTGTAAAAGAAAATTAGGGGGAAAAGTGAGAGCCAATCGTGTACCCGCACAGGGCGCATTTGTCACTGGCTCCGGCGGTGTCCCGGTTGCCCACGTATTGCCGTTTAAATCCAGGGCCCTGATTGGCCTATCTGAACGTCCCATTCTTTCGGTTCCTAAAATTGTCTTGCTTTATATGTTGACACAAGCTTGATGTTGGTAAGCCTCAACGGGTGACCGGTCTCTTAGCTGTAGATGAGAAATTTAGTCAGTGCAGTTCAACCGCTAACCTGGGAGTTTTAACGTGCATCACGCAGTAGTGATAACACGAACGCGTGCCGGTACGAAACTCATCCATATCTCTTTCTTTCGGTCCCTCCGTCCCGCCGTCTTACATAGCCCCCCATGAAGCGAAAATGACCCTTTTGCGCTTGTTGTTTGAGATAAGACAGCTCTCACCGAGGACGACGGCGGATTGCTCTTTTTGGAGGTGTGCTAACCCACCCGACACCCCTCGTTAAAGAAGGACATAATGGGCGCAGCTGACGATAAATATTTGGCGATAAACAAAAAAAGGTTAGTTTTGGCGGCAAATACAAACCCCCAACACCGCCTGGTGGAGCGCTAAAAGCGTCTAAATTAAAGCCCCTCTATCTTGGGAAAAGTGGCGCCATTCATTGTTGTGGAAATGCTCGAGACACGTACCACGCGCCACTTTTGGGAAGAACATGGCGTTATGGTGGCTATAGGGGTAGGTGTACCTAAAGCCCCTTCATGTTTCAAAAGTAGCGCAAGGTGCGTCGATGCACGAGGCACGTGCAACGTACCGCCCTTGGGAACTTGGGAAAATCATGGCGGCACAGCGCAGCACTGAGCTGGATTTCAGACGCCATGAATTTCCCAGAATTGGCGCGCAGCATGTGTCTCAAGCCTTTCCACAACAATGAATGGCGCCACTTCTTTCCGGATAGAGGGGCTTTAGGTGTACCGAGTGCTCCGCATTCAGTGGCGTACGCAAGGGGGGGGCACCCCGAAGTGTCAAAGCTGCTACAGCCCCCCCCCCCCCCCCACCCCTCCCGGTGCCATTGGGCCCGCTCGCTACCCTACTCACGTAGTCGGTCTTGCACGGGGCACGGAGCAAAGGGGGAACGCGGACTATATCCAACTTATATATGCTTTCGTGAGGAATGTTTGTGGGGTAGAAAAGGCTCAAATAAATAAAATAGTCAATATTTCTTCATTCATGCTTATTTGATGGGATGCGGAACTTGATCTCAGATATATAGAGAACGGATATTTCGAAACATTGGTGGGGTGAAGGATCGCAATTTAAAGGCAAAGTATAACAAACTATCCTCACTGAAATACATAGTAAAATCAAACTAAAGTGGACATAATAAAACGCACACATGGTGAGAATATAAAACAATGTCAGTGATGTAAGCAATATTAAATGAATTGTAAAAACAATTGCACTGTAAGCAACGGGTGGCGCTGCGCTCGCGCACACCTGGTGTACTGATCAGAATTACGTGCTTTCGACTAGTTAAATTACCGCGAATAAAAAAGTAACTGTGACTAGTTATTTCAGAAAGCAATTTACAGGCTGTCTTGATCCTTTCATTTATGCCAAACGGCTGCATATTAAGATGCAGCCGCCTGCGTTCACGGCAAAGAATATCCAGGATTTCCACCGCTTGAACTTCAATGTCGCGGTGAACATTCAAGAGCACTAAACCGAGCAGTCGCTCATTCGAAGTGGACGCTCTCAGGTATGTTTTCAACCGTCGTAGTGAAGAGAAGGAGCGCTCAGCTTCCGCCGTTGTTAGGCGCAGGGTCGCTAGGATCTTGAGAGAAGATAGACGTTTGGGAATAGGGCCTCCGGACAGGCGACCGCCTGTAGTGCAGACGTGACGGGCGTTTCATGTTTCTCCCTCTTTCATTGGACGCCTAAAATCTCCCTATTTTCGGCGAAGTTTCCTTTACTTCGCGAAATTTCCCTCCATCGAGACGCCCGTCTCAATGGTCGCTCACGGATGCGATAAGTCCGTCTTGCTTTCTGCTTTGCATGTCGAGGTGGCATCCGATGCAATTCTTAATTAGACTAATCTTTTCGTTGCACGGAACATCAGAAACTCCGAAGAGCCTTCATATGCTCACTACGCGTTGGCGCAAGAATATTCAAGTTATTTTCAACGTTCGGCGTGTGGTTTGCGTGTTTGTGTGTGGTGTGTGATCTCATCGCCCCGAGGATATGCCGTTGCTGCCTTTGGACTACACTGCAAGATAAAGCGGCCTAGCAAAAATAAGACTCTCTTTCCTTCAGCGTCATGCTCTGTAGCACGAATTGGTTAAGGGGGATTCAACCGTTATTTATTTGTACCCTTTTCCTCATAGATGGCGCAGAAGTTTTCCGGAACAAACGAGCTGCATGTTCGCAGCTGCGCATGCAGGTCGGGCGCTCGAGGTGGGCTCGGGCCACGGACTGTTCGCCGCCGATCTCGAGCTAGATCTTCTTCGCTCTGCGTCCGCCGCTGCAGGAAGCGGCCAACAGGCGGCGCGAGATACGAGCCAGTCCAGTACATACGTAGATTACAGTGGCTTACAAAACGAAGAATAAGCTCTGATTTCCGAATGAATTCGAAGTTCCATCCACGTTCGAAATTATCGAAAGCACTAGGTGCGGCATTGCGCCTGTTTAGACCACCAGATTTAACAGGCAAACGCTGGTTTGCAAAAAAAAAAAGAAAAACAAATATCTATCTATCTATATATATATATATATATATACGTATATACAGTAGACTCCCTTTAAGACGAACACGAAGGGACCCTGAAAATTTGTTCGACTTATCAGATGTTCGCCTTAACAGAAGTGCCCTAATTAACATGCTGGGCATGTCAAAATAGCTGTTGACCAATAAACACAGAATGAAAAGGCCTACAATGAAGAGATACTTAAAAAGTGACATTTATTTGGCTTACCATGCCTAAAGAAGAAAAAAATAATAATGTTTCACACACCACTGCTGGGGGAACCGATCCATTCGGTGATTTTTGACTGACTCCTCCTCTGTGCAAATCGGTGTCTAAGTGAAAGACGACATGTGGCCCATGTGGTGAAAGACGACATGTGGCCCATGTTCCTGAGGCCCGCTTCAGACGGGGCAACTTTTCCAGCAATTTTGAGGTTGCTGGCGGGTTGTTCCCAAGCTTTCCCTAGATCGACACGAATTGCTGAGATCGGGTCCGGCTCGAAACGGACGAGCAACTCGAACAACTCGGAGCCGTTTGAAGCGGCAGCAGCCAATCAGGGACGCGATATTTTCACGTGACACCCCCGTGGTGGTGATGATGACAGCTAAAGACTTGGTTTTGGTTTGAAATCGATCGTTTTTTGGAAATAAACGTTTTCAGAAAGGTGAGTTAGTATTCTCAACGCCATTCAAAGATATAAAAACACGTTTTTAGCGTGTAGCTGGGCGTCTAAATAGCGCAAGGAAATTCAAAGTGAATGATGATGATAGCAAGTCGTAGCAATTCGGTTGCTGCGTGTGAACGCGGACGGCCCGTGTTGCTGGTGTTGCGACGTCAAGTTGCTGGGTGAAATTGCTCCGTCTGAAGCGGGCATGAGGATACACGGGCCACATGTCATAACTGAACCTTAATCACTCTCATCACGATCAGACTCCTTGTCCGACGCCTCCTCCCAAAGGCAGTAGTCTTCAGTGCCGTCGAGAGCATTTGATATCCCGCACTTCTTGAAAGAGCGAGCGACGAGCGTGCGCCAACGCAGTGAAAACCCGGCGCGGCGCATAAAGCGAGTAACATGTCGGCTCGCCAAAGTTCTCATGCAGCAGCTCGATGTTTACGGCGAGGTGCCGTTCACGCTGCTCTTTTACCAGGTTACGGCGAGGTACCGTTCACGTTGCTCTTTTACAAAGTCGCCGAGACTTGCCTCGACGTCCGCGAACACGCCATTCTTTGGGCTCCTAAAGCTTCTTCTCGTTCCGTTGCACGCGAACAGAGCTTGCTTTTGTCGTCTCCACCCGCGGATGCTGCCCTCATTTACGGCGAATTGTCGTCCGGCAGCACTGTTACCGATGTCTTCCGCAATCAAAAGAACTTTTCTTTCGTAGGCGACCTTTGACTGTTTTCGCACCGACGCCATTGCTGAGCCCAACTTTGTACGAAGGGTGGCGCCTCGGACATTGCGATTTTAATGATGATGATAGCTGTTTCGAGCACCATAGGCAGCCGGCAACGGCCAGGCGGCGCCAGCAGGGTAAGAGCGCACGGTCATACCTGGTCATACCCTGTCTTGTTGTAACTTGGCAAACGGCGAACGATAAGCCCCACATTGCGTGCCGAAGGCTTCGAAATGCGCGACGTATACGAGCGCAACACACACATATTGGAGCATGACGCAGCGAAAAGCCTGATACTTCTTCGGAGTTGAGGCGCGCTCCGGTGATACGCAGTCACGTTCCGATTGGCTCGCCAGGGCCATAGCTTCCGCTCAACTGGCACGTTACGCGATCACGGCTTGCTGGGATACCCAGTATTTCTTGCTTCAGACACTAGGTTCAGCGGCGCCACCAGAGTAATAGCTCACGTTTGAACAATGCAGCCGCCACTCCCAGGGGTACCCAATATTTCTTGCTTCAGTCGCTAGATGGCGCCAAACCAAACAGCATTGCAGGTTGCCTATATTGATTCGAAACCGAAACTACGTCAAACAGCGTAAGATCGCGCCTCAACGAAGCTGAAAATTAAAAAAACAAAAACAAAAAACCTTGTATTATATGCGGGTTTTTACGGTACATCTGACATACACCTCGGCCGGCACAATGCGCGGCGTCGCTGTCGGTGCAGTGCCATCGCGAAGGGGACCTATGAAAGTTCGAGTTAACCAAAATGCGCGCGCAAAGCGGTTCGTGTTTAACGATTTTTTTTTTTTTTTGCATTGCGTCTATGGGAAACCATCCAAATGTTCTTACTTTGTTCGGCATATCCGAGAATTCCGCTTAGGCGAGTTCGCCTTAACGGGAGTCTACTGTATATATATATATATATTAAATTAAAGCTAAAAAACAAAAACGAAATAAAGTGGCAGTTTTGCACATCCTATGTCGTATATCGGCCTGCTCTTCGTCTGAATACTGATTTGCAAACCCGCTCCCAGGTTGTGTGGAGTAAAGCCCATCTATCCTGGGAAAAGTGGCGCCAATCATTTTTGTGGAAGTGCTCGAGACACGTGCCGCGCGCCACTTCTGGGAAGAACTAGAGCCACTAAATGAGCTGCGCTTAGAGTATCGGCACTCTGTTCCCCAACGTTGTTTCGGGCGCCGACATCTTGGTGCTTGTGCAGAGCAGACGCAACTGCCGATCGTCATGATTCAAAAGTGCGACTTCCTCAGCATCAGATTCGGTGTTAGGAAGCTCATATAATATTGTTTTCCTCTGTCGCGAACTGTTTAAACATTTGTGGAGGACGAAAAAGCGTTTCCTGTGATTTCAGATAAATCTTCAGATAACTGGAACCATGATTTTAAGCCACAATATGAACAAGTGTCGTTACTCTGAAGCGTAGCTTATTTAGTGGAACTATATATAACAGAGCATGGCGTCTGAAATCTAGCTCAGTGCTGCGCTGTTCCGCCATGATCTTCCCTAGTGCCACTAAATACGCTACGCTTCAGGGTAACGACACTTGTTCATATTGTGGCTTAAAATCGTGGCTGCCAGTTGTCTGAAAATTTATCTGAAATCACAGAAAACGCTTTTACGTCCTCCACAAATGTTTAAACACTTCGCGACAGAGCAAAGAAATATTACAAAAGCTTTCTAACACCAAATCAAATGCCGAGGAAGTCGCACTTTTGAATCATGACGATCGGCAGTTGCGTCTGCTCTGTACAAGCACCAAGATGGCGGCGCCCACAGCAATATTGGGGAACAGAGTGCCGACCCTAAGCATAGCTCATTTAGTGGCGAGGTCCACACCTCTGCCCGTCGAGTCAAAAGCAACAAAAAGCAACCGTTTCCCACCCGTGAACTGTACCAAGGAGTTCTCTGTCCAAGCAAGTGGCGCGGCTCTACTACTCGTCCACAATCGCGCGCCAAGTGCACAACACCTGACAAGATTGGCAACGGGTATGGCAAGAAAGGACACTTTCCGTCTGTCTGCCTGTAGCGAAAAAAAAAACACTCAAATACGCAAAGCCATGTTGCACTCGAGTTATCCTCGTAAATTCCATAAGTTGAAGGCGCTACCGGCAAGTGCAGAGTAAATTCATTTGATAAAATTCACGCTTACAAGTACCGCCAACCATTGTTGTGGAAACGCGCAAGACACGTGCGAGGAGCGGGTGCTCCGCTGCCATTCGCTTCCAAGGGCCGCTCATTTCAGTACTGCGCCGACAACTGCTTCCAAGGGCCGCTCGAGACACGAGCCTCGTGCACAGGCGCATTTGACCCCACTTGCAAGACAAACGCAAACACATCGAAGAGCTTTAGTCCAGACAGATAAAGAGGGATCGGTGGCCAAGTGCAATAAAGCTGGTGTGCCAAGCGCACACCAGCTCGGAGCACGTGGAGCGAAAGCTCGCGCTGTATAACCCAGGGATCCTGGGTTCATCTACAGCTGAGACACCAGACGCCCACTGAGGCAGACTAACTTCCGGCTGTATAAACATACACACAACAATTTGCTTTGCCCCACCCCTGCCCGTTTCGATCTGGATGAGCATCGTACCGGCGTGCGGTCGTGTATCACTATTGCGTGATGCACGTTAAAGACCCTAGGCTATCGGTTGTACTGCACTGGCTAAATTGCTCACCTGCAGCTGGGAGACAATTCGCCCGTTGAGGCAGACTATGTTCTAGGCTATATAAACATACACACACCCCAATTTGTTTCCAGACAGGTAAGGTAGCTCTGCTTCATTCCACCGTGACATAGTAAGATCACTGTTGAAAGAGGTGTTCATAACGGACAATAGCATAGTGAACTCCGGAGGTTACTTATGAAGACACTAAAGCTTTTTAGAGGTTCATTTGATTTTGCCTAAAAATTAGAAAGGTGAAGAGAAAAAAAAAAGAGACGTACGCCTCGTTTTAGGTAGAAACGTATTTTCTACCTATTGATGACCCGTATGGTTTTTTTAGTAATCCGCAAAACGGGAAGTGTAAAGGCCCATTCACACTCTTGCGACCGAGTACGACTGAGAGAGACGAGATCTCTTAAAACTTCTTAAATATTTTTAGAACGAGGGAACACACTGGCATTGTGGCGCGATCTATACGGTGACCCTGGAACTGCATTTCACAAGAGCGAAGGTTTTGCGGGATTTCCGAGGTCAAATGTGCGTAATACCCATAGAAAGGCTCGTTTATAACATTGACAAAAGTGTTTCGAGCCAAGAAAGAAAGGATAATGCGCAAGAGAAATAAAAAAATATGCCGGACCTCCGAGTTTACACGGCTACCCAATAGATGGCGCCAGTGTGTCCTCTGGTTTAAGAAGTTTTAAGGAACCCAGGTTTAAGAGGTCGCAAGAGTGTGAACGGGCCTTTAAATTTACAAAAAATTGTTTCGGGCGCCAAAACGCTAACGTTAAAATTCAATTTGCGTCTTAGAGTAAGCACCTGTTTGTTGGTTAAGAAAATATATTCTAATTGTTCAAAATATTAGAAATCATGCTTATTTCTTGTTTTTCATATCCACTATACTTTGTCTCATCCTACGATGGACTAAAGGCCAAAGCCACGGGCCGCCAGGTCCAATCACATTCCACGCTATACTATGACACGCTTAACATTGATTAGGGGTGGACGAATAATGCTCGAATCCAAAAGCGCTGTATCATGTCTATAGCTTCGATGCTGCAAAGAGCCTATATGTCATGGCTTTCTTTGCGATGTAAAATTGTTGAGTCACTCAGTGCTCTTTGACTCGAATCATTGTCCACTGGTCCCCTCATCACTGATCCGAGACGCGGGCACCGATACGTGCATCGAAGAGAAATACCGCACAATTTCGAAGTGGCTCGTGATTGGATCTCGCGGTCCGCAGCTTTTGCCTTTAGTCCATCGTAGGGTGAGACGAAGTATAGCCACCAAACAAGGTCTACAGAGAATGAAAATATCTGAAATAATGTTTCATAAAATAAATGTAGTTCGGAATAAGTATTTCAGCCTTCTTTGCAACTGATTTAACTATTTTTGTTTTTCTATTTCCAAATACATGTTAGTAGGGCGCCTTCGTGTGCGCTTTGCTTAGGGTGGAGACATCTGGCCATTTTGTCCCACACTTTTATTTTTATTTTTTGTTTAGAAGCGCTTGAAAGAGCGTCTCCCGGCACGCGTTTGTGGCGCTGACTGTGCTATGGCGACATTTTGTCTTCGTCGATTTATTTGTATTTGACCCGTGAGCGCGTGCTGTCGGCATCCGGTATACTACAATGGGTGGCATCACCCTAAGCAGAAGGACATTGAGGCACCCTACATATTAGGATATCTCTGTTCAACCCTGCACGATCTTAGGGTGCTTACTCACCACGCCAAAAGTATCGCCTTCAGAGCCTTATCAGGCCTTTCGCTAGGAGTCTGCTGATGACTAGTTACACTTTTTTGCAACGTTCAAAAAGTGCCGACAAACGGAGGCATCAGTTGTAATTTTGTTGTGTCTATGTTTATACAGCGGGAAGTTAGTCAGCTCTGAGGGCATCTGGTGTCTTCCTTGGACATGAAAGACAGTGCAGTATTGGGGAGGAGATCGAACAGTCACGCCTCTAGCGGTGCGCTTCAGCTGTGGGGACAACAAACCGTATTTTCTTGTTTGTTTTTGATCCGAGAAATTGAAGATGACGAATCGAAGGCCACTCCTCGTGCGACCAAAGCACTGGTCAGAGCGAAGCGCTCGTGCCCAGACCATGCTCGGCCAGGTTCAATTTCTTTGTTATGCTGTGTTGGTAAACACAAGGGCTGTGGGGACAACAAGCTCGATAAAGCGCCCCCTATAGTTCGATCTCCTGCCCAATACCGCTGATTGTCTGACGACTTTAACGTGTATCACGCAATAGTGATAGATGACAGCACGCCGGTACGATGCTCATCCAGATCGAAACGGGCAGAGGCGGTGGATTGAATCCACGATCAGTGAGATTTACAGCGTGAGCTTTCGCTCCACGTGCTACCGATCCACGAGCAACGAGACATCGCGGTCGAATTCGAGCTCGAGAGAAAAACAACAACAGCAAGAAAATCTCCGGTTTGAGGCATTTAGTACTAGTGTCGCCATCTCGTTTAACAAGCTGGAAATAAAATTAACAGGGTGATTTTATTTACACAAATGCGCAAATACAACAATATTTTGCTTTCTCGTCATGGTCTTAAAATTAAGATTAGAGGCAGCCCTAGTACGTACGGCCAAGCGTTTTGTCACGTTTGTCTTCTAAATAATTGTATTTTCAAAAATGCCTCAAAACGCGCTAAACACAATCAAAACGGTCATATTTCTGGATTTTATTAAACATCTCCAGCACTCTAAAAGAAAAATCCAAGGGCCGTACAACCTTCATTACGTTATCATAAGTAACCCCCAAAAGAATGAATACTATCGTGCATTCCTGAAACTCAGGTTTGTGTAGCGAAATTTGCCCATTGAGTGACGAGCGGTTGAATCCCCCTTAAACCTTTATTAAATGATAGATTTTGGTTTCGTGATTGTTCAGAATTACCCTCACCCTATATATGGGCCCCTAGTGTTAGTGCGAGGACTGTTGCTCTCATTTTTCAGCGTCGAATTTTTTTTCTGTTTAATTTTTTGTGACAGTATAACCTGCCGGGAACAGTCAGGCGGCGCCAGTAGAGTGAGAGTCCAAGGTTATACCCTGTCTCGATGTAACTTGGCAAAGGGTGAACGATCAGCCCCCATTGCTCACCACGCCAAAAGTATCGCCTTCAGAGCCTTATCAGGCCTTTCGCTAGGAGTCTGCTGATGACTAGTTACACTTTTTTGCAACGTTCAAAAAGTGCCGACAAACGGAGGCATCCGTTGTAATTTTGTTGTGTCTATGTTTATACAGCGGGAAGTTAGTCAGCTCTGAGGGCATCTGGTGTCTTCCTTGGACATGAAAGACAGTGCAGTATTGGGGAGGAGATCGAACAGTCACGCCTCTAGCGGTGCGCTTCAGCTGTGGGGACAACAAACCGTATTTTCTTGTTTGTTTTTGATCCGAGAAATTGAAGATGACGAATCGAAGGCCACTCCTCGTGCGACCAAAGCACTGGTCAGAGCGAAGCGCTCGTGCCCAGACCATGCTCGGCCAGGTTCAATTTCTTTGTTATGCTGTGTTGGTAAACACAAGGGCTGTGGGGACAACAAGCTCGATAAAGCGCCCCCTATAGTTCGATCTCCTGCCCAATACCGCTGATTGTCTGACGACTTTAACGTGTATCACGCAATAGTGATAGATGACAGCACGCCGGTACGATGCTCATCCAGATCGAAACGGGCAGAGGCGGTGGATTGAATCCACGATCAGTGAGATTTACAGCGTGAGCTTTCGCTCCACGTGCTACCGATCCACGAGCAACGAGACATCGCGGTCGAATTCGAGCTCGAGAGAAAAACAACAACAGCAAGAAAATCTCCGGTTTGAGGCATTTAGTACTAGTGTCGCCATCTCGTTTAACAAGCTGGAAATAAAATTAACAGGGTGATTTTATTTACACAAATGCGCAAATACAACAATATTTTGCTTTCTCGTCATGGTCTTAAAATTAAGATTAGAGGCAGCCCTAGTACGTACGGCCAAGCGTTTTGTCACGTTTGTCTTCTAAATAATTGTATTTTCAAAAATGCCTCAAAACGCGCTAAACACAATCAAAACGGTCATATTTCTGGATTTATTAAACATCTCCAGCACTCTAAAAGAAAAATCCAAGGGCCGTACAACCTTCATTACGTTATCATAAGTAACCCCCAAAAGAATGAATACTATCGTGCATTCCTGAAACTCAGGTTTGTGTAGCGAAATTTGCCCATTGAGTGACGAGCGGTTGAATCCCCCTTAAACCTTTATTAAATGATAGATTTTGGTTTCGTGATTGTTCAGAATTACCCTCACCCTATATATGGGCCCCTAGTGTTAGTGCGAGGACTGTTGCTCCTCATTTTTCAGCGTCGAATTTTTTTCTGTTTAATTTTTGTGACAGTATAACCTGCCGGGAACAGTCAGGCGGCGCCAGTAGAGTGAGAGTCCAAGGTTATACCCTGTCTCGATGTAACTTGGCAAAGGGTGAACGATCAGCCCCCATTGCGTGCCGACGGCTTCGATATCCGCTACGTATCCGAGCGCAACGCACACATATTGAGCATGATGCAGCGAAAAGCCTGATACTTCTTCGCACTAAAGCGCACTCCAGTGATACGTAGTGACGTCCCAATTCGCCCGCCAGGCTGCAGCTTCCGCCGTACTTGCAGCATGTTATGCGATCGAGGCTTCCTGGCCTAGCCAGTATTTCTTGCTTCAGACACATAGGCTATAGCGGCGCAACCAGAGTAATAGCTCACGTTTGAACAATGCAGCTGCCACTCCCAGGCACACCCAATGTTTCTTGCTTCATTCGCTAGATAGCGTTAAACCAACCTGCACCAGTGTCCGAACTCCTAGCCCCCAGCGATAAAAATGTGAAATAATAATCTCAAGCGCAGGCTCTTGTGAAGAGGGGCTGTGCATAAAACAAGGTTTTTGCTCTTTACAGCACTCTTGGCATTGGTGTTGTCCTTGGAGCTTTGTGACTATGCCTTTCCGACTTTCTTGCACTACGATATGTGCGAAGGTTTCTAAAAAAAAAACGGAATCTCGTAAAAAGCGCAGCCCCCACCCCCTCTCCTTTTTACGGTGTCTATGTTTATACAGCGGGAAGTTAGTCAGCTCTGAGGGCATCTGGTGTCTTCCTTGGACATGAAAGACAGTGCAGTATTGGGGAGGAGATCGAACAGTCACGCCTCTAGCGGTGCGCTTCAGCTGTGGGGACAACAAACCGTATTTTCTTGTTTGTTTTTGATCCGAGAAATTGAAGATGACGAATCGAAGGCCACTCCTCGTGCGACCAAAGCACTGGTCAGAGCGAAGCGCTCGTGCCCAGACCATGCTCGGCCAGGTTCAATTTCTTTGTTATGCTGTGTTGGTAAACACAAGGGCTGTGGGGACAACAAGCTCGATAAAGCGCCCCCTATAGTTCGATCTCCTGCCCAATACCGCTGATTGTCTGACGACTTTAACGTGTATCACGCAATAGTGATAGATGACAGCACGCCGGTACGATGCTCATCCAGATCGAAACGGGCAGAGGCGGTGGATTGAATCCACGATCAGTGAGATTTACAGCGTGAGCTTTCGCTCCACGTGCTACCGATCCACGAGCAACGAGACATCGCGGTCGAATTCGAGCTCGAGAGAAAAACAACAACAGCAAGAAAATCTCCGGTTTGAGGCATTTAGTACTAGTGTCGCCATCTCGTTTAACAAGCTGGAAATAAAATTAACAGGGTGATTTTATTTACACAAATGCGCAAATACAACAATATTTTGCTTTCTCGTCATGGTCTTAAAATTAGATTAGAGGCAGCCCTAGTACGTACGGCCAAGCGTTTTGTCACGTTTGTCTTCTAAATAATTGTATTTTCAAAAATGCCTCAAAACGCGCTAAACACAATCAAAACGGTCATATTTCTGGATTTTATTAAACATCTCCAGCACTCTAAAAGAAAAATCCAAGGGCCGTACAACCTTCATTACGTTATCATAAGTAACCCCCAAAAGAATGAATACTATCGTGCATTCCTGAAACTCAGGTTTGTGTAGCGAAATTTGCCCATTGAGTGACGAGCGGTTGAATCCCCCTTAAACCTTTATTAAATGATAGATTTTGGTTTCGTGATTGTTCAGAATTACCCTCACCCTATATATGGGCCCCTAGTGTTAGTGCGAGGACTGTTGCTCTCATTTTTCAGCGTCGAATTTTTTTTCTGTTTAATTTTTTGTGACAGTATAACCTGCCGGGAACAGTCAGGCGGCGCCAGTAGAGTGAGAGTCCAAGGTTATACCCTGTCTCGATGTAACTTGGCAAAGGGTGAACGATCAGCCCCCATTGCGTGCCGACGGCTTCGATATCCGCTACGTATCCGAGCGCAACGCACACATATTGGAGCATGATGCAGCGAAAAGCCTGATACTTCTTCGCACTAAAGCGCACTCCAGTGATACGTAGTGACGTCCCAATTCGCCCGCCAGGCTGCAGCTTCCGCCGTACTTGCAGCATGTTATGCGATCGAGGCTTCCTGGCCTAGCCAGTATTTCTTGCTTCAGACACATAGGCTATAGCGGCGCAACCAGAGTAATAGCTCACGTTTGAACAATGCAGCTGCCACTCCCAGGCACACCCAATGTTTCTTGCTTCATTCGCTAGATAGCGTTAAACCAACCTGCACCAGTGTCCGAACTCCTAGCCCCCAGCGATAAAAATGTGAAATAATAATCTCAAGCGCAGGCTCTTGTGAAGAGGGGCTGTGCATAAAACAAGGTTTTTGCTCTTTACAGCACTCTTGGCATTGGTGTTGTCCTTGGAGCTTTGTGACTATGCCTTTCCGACTTTCTTGCACTACGATATGTGCGAAGGTTTCTAAAAAAAAACGGAATCTCGTAAAAAGCGCAGCCCCCACCCCCTCTCCTTTTTACGGTGTCATCGCATCAGGCATCAGCATAAACAAACATGGCGGCGCCCATGGAACAGAGCAGACTACTGGGCTATAGCTGTCCTTGTGTTGTCTGGCCTTCACGCGTTGATAATGCAGTGCTACCTAAAAAAAAAAAACGGGGGGAGTTGTGTGCTGTGAGGAAGCTTTTGAAGTTGGTTGGCCGCAAGTACGACGACAGTAAAACAGTGAGTCACGACGGCCGTATTTCTGTAAATGAAGCCTGCTCTGTTTTCAAAAATGACAATACAGCTTTACCCGTTTTATCGTAACAGCGCCTCGCTAATTTTTGCGTCCGTGCCGCCGAGCTCACCCTGCTTCGTTATTTGGGGGGGGGGGGGGGGGGGGGGGGGGGGGAGTAATTCATGCCATTGGAAACCCCCCCCCCCCCCCCCAAAAATAAAATTCTGGGTATACGCCATTGTCCGCATTCTTGGGTAGTTCCACGTGCCACCGCTTCATGACGAAAAAGTGCCGCCGTAGCCAGGCTACACAGGCTACCGGTGCATTTCTGCTCGAAGGGGCGTGGCGTGAAGCGTCTCAAGTGTTGTGCGCGAGCGCGCGAAGCACGAGAGCGTCTCGTACTACGTGTGCTCATGCAGGAGGCACTTCTACGCGTGGTGCCATTGTGCGCCGCCCGATGGCACCATGCAGGAGCAGGGTACCGGTAGGTACCGGTAAAGCCCCTTCATGTTTCAAAAGTAGGGCAATGTTCGTCGATGCACGAGGCACGTGCAACGTGCAGCCCTTGGGAAGATCATGGCGGCACAGCGCAGCACTGAGCTAGATTTCAGACGCCATGAATTTCCCAGAAGTGGCTCGCGGCACATGCCTCGAGCATTTCTACAACAATATGGATGGCGCCACTTTTCCCAGGATAGAGGGGCTTTAGGTACCGGTAGGTATAGAGTGTCTTCATACACACGCGCGCTTTTGCTTGAGTAGTGACATCTCAGCCATTTTTTTCTGCCCAATCGTTTTTTTATGCATTTTGACGTGCGCGCAATCTGGTGTCACTCAGCTCGAGCGCGTAGCTTTGGCTAATGCATAGACGCCATTTTACCGCCCAAGTCACGCACCGAGTGCGCCGGAGCGTCACGCGCTGGCACATTCAGGGCAACAATGGATGTCTTTACCCTGAAACAGACAGACACGTAGGCACCCTAGGTACCGGTGCCACCGGCGTCATGAACAAGTGGCATGCTATCGATTTTCTGTTCGGCACACCTCCCCTTGTAGCCACCATAATGGCTTCTGAAATCTAGCTCAGTGCTGCGCTGTGCCGCCATGATCTTCCCAAGGACTGCACGTGCCTCGTGCATAGACGCACCTTGCGCTACTTGGAAAACATGAAGGGCAGGGGCTTTTCTAAATCTCTCGAGGCGGCATCTGTGTACGTGCGAAACACTGGCGCGTGTTAACCCGCCAGCGGCGCGCGCATTTGTGGCGTGCGTAAAAAAGGCCAATCAGGGGCCCCGGATTCGCCCCATGTTTACTCCTTGAGAAAGCGGCTATAAGCGTCCCGGTTCCTTGGTCCCGTCGTCACTGCGGGTGCACCACGATTCTTCGCATGCACCACCTTTGTTCCCAGGCCAAGGTCGACCGCTTTCCGAAGTTAAAATTGTGACCTCGTCGTTCAACATTCATGAACAAGTTCAGTCTTTTACCCTGTGGCACGCGTGGCTTTCGCTGTCGCCACGTCTCGCTTATGTCTTCTGAGACGACACATAGAACCGTTGTGTAGCATTTCCAGAGTGACCCATCGACCTGCATGAACTTCCCGTTTCCGCCACAAATTGCTATTTTTGTTAGGTCAAGTCAGTGCCGTTTTTGTATATATATAAAGAAACAAGAAAGTTCAAACTCTGAATATCGGAAAATTGAGAATTTAAAATAAGCTCGGAAAAACAAGCGTAAATCATTTCTGAACATGAAATCATTGCGCAAACGAGCTGGTGAAGACTTGACGTAACGCAACCTCCAGATTGCAGATAGGCAAAGGATGATACACACACACTCGCGCGCGCATACACACACACCCACACGCACACACACACACACACACACACAGAGAGAGACAGAGTTGACGAGTCTGGTGCATGCTATGCTTGCCTTCCATAGCGACGAACATTCGCGTGCTGGGCTCCAACGTTTCCAAACATTGGAATGGCATATCTACTCCGTTTCACTTTAGGTGTGAGCGTGACAGAAGCTACAAGCGCGAGCTCCGGGCTTTCAGTGTCCCTGCCAAGCACGCGCGCTCGTGCAGTGTGTTCAGGGCCACATGCTCGCGCTTGTAGCCTCGGCCTCGCTTGGGAGGATCTTTTGAGTTGTCCCGCCTTCAGCGCGGGATTCCTGCCTTTAAACAACGTTGTTTGAAGGCAGGATTCCAATTTCACCGTTTATTTAAGAAGATCTGCTTCCGATTCTAAGCTCTTCCAACCACCAAATAAAGTGCATATACTTACTCCATCCAAGTTACGTCATACGACTAATAAATAAAACAGCTAAAGCAAAAACGGTCGACGAAAGCGCGACAAGGGCTACACCGAAGCGCCCTGCACTGAAAGAATCCCGGACAAAAGCTCACCGCACAGAAACTCACAGTATTCACAAGCCCAGACAAAAGCTTACAACTCTTACTCGTGAACCAGGTAAAAAGGCTCACCTGAATAAATTGTGTCTTTTACATGACATCAAGTAATATGAGAAGTGCCCCAAAAAAACATCTGAATCAATGAAAGAGGATGCGTGACTAGCGCAAGGTTCAGACAGATTCACGAAACGATCTTACGCCAAAAACATGCGTAAGACTTAAGAACAAATTCGTATTCACGAAACGAAATTTTCGTAAGTTTTGCGCAGGTTACGACGAAATCCTACGACAGCTCCGAAGCCGTCTTGCGCACTTCTTACGATCAAATCAGCATGGCCGACAGCGTCGCGGTCGCGACGACCAACGGACGTTTATATTTCTACGTGCGCTTCTCACGCGTCCTGACTTCAAGCAGCAAGAAAAACGTAAAATTACTTGAAACAGACCACGACGAACAAGAACGCTGGATCCACAAACACCCGGGAAAAGCTGACCAAGCGAGCTCGGCAGATAGGCCTAGCAGGCACTCTCGGCTCAGCGGTGCCGGTGGTGCTCTGACGGCGGTGGCAATCTGTTCGTCGAACGACGTTTCATGGACAAATCGTTTCGTCGACACTGCGATGTTTCATCGACAGATCGTTTCATGGAAACGAGTACCCGCTCGTTTCATCGACAGACGTTGCGACGTTTCGTCGACAGCTCGCTCCGCCAGCTGCACCAGCTGCACTGGCTGCACCTCCTTGTGGCCTCTGCGCCTGCGCCGCGCGCGGCCTTATTGGCCTTATCAGTGTTGCCAACTCCTTTATGAAATTCCCGCTAGACACATGCCCGAAAACGGCTAGATTTGGAGTAAAAAAGCTAGATATTAAATGTGGTAAAAAAACTGTTTTTCTTTTATTTTCATAACGAGGTTACATTGAATAGAATACGACACACCGACTGGTTTCGAAGCAAATAAATCATCAGCTATCACATTTTCATGACACGATATGCACAAGCAGTCTTCTTGATGTTCACATGTCTACTAGGGGTGTCGCGAACCGGCCGAGGTTCGAGTTCGACCAGGTTCGACTTTTTCGAACTTTTAGTGGAAATTTCGACGCTAGTGGCGGATAGTGTGGGTCGGGTAGGTTGGGTAGATATGTTTTTGGAGCGGGTGAGGTCACTGGAATGCGAGGCCGAGTAACGTTTGGAACACGACTCGTACCAGATTTTTAAAGAAAAGTATTTCAAATAGCTATTTAAAAAAAAAAAGCTAGAAAACCCGCTAGATTTTATACAAACAAGCTAGAATTTCCCGCTAGCCGCTAGACCATATTTTTGCCAGCTAGACGACCACCAAAAAAGGCTAAATCTAGCGGGAAAAAAGCTAAGTTGGCAACACTGGGCCTTATGCTGAATGGATGGACGCGGTCGTGAACCAGTGCGCAGCCATCTTGCCTCACCGACTTAAACTATCTCAATTTCTTTTTCAGCTTATTTTTTCTTTCCTTTTTTTTTTTTTTTTTTTTTTTAGGCCACCGATCGCACCGATGTCGGAACTTACGATTTGTATGGTTTCGCTCGAGTCTTCGCCCGAACATTTGGGGAAGCGTTGTCAAAGCAGGAAAGTTTTGTTCTCGACCACTGTCCTTTCTTAAATTAGATTTTTGAAAAGAATAAACAATTAACACTGGGCCTACACAACCACATGAAAGATGTGGTTGTGTTGTCCCAGTGTTAATTGCTTATTCTTTCTTCATCCATCACTTGAACCAACACGCTCTTCTCCCAAGCAGATTCTTAAAACATTCAACGATATGCGCTGCTCTTGAGGGTTACGCTTTCGGCAGCATACGTGATCGAGGTGTCTGTACGTCATCGAATGCAACCCTTCGCGGGCAGGCCGCCGGCACTCCGACTGTTTCGGCGAAGTGGCAGGGTCGTTTCCAGAGCAAGTGTCTTACCGCGCGTTGCGTCTTTTGGTAGAATCCTCAAGAGCCTCCTGAACATAGCATAAAAAATAGTCGTCACGTCAAAACACTAAAGCTCTAAAAAAATGAAGAAAAAAAAGAAACGAAGCCTGTTTGCGGTGCACACAGCCATTCTATCATTGAAAATGGCATAAAATCGGTTTTTAAGCTAATTGGCATCAGGTCTCAGCCGCTAGCAATAAACTTTGGAGGAGATTGAGCATTCGGTTACGCGTTTTACTTTTACGGTGATAAAGCACGGTTCTTTTTTCCTCCAAACACCGGGTATTCAAGTATTGTACTTAGCAGACCGCATGCGAGTTTTCGACTTTAGCATATTTAGCTTCTGGATATTAAATAACACAATAGTTCTGCATATGTTACGTCTGCACTGACATTTTGCGTGCACATAAACCAATAAGAACATTAGATTTGGAAGCCGTATTTTTGTGCAAAGAGCTCGGTCACGAACTTGCTCTGATATCTGTCTGCTAACATCAGTAAAAAACACACAAAAAAAAAAAAAACACAATTGAATGTCGCGTATGAGGACCAGTCGGCATGCTGTCGACATATCTCGTCTAGTGGTACTACCGCCTCCAAGGAATTGCATGTGGCGGCTGCTCGAGAGAAGCTATATATAATGCATTAAGTTACACATTTGATATCAACTATGGTTTACTTTGTGTAGTGAGACAAAGCATTGCAATATAGCGTTTTCTAGGTTTACTTGCGGGCACCGTGCTCGCGGGAGTGCGAGTGTCATTGTTTTTCGTGATTTTGTTTTTTGCTTCTATTTGACACTGTTTACAGCCCCCTTCTTATGTAATGTCATTTTCAAACAGCCCTTAAACGATGAAACGAGTGCCACTAAACAGTTTTTTCGCGTATAAGTCGCAGTAGCCAGTAAAACACTGCATCACATTTCCTTTTGAATAATTGAAGGTAATGTATTTGATTAATTTAAATTCAACTATTAGGGTGGTAATGTAGCAATAAAAGACTGCAAGCTGTATTTTTGTTTAAAAATAACCAATATGAAAAAACAAATCTGTGTCCACGCTCTTTTCCGCAACCCACCATTGGATCGAAGTTTAGTTTTGCGCCTACGCATATTTTTCTCCACTACTTTTCTTCTTCCAATAACTTTCAGTTCCATAAACGGGCATCGGAACTTCCAAATATCCGAATAGACAGCGCGCGAAGCCGCAAATAAAAAAAAAAAAAAAAAAAAAAAAAACGTGTCGACGAAACGTTTTAGGGAAGTGCTGTCCACGAAACGATTTTCGACGAAACGTCACAGTGTCGACGAAAGGTGTGTCCATGAAACGTGTGTCCACGAAAAGTTGTCCACGAAACGTAATTCTGACGGTCCTTGGCCAAGACCGTCTGCCCACGACCGGCTGGCGTGCTGAATGGAATATGCCCGCGCGACCCTTGTGAACCCTTCCCGTATCGCTGACCTCAATTTTAGATTAAGAGGTCAGTCTCTTCCTCTTGTCATCTCCTAGTTTTCTGAGGCAGCGGTGACGAACGCTGTCGTCGAAAAGGGGCTCTCATCGATTCTATCTCTTTGTTTTGTGTGATATAGAGCTCAAATAAACGCCGTATGGATTACCTTCGCCACACGGTATTGTTATTAGTATTCCATTTTCATTCTGACACGACTGCACCTCACTGTCGATCGCTATAACAGTTCGTGGGTCGCAATGCCGGTCCAACGTTTCTTTGCCGGTGTCACGTCAGCATCGAGTTGCAATCGTAAAGGATCGGTCCCGAAGCGCTTATCAATTCGCGGTCCAACAGCGCGAATCCAGCACTTCGATCAAACGCGTGCGTCCGCGCCGAGTGTACACAGGTATTTACGTGGCTCTTGCTGACACTCTCGTAGTTCAAACGTATTTTCTTTAACGTCGACTCGCTCCTGCATCTCCGAAACCGCGAAAAACGCCGCGGCGATTTGTTTCCATCTACGTCGCTTTGCAAACGACTGGCACGGGCCGTTTTTTTACCAACTATGACGATTGCGTTGACTTCGGAGAACGAGCTGGGAGCATACTCCGGAGGAGTACGCGAAGTGAAGTGGTGAAGACAGTGAAGATGTCAAGAAATATTTTGACTATACTTCGTTTCACCTTATGTGCGAGCGAAGGCAAAGCCTGAAGCGCGAGCACGAAAGCTCCGTGCGTTCAGGCTTTGCTCGAGCCTGCTCGAGCGCGCGAGCTGGGGAGAAACGCAAAAAGCGCTGGTCTCGCGCTTCTAGCTTTGGCTTCGCTCGCAGATAAGGTGAAACGAAGTATAAAACCGAACATGACGTCAAACTACTACCACTACTACTCTGCTACTTCACTCTGCCCCGTATCGACCTCCAAAAAAGGCAACCACCAGGTGTGGGCACTGCGCAAGCGCAGAAACCAGATGCGCGTGAGGTGAAGCTTCTGCGCATGCGCAGTGGCGACAACAGCGCCACCGCAGAGGTGTGACGTCAAAGCCGTGTTTTGAGACAGGGGCCGTGTTCCAAATCTTACCCAAATGGATCAGAGTTGCTCCGGCGGGTCGTGTCACGTGACAACACAGATTAAAAAACGCTGGACGGGGGTAGGTTTTAGAACGCCAAGGTACAAAACCTTTACCCTAGAGCAGACTTGGACGTAGTTCAACTACTCTACTCAAACTACTGTAGTTTAACTACTTTTCCGAGTAACTTGGTAACTTTCAATTACAACCTTATTTGGGTAATTAGTAGTTTAATTTAACTACTTTTTTCCGGTAACTTCTACTCAAATTACTAACTACTTTCGAGATTTAGTGCTAATTTTGCTCACCACAAAAGTTTTAGTGCTGAAATAAATAAGACGCCGGCAGATGAAGTGGTATTCCCGAACAAGGGTCCCCCTCACATTCCGTTCCCACGCACTTATACTCGGCAGCCGTAGAAACTGCATCACAGGCGTCCTTGGGCCAAGGTGGCGACGAGCAGCCAAAACACCGGCGCACACAAACGCAGGAAGAGATGCTTAACAAGCCTTGCTCGGGTATTGACCTAATCCGGTAATGCACGCAGCCGCCTCGCCTCCAGCTGCAACCGTGAAAGACGGGGACACTCCAAGGGTTGTTGTTGTTTTCACGTTGTCTGCCTTTAGTGAGTTCTGCCTCAAGCGGTTTGGGGGTTCCTGGGTATGCGCCACTGGAATGACCTCGCAGCTGGACGCCTGTTCCCATGGTCGCCTAGTCGTCAGCGCATACTCCCTTGCAAAGCCGGGCTCCCCCGCGCACAAACGCAGACACGAATAATCCGTTCATGGGAGCACGTTCCCGCTTCCAGCTGCAACTGTACGAGCGACGATGCTTGTTCACGTAATCATTCGCGTCCTTCCGACCTTCCACGCCAGGGAGACCTCCTTTTTGTTTAAAACGATTTACTTGTCGGGCGTGTCAGGTGCGTCAGGATACCCTAGGCGCCGGCGAGGATTGCGAGTCACCCTTGGGAGATCCTTTTGTTGGACCCGGCGTCAGCGGCGAAGTATACCTACTTAGTTTCATCTTCTGTTAAACCAAAACATTTCTTTTTCAGCAGCGTAGCACTAGCACTGCAACGAGACGCGCAGTTGTCCGCATGATCTCAAAAAATTCTGCGACAAGAACTTTGAAAGTCCATTGCTTCTGCGAGCAAATAAACTATTTTGGTGAAAACGCAAGCAATAAAATGAATGCATTTATTTAGGCTCGCAGGGTTTTTCACGGATCAAAACTGCTGTTCATTTTGCTACCACAAAAATATGAAAAAAGTAACTTCGAAAGTAACTTCAAAGTAACTCGCTACTTTTTTACAGTAGTTAGTAGTTTACTCAATTATTATTACAAATGCGTAATTTCTACTCTACTCCAATTACTTTTGGCGTCGCTACTCAGTAACTTAACTTAACTACCTTTTTTGAGTAATTTGTACATGTCTGCCCTAGAGTAAGATCGAGTAAATTTTGGAACACGGCCAGGGGGGGTCAGCAAAAGTCAGAAGCCTTCTGATAGGTGGCGCAAACTACCACCTATGACAAAAAAAGAATGCACTAAAATTATTGTGCATTTATCCACCCAGTAACATTGACCGTTTCCGCGGCAGTGAGGAGGGCCGCAGTGTCCGCAGGGTTCTGTGAGGTCCTGTCATGTCAGCCTCAATTTGCTTTAAAGAAAACTTCAGCTCGGAAAAGGCAAAGGGTAAATAAATACAATCCATTGTACTCAATTTCCACCCGTGTCAACTCAATTCGACCTTTGCTGACTTTCAGGCGCCTTAGAAGACATTTTGGCCGCGTTCGAACACCCCGAGAACTACGCCAGAGTTCAAAACGCTAAAGATGTGGCAGGGAACGACATGCTCAAACACATGCAAGTTGTTTTCCCGCTTCTCACGCAAATCAAGATGGAAGTAATCGAGAACTACGGCTTCACGCCTGACGGGGAAGGTAAGCGGAAGGGAGTCTCTTGGAATGCGTCTTGCATGCGCTCGTTGCCTTCACTCGTGCTTAACGCGAACACATCTTGGATTTAGGTGTTCTGCAATTCGCCCAACTCATCAGGCAGCTCGAAAGAGAACACCCAGATGTGGCGAGGCTGAATGCTGAGCTGCGGGCTCAGTTCATTCCGCCGATGGTGCCGCCATCATTACCGGACCATTGAGAACTCTGCCTTCACTCGGTGCTTGACGTCTTTCCGTCGCTGTGTGGTTTTAGTGCCAAGTGCGTTGTTCAGAATTACGATATACTATCGTTCCACGTTTTGACGAGCTCTCGGACAATGTGTGCATACTAATGAATGTGTAACTTGTTGACAATAAAAATAAAAACCTTTCGATTTGTGCAACTTTTGTTCGTGCAAGTTAGTGGGTATGTGAACTGTAAGCACACTGATGTCAAAAGCCCCTTGCACTCGGAAAAAGATTAGCTCTTTGTGCCACTATAGGCATGCAAATTTTTCCACTATAGGGCATTTTCACACGACAGCTCGTAGCAACCAAATGGTGGACGAAATTACGTCAGTGGAAACGCCCTATACTTGTTGGCGATATGTCATTTCTGGTGCGCAGAGCAGGCCACCAAATGCAACTTCCTGCAAAATATTTTGCTGCACACAAACCCCCAATTAATCGGGGAAGCCACAATGACTGGAGTCATTCGAATGCTTGGAGGTTTCACAACCCGCACCCTATACTTCGTTTCAGCTCTTAGACACAGCCGATGCTACAAGCGCGAGCTTCGGGCTTTCAGCGTTTCTCTCAAGCATGCGCGCTCGTGCAGTGCAAGCACTGTTCGGGACCACATGCTCGCGCTTGTAGCATCGGCTGCATCTGGACCTAAGCTGAAACGAAGTATAGAGATGTTTGTACTAGAACGCTGGCGGACACAGCTAACACTCCGTGTACAAGCACTCTACCAGGAATCCACACTAGAGATCTGTGCAAGCTCAGGCAACCCCGAAAACCCAAACCCAACCCAGCTGTCCCATCGAGTTCGGGCCCATTTTTTTTTTTTTCAGCTCCATCGGGCTCTGGTTGGGCCGGGATCGACGTGTCTGGACCCAACGGCCCAAACCTGTATAACTAGGAAATTGACTTTAGAAACTGCAGTAATCCCTCGTAATATCTTTGAACGTGCAAAAAAGTCGCGGAAACCGAGTGCAAGCAACAACGCTGAAAATAAAGGCACCAATAATGCGTCGCGAGCGTCGTTTCAATAAACTTCCCCATTTACAAATTTTATTTTTCCAAAAACAAAAATAAGCTGCTGCGTTGCTCATCTCCCTTGTATTTGCCAAAAGTTGCAAAATTTCATAAGTGAATCCAGTCTTCAGATATCCACGCAATGATAATAGACAGGGTTTCCAAATACAATATGGCTTTGTTTACATTTTTGCTAGCAAATATAAATTTAAACAAAATAAAATTTTGTTAAATTTGCTGTAAATTGTGCTACTATGTGAAACAAAGGTAGAGCTTACATCTAAAAAAAACTTGGCAGAACATGAGAAGCATTTCCACACCGTCGTGGCTAAAGCACCCAGGCTAGCAGTGGTAGTACACCGGCTAAATTTCTTGTATACAGTGGAGACACCAAGACGCCCATTGGTGCTAACTTGTCGCATGTTGTTTCTAACATCAGCCAAAGACTGAAAATTGTCAGGTGCTAACTTGTCGCGTGTTGTTTCTAACATCAGCCAAAGACTGAAAATTGTCAAACTTTTAACCTTTCTTCTAAACCTATGCACGCTGTTACTAAATGCAATGAAAGAAACAAACAAACTCCTTTCTCATCAGGTTCACAACGAAGGCGTAACGGTTTCCATCTCCAACAAGCACTTCCTCGCCTTTTTATTTTTTCTACTACAGTTATTTTTGTCGATATACTTCTGGCTCAGAACATTCTAGGAGCCAGTGATAGAACACGTTCCGGCCGGTCGCAGCCCGACGTTTACAAACCATAGTCGGTCTTGGGCCAGGTTTGGGTCAGGACTTTGTCAGGCTGGGTCGGGTTGGGCCTTAAAATTCCGGCCCGATGTGATTCCTGATCCGTACATCATCCTAAATAAAATATGCTAATTGGACTGGCTAGGAGGAAGTGTCATGCATTTTTTAATACTTTCACTTGACTAAAGTTTGTGCCATGAACATCATAAATTGAACTCCACTCCCAATGAGCCACCAGTAGTGGTATGTTAACCCCTTATTGGCATTCAAACATTTTCACGAAGTGCAGTCTAACCCCATTTTTATAGCTATAATGGTCACTCCAAAATTAAGACACTATCCATCAACCATATTTTTCAAATGCACCTATATAGCACTCCAACACAAGAGATTGAATTGTGCCTAACCTTTATTTGGGTGCCAGACTTCAAAGAAAATCACTTGAGTATTCCTATGAACCACTTCAGCATTGGAACCTATTTCTGCAATATAATATTTAGCAAAGGGCCTGTACATGGCAGTTTTCACAGGTGTAAGAAACATGCATAAGAAGGGTCCTTACAGTGCTCTCGACACTTCATCAAACTCCAGGATTGCTCAAAAGTCATGGTCACAGCGTATGGCATAAAAAAGTAAAACCTATGATAACTAAAAGATATGCACAGCACTACACAAGGGCACTTTGGTGTTAGACTTGACCTTAGAACATTAATGATGGACAAAACTTTTTTTTTTTTTTTAAATAATGTCACAATGAATGGTGTTAGACTTCATCTTTAGTCGTGATGAAAAGATGACTTGGAATGCTGGAGAGGTACTTCATTCAAAGTGCAATCCTACCGCTTTCCAAACCTAACCTTTACTAGATACCTCATCTTTATCTGGTTTGTGTTGTAAACTATGTACTCATTGTAATGGAGGTTTGTGCAGTGAGCTAGTGCACTCTTCACCAGCTTCCCACATGGAACCACCACACCATCTGGCCTGTAAGAGAAAAAGAAACCATCAATCTCTTGGAAAGCAAAGCAAGAAGCTTAATTTTGACCATTACGATGCTGCAGAAATATCCTATTGTGCTAGTTCACCATGCAGGGATCACACTAAGATGGACCAAAACTGTAAATGTGCGTGGATAAAATTGAATTGTTTGAAGCTGTTGGAAACACCGACACCAGTTTCTCCCTCCCCCAACACACATAATAAAGTTTTAGAACAGCACACTGCAACGCTTTGGGTCGACCGAGCAGCTTGGGGCATAGCACTGCGAAAGTGCAGAACCCGTCGCGCTTTGCGTTTTAGGGTTAGGTTGAGTGCGCACAATATTTTTGAGAAATAGTGGAGGTACGTATTCAAGCTCGCCTTAAAGTGAGCTTTCGTCGCTTTCACAGCCGGGATGGCCAAACGAGCCAAAGTTATCAAAAGCCAAAAAAAAACAACAGCATCTGCTCCATTTTTGGCAAACAATTTGCAAAAACAACAGGTTGTTTTGATTTTACTGTACCCATTATTTGTACAGCAAGCAACAAGAAGTGTTAACCCTTTCGCTTCCGCCATCTCATCGCCCTGGACCGCGCAGTAGTCCATGCCCCTTTCTATCAGACTGATGCCACCTAGAGTCACTGAGTGTTCCCAGAGTACCATAAAACTTTCAGGCTCAATGGCGCCAATTCTCTTTTTTTTCTTTGTTTTTTTTTACTGAGGTCAACATTGACATTCATTATGAACGGCGGCATCAGAATTTCCGACAGACTCTTAACCCTCAAAAGTTCTGGAAGCGTTTCTCGTCAATGTCAGCGTTTAGAAAGCATGTTTTTGTGTAAAAACAAACTGAAAAAGCCCTTGTTGTAGGAACTTTTATTGGAGATTAGTACAGAATTGCAGGAGCGTGATGTTTTCATAAAATTTTAATGGAGGCTTTGCGGCACAATATTGTTTTCATACAACCATGTCTCACCGGTGATTTCAGGTAGCACGTCCCGACCTGGATGCGTCTTAACTTTGGTGATAATTCGCGGTGTGTTTGCTTGGGAGACAAAGGGTTGGCACCCCTGAAACCCTTTCCACTGTATCTGTGTCGGCACCAAAATGGCCGACGAAAGCTAAACTAGAACAGTCAGAGCGGACGCTATCGAATGCGATGCTCTGGCAACATCCAGTGACTCTAGTACCACCCATGGAGCCTAAAGGCTCGTTCACACTCTTGCGACCGAGTAAGACCGAGAGAGACCAGACCGGTTTTTAAGCCTCTTGCGATGTCTTGGGACCAGCTCCGCTGCAGCGCATCCGGTCCTAAGACGTCGCAAGACGCTTAAAAACCGGTCTGGTCTCTCTCGGTCGTACTCGGTTGCAAGAGTGTGAACGGGCTTTAAGAAGCTTCTTATTTTTTTAAGCACGTGTTATCGAGGATAATTTTTGTCTTAAATTAATGCTGCACAGGGGGCTTACACTTCCAGAGGTTTACAGGTATAACTTCAACTACAAAGTACAGAGACATGTAAGAATCCATCAGATTCCTCACACGGCTCTTGCTCCTTGGACCATTTGCTTTGCTGACGTGGTGCTGCCTTGGCGGATTCTGCTTCATATTATTGTTGGGAATTTTCCCAAGAAAAATGTGACTATTCAGCAGCCTCTTGATGCATTGGTGGCGCACCCACTGTCATATTTATGCCTTGTCTGTGTTCCAGAAAGATAGCCCTTTCAAGGGCAGTCTTTCCGGATGGCCCTCAACAAGGTTAAATTTTTTAACTTTGTAACTGGCTAGCCTTCCCGACAGTTGGCTTTCCACAGGGTATATCGCTGTCGCAAACAGTTATATCCACCACACAGACCATCGTGTATCATTTGGCATATACTCAAAAATCAAACTGCCGTGGAGCATTGAAAAGCAAATTGTTGTGTGTATGTCTATACAGCAGGAAGTTAGTCTGCCTCAGTGGGCGTCTGGTGTGTCAGCTGTACATGAGCAATTTAGCCAGTGCGGTACAACCGCTAGCCTGGGGTCTTTAACGTGCATCACGCAATAGTGATACACGACCGCACGCCGGTACGATGCTCATCCAGATCGAAACGGGCAGGGGTGGGGATTGAACCCAGGATCCCTGGGTTCTGCAGCGTGAGCTTTCGCTCCACGTGCTCCGAGCTGGTGTGCGGTAGCCCGTTCGGCCACCGATCCCCCCGGAGCATTTAAAGCCGACGGTGCAGAATCGGTCGCAGTTTCTTAGTTCAACACTTCATCTTCTTCGTGCTTCCAACACTCGCTGCCGCTGACGTTGATAATAAAGTTTTGAATTGTCAATCCTCATCTTCATTGCTGACAAACACAAAGATCAACGATTTCACCACTGCAGTCTTCTACTCTTCTGGGATGCCATGTTCTTGTTAAGAAAAAAAACCACAAACTTTTCTCTTTTTTTTTTTTCACCCTTAAATGTGCATAAAAATTGGGAAGACCAGGTACTATCTAATGCGAAAGTACTAACCAAAACACAAATGGTGTATACAAAAGTTTGCAATCTCTTGGCACAATTGGAAAATAAATGTTTCAATGCAGATTGCTGCCTTTTTAGCCTTCACCACGGCAGCCGGTAGATCGCCGGCTTTGGAAGCAAATGGGTTAACCGAAACTGTTTTAAATTTTCTTATGATTTTCACTTTAAAAGATTTTGCTTGTTTTGATTGGCGCTGCAAGCAAGAAACGAGCATGCTGCACTGCATTGTGAAAACCCCCTTCTACAAGCCAGCGACACGTGCAATCACTGCGCTTGAGTCCGCCGTTGTCTTCCTGGGGGGCCTCCGAGCTCTCGTAATCAGTTCACCCAAAACACCATTGTTGTTAATTCCCTTTACAGGGTATTAATGTCAAAAACAAGAAGTGTCACAAGCAGCCAACCTCGAATTTGCAAATGTTGCTGTATATGCAGCATCGTTTAAAAACTGAGTACTCACAAGATCACTTTTTCCCTCTCGTCCGGGATGTTGCGGCCCTGACCCATCACACTGTTGTAGCCATGAATCCGTATTGTTACGTTGCTATCGGCATTCACCAGTTTCTTCATGTTCCCCAAGGAAACCTGTTGAAAAAAGGGAAGAATGATTCAAAGGTGCGACATCCTCAGCATTATATTCGGTGTTAGGAAGCTCATGTAATATTGCTTTTATCTGTTGCGAACTCTCTAAACATTTATAAAAAAAGAAGGGAAAAGTGTTTCCTGTGATTTCAGATAAACCTTTAGATAACTGGCAACCACGATTTTAAGCCACAATATGGGTGAGTGTCGTTACTCTGAAGCGTAGCTTATTTAGTGGCACTAGGGTCACTTATCTGTGGGCGGGGCTTAGAACAGGTTGTGACCTCCAGCTAAGATGTGTATTGCGGCGTAAATGTAGTGCAAATATTTCTTGCCTAGCAACAATTTGCACTAATGGCATACTCGCACAGAAAGAATTCTCCAAATGGAAAAGTGAGTTTAGAGCTGCGAGAAAGAAAGCCACAAAAAGGAGGTTTTCCCCCTCCCACCCCGGGAAAATTCTAACCTGGCACGGAATGAATGCAGATGCGTGGGAGAGTGGAAATTGGATAAATTGAGAAGAAAGAACAAAATTCCAAACGTTCCCGAACCAGGACACCAAGATTGTGAGCCCGAACCACTGCACCAAGGGGGAGACTTGTGAAGCAATGGTTATTAAATGCGATAATATTCCTTTCGCCAACCGACGACACAAAACATGTAAGTACCGCGGGCAGGTAGCTTTGACTTTTGCTCGCATTGCAAGAGGGCTTGTGCAGCCATTTGTGTGTGACTGCCACTGTGCAGAGATTCCACAGCTTCCAACAGCTTCTACAGCTTCGAAAGGGGTCTATGATAGAAGTCATAGATTTGCTAGAAGGGCTCCGGTCATCTTCAGAATGCCTCGCGCAAGAGAAACGAGCAGACCGAAGAGGACATCGCCGAACTGTGAACAGAAGCGGCAGCCTACTGAGGCTCTGCATGTTCATCGTGCCAATGAGACGCCGGAAAAGAGAGAACAGCATTTGGCTATGGACAGAGAAGCAAGGTGGGCTTGGTCTGCTATGACTGAGGGTTGAGTGAGGGAATGAGGTTCGTCTAAATGTAATCAGCGGAATATGTCCTCCATAGAAGAAGGCTAGTTCATCAACTTTCGACGTAGTCTGCAGCAAAGCGTAGCAGAAACGCAGTACCAATTTTTTTAACAGCTGTTAGGGATCCCTGGCACGCATGCAAACTGCTGACACAAGTATCAACTGCCGCATTGCCAACTGTAAAGCGACTTGTTAGAGATTGCGAAATCTTTTTTGCATGGATGGAAAATGATGAAATTGCATGAAATAATATTCCTAAATCAAGAAGCAGCGCCGTGGGATGAGAGTTTGCTGTGTGTGCGATATGGGTTCCTGTATCGCGAGTTTGTAGTGGGTGCCAGTGTGTTCATCGCTCATTTTCGTACAAAATTGTGCAGTCTTTTCCCAAAGATTGCTCATCTGATACCTTTTTCCGTTCATCTCTTAACTGTGGGTGGGTGTTTATCTGGGATCTTGTGGTATGTTAATTTTTTTCAACACTAGCCATAGTGGCTATGGGTCCAAACAATTGTTGTGTAAATGAATGAATGATTTGAAAATAAGTCAAGCACTGCCAAAATATGGGCAGTGCTTGAAATGCGTATAAAAATAATACAGACCTAACTAGCTAGTTTCATTACGCCACCGCCGCCATGCATAGAAGGAACTTTATCTTTCTGCGCACTTTTGAATCTTGCTGCACGTCTGCGTGAGCAGAGCACGAGACGGTGCAAGCTATCTCATGCACTGCTGCCTGCCTCCCGTGGACTAAAGTTATGGCGGTGGCGTGCATGTGTGGAACACTTAGCGAGATTGGTCTATTGTCATACGCATGTATGCATGTTCAAGCAAGTTTGGCTCTTTTCAGGCTTTGTTAACAGCCTCTAACGCCACTTGTGGTGAAGGTGGCATTTTTTAGTCTGGTCACAGCAGCTTCCATGGTGTACCGTAATTGTTTGTGGACTTCTCTCATTTTCCTTTTTCAGAGAAAGTTGTGCAAGTTTCCAGATGCGACGAGACTACCGAAACATGCATTCTACCTTAAAGGAGCTGTGCAACGATTTTAACGTTGAAAGAATTGGCGTTTTCTACTTTTGACATTGTTCACCTTGTCACAAAGGACAAAAAACACACCTCCTTCCTTCGAAATGTTGCGATTCCGCCGCGTAATCGCGAGGCAAAAATTAGAATATTCCTCGACCTGCAGCCGCGAGCGGCGGCCATGAGAAACATGCGGCATGACGTCAATGGGGAATCTTGTAGAAAGATAGCAAGTTGTGCGAATACCTGCTCGATAAAAGGTAACTTTTCTATAAATCTTGTCGTTCCAACATAAATATAAATGCGTCAAAAACCTGGTATCATCGACAAAACTTTTATTATACGGAGTTTCAGTGGCGCCATCTATCCTAGGTCCACAAAACCGCCAGCAGCGGAACAGCCGCCAGAAGCCGGAGGGGGAGGGGGGACAGGGTCGGACGGGTATGGCCGGACCCGGATGAGACTTTCCTCCTTTCACCATATTGTTCGAGCTGCGCCCGCCAGCACGTGGTCACGCGGTCGCGAGTGGATGAGTTCTTGCCGCTCACTGATGACTCTAAAGAGAGAGCTTCACCGGAACCCCGCGCCTTCCCCAGTGACGTCACAGCACACGCGACTCGGAAGTTAGTGAAGGAGTTGAGAGGCACCGAAAACCTCAATCTTTGTCCATTCTTAAAATAAAAACTAGGACATGCAGGCGAAAGCGGTTTCTTGTTCTTTACTTCAGAAATGTCGAGACACCAACTCCCACATTAGTTAAGCAAAGCACTGAAACTGTTGCACAGCTCCTTTAATCACAGTTAGCGGGAACACAGGACCGCATGGCTCCGAGTACTATCACTGCGCTCTGGCGGCCAGGCACACAAGTGCAGCGCATGCGCATTACACGTACGGCGCAGATATATTCTCATCGCGTTATCAGAGCGATCGTGCGTCGTCTGCTACAGCCGTGTCGTTTGCTACGCGCGGCTTATTGCATGGAAGAAACCGTGTGTAGACAGAATTGTCAGCCAAACTGATACAATGCGGATGTGAATTTTGTTTGATAAAATGGCTAATACATATCTTGTTTTTTTTATACTTTATTTTGTAAGAATGAATGAACGGTGATTCTTTCCCAGCATCCGATGCACTTGATAAATATGCGTGCCCTTGCACGGCTGTCAGAACTATTGTAGCACCCTCGTCATGGCCAAAGTTCCAGAAGCGGACAGGCGGAAGATCGTCGAGCTCGCTCAAAACGGGCACTTTTACAGCGAGCCTCTGGGGCTCTTGTAAATAGGCCTCTTAAGACGGTTAACTGCGTCGTGCAAGCTTTCCATTATGAAGGCAGGATTCATGATGCACCTCGAGGACCTCCCCCAATACCGACAACAGAGGACAAGGATCACTGCATTGTAGCCACTGCCGTAAATACCTTTCTTTCGGCACGAGAAATTCGTGAGCACCTGGGATTGGACGCCTCAGACACCACAGTTCATAGCAGGTTGAGGAGCGCCGGACTGATTAGCGGCATGGCTGCGCAGAAGCCTTTACTTACAGCGTTAAACAAAGAGGTGAGATACCGCTTTGGAACTGAGCACGCGGCGTGGAAGGCGGATTACTGGGGCCGGGTCGCCTTTTCAGACGAGTGGGCATTTACTACGAGGCAGGACCAACACGTGCATCTGTGGCGAGTTCGCGGCGCACGGTAAGACTTTCTTCAATACGCCTGCTGTTATACATCCAGCAAATTGTTCTCGTTGCAGAACTTTGTCTTGTTAGTTTGCGGTCTCGCTACGCACTCGTTTCCGTTCGGCAAAACAATGTAATTTCTCAACTCTTCAAGTTTATGCGGTGCTGCTTGCAATGAATCTTTCACCAATCACTCCTATCAACATTTCTTTTTTTCTATAACACGGCGTCCTCATCAGCCTAGCTTTGACATTTTTTTCTCATTGCTCCTTTTAATGCGAGAGCATTAACTGTCTCATGGAGCGAGCCGACGTCACCAGTTTGAAGCGCAAAAACGGCACCTAGTTTTCCTAATCCCCAAAGGTCCCATTGGCTGGCGCACGGCGACGAGGCTCCCATTGGCTGCTGCGTGAATCAGTTTCAACGACCGCCGCCAGATGGCACTGCGTGTCCGTGCCGCCAGCACGCCGATAAAACTAACCGCCGCAACCCCATGCGCCCATGCCACTACGGGCCCCGCGCCGGTTAAAATGGACACGTTGGCGCGCACTCAAAGGCTTCTGCTCGTTTCGCCGCCGACCAACATGCCGTCGCCTCTATCATCCACATCGTCGGCGGTGCTTCTGCTCGTCTCGACGCCGACGAACATGGCTCTAGCATCCACATCGTCGGAGGGGCTTCTGCTCGTCTGGATACCCCATTATTTCAGGCCTACAGCCAACATGCGAACGAAGGAACTCTATAAAATTAACCCGCTGCAATTTCATCACAAAACTCTAAAACATACCCCGCAGCACAACTCGAAAACATTACTCGCGCTACAAAACTCCGCGGCGTTCCATTGGACATTCATGCTTTCGCATTCACAACTCATAAGAAGTGCTTAGGTGTCTTCCGACTTTTTTCTGTTCCTCATCTGTGTGCACTGCTAGAGTTAGTGTGCCAGTGTGCATTGCACAACTGAAGTTGGTCTTCTCCTGCAGTAAAGATCCGGCCTATGTCCAGCGCGTCGCTCACAGCGGAAGGACATGCGTCAACATTTGGGGCACAGTCTCCAAGCACGGCCCCGGTCCGCTGCACCGCATCGTTGGAAGGCTGACGTCCGCCCGCTACTGTGACGTCGTGGATACCGTCCTGATAACTTTCGCCCACAGTGGTCTTTTCCCCGACCACAACTTCATGTTTCAACAGGATCTTGCACCCGTGCACACTGCGTGCGTGGTGAAGAACCACTTGCAGCAATGTGGAATGGAGGAGCTGGCGTGGGTTCCAAAGGGAGCAGACATGAACATAATTGAGAATGTGTGGGGCCGGATAAAAGTGGCCATGGTGTCGATGCCAATTTATTCGGCCCCAGAGGACCAACTATGGGCTGCCGTTCTCACAGAATGGGAACGCTTGAAGGCAGAAACAAGTTTTGTGTCTAGCCTATGAGTCACTGCTATCAAGGATGGCAGCTATTATAGAGTTAAGCGAGGAAATGACTCGTTATTGAGCTTGTTTTGATAGATTCATTCATTTTGTAACTGCACAGGCAGCAGTTCTTCATTGATTTTTTTTTACAGCGGAGCTGTTAAGGGCTAGTTCCCTCAGGAGCGTGTCCACCAGCAAAGAAATTGTTGTGTTCTCTTTTCTGCCCCAGTCTCAGGTTTACAATCATGTTCAAAGAAATGATGACACCGAACTCTGGACAGCTACCGCCATCTATGAGCGACGGTGGCAACCAGAGAACTGGTTGCCGCCGTCGCTCATAGATGGCGGCAACCTTTCTTCGGAGGAAGAAGAGCGGGAGCGGAACGAGCGGCGATGTGCGCAGCAGCGCGAATGGTTCCGCAATTGTCGTGAGGTTGCTATCGCCTAAAGTTCCACTGCGTCGAGCGCTTCAGATTCCCTTGAGAAAGAAGAACAGATCGCTCACCTAGAAAGCCACCGCCGAGAACAGAAGCTACAGCTCCGCTGCTCTTCCTTCTTCACCAGAGCGGAAAGGCTGAAAGTTTTTCCTTTCCATATTGGTTTATCATTATAACCTAGCTTATTATGTTTTCTAAAAATATTAACATTAACACACTCAATTTATTTTATTGTGATTCTTTTTACCCTTTTTTTTACTTAAAAGCTAAAGGTTACATTTTTCTTAACCGGCACTCCTCGCATAGCCTCATCATTACGACAATTGCCTGCAGCAAGTCATTATGTTGCGCTATGTGCAAGTAACGGGGACATCTGTTCTCCGCAGCCCAAAGCACACATTCAGGTTTCAAAGGTCAAAGGGCCGGAGGTTAGAAAAGCAATAGAACACGGGTTACAAAAGCAATCGGCCACCGGTTAAAGCAATGGGCCATGGGTTATAAAAGCAAATTATCACAAGTTAGAAAAGCAAATGGCCACCAGTCAGAAAAGCATCTATTGAAGGTTGGGCCACGTTAATAATGCAGAGGCTTCGGCCGACACTGCATCTTGTGGCAACAGGTCGAGCCGGCACTAAACTGTGCGGGATTCAGATTCGATCACGCTGGCGTTGATTGACACTAGAGAGAGCTAAAAAAAAAAAAAAAAAAACTAAATTGCTTATTTGCTTTAACACATATGGCAACTAAACAATGGTCGGCAGAGGCCCTGTGAATATACTGATCTTTTCGCTAGCACCGGCACCACGCGCGTACCAGACGATTCAAAGCAGACAACGCATGATCGCTCCGATGACGCAATGAAGATATATCCTTGCCGTATGCGTAATGCGTATGCGCTGCAGTTGCGCGCCGGGCCACCAGAGCGCTCTGATAGTACTTGGAGCCACGTGCCCCTGTGTTCCCGCTAACTGTGATTAAGGTAGTACATAAACTCGCATTCAAGCACTGACGCACACAGACACACATGTACATGCACAAATGTTGAGACGGACAGGAAAGACAGTATCTTGTAGAGCAGCCGAGGTTCTAGTACCTCGCAGAGTGCCAGGATTCCTTCTTGGACCTTCGAATTCGGCCAGCAGTAGTTTGCGCTTTTGCTTACGCAGTCAGCAAAGTAGACCCCCTTGTCGAACATGTAGCCATTCGAAGGCACGTGTGAGGGCGCAATGCGCAGGCCCTCGCTCAGGATGCCCGCCCAGTTGGAGGCCCGTGAGCCATGCCAAAGGAGCATGCGTGGCTCCAGACTCACGAAGCGGGCAGCATGCTCGCTCTTGTTCACCCGGAATAGGTGCTGCAGCTTCAGCCGATACTGCATGTGTGTCTCCCCGTGGCTGCTGCTCAGGTACCAGGACACCAGCTGCATGTCGGCCAAGGAGAATGCCATCAGTGCCCAGTTCAACATATAGAATACTCGGCCAAGGGCTAAAGTCCAGCCACCAAACGTTTGCCAAGAACCGGACTCCATATTGCTCTAGCTGTAAGCCAAACTGGGCTCTTTACTTTATATGTTTTAATTTAGTCAATACAATTGAATGAAGGAGCCCTGCTCATACCATCTTGATGAGGTCTCACCAAGGTGTTTCTGTCTCGTTTACGAATGGAAACAAAATTACAATAGTTATTGCGGAGTGACCCTAGGTTGCAGAATCCCCTGATCGGGTCTTAGACAACATTCGGCTGCTTATCGACGGCGGGCAGTTTATGGGGAACGGTAAACAGTACATGGGCGCAGCCGAGCTGGGTCATGAATTCCACGTGTGAATTTAAAGGTACATACTGGCTGTACGAGTATTGAGGAGTTTGGGAATGACCATCTTGCAGATTTCAGTAGAAACTTAATCGAAAATACTAGGCCTACTCCTTTTATACTTCGTTTCAGCTTAGCTCCGAGAGCAGCCAAAGGCTGGGGGACTGTTCACAACTCCAAAAAGATCCGTACGCGTTACAAAATAGTCCGCAAAAGTACAATTTTACAAACATTTTTTTTTTTGTGTGTGTGCAGACATTGCACAATTTTCCAGTAATGTCTTGGTAAAAACTAATATTAAAAAATAAATGCTGCTGGCAAAACTGATGCGCCTACTATACTTTTTTTTTTCGTTTGATTTCGTGGTCTCAATGGCCAAATAGCGTGCTTCGAGCTCGACGCTTTCCTCGCCAAGTTACTTCAGGACATCCTTTGGTTGTCTCGTTTTCTAGTTTCCACCCACAACACAAGAAAAAGAAAGGCACGTTTGGGCATCAGGCACGAGAGATTCTGATGAATGCTCTAGACTTCATAGGGAATCTCAAATAGTGTCATACCGTGAAGTTCAACGACCATCAGAACTGACAGACATTGAGAAATCGACGAAAAGGTGATCCGCTGACAGCGGGAAACACCCTGATGAAAAATGAGTCAAAATAGGGTGTCGAAGCAGCGATCAGAGGCAAAATCATGCGGTGTTAGTGAAGTGGCAAGAAAACACATACTCCAGTGCGACCGGAGGGACACGGTTTGATTTTGTTGCTGTTCTGTGTTTTGCAGAGAGAGCGTGCTGCTTTGTTCGAATTCATTGACACAAAGAGCTCAACTCGCTTTTTCCGTGGGCTCCAGATGGCTCGGGCAACGCAGCAGAGAGAAAGGAGAGTCTCGGCACCGAACGTTACCAACATCCGTGTTCCAGCCCCGTGCGGCCTTCCTCTGCCAGATTGCCTCAGTGCGACGACTGTCCGCGAAGCCCAGCAGCCACCGCACCGAACGGGGTTTCACTCCACGAGGCGAAACGGTATTTTTATTCATGTAGCAGACGATACCGTTGATACTCCCGTAGCAGACGAAAATGTCTTCCTTCGACTCCTTTGTGCAGACACCGCACGAAGTGATATACAAAGTGCGGGCGAAGTCGCATGACCTACTGCTGGTGTTTGATTGGCTCCGGCAACTGCTTGGAACTAAGCTGAAACAAAGTATAGTGCTCTACGCAAACACGAGGAATGAATGAGGTTGAGCTTCTAAGCATCGAAAAGATGCGAACAAGGGCATGGGAAGAGCAGGTGTAGCTGTCAAGGTGAAGATCACTGGAGTGTCCCTATACTCTTTTTGCCCCAAAGCTCACAGGGCAGTGGAAGCTATGCACTGCCGAACCAAATGAAATACCTTCCTTTCATCACCTGACCTCGCACATCGGCATATAGGCGAGAGCATGATCATGTAGTGAAAGATCGACATACAACTTGTCCAAAAAGCTTGCAACATATACTCTGTTAGCCGCTAAGCCTGTCAGCTTAGGGGCTAAAGGGCAACTCCGCTTAATTCCTAAAATCACGGGATTGTGAGTGATTTCACATTCAAAATCCCTAATAAAAGGCACTACGTCAATTGCTTCACAAAGAATGGGATATATTTTGCAAAATCTTACTTTAAACATGAGCAGAAACCGAAACCGAAACTTCAACTCTGTCGGGCAACATTGGCCTTTGGCCGCCAAAAACATGGCTGCCACGTGGTGCAAGCGGCCACGTGATCTTCTGCGCGATGACGGGCGAGGTCGGGCCGGGCCACCGTTAGGGTGGGCGTGTGCATGGCACAAGTGTCCTCTGCACCGCAGTCTTCATCACATTTTGGTGTGTATGATATCCGACGACGTCTGCGCAAATAGTGTGAATGGAACTCCGAGAGACAATAATCCGAAACGGTGAGACAGCGAAACGACGACGGCGGTTGTGATCCGGGAGATGGCGGGACAGCCCCCAAGGATGAGAAGTGCGCTGCACAGGCGTGTTCACCTGAACACCACCGAACGCCGAGAGGAGACGCTACTGACGTCACCTGTTACACTTGCCCAGAGAAATAAAAACAAACAAAAAGTAGCAATGTTGATGATGTTTAGCTAAATGTTGGCTATGCCAACACCGTAGCCTTGACTACTATGTTGATTGCACCTCAATTCGCCCACTAGAGACGGATGTTTTCGGCAGCTTCGCGCGTTCAAAAATTTACCAGACTTTTTGAGAAACATTTAGACAGCACTAGGTCATAGTATTTGACGTGTGGTCTTCCTAGGCGATATTAAAATAGACTGCATTGTTTTTTTCATAAACAAAAATAAAGCAGAGTTGCCCTTACACAGAGTATAGTGTGGCCCACAAACTAAGAATACAATCGGGGAGTCTTGACACTAAAGAAAAGCCTCCTTACGAGCATTGATGCTTCGGCAAAAGAAATGCAAAGCCACAGCACTGGTGTATACTAGGAACTCTGTAGCCGAGTTTGAGACATTGCCTGTTCTTTTTCTGTCTTCCGATGTGTTTTCTTTTTCCTGCCCTAGTCTCAGGTTTACCATCATGTTCAACTTACACCAGCTTGCCTGCACTCTGACTATATTTTTGTTAGGACTCTATCTCTGCATTTCTGCTTTCCCCCCTCCTGCACAGCACAATGCAATGTCTAGTGCCATGAGGTCCATGGGGATGGCCGACAACACCTATAATGCATTGTACAGTAGGCTCGCGATAATTCAAACTCGGATACTCATAATCTTGCTTCAAACAAATTTCAAAATTTGGGTTGTCCCGCTATGTTTTTAATGCATTCATAAGTCGCTTATTTTAAACGGCGTTTTCGTGTAATTCATACTTTTTGTTCCCGTGACCCTGTTGAGCGCACTTCTTACCGAGCACCTATGCACTGCGGAGAAGCAACGGGTGTTGCTTCTCCGCAGTGCACCGGCGCTCGGCAAGAGGCACGCTCAACGGGGCTAATAGTCCACAGCAGACGTTTCTGCTGGATGAACAAACTTAATTTTGTTCTAAGGTGTCACATGCCGTCTAAACAGTCCTGGATATACAAAATTTTTGAGGAATGAATAAACTTATCTCATACATTTCCCCAATGCTTCACATGTGGTATTCCTGTTTATGATTAGTAGGCCTGTGTAGAGGAAATCATCAAATATCTGCATTGTTTACGTAGCCACCCATATAACAAATCATAATTTTATCTCACATCACATTCAGATGAATTGCTAATAATTACAACTTCCAAAAATTCAAACAATATTTGTGGCTTCCTAAAGTTTGAACTAACGAAAGTCTACTCCTATGTTTACTTTTCATATCCCTCAAGAATGAGCACTTTCGTAATAAATGTTTGTTTTTTTTTGCACGACAGCTAGGAGTTGTCAGGAGCGAAATAGTTCCGCCAAGGCCTCATGCACCGGAAAAGGCGCCTGCCCGAATTCCGTTGCACTTGTCCTCCACAATGGCGCAGAACAGAAGCTGATCAGCCCAAGGAGTGAAAAATGCCACCAGGAGCTCCCGACTGCGATTCAACGATTTCGGATATTATCCTGGGGCATGGGCGTCCGGAGGGGGGGTATCGACGATGAGATGTTTCAGTGTCGTACTCTTAAGCCGCGGTCACACTGCTAGTATCCATCGTACAGAAGATAGTCTCCAGACACTGTCCGAAGTCTTCCCTGTAGGACGGTCCTGTCACGCCAGTCATGCAAAAGACTGTCCGGAGACATATTACAAGAATATGCATGAAACAAACATGTTTCGAACATCTTGAGGCATGTCCGCAGAAAATTCTGTCCTCCTGTCTGCAGCGAACAACGGCTCTTTTCTAGGATGCGTGAGCAGTATGTCTGCGGCTTTATCGTCCCTACTCGCGACAGCATACGACTGCGATGATCAAGTGTGAACGGCAAGCTCGATAGTGCGTGTGGCAAACATGGCGGAAGCTTGAAGCTATCGTGTTCATACAACCAACAGCATCAAAATCTAGTTTGGCGTTACCCTCATTTCCGTCGACGAGAGCGGAACGATATGACCAAAGGACTCCGATCCCACCAAAACATTATAGTACTCGCTTGTCCAATCGTGGCTTTCCGCAGGGACGATCATGCCCCGTAATTCCTGGGTTGCTCCCGTCTAAGCCCCCCCACCCCGCTTTTGAAAAATGTTCTGCGGACACCCACGTCCTGGGGTAGACGCACAATGTAGTGATGGGCCGATCTTTCGCCGAATTGAAAATTCGGCAAAGCCAAACTTTTCTAAAGATTCGGCAAAAATACATTGTTACCAGACTTAACGTTGATATTTAGTCGTTTTAGGCGAAAAAAGGTTTTATGCTGTTTTTTTCTTAACTTAAATGCAACATGTAATGCATATTGTCACACATATTAGCAAATAAGGTGATATTCTACAAGATAATTGTATCAATGTCCAGGGTTCGTACAGGATTCAAAGAAAGATATTCAAGGATAATCAAGGAATTTCAAGGCCTTGTGGGAGTATTTTCAAGGGCCTAACAGTGGGATGTGACGACCTTCAGAGTCCAAAACACTTCGGCGTTTGTCACCAACACTTGCGTTTTGCAAGCAGAGTTTAGGTTTGGCAACTGCGGTGGAGGCCGCACAGTGGTTTGTTCACTCGTGCTCAGAGCCAGGTAATTTCGCACTGAGCTCTTGCTGTGATCTTCATGATGCCGGCATGTTTCGCGCTCTTCATATGGTTCTTCAACGGTGACTCGCCCATGGCGGCGACATCGAAATTTTTTTCGCACGGCTTGCATCTTCCACAGTGCTGATTTATCGTATCTGGCGCCACCCAGTCCTTATATTCATCACTGCAGAGCCACGCACCTTGAAATCTGCTTTTGTCGGGCATTTTCCTACGACCGAGTACAAAACACGAAACCAAGGGTGGAAACAGTGCGCAAAGCATTCCGGGATCAGATTGGATTCGGATCTGCTCCAATGTGGCCAACCATCCAATGAACATCGGCTAAATCAAATTAAATTGAAATAACCTAGACCGAAGCGAAACAAAATATCGATAAGCATAACAGAAATGTACAATATGTATCCGCATTTGCTATCTTAAATAGCCATTCACGGATTTTTAAGGTTTGGACACAAATCTAGGGCTTTCAAGGGCCCTGCAAGCCAAATTTTTAAATTCAAGGGTTTTCAAGGTCTAGCAAAAAATCCAGGGTTTTCAAGGGCCTTGAAAACCCAATTTCTATATTCAAGGGTTTTCAAGGGTTTCAAGGACCTGTGCGCACCCTGAATGTCGTTTTTGCGTGTTTACTGGCAATTTTACAGTGACTTCTTGCAGAAGTAGCCTGACAACAAGGTTGGGTAGTAGCGGACGCAGTCACGAATCATGGTACGAGAGTTTCGGTCTTGAGGCCTCATCAGTGCAAGCCTGCAAGTGTGTGTACAAATAAAAGCCTAATAACGCTGCATTCTTACTTTCTCTGTGAGTTACCATTTCGCGCGTGAAAACGAATGCAACGGTTGCTGAGCCTTCACCAGAAGAGATAACAATAATATTGTAAATATGCATGTTTTTCGATTTGAGTCACTTGACGTCAGCTTTATATGAAAGTGTGCGTCCCATATTAGTAACGTCTCGTTTTTAACCTTTAAAATGCCAGTTACTGACGTTAGGACACACACGGACACTTAGGAAGATGGGAAGAGTTAGGAATGTCGGATGTGCAATGCCGAGCATGATAGTTCTGCGTTTAGTTTTATGCAGATACATGAAAACCGCAAAATAACGATAAGTAAAAAGCAATATCTTGGTTTGGCACAAAATACTTGTGAGCCGAAAACAGGATTGTTATAATTGCGAGAAGTGCTTTAAAGTAATTGTCAGTCAATGTCTCAACTACCTTGTTGCATCACTGGCAAGGTCAATTGAAAATCACATTATTGACAAACATTGATGTGATGCGAAAACCGCATCATTTGTCACTTGCGCAGTGGACTGCGTAAGTTACTGGTTGATCTTCTGTTCTTGAAGCAAAAAATATTGAGGAGAACCACACTCGCAAAGGCTCACAAACGCACAGTTACCATGTTGCCTACTCCACACCTTGCCGTAACCGCTGATAGTACTACACTGTACAATGGTAACCGCACGGCGTCCATTTGCAAGCCATGGCTCGTCGCGTCTTCGTGCGAGAGCAGACATTTGCCGAAGCTTTGCCGAACTTTCATTCAAAAGTTTGGCATGTGCCGAACTTTGCCGAATCTGAAGTTTGGCAGATTCGGTCCATCACTAGTCAAATGTATCGCAACATGTTGCACGCAGGTTAAATGGCAGGCACAAGTACTGCCGAAACCAGTGTACCAACGGCCTGGAACATATGCACAACAAATAGGTTAGGTCAAGGTAAAAGTGCACAAAGAAAGTGCAAATACAGCACCATGCAAACATGTACATGTGCAGCGGCAGATTGAGAGGGGGGGCCCTGATGTCCTGACCTCGCCCCGCCTTCAATTTCAAATGTGTAAAATTTTAGAGCGGAAAAAAGGGGGCAAGGGGAGAAGAGAGGGCAGGGTTCTCAAACATTTGATACGCTGACCCCCCCCCGTATCCCTTTCTGGAAACACCTGGATCCGTCCCTGCATGCGAGCCTAGAAAAATGCCAAAATCGGCCAGGTGTAGGCCTCGTGCACCCTCTGGGTAAGCATGATTTCAGCTATGCATTACAATTAAATCATCCAATTTATGTGCAGAGTACTTGATAACAACCTTGGTTATGATAAATATGGTATTTATGATTCCTAAAGACATGAGAAGGCTGGGAGACATACCTCAGAGTATAGATTATTCTCGAAATCGAATGCTCATAGGTTTCTAATTCGCGAAACCAGGTTTCGCGCTTTTTAGAGCTCTAGAGATTGCAATATTCAACAGAAATTGCAATATTCAATTTACGAATGTTGATTATTTTCATCTGGCGACCGGGCAAGTTAGCCACACCGTGGTGTCCATAAACCATGTGATCATCATATTGAGTTGAACGCTCTCTCATTCTGGGCGCACCCATGCTCGCCCAAGCTCGCCTTGCCACGGCACGATCGCACTCTCTCTCATGCTACACGGCTACTCCAACGTATACTTTCGTTCTCGTCCGTCCCCTTGCCCTATGATCTTCCTCCCTGCGTGCACGTGCGCAATTGTCGTAGGCGACGGAGAGGTTCGTCCCTTACGATCTCGTCGTCGTTGCTGGAGCTGGTCGCAAGCCGGTCCAAGTCAAAATTACCAGCTTCCAACATCTTTTGATAACATTACTCTCATTGCTGCTGCGATCAGTGTCAAAGCTTCCGACGAAGCGAGTGATGCCGTAGGCGTCACAGTCTCGAAACCGTCTGCTCAAAACGTGGAAGGTAAGCGTGGAAGCTGAAGCGCGAGACGCCGAGAGAGCCAAGTCTGCAAGTGCGTGCAAGGGGACGCTGCGCTTTGGGCGGGTGATGTCGTCGACCCAACAAACACGGCAGCATTTCGAATGGGGCGGATCCGAGGGTCCCGCAAATTAATCGATTTATCCACGAAACTATCGAGCCGTTTCCAAAACAAATTTAGCAGGATTACAGGAACATACAATGGGTCCTAGCCGTATAGTTGTCTCATATTTTATTTTTGGCGTTTCCTAACCCCTTTAAAGGGATACTACAACGAAATTTTGGCACTTATTTTTTTGTCTATATGTGTTCAAAGGAGCAGTATCACATCGGACACACCAATATCTTGCTAAAAAAGACACAAAAAGGAATTTTAAAACGAATTAAACAATTAGCAAACAGCACCTGGTGGATGTCGCTAAAGCCTCGTTTGTAATGCCCGTCTAGGAACCTTGACAGGTAGTGACGGTAACTGTCTCGCCTCCGGCCACCACGAGAGAAGAGGGGAAAAAAATGAAAGCCTGTTACAACTCCCTGTAACGCCGAATTAGAGCGCAGCTCTTGAGGAGGAGGGGAAGGCACGGAGGGGGGGGGGGGGGTCACATGACCTCAGTGGGGGGGGGGGGGGGGGGGGGGGCCGAGAAAATTTTTTGCTAAATTTAGCGGGGAAAATTTTCCGCTAAATTTAGCGGGAAAAATTTTCCGCTAGATTTAGCGGGGAAAATTTTCTGCTAGATTTAGCGGGGAAAATTTTCCGCTAAATTTAGCGGGGAAAATTTTCTGCTAAATTTAGCGGGAAAAATTTTCCGCTAGATTTAGCAGGGAAAATTTTCCGCTAAATTTTGGGGGGAAATTTTTCCGCTAGATTTAGCGGGGAAAATTTTCCGCTAGATTTAGCGGGAAAATTTTTCCGCTAAATTTAGCGGGGAAAATTTTCCGCTAAATTTAGCGGGGAAATTTACCCATAATGCACCGCGCGGTTACGCCGACGGCGAAGCCACTCAAGCCGGAAACGGGCGCCGAAGAGCTGCGCTCTAAAAAGAACTCCCGTCTTTCCGAGAATCTCTTTTGTGTGACCCAGAAGTCGCTATTGTCCCTCTACAAGATTATAGAAGATTAACCCGTCACTCAAAATTCGTACAAAAGCAGCCACTTCGGTGGCAGGAACGACTAGGACATCCTCTCGACGTCAGCCTCGCCGCAGCTTTGCTCGTCCCGAGACGAACTACGTCACGATTGCGGCAGATGTCACGTGCTCTCCGCTGGCTGCTTTCCGAGCGCTTGCCAGAGTGGGCCGTTTATAACGAAAAATACAGCCACCAGGCTCAAAATACGAACGTGCGATTGTCATTTACGGATATTGTGAATCATATTCAACCTATTTTTGAACACTACGGGTATATTTCAAATTTCATTGAAGTATCCCTTTAAAGGAGCCATGAAATTATTTTTCTACTTTCGCTAAATACTACTTAAAATAACTCCCTATTGTTAATAACTGAATAAACTTGCCTTAGTTTTTCTTTCTAGGCAATGGCAGTTGCCAAAAAAATTTGATAAATATGAGCATCGTTCATTCCCTCAACTCGGAGCCAGAACAAGCGACCATGTGGCCTGGTGCCTATCCTATGCGACGTTAATTATAGCCACGTGCTAGGGTTGGCAAAGTAAAAAACGCATGCTGAGCTCCAGGCATTGTTTTTTTATTGCTGAGCTCCAGGCTATTCTCATCACTGCAGTGGTTGGACACGAGCCACTACCCGAGTGTCCGCCGAGGCATTGATTGTTACGTGCCAAAGTCGAGTGCTCCCACAGTTCTCGTGTCCAATCCATCAACCGCGCTCGACTGTTGCCAGGCGGGTGATTTCGATCCCACAATTACGTCATCAAGTTTTGTGCAGGAAGACTGAAAGAAATGGTCCCCTTTTATCCTCGCAATTTCACCGCGACCAAGAACCTTCTGAATCAGTGGCGGCCTGTTCGAGTATACTTGGGCCAGACTAGGACAAGTACGCCTCTGCAAAGTCATGAACATTCGAACCCGATATCGTTTCATGACCCCTTTAAGGGGGGACACTACTCAGAAAAAACAATTTCTGCAGAAAAAAAAGTTGATTTTGAAAAAATGCCATATTTACATCCACCAACATCTAGAGAGCATTCCCAGGAAGTTTCATTAGTTTATACTGCATAGATAATTTTTTATAACTTATTTTCAGTCCGCCGATGCTAAAGAAAAGGTAGGGGTTAGAGCACTTTAAATGCATTTTTCTCCGTTCCACTTTTCGGCACAAATTTCACTTCAGGAAAACAATCGTTTTCCTATTACACAATACAGAATTATTCTTAGGTGGTTTTCTAGGACAGAATTTTGTGAGGAACATGCCTGGCTGGTTAGTTTTTCTACTTTAACATTCTTTCATGCTAAAAAAAGCTACATTTGTAAAAAAACGAGGACATGGAAATTTTTTTTAAATTTTCTTATGAAGTTATTTTTATGAAAAACAATGCAATGTAGCAAAACAACTAGCTGGGAATATGTTATGGGTATTCCTATGACTATATTACACATAAAAATCACGAATTTTTATTTTATTTTAAAGCAATAGTTTTCCTAAGCGAACACACTGACTTCCATCTTACAACATTCATAACAAGTTTCAGAATTGACATAGGACAATGAAATTTGGCAGGGATGGGCTTGCCACTCATATAAACGTCCACTGCAAGTTTGATTGGAATCAAGCATGCGGTACAGAAGTTGACGTTTATGGGTAGTATCCCCCCTTAAAGGGCAACTCCGCTCAAATCCGAAGGTTTCAGGATAATGAGTGATTTCTCATTAAAAAGCCCTAGTAAAAGACACTACATCATCTGCTACGCAAAAAATTGGATATACATTTTTAAATCTAATTTTAAACACAAACAGAAATCGAAACCGAAACTCTCCTCCATCCGGCAACATTGGCCTCGGGCCGCCAAGAACATGGCTATCACGTGGTACGAGATGTCACGTGATTCTCTACGCAACGACAAGCGGGATTGGGGCGGGCGTGTGCCAGGCGCAAGTGCCGTCTGCACCCCACTCTTCACCACGTTTTGATGTCTACGACATTCAACGACGTCTGCGCACGTAGTGTCCGTAGCGTGGATGAAACTCCGAGAGACAATAATCACAAACGGTGAGACGACAATAGCGGCTGTGACGCGGGAGACGGCGGTAATGGCGGGACCACGGCGAGATGGCCGGACCGCTCCCAAGAAGCGCGCTGCGCAGGTTAGTTACGCTGATCACATGGACACTGCTGAGCGCCGAGAGGAAACGTTGCTGACGTCACCCGTTACGCTTGCCAGGAGAAGTAAAAACAAGCAAAAGCAGGCAATGGTGATGACATTTAGCTCAATGTTGGCAACGCCCACGCCGTAGCCTTAATTGCGTTGTTGGATGCGCCTCAAATAGCTCGCTCGAGTCAGCCGATTTCGGCAACTTGGCGAGTTACAAAGTTTGCCGGACCGTTTAAGAAACGTTTAGACAGAACTACGTCGTAATATCTGACGTGTGGTCTTCCTATGTGATATTGAAGAGGACTGCATTGTTTTTTTGAAAAACAAAAATGAAGCAGAGTTGTCCTTTAACACGTACAGAGCGCAGCACAGTTAGTCCCGAACATGCAATTGCTGATTTTCCCCATTTTTCTCGCATGGCTACAACCTTGCCGTCAAAACTGTGAGTGTTCGATCAGGTAAACTGTTGTGCAGTTAAAATATTGGTACACTGTGTTTCACGGGATGCCGGCCAAATCATTTCAGCTAACACTATGCATCACACAGAAAAAAAAGTTGGATGTAGTATGGATCTCTGCCTAAGCATCTGTTAAATAAAATTAATAATGTTAGCAATAAAGAAGAGGGAAGAAAAAAGGCACCATCATTATGGGAAAAAAACAATTACAGTCAACACAACAGATACCAAAGACTACAAGGGGAGACGTTCGATGATCAAACATTCCTCAATTATTTTTTGGAGTCAACTTTTTAATCGGCACAATTAAAGGTATAACTTCAGCTAGAAAATTACTTAGCATCGTCAGAAATTACTACACCAACTTACTTTAGAAAGATACAAGGTGTGTGCAGCATTTTACGGCATTCAGAAAAAAACACTCAATTTGGATGCGTTCCGAGGTTTCGGTTTCCTATCGGAGAGTACCTTTGCACCCGTGGTCCTGCTACCTACGGCCAAAGCGCACAACTCGTGTGTGCCGCTACGCGTTCTTCGCCTGACGAAGCTGAGCCGAAGAATCAGCTTATTTCTGCAATATTTCCTTCAAACAGCACAGCACTTCAATTCGCCGGCAAATGCCACATTTCCTTCATTCTATGAGGGAGGTGAGGCGGTGGTTTTACTTTTTGGCCGCGAGAAGCAGAACCGCTGGCGCAGATGTGCATTCCAATAGGAAACTGACTTCAAAAAAACATGTTCAAAATTAAGATTTCTTTTGGAACGCCGTAAAATGCTGCGCATGTCTTATATCTTTGTCAAATGGGCCGGTTTAGTGGGTTAGGATGATGCCCAGAAAGTTTCTAATAGAAACCATTCCTTCAAATTTACCAATTAAAAGGTTAATTGACCTAACATAATTAAACTAATTATACCAAACATCATTCATTTTTGCAAATAGGCCCTTTGGCAGAGACCAATTCGTCAATAACCGTTTTACTGTGCAATGCACACTTTTCGCAGAAACGATTTGACCCATGTTCCGAGAAATGCCCAGCATATAAAAACCACAATGAGTCTGCTTGCTTTAGCCAGTCAAAAGATCTTCAGAACAACTGCTAATGAGTCAAAATCACCTGATATTCGCTGTCATTTTTGTCCAATTCTGTCAGCTCACAATGTAGTGATGCATAGAACCGATCCAGAGGGTGAATATTCTTGACCCGAAGCTCGTTTTGAAGCAGACGCACAGCTACTTCAATGTCTTCTAATGCCTGCAAGGAAGTTGCAAATGTGAGGATACGGTAAGCATCGTTGCAGCTAAAACTAGAGGATCGAAATGCAGCCAAGTGCATTTTTTTAAAACCACCCCTTTCATACCCCACCATACAAGATTGTGAGGTGTCCTGGTAGGCAGAGGCAAACTTACCATTTTGCCGCCCTAGGCAGCCTTTCATAGTGCTGCCTCCCCCCCACCCCCCAACCCACGCTCCCCATGGTCAGTGACCACGGGGAGAAAGGGTTGGGAAGAGGGGAAAGGGGGGGGGGGGGGGGGGGGCGGCATAGAGAATTAGCTTAGTTTGGAGTTAATATTTTCAAAAGTAGCTAGATTTGGAGCTAGAATTCCCAAAGAAGCGAAATTCGTAGCTAGACTTAAAAAAAGAGCCAATTAAGAGACTACTTCCATAAACCTCTGCATGCAACACTGCGCGCGCTGCACTCTGGGAACTAGTTGGCCAGGGAGGAGAGTGGCATGGTTTCGGTTTCGATCGACACGTCGACAAGAGATTACACACAGAGCGTATCATGTTTTCTGGTCCCGAGAGCGTCATTTTTGGTCTCTAAACTAACCTAAATGGCCAGACCGCGAAGCTTTAGCACAAGCCCGAGACGTATGGCTTGTCTTAACACATGCTCGTTGTATTTTTGTACTCGAGCCTTTCTGTTAGCGTTTCGAGGTATGTGAACGAGCCAGTGCTGGGAATCTCGACGCCGCGAAGCTCGGGGATCTTGCTCGTGTACGAGTCAACAAGCTGTAACAACCAATAAGTAGGCATACATTGAGCTCGCACCTTTACATTAGTGTTGCTGGTCGGGAAGTTTGTTTGTTCAGTGCGTTCATAGACGAAATATAACTTTTTGTAATTACTGTTTTTCTTAATACGCCTGAGTATGCAAGGTAAAACTCGGAGGCGCCATTGAAAAGTTCAAATCGAACACACTTCTTATCCTTTATCTGTACTGGCCCGCAGCACTGCACGAAGCGAAGTCCCCACCCGCTTGCATTCCACTAATATTCAACATTGCGTATGCGCATAAAGTTATCCTGCAATCATATAGGCACATTCGCACATACAAATCGTTTTAAAAAAAGCAAAAGTCAAGCACTTGTGTGAAGAATGTCGCACCGTTTGCCGAAAGTGCGCCGGACGGGCGTGAACCCCTATGCGGTGCGCCAAACAAACAAAATTATTCAAAGCGCATTTGACGGTTGCTAATGGCCATAATATTTGTTATGTGTTTGTCTTCTTCCTGACTGAGTATGCCGAGATAATTTCAGACACACCATTCAGACACAGATCTTGGGCGTCAGTAAAAGCTCGTCCAAAAAGGCTTAGTGAGGAATAGGGGACGCTTGTTGGGACCTCCGTCGTAACTAGCTATACAGGAGAGGGCGCTGCAGTCAAATGCTCAAATGCGTATATAATAGTGATGGACCGAATCTGCCGAACTTCAGATTCGGCAAAATTCGGCATATGCCGAACTTTTGAAGGAAAGTTCGGCAAAGAATCGGCAAAAGTTCGGCAAATGTCTCCGCACGCGCGAGAATGCGACGGGCCATGGATTGCAAATGGACGCCGTGCGGTCGTGGAGTTACCATCGTACAGTGTAGAACAACCAGCGGTTACGGCGAGGTGTGGCAGTAGGCAACACGGTAACATCTGCGTTTGTGAGCCTTTGTGAGTGTGGTTCTCTTCAATATTTTCTGCCTCAAGAACAGAAGATCCATCAGTAATTTACGCAGTCCACTGGGCAAGTGACAGATGATGCGGTACATTCTGGATGACGCAATTTTCATTTGACCTTTTTAGTGATGCAACGAGGTAGTTGAAGCATTGACTCACAATTACTTTAAAGCACTCCTTGCAATTATGACAATCCTGTTTTCAGATAACAAGAAGTCTGTGCCAAAACAAAATAATGCTTTTTAATTAGCTTTATTTCGCGGTTTTCATGTATCTACATAAAACTAAACACAGAACTATTGTGCTTGACGTTGCACATCCGACATTCCTAACTCTTCCCATCTTTCTAAACGCTCGTGTCTGTCCTGACACCGGAAACCGGCATTAAGGTTAAAAACGGGACGTTGTGAATATGGGATGCACTCTTTCATGCAAAGCTGACGTCAAGTGACAAATCGAAAAACATGCATATTGACAATAATATTATCTTTTCCGGTGAAGGCTCAGTAACCGTTACATTCATTTTCGCGCACGATACGGTGACTCCCAGAGAAAGTAAAAACGCAGTGTTATTGCCTTTGTATTTACACCACGCACACTTGCAGGCTTGAGCTGATGAGGCCTCAAAACCGAAACTCTTGTAGAGGGGGTCGTGACCGCGCTCGCTGCTACCCCTGCTACCCAACGTTGCTACTATCCAACCTTGTTCTGACACCACTTCTGCAAGAAGTCACTAAGATTGCCAGTAAACACACAAAAACAACACCGATACAATTACCGTATCTTGTAGGATACCATCTTATTTAGTAATAACTGGGCGAATAGGCATTACATGTTGCATTTACGTTAAGAAAAATACAACATAAAACCTTTTTTTTCGCCAGAAAAAACAAAATATCAATGCAAGTCTGGTAACAATGTATTTTTGCCGAATCTCTAGAAAAGTTCGGCAAAAGTTTCGGTTTTGCCAAATCCCAAGATTCGGCGCCGAACTTTCGATTCGGCTAAAGTTCGGCCCATCACTAGTATATAACCACAATCCATACCACACATTCTCTTTCTGACATGGACCGTTGACTTAAGCGGTGGAGATGCATTCCCACGGCTTCTAGCAGATCCAAGCTGATCCGCTAGAAGAACCACTGGCTCTGCATTTCACCGACCATAAAGCAGTAATATAATGAAGTCGAAACGCAACCCGGAACTCAGCACTACCTATGAGCAATAAAAAAAAATCAGCACCATCAGCACTACCTATGAACAATAAAATCAGTATCATCAGCACCACCAGAGCTTCGCCCCAATCAACATCATTCACCACGTGGAGATGCGGTCATTTTCTTTTTTCAATCAACGTGTTTGCAGCTTTTTAGAAGCCCCCAAAAAATGGGTTTCATATTTTTTCTATTTTTAATATTGAGTGTGTGCCTTCAATGACCCACGACTATGATTAAATTTGGTGGTTGTGTCTAAACCTTAGAAAACGCCCCGTGACCATGGAGAAGAGAGTGAGCGCGACTCAAACCGGCCAGTTCTCGACCGGCGGTTTTCGGGCAGAAAGAAACTGAATTTCGAGCCGCAAATTCTGTTCTGGGTAGTTGGGCTCTCGCATGTTATGGACAACTAAAAACCTCGACGAGCATAAATACCCTGTCAGTGTCCCTTTAAGGTTCAAATGAGATTGTGCGTAAGGGGCTCAATAAACTTGTCCCTCTTCCAGGTGCAAAGCAAGACAAGAGAAAAATTCAAAGCTCACCTCAAGGAGTTGCATTTTTTCTTGTATCTTCTCAGGTGTGTTAATCACATCTGGCCGCCGCCTCCTGTAATACTGAAGCATTGGAACCTCTTGTTTTGTGAAAAATATGCTTAATCTTACCCAAATGCATGAGGAATGCAGGAGTAGAATTCATTGCAGGCATCAGTCAGGCTGTTACCAGAGCATGCACTGTTCAGACAGTTTTCAATCTTGCGGAGAGCCTTGTATCCGGCCTGAATCTGTTCTTTCTTCAGTTTTCCTGCAGTTCAATCATATAGACTGGTCAGTAAACAGAACAGGTATGCAAATCTGGTCTACATCTGTGTAACGTAGATAATACACATCATACCAAGGGGCATTTTCCTGATGTCAAACTGCATCTCCACAACATTCTTCTCCATTGCCTCGACATCAGAAATGAAGCGCATGACTTTCTGCAGAAGCACAAGAAGCAATTGAAGAAAAATGTTTGTTGGGTACAAACAGATAAATATGAAATATGTACTTACTGCTAGGCTTGGTTGAAGCTGGCTTTTGTTCGAACTCTTGTGAAACTCCTTCACGACATTCTCGAATTTGTCACTCTCATTTTCCTAGCGAGGCCCATGAAATTACAGGGTTGTGGCCACCTTTTACCAGAAAATGTGTGAGATAATGAGCATTCCCATACTTACAACGCTGCTTTCATAGTCCATCTTGAGCATATTGTACTTTCCAGGTACTTTGACGAACTTTCGACGGTTTTCCCATTCATTGCGAGTCTTTTGCAGGAACCTATAAAGACCCAGAGTAGGATGGAAAAGCAGGTCAGAGATCAATCATCTCTCTCCTCAGAAGAGATGAGCTGCCAACTTGCCCTCCTTAAGAAATGCACACCACAGTGTTCTTGATGCTCGTATTCAGCTAATGCGTCATTGGAGGTTCAAACTAGCAATTACATTGCACAGGAGCCAAAAGTCACACACGCTACCTGATGCAACAGGTGAGCTGTCAATTTCGGTTTTCTAAAGCCACCCCCTTTGCGATAAGGGAGTCGTTGCATGTAACTCCTTGGTTGCAAGCACTTGTTATTCTAGGAAGCTAGGAAAGGTACCCTTATGTTGCTGTTGCAGTTATGACCATGGAGGTCTTACGAGTCCAAGCTAAGTGTTGTGCAGATGTGATAGCGCTCTAATCTGCAGTTAACATCAGTAGGCAGTCGAACCTAAGCAGCCAAATCTCCCCCGGAAAGAATCTGCAAGAAAACTGGGGTTCCCAGCCTCTGGAGTTTACTTCTGGTAAAATATGAAAGGTCTTTTTCAAAATTTATCAGAGTTTACCCCTGTTCAAGTCTTAATTCTCAGAAATTCTCTGCCTATCAGATGATATGTTATTATAGTCCCAATTGTCCAAACTTGTGAACAAAAAGAAGTAATGCCCAGAAAAACAAATCAAGATACAAAAGCCATTTCAGTTAAGAACAATATTCTCAAGAAATCTATGGGATAGGAATTCCACTATCATAAAAATGCTGCCACCCAGTGGCGTCACGAGGGTCAGCGGAACCCGGGGCGGTAGCCTGCCGCGACCCCCCCCCCCCCGCTCTCGTGGCCCGCCGCGACAGCCCCCCCGAGCGCTGCACCCGGGGCGGTCCCCCCCCCCCTTGTGACGCCACTGCTGTCACCTCCTCCCAGAACAGTGGCTGGCACAATCAAACTTTGATTGGCTTTTGTTGATAACAAACAGCACCCCTAAGGTCAGAAAGAAGACTTAAGTGACAGCTCCTCAGGATTCCTGTCCTGGCACTCTACCCCAAGACTAATGTAAAGTGTCTACACCCCCCCCCCCCCCCCCCCCAACCAAACTTCTTTTTACAGCGGAGCTATTAAGGGCTAGTTTCCCCAGTATCATGCCCAAGGGCAAACAAACGTCCACACAAAACTCTGGACAGCTACCGCCATCTATGAGCGACGGCGGCAACCAGACAACTTTTGCCGGTTATCTGGTAGTCGCCGTTGCTCATAGATGGCGGCAACCTTTCCAGCCTTTCCACTCTGGTTTTCACCAGAATGGAAAGGCTGAATTTCTCTAGGCGTTGTTCTTGAGGTCGTCCTAGACGTCGTCCTTGAGGACGTCCTAGAAGTCATCCTTGAGGTCGTCCTCTAGGTCGTCCTAGACGTTGTCCTCGAAATCGTCCTAGACGTCGTCCTCGAAGTCGTCCTAGGCGTCGTCATCAAGGTCGTCCTAGACGTCGTCCTCTAGGCGTCGTCCTTGAGATCGTCCAAGAAATCGTCCTTGAGGTCGTCTTAGACGTCGTCCTCTAGGCATCGTCCTAGATGTCATAAAGATAATAGTTTCGCTGGTCTTCCTTCTTCACCAGAGTGAAAAGGCTGAAAGTTTTTCATAGTGATTTCAAATTCCCAAGTTTATTGCATAAACCCAAATGGAAAAAAGAATTTCCTGGTGAATCTCAAAAGTATTATTGTCGATTTACTTAAAAACCTGGAATCCCACTGGTACCGTAAACAGTGCAGCTTAGAAAAACATTATTTTCAGTCGAGCGAGAATAATCAAACCAAACACATCTCAACTGAAAAGTTCCAATCCATAAAGACACCAAACTCGACAGAAACCGTAACGGTCCTCGCCAAACCTACGGACAAACACAGTACTTGCTTCTGTTCAAAGAGGAGCTTGGCCTTGACAATGTCGTCCTCGCATGGCTTGAGGGAGCAGCTGCCTTTCTCCCCCACTCGGCCCCAGTGGAACCAGACATAGTAGATGTCATAGAGCTTATCCTTGAGAAGCTGTAGCACGAAAAATTTGTTCTGGTTGGCCTGCACGCTTGTCTGGCTCAGCGTAGCGTCGTACACATTAGAGCCCTCATTGTAGACGACTGCCTCGCCCTGAAGTTGCGTGCACAGGGAATCCACAGCTGGGATGGCAAGGCTTGGCCCACCTAAGAAATAGATAACTTTGAAAGGCACCTCCCGCGTGAAGCACTAATGCGGTAAACCGGCTAGAACAGTTTCCTACACTACTATTGACAGTCTGTGATGAAAAACAATGCCGTTGCACCCCATGCAGCACATCCAAAATTTTCCTGGCACAAAATGCAGAAGCTTTAGATGCAAGCCAGAAAGACTGACCATTTGGATATTCAGTTAATTATTTCAGGTTACAGGCAGTTTTACGAGATTAGCCGTTTTCGGCCCAGTAGAAGTGCATACGAGCGTGAAATAATTCAGAACAATCTGCCACCTGCCATCCCAATTTGTGTTGGCACTTCCTGGGTGGAATAACTAAGGTACTCATGTTTGTTTATTGCAGAAATATTTTTGAACCAGACATCAGTTTCGATTATGTGTAGGGTTCTGCGTTTTCGGTGGTTTTATTTTTTTTTTTTTTTTTCGAAATTGGGGGTATTTTTTTTCGGGGTTTAATTTTTTTTTTTACAGATTCTGTGTTTTTGTGTAAATTGATTATTACTTAACCAATTTACACAAAAAACACCGAACCTGTAGGAGAAAATTAAACCCCCCAAAAAATACCCCCAATTTTGAGAACAAAAATAAACAACGAAAACGCGGAACCCTAATTATGTGAAATCATAAAAAAAGCAAGCCACAAAAAAAGAAAAGAAAAGATGTCATTGAAGCTGTACACCAGGGGTCTCAAACACGCGGCCCGCGGGCCGCTTGCGGCCAGCAATTTGCTGGGACGCGGCCCGCAGGCGACCGGCTACGAGTCCCGGTTCCCATGTCTCGAATGCTAGAAATGGCATGATCTCATTTTGTTGATTGATTTTCGCTCGAAAAGTAGCTGTAATTTTTTAACGAATTCACATAGTTCATACTCATTTTGTTGCCCTTTGGTTTGCTTTATTTTTTGATTCCCAGCTGTTTGTATAGTACAACAATTCCGCTACTAGGCTGCAAGCGCAAACTCTTTGTTGAAGGATGCATCTAGGCTGCCCGAATTCTCCAGTAGCGGGAGCAGTAGTACAGTCAAACCCGTTTATAACGAACAGCAGGAAACACTCCGATCAGTTCGATATAGCAAGTAGTTCGATATAGCAAAAAACATTTACAACGAACTTCCACGATGCGTTTGTTGTAAGGCGAGAGCTTCTTTTTTTTCTCTCATCTTTTCGCTTCCACCTTGTAACAAAGCGCTGGAATGTGTTTTTTTTTTTTTTTTGCATGCTTGCAGAGTTTGTTCTTTTAGCTTATCTCCTCTTTCGAATCCCTTCTCTTCGTAGGCAACTGCTTTGGGATGAAGTTTTTTTTTTTCTTTGCATGCGTGCAGTGTTTTTTTTTTTAGCTTTCTCCCCTTCTGAATCGCTTCTCTTTGTCAACTTTGTTCGCAGCTTGAGCTTTTAGAATTTTCTTTCTTTCCTAGATTTTTTTTGGGGGGGAAGGGACAGGCTAGAAGAAGATTGTTTGCACGTTTTCGGAAGCCTTCCCGGAGGAAAAAGTTTGATATAGCCAGTATGTTGTTCGTTATAAGAAGTTCTTTTTACATGCATTTTTATTTAAATTTTCCGTGAGTTCGATATCGACAATAATTGCTGTACGTGGGTTCGTTCTAAACTGGTTTCACTGTAGTAGTAGATTGAGGTTTGATGGCGCAAGAGCAAGTTAGGCTATGATGCACCAAGAAATGAAACTATTGCATAAGAAGATTTAGGAGAAGAAAGAGCTTTAGTAGCTGGTAATTTATGAATTTATGAACATGAAAAATGCATAACATATGGGCAGGACCTTACATTATAATGAGGTTACAATTTGCGTAAAAGATCAATACTTTCTAAAAACTTAAAAACCTGGGTGGGTGGGAGTAGTGGCTCGTTTTCAAGTAACACACAGAGGTGTAAAGGGACATGCTCTTTGTACAACTGTGAGAAGTAGTGGAGGCGTTTTTCATCATAAGCAGGACATTCGAGAAGGATATGTAAGACACTCGACGGTTCCTGGCAATGTTCACATTCAGGAGGGTCTTCCCCACGTAAGAGGTGTCCGTGCGTGAGCCGCGTGTGTCCAATGCGTAGTCGACAAAGAACTGTAGCGGGAGCAACTGCCAAAGATAAAGCTACGAGATCGGGATTCTCGCATTCAGAACGATATCACCATTAAAAGACCAGTATTTGTTCAGAGTGTTGTAATAAAAACGTCGGGAAAGCAGGAACTGTCAAATTATCTGGTTCTTTTTCTAGAGACGTGTTGAGCTTGGTTAATTCCTGAGTGAATTGAGCAACGGAAAGGGCAGTGTACTTGCACACTTGTTCTATTAAAAATGCAAGCATGTTGGCGGGGCGGTGCCATTTTAATTCTTGACAAATCAAATCTAATGATGTCACTGGCAACATTCTGAGTTTATAAAAAACGTGGAGCACGAGGTCTCTTCTTTTTAAAATCGTCACGCCCCTCCCCCCCCATCTTACGTTGGCCCAGGCACGTAGCCAGGGGGGAAGGGGCTCACATGGGGCCCGGGCCCCCCCGAAATCTTCCATTTTGCTGGGACCTCCTTTCCCCCCCCCCCCCCCCCTCATACAGCATTTTGTCATGGGCGCCCCCACCCGCCCCCACCAAAACAAACTCCTGGCTACGTGCCTGCGACCTTTCCGGTGTGGGCTATCTGGCCCTACACTCAAATGAGTTTGAGACCACTGCTGTACACAGTGGCGTAGCTACGCCCTCCAGCACCGGGGGCCCTAATGTCTATATAGTAGCGTAGCCAAACGTCTATCGAAACACAGCTTTGTAGGCACATCTGAGAATTAAGATATCATCTACAGGCATTTGAGGATTAATACAAACTTGCTTTGAAACATATTTATTTAATGACCAAAGAAGTGGGCACCATATGCGCCCTGCTGTTTGGTCATAAAAACAAAAAATGCTTTTAGCAGTCTCGGGAGCTTCCAGGAAGAACAAGATGACAGGTGGCAGTGAAAATGTACTTTAGTGGCCTTTTAACACACGAAACATATGAATCACATGGTCATACCGATCTTAAATGGAGTGTAGCTAGTAGATGCCAAAGAGGTCGCCGGAGTTCCACCTGGACATATGATGCATGCTTCGGGATCATCCGAGTCGTCTGAACTTATGAGAATGGGATCCAGTTTTGGCTTTTTCGAACTGCATAAAAAATTAAGCACAAGTTAGACAGAAACAACTGTTAGGTTAGGTTATACAATACAGCCTTCCTTATGTCACTTCAAACACTTGGTTCATCATTTGTCACTAATGAACCCTCCAGTTTGTCAGATTCTATTTTGGCAAGTTTCATAAATCATAATTCCGCAACATATTGCTACCTGTGTGAAAACCACCTTATTATATCATATACATCCTTTTGGAAAAATGACACTTGCCATGACATTGTGCATGTACTAGCACTAAAAGCTATTTCCTCCACATCTTTAAAGGGCCCATGAAACGAATTTTAGGCTGGAATAAATCAATTTATATTGGGATTTTACTAATACCACGTCATTCAGTGGGCCAAAAGAAAAAAGGTAGAAAGTCAAAAGCCTGACTTTCGGTACGAAAATTTGAAAACACAGCAGACTATTTCGTACCTTTTCTCTTCGTAAGCTCTCTGCCTTTTCACTGTGATACATCCGCGGTCCCCGCAGTGCATCACCGGACCCCCGCAGCGCGTCACCGGGCCCAAATGCACGTCACACGGCACTGGACCTCACTTAATCCCTTCACCCCATAGCTGACATTGTGGTGGAAGCTACGTGCTTGCCGGACCCATCAGCCGCCTCCCTTTCATCACCTGACCTCATTCTCTGCGCGTGGGTATGCGCGAGAGAGCGTGATCATGTGGCAAAAGTGTGGCTGGCCCAACGAGCACGTAGCTTCCACAGCACTGTCAGCTTCGGGGTGAACGGGGTGGGGAAAGCAACGTTTGTCTGAATTTTGAGCGACAGGCTGGTCTTCTAGGGGGACAATGGCTGTGTCCCCCTAGAAGGGGGACACAGCCATTGACACACAGATAGAAAGGGGGGAGTCCCCAAAGGGGACTCCCCCCTTTCCGTCTTCTTGAACTGTTTGGTAGAATCCGCGATTTATGAGTTGATAGGAGGAAAGCTAAACAGGAAAAAGTTTGATAAGCGTTCCATGACTCCTTTAAAGAGTGTCAACTTTGTTCATGTTGGCCCACCTCTTGTGCCAAATGCTCTAGAAAATATATTATGGAACCAAGTGATACTTGTAGTAGTTATTGCATACCCCTTCTCATTTCTTCAAAGAACTCCAAAGGATCCAGCATTAACAATGGCCTAACGGTCTGAAGTAGATCGAATGCTCTCCCATACCATGGCTATACACCTGGCTACACCAAACATGACCCTTCCCATTGGTCAATCCATGAGTCTTACTATAGTAGGTTACAAGTCAAGAAGGTAGCGGCAAATGCCCCTCAAAGGGAATCATATATCCCTCCGCCACCTCCGCATCCAATAGGGTCCCATCGTTTCCGTGACGTCGCGGCCAATGCGCGAGGAGGTTCTTGCCTTTCTGTACATATTTGCTTTATCTTTTGACTTTGACTTAGCATTGTGGAAGCCACGAGAGGGAGATTAGAGTCTTCCCCTTCCGATGCAAACAAAGACGACTTTCGGGGATTAGCGTCCCCCTCCGATTGATACAAAGGCTGCTTTCAGGGGCTCGGTTCCCTCTCCGATGAATACAAAGGTCGCTTTCTTAAAACGTGGGGGTCAGAGACAAGTTGCCACCACTCTGTGGCCATTATCTATCCATTGAAGCGGAACAAGGAGCGTTTCCAGTGAACTCTTCTTTCGATTGCGGAGGGATTTGAAACTGGCGCACCACGCTTGTGGGAGGAGCTTCTCCTACCTTCTTAACTTGTAACCGACTATAGACCGGCACGCTGTTTACAAACAAACCCGCGTTTGCCCACAGCAGGTGTGGGCACTGCGCGTGCCCAGAAACCGAATTCGCGTGAATTGAAGCGTCCACGCACGCGCAGTGCCGTCGACAGCGCCACCGCAGCTGCGTGACGTCAGGGAGGCGTGTTCGTCTATAGGATGGTGGTTGAAGGATGGACATTCAATATATCGATGTCACAATGGACGCCTATCGAAAATGTGCTGTTTGAAGCTGTGGAATCCCTCAGCAATATCAGGTATACGAGACACTGTCCAAGTTGGAACCCTAGAAATGTTACGAATTCCATCTCATCACCACCTTATGTTGTTGAAGACTTCAATGTTCCGCGGTGTCCGGCATTGTGGGGTGGTTCATACCTTGTAACAACCGGCACGCGACTTTCGAAAGGGGACTAAATGCAACATAGACGGGAAAATGGTGTTACCCAGTATTTGGCAGGAAGCAGTCATCAGTACTTCCTAAGATGTTGACAAAACAAAATCATTACTTTGTAGATGGTTGAGCGTTGGTTTCCAATTTACGATAACGAAAGAGGGACATTGAAGACACAAGCCTGTCTTGTCTGTTTGTCTTCGATGTCCCTCTTTTCTTATCGTAAATCATTATTTTTTTTTTATTTCTTTTATGTGAAAGTGACGTACAAAAAAATGACACTAAGAGAAAACCACACCACGTTGGTTTGTCGCTTATGGCGATTTTATCCGAATCTGCAATTTGGGGATGCGAAGCAAACATTATGATCGTAGTAAAATAGATAAATGGGCTAGTTGGTACATCACTGAATGGAAAGCGCCGAATAAACAAGGACGAAGGGGACAGAGACGAAGCGCTTTGTCTCTGCCCCCTTCTTCGTCCTTGTTTATTCGGCGCTTTCCATTCAATTATGATCGTACACGCACGCTCAGTTGCCGAGTCTGCGCTCTGTTACAACAGAAATAAGTGTCTCCCCAGCAGTATCATAATCTTACCATTGAGCCTTGGTCATTTCTCTTGTCTTAGCCATATGCGATGTGGAAAAGATAGGTAGTGAGATATGTGTCGAAGGAGCTGTCACTAAATGAGGTCGGCGGGGCTTCTGGCGTTGATGATCTACCTGTCCCTTGACAATCGCTGCGTTAAAATGAGGTTGCTAAGAGGTCAGGTTTAGGAGATATGTTGCGATACAAAACACACCGCTGCAGCTCTCAAGCGCGAACCGGCGCGAGGGCGCGAGTTCACAGAGCGCGGGTAAAAAAGGAATTTCGTACCAGTGTTGCCAGGTGTCCTTAACAAAAACGGCCATAGCGCAAAATAACAAAAGTTGAGTTTTTGTGTTTTATCTAGCGGGTTTCATTCACAAGCATATTAAAACAACTAAAGAAATAAAAACTTTTGAAATTGCAGAGCAAGATTAATATTTATTTATATCATTGACCCCGTAACTGACTAATCCAAAGAAACTGTTGCTAAGGGCGTTGTTATGGACTAATGCTTGGAGACTCCACATGAGACTGGATTTTTGCTTACAAGTAAGTAAATATTTTTTTGTAAGCAACCTAACTAACCTAACTTGTAAGTAACCTAACCTAGACGAGAAGGTGTTCTTCTCGTCTCAGTGTTGTATTGCAGCGATGAAAGCCATTTCTGAAGTATTACACTCCGCTTTGCTTTGGTAGCAGACGACACGATAGATTTGCTAGCCTCTGTTGCAGCGGGCGTCGGTAAACGAGCGACAAAAACAAGTGCATCACCATGGCCGTAAAGGCCTCTGCAATGTGCGTTTTTTTTTTTTTTCTGTGAAAAACCCAGCTTAGTTCAGAGGGTGAAAATGTCGTAAAATCAAACCACGTCATGCAGGTCAGTTACGACGACGACCTGAAGTGCATTACCGGCGTAGTGCAGGTCAGCATGAGAAACAAATCGTACGCCATCGAGATAAGTCGTTTAATATTATTATTATTATTGGGGCTTGTACTAAATACTAAATTAAAAAGCTACTCCTAACAGGAGAACATATGAAGAGCACAATGAAAAAAAAAAAAAAAACATATCCAAAGGTAGATATATAAGCATAAACAAAATAACCGGATAGCGCATGGACAGGCATACTTCTCAACGCTGGTGTGAGACTAGTGAAAGTCTGAGCTGGATTTTACTCTCCTTACTACTTGCATGCAACTACTTTGTCAATATTATAGTAATCCTATTTAAATATAGCGCCATATTTTTAGACATTATGACCGAACAGAATATGGGTTTTACGTGCTCTCGGTTGGTTTGGCCCTTTTTTACCATCAAGGCAACTGTACGCCAGTGCTACATGTACTCACCTTGTGTTTTTTATCCAGTTCTTTCGCGCTTTCGAGTCTTGCGGAAATCTGAAGAAACTGTAAGAATCTTTCTCCGCGCAATGGTTATAACCAGGTACGAAGCACCTTCCCATAGCGCGAGTCCGCAAACAAAATTTGGGATCTCAACCGATCGCCTGAAGAGCTTTTCTCACGGGTGCACTGCGATCGTTTAGCAGACGATCATCTCGATCGACGCCCAAACTTTCGATAAACCATATTTTGCATCGCACCGCACTATGAATTCTTATAAGTGTCTGAAACTCATTATATTTCAAACAAATGCAATATCAGAATTTCGTCTTTATTCCCACGATTCAAACAACGGCGCCGGCTTGGCCGGCCGGCGTGTAGCAGACGCATACTTCTTGCATTCGCACTTCCTCCGACGCCCGTCGGACGAGTGAGATCTGTGTGCAAATCACTCCTCCGACGCCGGAGGTGACGTAACGGAAGTGACGTCACCTTGTTAATTATTAATAGTTAATATAAATCATTATTACATACATAATATAACGTGCCTTTTAAAATGAATACAAATAAAAATAAACTCGTCTGATTTTAATGCAGTTGTACAGTAAAAAGTCACGTGACTAAACAATTTTGTCACAGAATTTGTTCATTTACAACCTTTTGAAACGCAGCCTGGCAAACGTTATGAGTTATAAAAGTAGTACGAATACATATAAATACATCTTTATTGTCTCTGCGTCACGTGACGTTATTATTGTGGGCGTAGCTGGCTGGCCTTAGCGCGTGCGTCGCGTGCGTACGCGTGCTCCGACTCTGCCCCTTGCTAAAGTCTTGCATTGTACAGGGTGAAACAAGGAGACGGCAGGCTCTTTAAATTGACCGGAAAATTCGGTTTCTTAACCTATCGCGCTACGACTTTGTGCAGCGTTGCCCACAGATGGTGCATTTTTTTTTGTAAAATTTGCAAAGAACGAACTCACCTGAGGAAAAAGTAAAAAAGAAAAAAGGCTTAGCTCCTATGGCAACGCAGCGACGCCACCGGTCTTCAAAGAGCACGGCGCCGTTTCGCACGGGAGGCAAGAGATGGCGCAAGCGGTCGCGACGCCAACTGCCGCCAACGAACGAGCAGACGACGCCGAGAGCCAGCGTATTTAGCAGACAAGGAACTGCAGTTGCTTGTTGTTACGGCGCCTGTTTTTGTTTCTGCGACTGTAGCCGCCTGCGAAACGCGCGCCGCTTTTGAGTCGAAAAGATAGTCTGCTAAAGACGCTGGCTCTCGGCGCCGAATGCTCGTTCGTTGGCGGCGTTCGTTGCGCCATCTCTTGTGTCCCGTGCGAAACGGCGCCGTGATCTTTGAAGACCGGTGGCGTCGCTGCGTTTCCATAGGAGCTAAGCCTTTTTCTTTCTTTACTTTTTTTCTCACGTAAGTTCGCTCTTTGCAAATTTTACAAAAAAAAAAAAAAAAATGCACCGTCTGTGGGCAACGCTGCACAAAGTTGTAGCGTGATAGGTTAAGAAACCGAATTTTCCGGTCGATTTAAAGAGCCTGCCGTCTCCTTGTTTCACCCTGTACATTGCACGCTTCTGCAGCCCGGGCGCTCGTCTTGTGAGAAAAACGTCTTGCAGCTGATCTCGTGCCCGTAGCCTTCGTTAGACTGCCAGCGAGCGGAACATAGCACGACGCTCAATGCTCCCTTCACCAGCGTGACCGACGGTAGTGACGGCCGAGTGCGCCCCGCACCTAATAAGTAGTTTTCAACGAGCTAACAGTTGAGTTACGTTAAAATTCTCACTTACAGCGGTAAGTGTGCATAACCCAGCTGCAAAAAGGTTGAACGGATAGGAGGGACCCCTGCGACACAACTCTCGCTGCAGCGAGTTCACCTCTCGGTGACGGTCATTCAAAGCCTCGATCTCTGCAGCGTGACTACGCTGCCATTCCAATGAGCAGAACCTAGATTCTCCCGTCTCGGAAGAACGGCAGAAAAGGCGGTCCGCATCATTGGATTGCGTTCACAGATCTGGGCAGCTAGACGACGATACTTTTCGATGTACTCGCTGGCACTAATATTGGAATTATTAGTGCCGACGTGCAGGATGACAACATCAAAATCGGGTAGCGTCTCAGACACCCGGGAAAACAAGTGCTCGATTCTAATACCACTAAATACCGCAACCTCAACAGCCATCCGACTATTCAATGGGAAGTACAGGGGCAAGTACTTCACCATCGAATCGCCGGCTACCAAAACTCGGGGCATGTTGGGGGTGCAATCAAAGCTAAAATACAAAGAGTATACAGTAGATACGGAAAATGCATTGCTAAAAAGAACAAGACAATGCTACGTGCAGCACGGGACAGGACCCGACCACAGATGACTACAGGGGCAGACGCACATGGTAGGGCACATGTCATAACCAGGGTTGCCAGGTATTTTTTAGCTCAAACCGCCAAAAGCCAGACGGTGTAGCCCAAAAGTAGCCAAATGCAAGAAATGTATGTAGCCCAAAAGTAGCCATATTCTGCAGGGCCCAAAAAATCGTGTGCTCGAATGTCCGAGCTCAATTCGAAGTCACTGCATCTGCCTATCTAGGGTTTAGGAGCAGCTTGCAAGATCTACGACATCTTGAAATGTATTGAACGTTTTATTTCAAACGCAAAAGTACAAAAATTTTCCACACGCGTTTTGCAGTAACAAGTTATGAAGCACTTGCTCGTGCCCGGTTACGCGCCTCATACATGATTTCCGTGTTTAAAACGGGCAAAACTTCTTCAGTAGGGTTGATGTCCTTACAGAACTCTGTCTTCCCAAGGAAAGCACACTTACATTCAGTAGGGTTGATGTCCTTACAGAACTCGTTCTCCCAGGAAAGCACACTTTACATAGATGACGTTTTGAAGAGATGGAAGGGACATGTTCTTCCTTAGGCCTGACTTTGTGAGAGACATGTGACTGATTACTCTCCACGGCAGCATTCGACATGGCTAATGTCGGGAGCGCGATGGCAAGCTCGGATAGCAACGGAAACAGGGCTGCTCCTGCGCATTGATCTTGGCCTTGTTCGGAATATTCATTGTCCCAAATCTGTTGTCTTTTGTTATGGCTCATTGTGCTTTAAAAAACGTTCATGTTTCGTGGAAAAGCCTCCTTTGTTATATCCGGTACAGCACGCATTATCGGGCGACATCAAATTCTGCAGGATGTCTTGAGTTGCCTTTAGTATCATTTTTTCCTCGGATGAGGTGCTTCCTGTAGGAGGATGGTGGGGAAACTCGAGGAAATAAGAGATGCCAGTAGGAAGCAGAAAGAACTTGGGAGCATAAAATAAACCACAAATAATACAAAAGCGATGTCGTCGGAGCTGAATCTAGGTCACGGTAGATCACTTAGGCTAATAGGTTCCGGAATGACGCCCACGAATCTTCACGCACAAAATCCCTGAAAGCGGGAATCCAGGAAGGGTGGACTGTCGCTTTGTGTCCATGATGAAGTGTCTTTTGTAAATCTACTCTAAACCAAGCAAAAAAAAAAAAAAAAAAAAGAATGCCGCGTTACAATTTGAAGTAGCCCAAAAATAGCCACATAGCCAACCGCCAAATTTCGACGCCAAATGCATGACAAAGTAGCCCAATTTGGCCATTAATAGCCCAACCTGGCAACCCTGGTCATAACGAAGGCAACATCCGGGGCCGGGGATGATTCTCCTCCGATGGGACTACGTCACTTCCGGCGTCGGAGGAGTGATTTCCACACGGCCGTCTCTCCTCCGACGGGACTACGTCACTTTCGGCGTCGGAGGAGTGATTTGCACACAGGCCTCACTCCTCCGACGGGCGTCGGAGGAAGCACTTCCGTTGTCGGCTGCAGTCATCTTGAGGACCGGAAGTTGCAGTCGTAAATATTTCGGAAACAAGCGATTACCTGCACACTTCTGTCGAAACATATATGACATTCAAGCTTTCTATATCTGTGATTTCTAGAAGTTTAAATACTACTCCTGATTTTTGAACGGTCGGGTTTTCGTAGCGAAACCTAGCCACATGTATTTGTCTATAGGGAGTATTCACTGGCGGCCATAGCTGTGTGCGCGAATTCTGAGCGCGTGCTGATGGCGAGCTTCCACAGTTCTTTTGCAACGTACATTCCGCACCATCAAGAGTGCCGGTCTTACCAGCCTATTGATGTGAGCTCGTTCTGAGCATGCGCTTTAAACAGCACCCACAAATATGGCGTCCAGTGAATACTTCCTATAACAACGACCGTAGCAACGGTTTGTTTGGACCCATGACGTCACACTTACGAAGTCAATTTATCGATTTGTCTCCTGGGCCGTGTTCTAAAATTTACTCGATCTTGCTCCAGGGTAAGGGTCTTGTAGCTTGGCGTTCCAAAACCTACCCGCGTCCAGCGCTTTTCAATCTGTGTTGTCACGTGACACGACCCGCCGAAGTAACTCGGATCGATTCGGGTAAGATTTGGAACACAGCCCTGATGTCACTTCCGGTTAGACTCGATATCGAAACCAACATTTTGTCGCCTGCTAACAGTGCCTTGGCGCCATGTTGGAGGCATTCGGCGTCTTAGTGTGGCAGCAGTAGTGCCGTAGAGTCATAGAGCCGTCTTTGTATAACCACATTTAAAATATTTTCTTGTCCTAGTCAATCGCAAAAAGGCTCCTCACCTGACACGAAGTGCAGTCCACCAACCCTTAGTTGGGGTACGAAGCTTTTCTGTCGATATCATAGAGTTAATATAATAATCTAGAGTGAAAGGTCCCATGCATTTGGCAGCTTCGTAACGCTGGCGACGCCTTTATATGCAAAAAGAAGCAGCAAAACATCAACCATGTTGAATTAACCTGAGACTGGGGTAGAGAAGAAACATCAAAACGTAGAAGGGACAGAAAATCGACAGGACAACGTCTCAAACTCAGCTAACTCGTTTATTTAGTCCACCTCCTTATATAGTCTTAATCTCAAGGTCATCTCCACCAACACACACAAAAAAAAAAAACGGTTGACGTTTATACAGTTCAAGCGCCACAGTCTCCATCACACAATGCAAGAACGTTGACAACCTTTACTGGTCGACGCGATAAAGCAACATCCATCCACCTTCAAACTTGAACAAAAGGATCTCTTCCCCTATTATTCTAAACACAGTTCGTACTTCTGAATCATAACACGCCCTTTCCACATACAAAAAAAAAAAAAACTGGAACGGTAGTTGGGCCAACACACGTAGAAAACCAAACAAAACAAAACGTTTTACAGTTTGTTTGTTCAATCACAAGCAGGGTCCCACCTCAAACAACCTAAATCACAAATTAAAAAAAAAAAGCTTTTTACATTTTTAGAAAGTTTTTTTTAATTGCTTCCAAACTGTAGTGAAGCCTGACTTATGCAGTTGCCTAGAGACTTTATCCGCACGGTCTCCCTTACTACTCTCTTTGAGTAGTTAGGGAGACCTCTAACCCCTTTGCCGGGATTAGAGCTTCTCAGAAATGCTTCTAAGGGCACCGATGAGCAATCTGCATACCGGTGCTCTTAGGGAATCCCGGAGAAAATCTCACCGGAGAAAAGCTCACCGGAGAAAAGCTCACCGGAGATAAGCTCACCGGAGAAAAGCTCACCGCAAAACCGGCGGATGCGGAGAAAAGCTCAGCGGCCATTGAGCGTATGCGGAGAAAAGCTCACCGATTTTTTTTTTCTTCTTTTTATATGGAGGCTGTTGGATCATGTGTAACATATATCCGTTTAGTATCATTAAAATTTATCAGCTTTGTAAAAAAGAAAATGCCCTTTTTTGTATTATTTGTTAAGCTTATTGGGTATATTGCTTCCAAATTAATAATTGCGGGCGAGTGTTTTCTGTGGCTTACTCTGTAGGCAACGAAAGCCCAACTCAAATTTTCATGAACTTGAAGAACAGGAAAAAGTTGGAAAACTTAATAATGTCTGCCTAAAACCTAAAAATCAAAACTGTAAATGCCGAAAATCCGAAAGTGCATGCGCAACAACGCGGTGCCTGAAATTCTCTTTGAAGCTTTTGTTAAGCTTTGAAAATAGGACAAAACAGTCAGTATACTGACTGTTTTGTCCTCTTTTCAAAGGTTAACAAAACCTTTGGATATTGAAACTTTTTTCTTTCACGGAGAAGCACGTTTTCTAGCCGTTCGTGCTGGTGTTTCCACACGTTGCCTTTGTGTGATAGTGCCTTTCTACGGCGAGCCACCCATGTCCTTCAGAGCTGCACACTGGCACCGTTGTTACTTCTGTAAGGTAGCAAATAGGGCGAGTTGGTAAACGTTATACATGACAAGAACCACTCAAACGACGACGACGGAGTGAAGACAACAAACACGACAGGACGAATCTGTTCTCGCAACTAAAGTTTTGTTAGTGAAATTAACAGAAAAAAAAAAAACAGCGTGGCCGACACTGATTACATCAACAAACACCTACTTATCTATTAGGCACTACACAATATTTGGAACTGAAACGGTTCACACACCGCTTTTCATATTCGCTCGCAAAGAACAAACGTCTTTATTTGACAGAGCTACCGACGGCACCCTGCCAGTTGTCAATAAATTGTTGTCTTTTTTACCGGTGTACGATGGTCTGATTTTATACTTGCGGCTTCATTAATATACAGAATGGGTGATTACTAATTTCTGAGGAATTAGTAAATATGGCAAATGAACTTCAAGAATATTGCAAAAAAGTGGACATATTTTTTAATGAAGTGACGAATGCGAATTATGTTAAATTGCAGTGTTTGACGCAGAATCCACTAAGTTCAAAAAAATCGCTGAGCTTTTCTCCGCATTCGCTCAAAGGCCGGTGAACTTTTCTCCGCATCTGCCAGTTTTGAGGTGAGCTTTTCTCCGGTGAGCTTATCTCCGGTGAGCTTTTCTCCGGTGAGCTTTTCTCCGGTGAGCTTTTCTCCGCCGCCCGCTCTTAGGTGTGCCACATGCTCATTGGTGCTCATAGTAATGACGTTCATCCCCAAAGTCAATTGGCTTCACCTCAGTCATCAGTCTGCCCCTTTTCCCATATTACAGCTTCTCTGCAGTGTTCCTAAGATCATCAATGCGCAACAAGTGCTGTGCTACACTTCACATTGAATCTCAATGAGCCTGACCAGCTGTAAGGGTGGTAGCCCACTTCCAGATAATGGGCGATAACGATCTTCAGCTCCCTTTACTAAAGGGACCTTAGCAAATGTACCTTTACGCTGCAGTATGAATGGGTATTATAACGACGAAAATAATCCCTGGAGAAGGGGAACAAGGGGCACAAAGGGGGTATTATACCCCACTCGCACGGACATAAATGTTTCTTTAGCTAAGGGACCTGGCTGGTTGAAACATTTGCGGCGGTTTCGTTTACAGCAACTAAAACGACAGAAACGACCAGAACACCGGAACAGCCGTCGCGACCGGTTTGGACAACGGACGGACAAAGTTCTAAATTGCCCGCTTTCGCTGCGTACAAGCGAGAAAAAAAAATTCGTATATAAAAAAAAAATATATCGCCGTCTTTTGAGGTGGTCTGGGAGAATTGGTTTAGGAAAAGCAATCCTCGGGGGAACCTCTTCATCCATATTGTGGATGCACGCACTCGTACGTACAGATGGTTTACGCCGGCGAGGGTGCGCCGCGGATTGTGGCACGAATGTGTGCGTTGAGCTAGAGTTCATACAGAGTTCATACAGAGAGCATATACAGGAACTCTACGTTGAGCGATGGTATACGACGGCGGGGCCGCCGGTGGCGAAAAGGAACGCCCGCGCCGCTTGTGCTCTGGAAGAGCATTCGCTGCACACACTTAACCGTACAAAAACATATAAACGCACAGACATGCTTTCAGCATTTGGATCTCCGCCACTGAAACAGCCGCCACTGGGCAGGGTAAACACTGACCGGCGGCGCCCAAGGGGTACCAAGGGCAGCGCCCCCCGGCCCGGGGGGGGGGGGGTCTGGTTGCCCTTTCCCACTAAACAAGTTGGTACGCCACTGACCACAGCTGCTTTTGCGCGCGTCCTACTGTGTGTCCATACACATGCCTGACGCGATTCAAATGAAATTGGCGCCGTGAAGGCGATTCAGCCAGTCGGGATTCCGCTACGTATGCAAAAAAAAACTGAATGATTTTACCAGTTGCAGAAATCATACTCGCAATCGAACTTATGCTTGTCGGAATGGTTCAACTATACTTTGTTTCACAACCACCTCTGTGGCTTTTGAGTGGCAATGATATTCAAATAAAACACAAAACATTAAAATGTCTGTGGATTTGACCCAACGCGCTTGCCTATGAATCCCTATTTGTGGGTTTTGCATATCGACCGAGGTGCCCACAGCCTGACGGAGGCTAATCTGCGATTTCAGTTGCACGTCAAAAGATCTCCAGTTAATCCAAATAAACTTGCAATTTTTTTTATTTTTTTTTTTTTTTTTTGGCTGGGGCGTGTTAGATGACCTTCGTTGGTTTGGCTTATAAAACCCTAAGATCTGAATATTTGCTTCGCTTTACCTTAAGTTCAAAGCGCAGCCATCGCTACGGGCTGTTGAAGTCACTGTAGCAGCGCCAAGAGCGCGAGGTCATGCAATTCGTTCTCTTTTTGTGCCTGTGCGGTCGGGCTAAACTATAGTGTCACTAAATAATTAGCAACGCTTCAGAGTAATGGCGCTTACCAATCTTGCTACTCAAAATCATGGTTATCAGTTATCTGAAGCTGTATCTGAAATCACTAAAAACGCTTTTCCGTCCTCCACAAATGTTTAAACAGTTCGCGACAGAGCAAGGCAATATATTACCTGAGCTTCCCAACACCGAAGCTAATGCTGAGGAAGTCGCACTTTTGAATCATGTCGATCGGCAGTCGCGTCTGCTTTGTACTAATCACAAAGATGGCGGCACCCACAACACTATCGAGGAAAAGAGTGGCGATACTCTAAGCGTAGCTCATTTAGTTGCTCTATACTCTGTTTCATACTTAGCGTGCAACGCTGCCAAAGCTACTGGCGCGAGCGCGTGGCTTCATCTACGGTTTAGTTTGCGCGAGAACGCGTGCAAATGATCAACGAGATCAAGCCCCACGCTCGCGCCAGTAGCTTTGACAGCGTTGCACACTAAGTATGAAACAGACCAAGTGTGGTGGGGGATCGTTGGCTAAGTTTGTTGTCGCAACGCAGATCAGAGCACGTGGAGAAATGTGCAAGCGCGAGCTCCTTTCAAAGCACGGAGCTCACGCTGCAGAGCCTGCAGGAACCCTGGGTTCAATCGCCCAGCTGCATCGTACCGGCGTGCGATCGCAGCGTGATGCGCGTTAAAGACCCCGGGCTAACAATTGTACTGCTCTGGCTAAATTTATAATATACAACGGGTAACAATGTCGTCGAACGAAACTCACGCTGCCTAAGAAACTAACGACTAATTTTGAATGCGCGTGACATTTCATTTTTAATCTGTGTGCGCGTGTTCGCGTTTTTTTTTTTTTTGTCTACATTTCTTTTATTATGCGGTTCAAGCAGAGTATAGTTGTTGGACTTCTGGAAAAATATTATATAACTAAGAAAATGACACGTTAACGAAAAAAAACAAAAAAAAAAAACATAGGCGCACTTAATAAAAAAAAAGGAAATGATATAATTGGTAAAAATTGTTTTTTTTTTTTTAATGCGATAGAACTTCACGCCTAAATCAATTTAGGTCTGAGCGTAGCAAAAGCTATAGAAGCGAGCTCCATGCTTTGAACGGCTCTACCGACCACATGCGCTTGTTCACTGGAAGAGTGATTCAGGGCAGCATGCTCGCGCTTGCAGGTTCCACTTAGCTCGCAAGGTGAAACCAAATGCTTTACTGGTAAAGTATTTGGTGAAACAGAGCATACCTTCTGCATATGTGCAATGCCCCAGTTTTCACGTGACTACACACTTGTTTATCATTACTGTTTTCGTGTCCTACTGCGATTCATGCGATTCAGCTCGCGCTCCTTTGTGTGCAACATGCATTAAGGCGGCGGTCCCACGGCCCCAACTATAATACCGGTGGCAGCTCTGCTAACGCTCCTGTTTGCTGTGCAAATGTCGCGTCTATGTGCGTGTTACGTATTTCGTTCTTTTTGCAAATAAATAGCCAATTCATCATCACTCTTTTAGTGCAAAATATGATACGCATTTTTCAAAACTTAACGCACAATAAGAAAACAAAAAGTGCAAGTTTTGATATTTTCAAAGACATACCTCTACGCATTCCAAGTTTCTAGACTTACAATGCATCCAAGACGCGTTCTTATTTTTTTATTGAATAGAAGAAGGACTCGTCTAGTTCCGTGCATACGTGTTTTTGTTAATTAGCACGCTCACAGTTTTTAATATTTATTCAAGAAGAGCCTTTTTTATGTGATTTTGAAGTCTAGTAACTCAGTTTCACATCATAACGCGGCAACGACATTTAAGGGCATGCTTGTGGTAAGCATAGGAACTCAGAATACAAAATATTAGAAGTGCAATGCCTGCCGTTTTCTTGTAAACACAACTTGAAAATGGTAAAATTTCTAAAAATTCCCTTAACGCGTTCTTGGTTTTCTCAGACAGCGTTCTGGCATCTGACCTAATTTGTTTTTAATTGTATGCTAGAGGAACTGAGCTGGTTCACTAGAAGCGTGATTTTTTCGTATTCATATTCAGATTTGTTTAAAATATGTTTAAATCATGGGACTATTTTGAAGCTCGACTCTGTACGCAAGAAACCGGTTTCAAAGAAGAGGGCAGCTATTTAAGCAACAATTCTTCAATTAGTGCTTTTCTCGTTTTAATTAAAATCACTTTCTATGATTGTAATTTTTTTAAAGCATATTAATTGTCCTAAGTAATAAAAAGAACCTATGCTGTAGCAGACGACGCGCACTTGCGCCATCTTTTGAAAGGTGGCTGAAATTCGAGGTTGAGAAGTTCAGGAAAAGTGGCGCTGGGCGGATTCTGTCCGTTATGCAGAGGATTCTTTTCTCAAATATTTCCTCGCGCTACTTCCTCGTTCTTGCAATGAGTAAATAATCTTGCAAGAAAAATAAGAAAAAAACAAGGGTCACGAGCAAGTTCTCGAAAACATCTAGTACCTATAAATAAGCTATTCAATGCTCCCTGCCGTGTTCCGACACCACGAAAGGTGCGCATATTCTGCGTATAGACCTTTCCAAAAAAGGACACTTGGCAGGTTCCATTTTCAGTGTTCGTGCGTATGGCGCGTGATTTGCTCGCTTTCCGAAGCGACGAACGTGCGCGTTCTGGACTGTGATTTAACACGTGTGGACTGTGATTTTTGTAAACAGTGGAAACGTCTATATACATGGGTTGAACGTGACGTCATATCCTTCCTCCTTTCTGGTGGCCAAAGCCTGCTGTTATACTTCGTTTCACCTTATGTGCGAGCTAAGGCAAAGCTGGAAGCGCGAGCACGAAAGCTCCGTGCCTTCAGGCTTTGCTCGAGCGCGCGAGCTGGGCAGAAACGCAAAAAGCGCTGGTCTCGCGCTTCTAGCTTTGGCTTCGCTCGCAGATAAAGTGAAACGAAGTATAATGAAGCTGTGCTCACTCGTTTCCGCTCGCACGCGACGCTCGTGTACTGCTCGTAGAATATGCACAGTAAAGGCTACGCTCGAGGAAGTTCGGCCACCAGAAAGGGGGACCAAATTACGTCAGTGCAACCTATGTATTGAGCTCCATATGATGGTGACGACAAAGGGGAATTTCTTTTCCTTCACTCCAAGATTTTTACCCGACATTTTTCTTTTTAAGGTTCCAGCTTTCCAACCGCTCTGGTTCTGTTTTGTTCGGCATCGTGCAGGAATTTTAGATTTTTAGTTTTAACGTTACTCTACTTGTAGAAAACTTACGGAGAGTGTTATGTGTAAACCGCAGTGACTGGTCCTCATGGTATAAGGCAACAAACAGCCAGTCATCGTGGTTCAAATCTGAGGCTCAGGAAAAGGGTCTAATAAACCCGCTTTCCATGCAGTGCCCTATCAAAAGCGTTGCACATGTGCGAAACCCTCACTACGGTCGTCTTTCTTTGGATTAATTTTTATTTCATTTTTTCAAATAAGAACAATGTCAGACGATCAACTTTCATGGTGTTGGTTTAATAATGCAACGACTCCAGGCTTCCACTTTGCGTTTACACCAACCACGACTCTTGTCCTTTGCAACTAATTATAAGCAGCCAGGTCAGACTTGCTAGAAACAGCGTCCCAGCTGAGACTTTGCAAAAGAAAGCAATGCCAAAACCAGCGCTCGAGCTGAGCGGGACTCAAGCCGCGTCTCAAGACAGTCGTGCGCCCAACCTTTTGCAGTGCTTTCTTTCACTCAGTCTCAGCTGAGACGCTGTTCTAGCAAGCCGGTCCAGGATCACAACTCGTGAAGTTTCCTCGCGCTTCTCTTTCGTTTTTCATAGTCCCCGCAATGAGTATTGCGAAATAAAATCAAGCGAGATGCTCAGTGCTGCCCTGACATGTTCTTCCATGACCGGGCTAGAGAGCGGTTTCCTTGTGGCCTTCACTCTCGCCGAGGAGCAATGGAACTTCTTTAGCCGCGTAGGGGTGCGACCACACAACCATGCCCAACGCCGCCTGAGCCATCCTGAACAACTGTTCCCTGACCAATGCGATTGAAAATGTGTGCAATTATACTTGCTTGAAATAACTGTAGTGAGCAGATTGAAATAAGTTTCGGCTTACAATAATTAAATTCTTGTCTATACAAACTTGTTTCTTAAGGAAACGAAGAGAAAGACGTGTTCCGCATAAGTCCCTGAATGCAGCTGGCCTCACGACCTGTAGGTCCAATTACTCTAGAAACTTATCCAACTCAACCCCCGAGCAAAGAGGACAACACGGTGAAAAGGACGTGCCTCTCAGAAGGAATTAAAGCACTGTAGGAGCGGTAGGGTTACAGCGACCCCTCCAAGCTGCCGCCGCAGGGAGCTACTACTCCCGGTGCAATGGCCGTAAGAGATCATGCCTGTTCACTCTAGCCTAGGTTGCCTACATGTCTGTCTGTCTCAGGGTGAAGACATCCATTGTTGCTCTGGATGTGCCAGCGTGTGACGCTCTCGCGCACTCGGTGCGTGATTTGGGCGGTAAAATAGCGTCTATGCACTAGCCAAAGCTTCGGGCTCGAGCTGAGTGACACCAGATTGCGCGCACTTCAAAATGCATAAAAAAACGTTTGGGCGGAAAAATGGCTGAGTTGTCACCACTTCATGTGGTCTTCGGTTCAGGCACGTAGCCAGGATTTTGTTTCGGGGGGGGGGGGGGGGGGCCGCCCATGACAAAATGCTGTATGAGGTGGAGGGGGGAGAGGGGGTCTCAGCAAAATGGAAGATTTCGGGGGAAGGCCGGGCTCCATGCCCCCCCCCCCCCCCCCCCCCCCCCCCCCCCCCCCCCCTGGCTACGTGCCTGCTTCGGTTCGTTGTCATTTGAAAAGAGAAGACGGTCTACGGTGTTTTTCCATTTGAACGTGAACGTGCAGACGGCTATAGGAACGTGAAGACACACAGATCTTTAGATGGTCCAGACCACTTGGCGGTTCTCCCGTGAACATGTTGTAAAAATAAAAATAAATATTGTGTGCGTGAGTTAATAATAATAATAATAATAATAATAATCCTTACTTCCAGACATATATGTGTCTGAGGGGCTGCGGCAAAAGAATACAAAAGAAAATTCCGCACAGACACTTTTCATTGCTTACGTGTGGGAATATGAAAGCATTGCAGTCCTCTTGGTGAAAAGTTTTCGATTTATTTCTTCGACATGCGTTATTTTTGCTGATTCGGTGTGTGACGCGCGGGAAACAACGCGCTCATGTTATACACTCATGACGTGGCGCCACCTTCTCCCCATTGGCTGCACCGTTACGTGCCCAATGACGCACGCACTTGGACACACCTTTAGTCAGCCAGATGGTTGTGACGGGACGTGTGCAATGTCGCACGCACACCTTAGTCAGCCAGGACCTTGGAGCCGCCGTGGAGTCGGGGAAGCGTGCCCGTCTCGCACCCCGGAGGCCCGGATTCGATTCCCATCCAGACCGAAATGTACTAAAGTTTGTTTCGAAAGTCGTTCATTTACTTTGCTTATAGGAACTTGGGCTACAAAATACACTTTTACTCTTTTCTTGGCATGCAGAGTCTTCGACCTCGGCGTACTATTTCAACAATATTAGGGTGGTTACTTATAAGGTCAGATAAGTGGTATTCACGTTTAATCAAACTAACATCAAAATGATGAGTTATATAAAGCGCCCTTTTGAACACCCGTCTTGAAAAAAAAAGGTCTGCTATTGCTTGTTTTATTATAGATCAAAATGCAGTGAAAGACTATAAGATACACAAGCACAAACACGCATACTAAAAGCGCAAGGCCATAGTGGATGGTTTGCGCTTGATTGCTTTGACCGGTGACAACAAACGCACTATAGGTTGTTGAGTTCCGTGACATAGTGTTTTTTGGTTCTGCTTTATTGGCCTCATTGACCTGTTATGTCGGCTGCGCTCTGACTTACAGCGAAAATGAATTTAAACGTTTTTGTCGTGCAAAAGATCTTTCATTAACGAAATGCTGACATGGCATGTCTTATATATTTTCTTTAACGTTTGATACCATTCTTCACTGATTGATTGACTATGTTTTTAATTCTTGAATAGTTAAAACGATAGCTACTGGCTTGTGAGCCTCTCGATCTCAAGCTAGGCACTCTCGATCGGGTCGAAGAGCTAGCTGGGCTCCGCTTCTGTGCGAAGTGGGCACTGCTACCACCAATAATAATTGTGGTTGTGGGGATATTTATACAGCGTGTAGTTGGTCAGCCATTTAAAGTTGCGACGAGTCACTCGCTGTAGATGAGCAATTTAGCCAGTGCAGTACAACTGCTAGCCTGAGGTCTTTAACGTGCACCACGCAGTAGTGATACACGACCGCACGCCGGTACGATGCTCATCCAGATCGAAACGGGCAGGGGTGGGGATTGAACCCAGGATCCCTGGGTTCTGCAGCGCGAGCTTTCGCTCCACGTGCTCCGAGCTGGTGTGCGCTAGACCACTCGGCCACCGATCCTTTTTTTTTTTTTTTTTTTTCTTTATTGCCGGATTTTTTACATTGTCAAATAGGCAGGCATATAGCTCCAACCATAGGAAGCAGGGCAAGGCTAAACTAAACCAGTCTGAAGTGACTGGCGTCGGAGGCTAAAATTGTTTCATGGACAAAAGCGCTTCAATGCGCGGAAGCCACTCAGGTTCGCACCTCTTTGCTCTGTTGACTTCAACTAACAAAGATCCCCCACTGCTACCACCACTGGCACGTTTGCTGGCATTTGTGTCAGCGGGAGCACGCGCTGAGCGCTTAACGTGCACGGGCGAGCAGCAGAAAGGAGGAAATTAAGAGCAGAGGAGGAACATCACTGCCACGAGCTTGTTTTCTGGCCACACCAGAGCCGTTTATTGAGAGAGTTTGGCCATACATTGGTTTGAATAGGCGAGCATCTCGGGCCAACCACAGGCCGCGAAACAGCCCCTAGCGGTGGTCGCGTGCTCTAAATTTGTGCCACGACTATACTTCGTTTCACCTTATGTGCGAGCGAAGGCAAAACTGGAAGCGCGAGCACGGAAGCTCCGTGCGTTCAGGCTTTGCTCGAGCGCGCGAGCTGGGGAGAAATGCAAAAAGCGCTGGTCTCGCGCTTCTAGTTTTGGTTTCGCTCGCAGGTAAAGTGAAACGAAGTATAATTTGAGCCGTGCCGAGCGGAACTCCGCGTCTCAAGACGCTCGCGCACCCCACCCTTTGCACTGCTTTCTTTCAGCCAGTCTCAGGACGCTGTTCTAGCAGTGCAGACAAAGGCACGGGCACGAGCGCGTGGCTTTGGAAAGTGCCTCCTATGCACGAGATCTCGTACAAACAATAGCGTTTCGCTGAGCTAGGCTCACGCGCCTGTGCCTTTGTCTTCACTGTCGACATTTGTGAGATGGAGTAGAGGTCTCCTGATTGGTCGACGCTGTGTCACAAATTTAGTTTACGCTCTAAGCGTGGGGGGAATATTCGGCGCTGGCGGCGGCCTTTGCTCCGCCTATTGTCCAAACTCTCCTAATATACGGCTCTGGGCCACACGGATGAGTGCCGCCATCTAGTGGTTGAACTAATGGCTTGTTCAAGATGGCCGCCGTGGGACCGCCGCCTTAAAGACCAAGGCAACCCAATAGAAATCTATTTCGCGGATTGCAAAAAAACCTATGCTACTTGCCACGTGTGCCACAATCATGACAGGATATTCTAAACTTCCTATGTGGTCTCTTGCGTGGGTAAACAATCTTGTTTGTCAAGAACGACTGTGATTGTATGAAATCACGCGTGAAAAAAAACTCGTTGTCAGCACGCAACCCTTGGCATGCAGTGAATACTCATAATCGGCGCCGAGATTATCGGTAGCTGTCAGCAGGGGGAGTTTTTCTATCAACCCAGAGTTAGAATATGTCCTTTTTTCTCATATAAGAAATCAGAACCAAATCTAAAGGTAAAAAAGTACTATGAACATTCAAACATTACGGCCTGAGTAGTATATCTATGCAAAGGCTATCCACAAACCCAAAATCTTTGCCTGGCCTGTCACTGCGTTTATCACTGAACTTGTATTAAAATTAATTCTTATCATTTAATACGGTAAGTGAATTTTTAACCTTGGCATTTCTTATTAAGCGTAAGACTCCCGCACCAGTCCCTACTTTGGGTTTACCGAACTTCAATATCTACACATGAGTGTCATTTTTGGATTTCCAATCTCATATGGTTTTGGTCAAAATAAATATCCAGTTACCTAAATGAGACACCTGACCAAAAAAAAAAAAAGTTTATTTGCTTTAATTTGGGAGGTATTTAATTCGTCAAGCTAGAATTTTGGAAATTCACGTCTACCACGTCATCACGTTTTCCTTGGAAATCCATAAAGAGCCAAACACATGCACGACAAAAGGGCCGGCTCGTCATACAAATCTGATCACATTAAGTATGTGGAACAGGCCTCAGAAATCCCCGGTGTACTAATTGCGCACAAACAATTTTTTTACACGCTTCGTTTTTTTTTTTTTTTTTTTTTTTTTTCGTGTGTGCGTTTTGTTATTAATACAGGCATAGCCTCCTCTATACTGACAAAGCCCGGCAGATCGTCACGTGACGCGGCCGTCGAAAGTGAAAAGGTAGAGCGGCAGACAAGAGTCATGTAACGGGCGCCCCGCTGCGGCGAGACGCCTAAACACACTTGTCCCGACCGATGGAATGTCCACTCGTGCTTCTCGCGTTCCTCGGGCCCCGGGCTACCGCTTCTTTTCTCGTCGGGTTTGAAAATCATGTTTCGGGTCCTCGCCGCTGCAAAAGCATGTGCGCTGAATACCGGACTCCCCGAGAAATGCTCTGTGCTACTGCTACCAGATCCTCGCGCTCCAAAACTGCGACTGGGCACCCTATGGCTCCGTCATCGAACTGCCAGGCTTTGTGAGTATAGAGGAGGCTATGGTACAGAACGATTTGCGCATTTTGTTCTGACCACATTTGCTGGAGACGTGAGCTCGGAGCACGGTGGAAGAAACACATTTAGGTGGTGACTCTGGCCGCTCTTCCCGCAGGGCGCGAGCGACCAGATCGTGTTCGGAGCTAGCCTAGAACAAGGAGTGTACTCTGTTTCACCTTATGATGTACCGCAGGAAAGGCTACAAGCGCGGGCTCCTTGCTCTGGGGCACGTCCCGGCGGCACAAGCTCTCGTGACTTAAAAGCAGCTGCCAACGCTATGAGCTCGCGCTTCTAGCCTACGCTGCCGTACAACATAAGGTGAAACGAAGTATAGTTGTTCCGCGCCACCGCGGAGGGCGCTGAGGTGTGAGAACCGTTAGAACCGTGGGTATGAGGTCTCTCCTCGACGGCCACGGTGTCGGGGGCGTAGCTTGTTCGCCTTTTTCGCGGTGTGGTGGCGGTGTGCGGTCAGTGGCTGGCCTCATGTTTTGCTTTGGTGCTGTGTCGATCACAGGTGCCACCATCGTGCACGAAGATGAGCCTTAACCCGAAAAAGAAGTTATGCTATAAGGATGGGAAAGACGTGCTTCGTTCCCAACTGCATTTCGGGGTACTGGAACTGCGCAGAGCGAGTGTCCTTGTTTAAAGCTCCATCGAATGACGCTCGCCTGGAGCAGTGGCGTCGTGCAATCCCGAGGGCCGATCGCAAGTTACTACCTAGTCTCCTCATCTCGTTGACCAAGTGAAGACCAAGTTCGCAAGTTACTACCTAGTCTCCTCATCTCGTTGACCAAGTGAAGACCAAGTTTGACAGTCTAATTTCTGTCGGAGACTGGGAATGCGAAGATGTCTGGACAGAAAGGGCCCAAGAAACCAAGGCTGTGTACTGCATGCTATATTATGTAACTGTGTTTTTGAGCGTGAAAATAAAAAAAAAAGCTACACGCTGCCCTGCATGCCGATCCGCTTTCAGCATTGACAAGAACACTTCTACTGAAGCAGCACTGGCAAATGTGAAGAACAGAGGAGGCCTTATACACCTAAACAAGAACCTTTTCCAGCTACTGAAGAAAGCGGAACAGTCTTTGTGGAAAATAAAAGCCACCAGACTGTCTACTGGGACACAATCGACAGTGTTCTTGACACATGCACAATAACGTTTCCATGCGCTGAACACAAAAAAGAAACAATTGCCCAGTTGCTCTACTACTACTTCTGCATGCGAATGCGACAACACTGTAAGCATATTACGATGAGTAGGAACATACAAGCTCAAAAAATAAAGAAATCAGCAAAGCAGCGCTCGTCTTAGTTTAAGGGCATGGGCGAGAAACACAGCATGTAGGAGATGGCGTTCTTTGGTAGTATGCAGTGAATTCAGCTTTTATGTACATTTTAAAGCAAAACTATTTGTCAGGTATTTGTTTACCTGTAAGACGGGGTGACACCATATTGTGAGAGCATAGATGAAAAGTGATTTATGTCTTATAACCGCTACTATTGTTTGACTTTCAGTCACTGTGTCATCATACTGTGTCATCATAAATAGGATTTTTTTCTGCTCACAAGGTTTGCATGTTCCACAGTACAAGTTGACATTGTATGTATAAACCATTTGTAATGCTAAAACATTTATGCGCATGTAAAGAATTATTTAGGCCCCACTATGTAACATCATTAGAATTTTTTTTTTTTTTCAATAAGGCAGGAGCAGGGTGAACAAATCACCCGACCTCCTATAAAGCCACGCAATGCGTGTAAACAATTCACGGAACTGTTACCAAACATGTTGTTTGACAAAAGATGCGAGCACGACCCAGGTGTTTACTCTAAATTATTGAAGGCCCAGTAGATTATGCCGGGAAGTTTTACATTTATACGATAATTTTTGTCACGTTAAGTCATCATCGGAATGTTCTCGTTTAAAAAAAAAAAAAAGCAGGAACCGCACGGGGAAAAAGGCAATCAGTGCCAGTGCGCCAACATAAATCCATGATTTCACTACAGAGTACACAGAGACCGAGTAACGAATGCATAATTTCCTTCACAAGCCCTCTATAGGGTGTATTCACGGGCGGCCATATCTGTGTGCGCTAATGCTGAGCACGTGCTGATGGCGAGCTTCCACAGTTATTTTGCATCGTGCACCCCGCACCATCAAGATTGCCGGTCTTGGCAGCCTATTAATGCGAGCTCGTTCTGAGCATGCGCTCTAAACAGTGACCTCAAATATGGCGGCCAGTGAATACCTCCTATACAAGCCTTCACAAGCCCCTTTATACTTGAGCGGCATCTATCCCCGTGCGAGTGAAGCGCGCTCGGTGCGCCGAACATGATGTGGTCGCCGCGCGAGACAGAGAGTCATCACCTAAATGTATTTCTTCCACCGTGGCTCGGAGCGTAGGCAACTGGCTCCTTTGCACGAGACCTGGCGCAGCCATGCGCGTTCCACAGAAAGGTCGCGCAGAGAAAAACAAGCGAAGGACCAGGGATTCAATAGACGCCATATTTGTGGGTGCTGTTTAGAGCGCATGCTCAGAACGAGCTCACATCAATAGGCTGCTAAGACCGGCACTTTTGATAATGCGTAATGCACGTTGCAAAAGAACTGTGGAAGCTCGCTGTCAGCACGCGCTCAGCATTCGCGCACACAGCTATGGCCGCCAGTGAATACTCCCTATAGAAAAATACCACACTGTATCGAAGCGCCACCACACACGATTTCTTGCATTGATGTACAGGTCTGGAAGGTGATCTCATCGCCATCTGTTGGTTCAGAATCACTCTAACCAAATGGTCAGCCAGAAATCAGTTCGCGATCCTCCGCGCGTGCCATGTGCTCACGACCCAGGAGCGCGAGCTGATTCGCCGATTGTAAAGGGACCTAGGGCAGTCTGAATGGGTAATTCACTCGGGCAGCCTAAAGGTACATTTAATACCCAATTCACACGGCAGCGTAGGTACCTTTAGGTACCTGTAATAAATGGGTTTCGGTATCACACGGTGAATGAACGGAGAATGAATGCATGGATGGTACTGGCCATTATTTAAGTTTAATTATTAATTCAGGGGCGTTGAAACTGCATCATACCCTTTGTATCGGTCGGTAGGTGATTTGCGCCCGCGCATTTGGGTTGCGAGCATATTACATGAGTGGAGGATTGCGAACTGATTCCCCGCCGACCCTCCCTCCTTTGCTATATAAAGGTACATTTATGATCGTGTCCGAGCAGCCAATTCTTGCCCCACTTACAATTCATCAATTCGATTAAACAGACAGCCGACTGTGCCAGCGAGGCACTTAGCTTACAAGTTTGAGAACTGGTGTAAGCTTAGAAAGTTCAAGGTGTTTGATGAATCATTGACGAGTGTGTTTGCACACCCCAGCTCGAAGCACGTGGAGCGAAAGCTCGGGCTGCAGAACTGAGGGATCCAGGGCTGAATCCCCAACCCTGCCCGTTTCGAAGGAGGAGCATGGCTTGTGGTCGTGTATCACAACTGCGTGATGCACGTTAAGACCCCTGGCTAAATTTCTCGTTTACAACGGAAATACCAGACACCCATTGGGGCTGACGCTATAACTCCCGCTGTGTAAACAAACACACAACACAGTTAGGTAAGTCGAACGAATTTTATGCACTGGGGCACTGTCGTTTCTGTCCTGGTGCTAATGGAATGTGCAGGAACCTTACCTTTACGCCACCCTCCGCCAAAGACGGCAACGTGGCCGTGTTTAGTGGAGGCAGGTGCAGATGAAGACGAGGATCGCATCAGGACGATCAGTCTGAGGAGGAGGGGCTGTTCACCTAATTAGACCACAGCTGTGCATGCAAAATTCCTCGTTAGTGGACTAAAGATCTTCGCACAAAATCGTCGCGATGTCTTCTACAAAACAAGCGGCTGTAAATCGCGGTAAAGCAACCAACGACGACGACACGGAGTTATTCTCTTCAAGTAAGACAGTTGTCGATCAAAAACAAAACGACGAGCCGACCACCGCGAACCCTGGCCTGTTCAAGGCTCCGTCCAGTTGGAAAAGAATGAACTGGCCTTTGCAGAGCTGGTCCCCAGTGCGTCGGGGACATTCCGACGGTAATGTGACGATCCCGAGGGACGTGGCCACGAGCATGTCTTCGGAGGTCCTTGTGTTGCCCAATCGTCAGTCCGGAGGTGTCATCAAGAGGAAGCGGGTCGTCGACGTGGGACAGAAAACTGTGGATCAAATGAACGAACTTGCGCGCTATGTCAACACCAAGGGACCCTGTGCTATATGTAAGACACCGGGGACTGTTGTGACATTGACACAGATTAAGAAGCGGAGGCGAAAATTCATGCACCACTGGTCCAAGCATGGTTAGTGGCAGATTCCACCTTTGTGTCTTTCTTTGTATATTTGGTGTGAAACCAACGGCTGATTTTCTGGATCACTGTTTGTGTGGCAGGTACGGAGACCGCGAAAAGATCTCCTGAGCTATGGTCTGCAGACGCCTCGACGCCTCCTTTGGGCCGTGTCATCAAGCCGAAGTCAGTCTCTTGGACGGAACATCGTGAGGTCGGCAGATGCGCTAGATCTGGAAGAGGGCTCTTTCTTGTTGTTTGTTTTCATTTTCTCGGGATCGTCTAACTGAGAACATTACAAGTGACCTTCTACTCGTCATTCCGGTTGCACTGACTTTCATGGGTTATGTATATCTAGCTTGCTACAGGGTCAATCCTAATGGAATGCCAGTGTGCACAATAGATCGTTTCAGATATCAAGCAGCGTTGATTCAAGTCTTGGACTCACCCGTTTTGAAGTGCTATCGGGCGAGTCTCTATAAATTTAATAGTATACAGCAACACCCAGATTACTGCATCCCGAGTCTGACATGCTCAAAAATGTGGACTATCGGAATCAACGTGATATTGTCCGAATAATCGTTTTTAGTCATCTTATTTATCTGCTCGGAGTTCTCGTAGCTTTCTAGTGATAGCAGCATAGCTGTATACAGGTACTTACACTGACGTTTCAAGATTTAGCGCAAATTTACCGCTGGCCACGTCTCAGACTCGTGGATTTCAACGAACGAATAGAAAATACGTAGCGCGGTGAGGGAGAGCAGAACCGAACTGCATGACGTCCCGTACAAAGCGTGTATTAATGAGGTCTGGCAGTCGAAACTTCGAGCTCACTAGTTTGCTTTCATGATGTCTTGATTGACCAAGACCTTCGATAATATCGTAGGCGTTAATTGCATCAGATTAAGGGAAGCTTGTCAACGCTGGCAGTGCCACCGAAAGGGAGGGATTCGGGGTTCTCGAACGACGACAGTTAATAATATTATACTAAGACCCCCCCCCCCCCCCCCCCCTCCAACGCCTTTGTTTTTCCCCCGACATAAACAGCGTACTGACGGTACTGAGCGCATCATTACATTTCCAATACTTCGTTTCAGGCTTCAGCTTAAGTCCAGACGCAGCCGACGCTAGGCGGTAATAAGACCAATCAAGCCTTGTCAAAAGCGCAAGTCACTAGGCCTTTTTTGTATATGATTGGTTCAACGATTGGTCCCATCAGATCGTAGCGTCGGCTGCAGTCTGGACTTAAGGTGGAACAAAGTATAGTCGTCAACGGTTAACTAAAATCAAATTGTTCGTTTTTTTTTATTTTTTTTTATTTAAGATTGAGGGCGAGATAGCAGCTCTCCATACACAGCGCGAAGTGGGCTTGGACCTACTGAGCAACGACACTGGCGCTTTCCTGCTGATTGTCAGCGTTGTGGCTCTCGTCGTGGGCGTCCTGGTGATTATCAAAGCCACCGAGAACAGCGTCAAGGAGTACCTCTGTCTAGTCACTCCGGCAGCCTCCATGGACAGTGCCTTGCAGAGTAGGTCCGCTAAAATTACCGCCATGTTTTTGTGTTACAGAAAAAGTAGGGTGACATTTTAACGAAGAAGTTTGAGAAGTATGATACGGACACACATATATGAAATGAGCAAATTGATCGTTAGAAAATGAACTCTTCTCGTTTTATAGGCTGCATCTAAATTCACCAAGGTCGCCCTTACTATAACTGCCTATTTTCCGCTCGATATGTTTTTTTTTTAATAATAAATTTACGATATTGATTTATGTTCTTGTATTCACGGTTTAGCGAGATTCCTCAGATTCCATTGGGTACAATTGACTTTGTTTCGTAGATTATATACGCATCGCTGCGGAAGGCGCTGACGCAGCGGTGCGTCAGCGCCTTCAGTGTAGTATAGTTTTACCAGTAGACGATTCCTTTATGCTAGATCTCGTACCATTTATGTGCCATACTATGTTAAGCTACGTCCTCGTGTCAGCCCCTTCCGCATGGATTATATAATACAGAGATTCGCGAGCAACACTAAATGGAAAATTCGATCGAACCGATCTGTCGATCTCCAAATAAGTGGAATTATTTGAGAGGGCACGGGCTCTCCGTTACTTCGTTCAGTGGCGAGCGAAGATCTGGAGCTCGAGGGCGTTCAAGAGGTGACGGAAGGCAAGCGGCTGGATGGCGAGGAAGACAAGCGGGGACTTCTGGACCCGCCCTTATGGTCCGGCCAGGACCGGGCGGCCCGCAAGATCCAGCGGTGGTACCGGCAATGCCAGGCTAACCACAGGGAGGGACGGGACCAAGCGCGCAAGAAGCGCACTGACCGCTGGGCCCAGTCTCTCCGCGCTTTTCTAACTCGTAAGTTAAACCATCTGGGAGGCCCGCCCTCTTCATCTCAGGAAAAAAGCGCCAAGCGTCATAGACGGTTGACTACATTTGGAGGAGAGCTGAAGCCCCATTAGCTTCCCTGGCCACACCCTTGGTGTACCGCGTCGTGGACGCCGATGGGGCGAGAGCTCGTAGCTTTGGAATGGTCCCTGCACTTTCATACCTGTAGTGTTTTACAATATGGCACACAACATGTAAAACGGTGTATAGCGTGTTTACACTGACTTCAGACATCACAATCAAATTTCGGATGGAAGTAAAAGTGGGTAATGCGAAATACTGTGCGAAATGTACGCGGTCAGAGTTTGCTCGCGGTACGAGCTCAACACGACAAGGCGTAGGCAGGGGTGGATTTAAAAAATAAAAAGGGGGGGGGGGGGCGTTTTCTTAAAATTTCTTAAGGGCGACATTTTTGTAGGAAAACCGACATACAGCAGCTTTTCTTAGGAAGAAATGTTTAGTTTTTTGGGGATATGGCAATTGTTAGGTCAAAGAAATATATCGCGGCAATGCTTCACCCGTGACGTCACGTCCGTTCATCACGTCAGATCTCTCTGCAGAACTACCCCCCCCCCTCCCCACCACCTCCACCACCACAAGTCAACAAGCCAAATTCCTATCGTGACCTCCCACCCCTCCCCTTCAAGCCTAGCCGATAAATCCGGCCCTGAACGGGGGACGCTGCGCATGGACGCCGCCATACCGACCTTCAGTTTGTGTTTCGTCTTATTTTGATCACTTCGCTCCATCCTTACCACAGCAGGACAGGTTATTGCCAATTTAGATACTACTGTGTCCTTCTTCTTAGCATTGGCCTTTGTGGAGGCTCGTCAACGCCCGCTTCAGTAGCTTGGTAAGACAAGAGAAGGTCAGCAATGGCGGTTGTAATCTGGCGCCTGTACAGAGCGTCTATAGATTTTTTTTTTAAACGCTTCCGGGTGTTTTACAATAGGGACCAGGCGAAAGGTTCGTAAGTTCTTAATTTTAACTAAATCAAATAAAAACAAAAATCCGCATGTTCAGATCAGTTCAAGATGGCGCCGCCGTCATCCCGTGGAGCCTCAGCCATCGGCGAAAGGGATGTATTTATGCCTTCAGCGCGTCCCAAATTAGAGCCAAAATTATTTACTTTCCCGTTCCTTGGCAAGGTTCCTTAGCCGACCGAAATGAGTCTAGAAAGGCAGTATAACTTCTTGTGCGACCATATATAGTGATGAAGTGGAGAGACCCTAATAAATCGAAACAAAAAGTGAAGGTACAGTTATGGCCCTCTCTGTGCACAGCTGCCTGAAACGTCCATGTATATCACTTGGAAGTGTAACTCTTTTTGTAACATTTGAGAAAGCCGCACTACGATCATCCGAAAAGGCGCAAAGTGACTGGGTGTCCGCGTGCACGAGCAGGCCTTCAGAAGCGGTGGCAGAAGAGGCGCATGGACAGGCCCTCGGAGACTCCGGCCGACACACCGCTGCCGGCACTCACAGCGGCGCCCTGCACGACTGTAGACTGCCCACTTAGCGAGCCGAGCCGAGGACCCAGCGACACGGAGCTGCACACCGCGGAAGGGCCGAGCACCTGCAACTCCCAGTGTTGGCTCAACGGACATTCGCAGCGCAGCGACGGAGAGCAGATTGTGCAGCACTGCGGCAGTGCCCAGTGACGGCCCCTTACATACCTCCTCTGCCGCTAAATTAAACGAATATTGCGTCCTTGGTTCAGTTGAGAAAACATGTCGAAATCCTCTTGGTTACTTTTAAATGGCAATTGATGACCTTCGTAAGCTATATATATATATATATATATCTTTCTTTTTTTTTGCGATTGTTAGGAGAGTGACATCAAAATCAGCTTCGAATTCAACTGAGTCTTTTAAATTTGATAGCATCTTCGGCCTTTCTTCTTTTCTCTCTTTCTTTTTTTCGAATAGAGATCAAACTGTGGGACATTGCTTGTACCGCATCATAGCGTGCTTTTACTGCGAATCACCTGACTGAAATGACTGAAATCATTACTTTCTTCTACTACAAATTACCTGACTGAAACCACACAATAATGCGTATTCATGGCTTGCACTTACATGTTGCACCACCGAATTTGTGTTTCTCGGCAATAACAAGTATGACCACCAGCACGATGAGGTGACGTCACGTAAGAGTCGTGTACAATTAATGCACGTGGTTGCTCGATATATTTCCACGCGTCCGTGTTAAATTGATTTAGATTTCGTAGATCAAGAGTACTCTGCTGCAGAACCGTTGATAAAGATGCATGTAAAATGTTCACGAGTGAGCGCCGCAGTAACCCTGGTCACTGAGTATTATGTATGTATGTGCTATCGCGTACAATATATAGGCTGTAACAGTCCTTCGTGCTTCTTTGGTGGTATATACCGCCGATTTCTGCAAAAGCTTTGATTTAAACAAGTGATGGAACACCAAGTTTCGGTCCCATTCTTTGAGCTCTTTGACAAATTGAGAGATAATGAAGCTTGTGGGACCGCAAGCGCAGAAAAACGCCAGTTTGGACGTTGTAGCTCATATTGTGCGCGGGGTTAACGTATGCATGTATTTGTGCGCCGCATTCTCTTTGGATCAACTGTGTGTAGAGGGAGTATTCACAGGCGGCCACAGCTGTGTGCGAGACTGCTGAGCTCGTGCTGACGGCGAGCTTCCAGAGTTCTTTTGAAACGTATATTCCGCACCATCAAGAATGCTGGATTTAGCAGCCTATTAATATGAGCTCGTTCTGAGCATGCGCTCTAAACATTGCCCTCAAGTATGGCGTCCAGTGAACACCCCCTGTAGAAAATGGAAAGCTCCAAGCGCGGCGCCTCCTTGTGGCGACGAATCTGAAAACGCGCCGCTAGAACACCCCATTGGCGCGCATTGGCAGGCACCGGGGTCGAAGTAGGCCTCGTTGGACAGCCGCCAGAGTTGATCGCTTGCAAGCAGCCCAGATATGCTGCCTCGGGTCGCCCTCCAAAGCCCTTGCTCCTGCGAGCGGCGGCATGACAGGCAGTAAGTGCGCGGCCTTTTGCGCCGCGGGGGAGCGTCAACATACCGACACGGCGCCGGAGGCCCCTGCTGGGCCGTTGTGCTGGACTGGCGTCTTTCGTTGCAGATGACAGGGTCGAAGAAACCATCTGGGAGTACAAGGCCCTGATCCTGGACAGGGACAAAAAGTCCAAGGGCCCCAACACTTGGGTAAGGTGAGTCTTCAGTACCGTGACCGAGTCGGTTGCCTGCCTTGGCTATAGAGTGAAATAGCTCCTCCTGGCCATCTTTGAACCTGTCGGTTTGTGACCATGCTCTTGCCGCCGTCACTAGTGCGTCCCCCCCCCCCCCCCCCCCCCCGGTTTGTTGGTACTGTAATCCCAGACATTGTCATCGACGCTGGTCCTGCCCTGTGATTTTTAAGCTGACATCGAGTGTAGTTATGAGGGGCTGCGCATTATTCGCAACAACGCGATGATCTTATATCAAAGGCTGAACTCCTTAGAGATAATATGCGGCGAACAACCGACGAACTTCGCCCGGCGGCACGTTGGCTCAGTGCGCGCGACGCAACAGCCTCTGTTCTCACGCCAGGTGCCCAGAACGCCACCGGGCGAAATCGGTCGCTTTTTTTGGAGTTCAGTCGCTGTTCGCATCTTACTGGATGCGTCTTGTCATCGCTATCAGATGTGTACGCAACCTGTAGACGGCATCCCTATAGAGGATCCTCATTGGTGGCCATAGGCGAATCTGTGGCTGCTGAGAGCGAGCTGACAGCGAGCTTTAGCAGCAGTGATTTTGTAACGTGCATTCCACACCAACATGCCGGTCTTAGCAATCTATAAGTGTTAGCTCGTTCTGAGCATGTGCGGTGGACAGCGCGCTCAGATATGGCGCCCGGGGAGTATGCCCTATAACATTTGAATTTATGCACGACATTATACCCGTCGGTCTTTGGAAGTACTCGCCGGCAACTAATCCGAAGATGTCCTGGCACATCGGTCGTATGAGGTGTGCCTTGCGCCTCTAATGAACGTCATAGCTTATTTACCACTATTTCGGGGCCCTCTGTTCCGGATAACTAATTTCACGAATGTTGTCAGCGTCCGTACCCCACAGGCTATGTATACACTTGAAATGCGATTGAATACCGAATAAAACCTGTTTAGGCGCGGGTAAAGCAGACGGTGTTTAAACTCGCTGAAACATGTATATTGCGTGCGGATCATTCGAGGTTACTAAGCGCGTATACGCAGTGCGCGTCTTTTCTTGTTTTCGCAGCAGCGCCAACTCCTTCGTCCGAGTCGACGACGGCGGGCCCGCAGCGCTGCACGAAGTGTGCGAGTTCGGCAACCGAAGCTCACACGACGTAGCATTCAGGGTAATTCGTGTTTTGGCCTGGTCTTTCGTTGCAACGGGGCCGTGCAAAAGCAGTATAGTTGGATTTGGCCAATGCCATATGCCCAACGATCCCGTTTCGCGGCTTGACTAAAATATGTTGCAATCCAGGGAACATATAAACTGAATTCGCGATGAAATTAATTAAACTCGTCAGAACAGCTAAAGGGCGTTGGCAGTTAAATTGTTAGCCGCTCGGTAACTTCGAACCGCGAGCAGTCGTCTTTTTTTCACCTTGTCTCAAGACTCTCATACTGCTCACTTAATGTTTTAAGGTCACTAAAACTAGCGGGCTTGAATTCATCCCCGACCATGGAGTGCTCAAGCCAAACGAGAAAGTGCCGCTCAAGTTCAGTCTGCATCAGGGTAAGCGTTTTGAGGCGCGAGTGCCACCAGTATGTGTGAGCGCACATGACTAATGCGGTGTTTCCTCGATCCCTCCTCACACGCAGGCCAGAAATGCCCGGACTACGCTGAAATCGAGATCTTGGCCATTCGTGTGAACGAAGCCAACAGCCGAAAGATCGAAGACAAATGGCGCCTTGTTCCCTCGAACAAAGTTTCGCGTGTCCGGTGAGAAGCTTCTCAAGCTCGCACATTGTTTTACTTGTGCGTTTGGGAAACTCCGGATAAATATATCTGTCAGTTTCTTATGCAGCACACGAAACGAGCTCTTCGAGGCTGTTTTTACTTTGGGGTCTTTTCGCGGCAGTTATTATCACTGTTTTATGAAATACAGACCTAACCCCGCGTCAACGGCATTCGTGGGCCTGACGAACGTCTGGTAAAAATATATCTTTGAAGAAGGCCGGCCAGCGGGTAGAGAGCGACGGCGAGATGGAAAAAATGTTGTGAAAAGAGGGCGCACATTTGTTTTGACAACCATTGCGATCTTATTTGGAAAGCAATTTAGGCAGTGACGAAAACGCTAAGAGCGGGACAGTATGAAGATTCATGAATCTTCATTTACTTTCTCCCAGCTCACTTTGAATTTTCTTGTGTGTGTATTATTCCAGGCCACCTGAGAAATACGGGGTGTTGTCATTCTCCGCTCAAAGTTCTACTCGTAGGGCCAACGTCCAAGCCATTGCGTATGCTGTTGCTTCACCAACGCGAAACCTAACGCCAAAGTTACGTCATGAACCGGATATTGTTCTCCCCTATGGGTGTATGGGTGTGATTGAACCAGCCCGTGCCTTAATTTCAGCAGCTGTTTGATACACTGCAAACCTTACACCCACTATATAGTAAATGGTCCTATAGGACCATTATAAATACGACGACTCGGGAAACTGACGCGGCTTCGCAAGCCTGTCGTCGCGGCACATGTCATCGACCAGTTCTCGGAATTCACCGCCTATTTTCAGTCTTTCGTTTTCTCCTTGCGTTCGTTATGCTGTTAGAATAAACCAGTATATGATATACCGTCTCATTTACAAAAAAAAAAAAAAAACCTTTAGTAAATTTTACTACGATTTAATGATAAATAAATATGTCGGATTCGCCCAAGTCTCCTATTATGTCATTAACGCCTCGGACCAGTTATCGCTTAACGAAAACTTGCGTAAAATTGCGGACTGGTGTGAGAGGTGGCACATGGTTATAAACTACTCAAAAACATGCGCTCTTACAATAAAACGCAAGAAATCTCCTCTCAAATATAAGTATCATGTCCGCGATAAAGTTATTGAATCTGTGAATGACGTAAAATACTTAGGTCTAACTATTAATACGAAACTCAACTGGGACACCCACATAGACAATACTTGCACCAAGGCCTACAAAAAACTGTGTTTTTTAAGAAGGAAATTGGGAGCGTGCAATTGGACTGTCAAACTTTCAGCCTATAAAGCCCTAGTTCGCCCAGTTATGGAATATGCGTAAATCGTGTGGGACCCATATTTAAAGAAAGATATAGAAAAAGTGGAGAGGATTCAGCGACTAGGTGCACGATTTATTTCTTCTGTTTTTGGGCGCCTCTCCTCAGTTTCTGAAATGTTCAATAGATGTGGGCTAGAATCTCTCGAAGCCAGGCGGAAATTTGCAAGATTAAGCTTTTTTTATATAAACTTTATAATAACGAAACTGGCTTAAGTAAAGACTTGTATATTCAGCCACCTCCTCATTGCTCAGCAAGGCTAAACCACTCAAAAAATGTTAGACAATATGCTCCTAGAAATAACATATTTAAGTACTCCTTTTTTTGTAGGAACCATTGATGACTGGAACTCACTGCCGTCAGACTGCGTGAATGCTTCAACATCCAATAGTTTTGACTCCTTTCTTATAAACATGTTGTAACCCTCTCCTGCCAGGATGGTGGAAAACCATCCGCAGTATTTCCTAAATAAAATGAATAAATAAATTAGCTCCTAACTTGGTGACGCGGGTACTTTGCCATTTGGGTTATTTTTGTTGTTGCGCGTTGATGTTAGATGACCGCAAGTGCGAGAGTTCTGTTGCACAAGCGATATAAAGTTCGGCGACTAATGCCAATTTGGTCCGGTTCCAGTCACACTGTGGAGTTCAAAACTCTCAAGGGAGGTTCGAACAGCTCTAAACAAGCGTCGCCCGGGCCGGCAGTTCCGCCGCCTGCGAAGTCGCCGCCGGGGATGAACGCCGTCAAAACTGAACCCAGCGTTCCGGGAGAACCGACAGCTCTTCGGAATTTCCCGAGCAACGTCACTGCCAAGCGCCCCCCGAGTCGAGATTCCCAGACAGACAGGACGCACAACCTCTCCGAAGCCCCAAGTTGTGAAACGGTAACGCTTCTTTTCAGGCCTCGTGGACATGCAGTTCCCGTGTTTGCTGCGATTTGGGTAACCGTCTGTCCAAGTCACACAGTCCCGCGGGGCAAATACAGCGCCCATCCTCGCACCCCGCCCCTATACTCGACTTCGAACTGCCTCGTTGCGTTGATTATGCGAGGGTCGAAGGCGTAATCACCAGCTTAATAGTTGACCAGAGAAAATGCGAACGGGATGCAATTTTTCTAATGGCTTCAATGGGACATTGAAGTGAATTTTAGCTGCGCAACTTCGCGACGGATATCCGTTGTCGGTATCCTCCTAGAGCTGCATGCATCCCACGCGAACTTCCGAAAGTCAGAAACCATCGAAGTACGCCGGTGGCGACACCCCCTAAAATGGAAAGAGACTGGCAGGCACCTGCCGCGGCGGCACAGTACAGGCGTGGAGACAAAGAAAATAACAGCTCGGACACAATTTGATCGAATGCACAGGCACGAGTCCAGCTTTGGGAAGTACTTTGGCAGCACGCAGAGCTACGGTGAGAGCACGGCTCACTCTCTGCTGCCGGAGAACCTTCGACTACAATCGTTTCACTGTGCTGTCGCAGTCCAATGATTGTTGTCAAATAACTCGACGAGAAAGGAATTAAAAAATCGTGGAACGATGCAAAATATTTGCTTTTTCTTGGTTCTTTGGTTTTTAAAATGGCCTTTTTGACCAAAAAAACACAAAAAACATAACTTAATGAACAAACGTAAGAAACTCCAATAACTAAAAAAGTTTTAAATTGTTCTCGGTGTCGCTTTAATAAAGCTACGATACTAGTCAGAGTTTTTCCGCCAAGTGACTTCAGTCCTAATGAAAATATTGTTACGATGGTGTTCGGTCAGCAGGAATGAACACGGACCAGGGGCAAATTTATGGGTCAGGCTAGGGAAGGGCGGTAGGTATTCGGCTGGTGGAGGGGGGGGGGGGTGGCGGAGTGGAGTCTGCTGAGATATGGCGTAACGGTCGAAACGTTGCCCAGATCTATTTTGTTGACCCAATATTTGCTATGTCACCAAAATCTAAACTTTTGCCTGGTGTATATCAATGATTTTATTAAAACAAAGTTGACCTTGGAGAGCTTAAAGGGGGGGGGGGGCGTCACCCCCCCCCCCTTTCCTTTTAAATCCGCCCCTGCCACACGAACATGTTCTATGGGTTGAAACCGAATGACATTATGGAGGGTGTCATGCACGTGGATCCAGCGTGTGATAGTATATTTGCACACAACTGCCTCAGCGACGCTGAGGCAAGCACAACTGCCTGCCTCAGCGTCGTCGTTCATCGTCACGGCCCAGAACGACTAGGCCGAGGAACTAAAAAAAGCATGAGGATAAGTAGTAGAAGAGCAAATGCAAACACACATACGACATAAAGAAATGAGGACACGTGGACGAAGGGCTCCTGTCGGCCACGAAAAATGAGGGCTTGTCACAGTCCCACACGAAACTGTCCTGTTTGGGGACCTTGCGTCATGTCGAAAGAACAGTAGACTGGGGATGGGGGATGGGATAGTCAATTGTCGTCAGTCTCTGTCATTGAAATTATCTCTTTTCAATCGCATGCTCAATTCGTCGTGTTACCACTTTATTTCTTCATCGCTTCCGTCCGTCAGTTCTTCATGTCGTCCGGTCTTCAGCATTTCGTCAGGGCGGGGGCCGAGCGGCAGGGCCGTGGTGTGGAGGTCGGCCACGTGCTGCGGAGCATCCCCGCAGACGACGTCATGGTCGATGAATGTGAACGGGATGATATCTCGCGCCTCACATCAAATGTTGCGAAGATGTGCTGCCGGCAGGAATGTACAGGGACATGGTCACAGGATAAAACCGAATTATTTTAGGGCGGAAGGGACAATGCTCGTGAGTCTATAGCGCGACGGTATTGCGCTCCTGTCCAGTCAATGCAATGACGACAATAGCCGAATCCTAACAATGTCTGGAACTTAGCGCGTGTCCTTTGCTTTGTTAACCCACGGCCGGACTGGAAGCGCGCGCTTTCTTTCTCTTCTTACGGCCTTTGCAATCACCCGGGAGTCAATGTCATTTTTTCTCCGTCTCCGTATGTAGTTAACTTGCTTGCCGCCAGAGGCGCAACCACCTCACCCCACTTAACCCCACTCGGAGAGTCCCTTCGAGCTACTTTGCGGTGGTGTTCGAGCTTCGTAGGTTGTTGTTTTGGCAACGGTTTATTGAACTTCGCTCCGATTTAAGTCACTCTACCGACAGGCAGTTTCGTCAGCAAACTGCGTTCCCCTGTGACATGGACGGGGACCTCTGTACTGACCTGAAAAAACAGAAAGAGCCTTGCACTCCATCTCCATTCGTAACATACTCTGGTCTTGTGTACGTCGGTGGCTATCTGGTGAAACTCATTAGTGAGTTTGGGTGCGACGCCAGTGTTATGCTGTTGACTACGAGTAACAGAGGGGATCCTTTGTTCGTCTTATTGCAAGGTCAGGATAAAAGCGGACTTCATTATCCAAATCCTAGGTTCCTCGCACTTCTGGACAACATTGTTGCTTTTTTTTATTTTTTTTAAGGCTGTTAAGCACCTTCCGCGTACAAATGTGCACGAAGTTCTGCAACTACTCATTGCACCCTATCTTGAAGACGCGCCAATCCTAAGTTGCCCAGAGGGCATTGACAACAGTCACTCAAAGCACTTGGCTGGTTTAATTTGCAACAAGTTCCTCAGAATACTTCTGATTAACCATGCAAAGACGGTCACGGACAGAAACGAAAAATCAGCTGGATATGTGCACAAGCCCTTGAGGAAGCACTTTAGGCTGTAATATACACTGTGCGAAAATTGTACAGACTACTACACCCTTGTCTAGAGCAGCTGACCGACTTCATGTGCGGCCTATGAAATGATGATGCAGACCACGGCAATAGATAGATTGGGCCTGCTTACCTTTCATGAGAGTGTACAAATTATTTATCATTTAAATTTCCTCCACGTAGAAGGGGTCCGTCTCCTCCTGTTCTTGAGTTGCAACAGAAGTCCTGGAGGTAAAGACGAGTATAGTTTTTCCGCAATTGCATTCGTTGTCTCTACTTACTACTTTTTACTCCCGAATCTCTCGGAGATGTGCGTCAAATATTCACCGTTTTGGGCTCATCAGAAGCGCATCAGATAGTGGCTGAGGGTCTAAACATAAGGATCAGGTGTCAAAGGCTATATAAATCTCGGCCGCAAGTTGCGACAGCGCTGAGACACACTGTCAGACGCGCTCTGTGTAAACGGCAAAGGGTAGCCCAGGGGTGAGGTGACAGCGCCCCCCGCAAATTGCGGCGGGAGGTGGCGATTGCCCCAATAGACCTTTCCAGAAATTCAGTCTGGCCACTGTGATCACTATCATCATCTGTAGAACGGCATCTGTGCCATACCAATGGCGGCCTTCTAGTGTCTGATAAAGGAAGACGTTGAAGATGCTCCTAAGCGGATGATGCGAGCCCGTAGGAATGGAACACAAGAGCTACGTAAGCGTTTACTTCTAATAACTCAGATTCAGTCAATCTGTGGGCGGCACACAATTGGCTTTAAAGCCCTTTGGTGTATAGAATTTTCTCGAGGCATCTGAGTGGGTTGGAGCTTTGTTCTGAATGCAGGTTCCTGGTCACCATCGAACTGAAAGTGATCGAGAAAGAACTCACACTAAACAATGGACCTTTTCCACATACCGACGGCACCAGGCGGTGGCTGCACGAACTAAAAATCGAGGAAGTGACCTACCTGCGCTACCAATCGATAATGGGAGCTACGCTACCAGTTTCTTCGCTCTCTGAGCAGCGGCGCGTGCCCAACGCGACTTTAAAGAGGGGCATCCGTGGCGTCCATCCAGACGTCGTGTTTTGCTTTCCGTCCACTTTCTTTTTTTGTGTAACGCAATTATATGTATGCTGAAATTACGCGTTCTACTCGTTGATTCACAGCGTCCTTCCGAATTTCCTCGATTTCTGGTACCGACTTCCGCCGCTTGGCATCGGGCGCTCGCGCGTGCGCAGAACGCTTCTTGGAAAAGGTCCATTCCTCGCGTGCCGTTGACTTGCGAAAGTGACGGTGCCGATACAAGTTCATCTCCGCCATTGATATGGCAAAACCTAAACTGCTTTACGAACCACCAGATGGCACTGAATTTCGGAAAGGGTCTATTGCAAAGGCCGTAAGAAGAGAAAGAGAGCGCACGCTTCCAGTCCGACCGTGGTTAACCCCAGCGCGTGGCTATGATAAACATTTCCGGGATACAATCGGCTCCAGACCACGTGGTTGCTTTTTCTGGCTGAGAGTTGAAGAGATGAACGCAGCTCGTTTTTCTCAAATTTTTTCTGCGAATACCACTGCCTAGAGAAAAGCTAACGAGGGGTTATAAACGTTGAGAATTCATTCTAAGCGGTATTTACGCAAAGTACGAAAAATCGTTTCTGTTGTAATCTATGTTTACAAAAATATTAAAACACGCATATCATAATCTCCGTGAATACTTTATTTACACGTACCTCTGAGGAAGGTGCGACTAATTCAATTATCTTCAAAAGGTTCTTCAGCTCCTCGTGTGCTCGCGCACCCCAAGCACCAGTCAGAGCGCGTAGACCCACCCGCAAAGTGGAAAGGTGGACGTCTCTAGTTTTCGTGAGCTTCATTTAAACGACGCGAAAGCTACAATTGTGGCGCTTTATGTGTCGCACGACTCGTATCGTTCCCTACGGGCATCTACATCTCTCTGCAAACGAAGCGCAGTGCCTTCGGCTGCATGCACACTTGTCCTTGGCAATGTACCCGCACCAGCTTGCGACATCTCTGGAGTCACTGATTCACTGGCATGGTCCCTGAATGCGTGATAAGTTAATATCGCAATGAGCGACGCAGCATATGTGGGGCAACTTTCTTGGAAGGTGTGCGTTATGGAATCGATAACAACGAGGAAATGAAGCAGAAAACGCTGGGCCAGCGCGTCAGACACGTTTCACCGGACAGACTGTTTTCAAATAGCGTACACGTATCACGTAGGCACTAAGTCATCGAACTGTCTCTATCTTAGTCATTGTAGCAAACACGCGATGGAAAACAAGCGGTGCACTGGCTGGGTTCGAGATTCTCCGTCAAATTAATGATCGCCATTAGCCACGGAAGTCTCTGTTACGCCTCAACGTCAATATTGATAGAGGTCAATGTAAACCCTGACAAGCGAAATGTCAAGTCGGCCATTTTCTTTGCTTGCTAGGAGACTGCTGGCTTCACATCACAACACGCGTGTACTGCGCTGACACCTCTTGCGGGAGTGACCACCTTCTGCCAGTATCTATCCCCAGCTGGCGCGAGGCAGTGACAACAGAGATGGGATGAATGTACTCGAAGGGAAATTCGATAGTCTTTTAGGGGCGAAGCTCCTTAGGGTCTAGCCTTGTCCATCCGTCCGGCGTCCGTGCTCACATCGATTGCCATCCCATCTGTCTTCTTAAAAAAAGAAAAAATGTTTGCGCAGTCGACAGGATTCGAACCTGTGCGGGGAGACCCCAATGGATTTCTAGTCCATCGCCTTAACCACTAGGCCACGACTGCGGGACGAGTAGGGGCTCTGAGATGTGGTAGTAACTCAAGAGCTGGGGATGTCATGGATGAAACGTTGCATGTAGCCGCTCAACGTCTATACAGGAGAGGGCGCTGCGGTCAAATGCATATATAATCGCGTTAAACTTTGCATGCATTGGCTCAACGTTTATAGACGAGAGGGCCCTGCGGTCAAATGCTCAAATGCGTATATAACCACGTTCCATACCACACATTTTCTTTCTGACATGGACCGTTGACGTAAGCGGTGGAGATGCGTTCCCACAGCTTCTAGCGGATCCAAGCTGATCCGCTAGAAGAACCACTGGCTCTGCATTTCACCGACCATAAAGCAGTAATAATGAAGTCGAAACGCAACCCGGAACTCAGCACTACCTATGAGCAATAAAAAAAAATCAGCACCATCAGCACTACCTATGAACAATAAAATCAGTATCATCAGCACCACCAGAGCTTCGCCCCAATCAACATCATTCACCACTTGGAGATGTTGTGATTTTGTTTTTACCCTCTCAGCAAACCCCGCGATTTGAAAACCCGTATGGTGCATCGGTTATTTACACAGAGAAAGACCGCACAGAACGCAGGTTAGTGCTTCACGAATTGCTAGACTCACCCACCGCCGTCCCCCAGCTCCTCTTTCTGTCACAGTGGCTTCAGTTTCAACTGCATTGTTTCTCTCCAAAAAAGGAGAAGAAAAAAAAAAACAGACGCCGTGTCGCTTGACGAAGTTTTAAACTAATGCATGTTCCCCTGTTATGTGAACTTCCCACGAAATCAACATTTATTTTTTTCATAAATGAACTTTTATGTACTACTTCAAAAAGACAAGGCAAAGACAAGAGGAATAAGAAACTAAAGCATAGTGTTAACCCAGTGGACGTAGATCGTTTTGAATGTTTGAGGAAAACTCTTGAAGAAAAGATGGCTGCCGCAAAGGAGCTTTATTTTAATTAAACACTGACTTAATTTATGAAGTCAAATCCAGCGAAGTTTTGGAGGTCCATCCTACCCAGAGATGAAACACCCCGTAATTTCATTATTCAGGATAAATGTGTTAATGACCCTTCTGATATTTCGAATAGCTTCAATGAATATTTTATGTCTGTTTATACTATGGATAACGGCTGCGAACCTAGTTTTTGTCCCACTATATCATGTCCACCGTTAACAGACATTCAGGTTAGTGACTCTGGTGTATTTAATTTGCTCCTGAACGTCGACCGTAAAAAGAGTTCTGGCCCGGATGATATTCCAAATTCTTTTCTGCATCGTTACTCCGTCTAGACATCGAGATATTTAACTATAATTTTCCAAAAGTCTCTTTCATCCGGAATAGTTCCTCGACTTTGTAAATCAGCAAGAATAGTTCCCATTTTCAAATCCGGTGATAAGCAGAGTCTTCTGAATTATAGACCAATTTCTCTTACATCCTCTTGCAGCAAACTCCTCGAACACATAGTGTGCAAGCATATCTCCAATTATCTTGAGAATAATTGTTTACTCTGTTCTCACCAACACGGTTCTCGTCGTCTTTTTTCAACCACTACGCAGCTTTTGGAATTTACTCATGACATTGCGTCATCATTAGATAAAAGAGGGCAAGGTGACGCTATTTTTATTGACTATTCGAAGGCGTTTGATGAAGTCTCCCACCCCAAGCTTCTTTTAAAGCTAAAAGTCATTCTTAAAAACTCCCTTCCGCTTGACTGGATTTCAGATTATTTGAATTGCAGGTCCCACTTTGTTTCATTTGCGAATGCCTTCTCTTTGGAAGCTTCGGTTAGCTCAGGTGTACCTCAGGGTTGGGTGTTAGGGCCTCTTTTATTTATTTTATATATAAATGATGTCGTAGAAAACATACCCGTAAAAATTCTTCTTTATGCAGATGACTGTATTCTGTACAATGAAATTTCGTCTCCTAATGATCAACTGTTACTTAACGAATCCTTCATCCGTTTTTTTAATTGGAGCAAGAAATGGCAAATGGATATTAACTTTGATAAGACTGTATTTATGAGATTTACGAATAAGAGATCCGCTTTAGTTTTTAGCTATGGCATCGATGATGTTATTTTAAATGAAGTTACGCAGTTCAAATATTTAGGTGTTTTCTTCACGCCCAACCTCAAATGGGACAGGCACGTCGACTTTATTTGTTCTCGCGCCCTTAAAAAATTAGGTTATGTTAAACGTACTCTTAAATGCTCTACTAAAGAAGTTAAACTTTGTGCTTATAAGACCCTTGTTAGGCCCATCTTGGAGTATGGATCTGTTGTTTGGGATCCTTATTTTAAGAAGGACATTAATCTCATTGAATCTATCCAGACCAAGGCTGTAAGGTTTATTTTGAATAGGTAGGACCGTAATTTTTCGCCCTCCTTGGCTGCTTCATCTCTGCGGCTGGTGCCTTTGTCTAGAAGGCGAACAGTTGATAGAATTAAAATGTTGCACAGAATTGTTAATGAGGACTGTGGAATAGAGCGAAGTAAATATATTTCATTCTCTACTAGTACACGCACCAGACGATCTCATTCATTAAATATTGTTCCTTTTCAGTCTCATACTAACTGCTTTAAATATTCGTTTTTTCCAAATAGTATTGAAATTTGGAATAATCTTGATGGGAAAATACGTACTCTTCCCTATGGTGATTTTATTAGCGCGGTTCTGCCTATTCTTTTCAGTAACGCATGACGGCATCGTTTTTATTTTTGTTATGTTCAAGGGCATGTTGTATTTGTTTCTGTATTCCACTCCTGCGATGACCTCACAGAGGTCTCTGTATGTGTAAATAAATAAATAAATATAATCTATCATTTTTGCCATCATAAGGTCTGCAAGAGAAGCTCCGTCTCCAGCACGTGTTCGTTGCCTTCCGTCGTGCTTTGACTTCGCATGTGCCGAAGCGTTATTGGAAGTTCACGCCGGATGCAGAGCTTCCACTCCAGATATTACGTCGCAACAGATAATAGGGAGTATTAACTGGCGGCCACAGCTGTGTGCTCTGCGGTGTACGCATGCTGACAGCGAGTGTTCGCCCCGAATTCCTTTCGCGCCATCAAAACTGTCGCGTATGGCAAACGATTAGTGGATTTACCCACGGCTTCTGCTGATGTGGACTGTTGGAGTGGACGCTGTAAAAGCACTGTGGAAGTTCGCCGTCAGCTCGCGCTCAACAGCCACAGAGTCATCTGTGGCCGCCCTTGAGTTCCACCATCAAGTATGACAGCGCAGTTTTGCATAGTTGCGCCGATGTTGATTTCTTAGAATCGGCGAGCTGATTCCCTAGAACTACACTTTCAAATTGGGGCTGCAAAACATTCCGGCTATAACCGGCTTCTTCAATGTCTGTGAGCGTACGCAACGTTCCAGCTACAATAACCCATCCGTTTTTTTTTTTTGTTGTTTTTTTATCTTTTATTGCCATGAATGGACGCAGGACCAGCTGTAACCGGGCCCGTATGTGGGCTATAATTTTTTTATTGCTTTTGAAGGACTGGATAATAAAGGCCGGCTAGTTACCGGTATGAACTTGACACTTCTCTCCTTTTCCGACATACTTTGTATGAAATCGCACTTCAAAGGCTCCGCAACCAATTTATTTAGTTTTTCTGTCTGCACGTATAAGAAGGGCAAGAAGCATCCTCCCCCCCCCCCCCCCCCCCTTATTCGGTCCTTTGATTCGTCAGAAGTGACTCTCACACACTTCCCTACCCACCAGGTGAGTGCTACCAACACCTCGATGCGGGCGCTGAACGTGACCGTCCTCCTGCTGGCTCTGGCAGTGCTGTACCTCTCGCTCCAAGTGCGGAGCCTATGGTCTCGAGTGAACGGCATGGGGGACAACGCCTGCGAGGGTCGCTTCTGCGTCTGGTTCCTCTGCCGCTGACGCCAGGCAGTTTTCCCGGCGGTCTGGCATCGGCCCGGCCTCGCAGTCGCTCCCCGGGGAATCCCCTTGGCCACGGAGAAAGCTTCTTTGATCGAGGACACTGCTCGACCGATGTCGTCCGCGCCGGTGTGCGATGTGGCAAAAGCACCAGACTGCTTTGCGTGATGCGTGCAAGTAGGACACAAGATGTGCGAAACAACGGTTGTTTTTTTGCAGTTTCTATTGGTCTCCCCCCCCCCCCCCTTTTTTTTTTCTTTTTTTAGAAACGTGTATTACACTATGCCGAAAGAAAGAAAACTGAAATGCGGTACGTGCCAAAACGAGGTGTCTTTTGTCAGAGTTCGGAAACGTTACAGCATCTATTATTTAAGAAAGATGGCCGCTCTGATGAGGATACGGGTTCCCGGTATAGAACGCAGGAAAACACTTCTGCGTATCTATACAGGTGGACACGCGGAGAGCCAGACAGAGCGATCGGAGAAAAGCGAATAACAAGATTCAGGGAGCATCTTGAATCGGAAACGCCATCTGCACTCTATAAAAACGTCTGTAGGTTCACTTTGCAGCAAAACACGGAGACAGCCAATCACGACGAAAGAAAGAAGGGTCGCATGACGAAGCTCAGAATACAATTAGATTAAAAGATCCGATGAGGACAATGAACATGAGCTTTCATTTGCTCATTGTCCCAGCCCAAGTCGCATTTTCGACTCAAAACATTCCTTGGGCCTCCTTATTCGCCATGATTACTCGCCGCATGGTCTGCTGGGAAGTAGACCCAGAAGCGGTTTATAGGACGCACCTGTCACAGAGAGAGAGTTGCCCCTGCGTGGCAAGAGCTTGGGCATGTTTACCCAAGTGAGTGTCAGACAGAAGACAATAGATGGGGGCTGTTTGAGACTGCGATAAAGGCTTGCCATGGTTTTCGATCGATGGTATTCTCTCTGCCTCCCGTGTTGCCGTGCTGTTGCGACAAAAACGAAGAAAATCGACGTCCTCGTGTCTATTAAACGCAGTGCTGTTTTTTATAGATTGTTTCGCGAAGCGCTATACCATTCTTGCGTCTATATGCATATCCGGGATTGGGTATACTGCATATTTGCCGTGCCCTCGTTCTGTCCTCTCTGTGCTGGTTTACCCGAGCCCTTCCGCGGGGAAATCGTCCTGGATACGCGCTTACGCTTGAATGATTCGCTAAGACCTACAAAAAGCTTTGACGGCGCAGACTCGTATAACGCTACTCCAGCATCCGAGACCTTCGATCGCTCCGCGTGGTGTCTTTTCTTTGACATGGAGACACGCGAATCGGGTAAGTTCAATCATCATCCATCCTCATGCTCCAGGACGGCTACACCCTTTCCGAAATCGAGTGCTGCCAACGCGGAGCGACACAGATATCAAACAAAATGTTTCGGGAGGCCAAATGGCGGCAGAACACAATCCTAACGTGCCAACTTTCGCGTTGAGAAACTCTAGCGCATGAACTTCGTAGAAGCAAAAAACGTAATTAGAAGAAAAACTGGACACTTGCCATTGGTTAAGGGGGCGAATGATAAACAAGTTTGGTTGTCGGCTTATGCTGTTTACCAAAAAAACCGGTAAATATGCGCAATATATTTCATTTGTTTATTTTTGTAAAAGGAACGAGTTTTTTTTTTTTCTTAAGTTTCTCCTTCCGTTACCAAACACGACCTCACTCAAAGTGATAATGTTTTTTCGTGTGTAACGGGCTCGATTCTGTACTACTACTTCAAGCGTAAAGTCGTTTCCTATTAGGTCCACTTGTTCACTTATTTTTGTACAAAATCGAAAACAACTTTCTTATATTAAATTTGAATCGCTACCTAACGGCTAAGAACTATGCGTGAAACATCTCTAAGGTGAATCTAGTTAATTGCGATAAACGTCAGAAAGAATAGGTTAGCCTTCTTTTTTCGCAAAGTCTGTGTGTGCGTTTTTGTGTGCCGCATGCGTGTACGTTAATCTTGTTGCCTTAGCAAAAAGAACAAGACGAACATGCACAAAACTTGGTAGTCAAAATTCAAGGAACAAAGCAAGTTTCAGGAAGACCGCGCTTGGTCATATCTTGCGAGCCAAACTATTACAGAAATAGTCGTGTGTTTTTTTGTTGTTGTTGTTTTTTTACTGAAGAGTTCCTTGCTGAATTGTATTGTTTACAATCATTGAAATACAGCTGTTTCAAAGCCATAAATTTACGGATTTGAACTGAAAACAGCATTACAATTTTCCTTTTCCTTTATCCAAACCTAAAACAGCAAAATGAAATGTTTGGTTTTCACAATATTTGCTAATTCGATCTGACCTTGGGTCATTCCACGAGGCTCAAAAACACGCCCGCCATTGGAAAGGTCTCAAGATACTATAAAATGGTGCGGAGAGCAGAAACTCCGCGTGGCTAGCAAGCTCGGAAACGCTGAAAATCCAGTAGGTTTCGCGGAGTATGGCGTTTTAGCGTCGGGCGCAGAGTTCTCGGTTCTCTGACAAGAGTCATTGCAAGTACCACGTCTTCTTGCAAAATATTTTTTTTTACTTTAATAGGTGATTGATATTGGCTGAACTCGGTATGTATCCGAACCCCGTCAATTGTATACTCAATAAGACGATTGTGTGTGAACAACAAGCAACGACGTGGACAACCTGATCTCATAGCAAATTTTATATGCATAACTATGTTCACGTGCATGTTTCTTTTAACACTATGTTTCAACCTCATTAACGAGGACGGCCTGTCAAGTGTCAACATATCTACGTATAAAAGTATGTATTTGGTCATTTTGATATCCGTGTTAAACGGACTTCAAGATGCTTCAAATGTAACTGAACACGAATGTGGATTATCACGAGGAGGCTGCTTAGTATACATCCTGAGGTGCATACAAAGCTCCCGTCGGGGGCGCAAATAAAACCTTCATAGAATTGAGGTAAATAGTTTGCCTTTGTTTTAAATGTGTGATCAGTTTATTACAGCCAAAAACACACAGAGGGAACCAAATATTTCTGAATGAGCAACAAAAAGAAAATTGCAATGGCTTAGCTCGGCTATGCCAGGATATACGTAGCGTGAGCTTAGGTTCAGCTGGTTATTCTTAGCTTTCCTGGTTGTCTAGGATTAGCTTGATTATCATGCTTACTGCTGCTTCAATGACACACACACGGTATACGCATTATGTGAAAACTTCGGGATCCGATGAGTTAAGCTTCTCCGCTCTTCTGCGCCGCTGATCAGCAATTTCGCTCTCCTTCTCCATGGCTATACCACACTGGCAAACGCCCCGCTATATGTATACCCCCACTGATACCTCTGCGCATGCGCACGAAATGAGGCGCTATCAAGCGGCTCCGGTGCAGCGTCAGACTTGGATACTGCGCAACGGAGGCGCACAGCTGGGCACGCGGTGGCGCCAGTGCGTCTGCCGCGGCTATGACGTCACTCCTCTGGAACGCGCAGACCGCCGAGGCGCGCGCGGCGGCGGCGGAGCGCGCGGCGGCGGTGGCTCCGGCGCGCCAGCTGTGCAGCCGCCTCGGTGGCTCCGAGGCGAGAGCGCTGGCCTACGGATCCCCATGTGGCGGGTTCGAATCCCGGCCGAGGTACCCGCAATCTGACGGAGGCTTATTGCGGAGAAGGCGCCGTGTAACCGAGCTTTCGGTTGCACGTCAAAAGATCCCCAGGTGGTTCAAATTAATCCTCAGTCCTCCGCTGGGGCGTGCCAGATGCCCGTCGTTGGTTTGGCACGTAAAGCCCCCAAATTTGACTTCTTTGCGCCAGCCGTGCGCCGTGTGACGTCACTGCTCCTCGCGCATGCGCAGCACGGCTCTCCAGGAGCCACGCGAAACTGCTCAGCCTCGGCCAGTGTAGCTCACGCTACAAAAATATTCTCCACTGAACATTAACTTCAAAAATAGCTTGCTGTTCTTGCTTGCTCAATTACGTCCAAGATAATAAAATCCAGAACAAAAGAACTGCCTTGCAACTTTCTCGGCGTTCGTTCCGGGAATAAAGAAACACTACATTTTCGCTCGTTTGTTTGTCAACACGGAAAACGCCGAAGACGCGCACTTCGAAAAATGGATTGTTCTCCGACTCGTTTGAGGACTCTGGAAATATTCGTGCAATGTCCTTCTGCTCTGTATCCGTGCTCTGTGTACTTTGCCATACTATCTCTAGTCCCATGGTATGGCAGTAACAACCGCTTCAAAGCTTCAAATGGCCTCCGGATTGTCCTCGCCCGATAGAGTCAAGTTGATCGAGTGCAGATCGACCTCAAATTACCCCTCCCGTGCCAGACCGGCTGTTCGTTTAACCATTCTGCAACTCGTTCTCCCTGCCCTTTCATCTATTCCTCCGATTGCAGAGACGTCTTTCGTTTTGCGCCGGTCTTCGCTCCGAGCAATGGGGCTAGGGTTATTCCCAAGGAAGACGACGAGAGAACAATCATCTTTAGGGCATAACCCTGACGGCGTATAGCGCTTCCCTGACACCGCAGCAACCTTAACCTTCGCCGACGGCGCTTGGCACACTGCGTGCATCGCGTGTCCTTGGAGGAATAGACTGGTACTCCTCGGCAATCGGAACGTGCCTCGCAATCCCAACGAATCATCCGTTGCGAAAGAGACGCGAGGGCCAAAGACGCAGGCGCGCCTCACGCTCCTCGATCGTGTCGAACCTTGTGGGCAAACATCGCGTGTTGCCACCATGGCTTTAAACAAGCGGGGCCCGGGTGCTATGACCGACCGCGGTGCATCCGAGGCGACGACATGCCGCTTCGTGGAAGATGTGTACAGGACGGCTCTGCGACACGTTACTACAAAGGTGGGCTGGCTGATGCACGGGCGGTTATTGACGAGTCTGTTTGTGTTTGGTGAGGAGGGGGCCGGATCTCAGCCGTTGACTGGACGTTTAAATAGCGACGCTAAGCTGATCGACGCTTCTTCAGTGGGTAGACAACTGTACGACGATCGAGCGTGATATATATTATATATATATATATATATATTATATATATATATATATATATATATGATGATACTCCCACTTGACCATAACAACGCATGTAGGTGGCGTCTTGTCTTCATACACAGGATTACAAGAAAACAGACACTGGCCACAGACACTGTTAAGCATGCAAGACGTCGTTGTAGCTGATTTGTAGGTCGTATATTTTGAACCGCTAAGTGATTTGGCGAGGCAGTGATCAGCGTTCCGTTATCTTCGAAGTAAGAAGGAAGTCTCATCTAGATCCGCTAGCAGGCCGTAATACTGATCAGTGCCCGTGCGCTTGGGACGGATTTCTAATGAGGCGCGGTTGTAGAGCGATCTGTATGTCGTCGCGCGGTCTGGGGTCAGACGTCTGTCCTGCGGCGTCGATTGAAACATCAGACACGTATATAGCTTTTGGTCTGTATGGGAACGGGTTCATTAGTAAACACGAACAATCACCGGCCAGTTGTGTCACCTGTCGTGCGCTCCAGTTATAAAGAGAACAGTGCATCCGATTCGTTGCAGTGGTCCGAGATGATCGTCTACCTGTTACTCAGCGTGTCCTGCGTGCTTCTGCCCTGCTCCTGGGGCAAAGTTTTCGACAAATGCGAGCTGGCACGAGAGCTCGTGCAGGTTCATGGGATCCCCAAGGAGCAGGTTGGAAACTGTAAGCGCATCATCACGGTCTTCTTTTTACCGTTTGCTATCCCCAACTAAATCAATCACGCACAATAAATGCGCTGCGATCGTGCGCTTTTTTGAACCGACGAATGTCCAGTGAGCCGTTTTTTGAACCGACGAAACCACTGCGCGTGCTCAGTGCCTGCACTCGCACCGTTTGTCACGGTCGAATAGATGTCGAAGGTTCTAAACGTTTGCTTTGTGTGCACCGCTATTCAGCACTAGAGCTCACATAATTTTCGAACGGAACAGTTTTTTTTTATGTTTTACCTATGTTGCATTTTTTCTGATTGGGTGATGATGGCGCAGGGGTGTGCATCGCCGAGTATGAAAGCCGATTCAACAGCAGCGCCGTCGGAAGGATGAACTGGGATGGCAGCGCCGATCACGGCCTTTTTCAGGTTACTCAATTTTTAAAACAACCCCTTGGTTCTCTTCTTAGTTTTTCAGCAAACACGTGTTCGTCATACGTTTGCCCGTAGGACAGTGTTAAAATGTCAACCTTTTACCGTCAAGCGCAAGCTTCGTTTTCCACCTTCGTCTCCACCATTTATTCATCTCTCCATATTCACCACATCTTCACCCTGCTATATACGCGGCGCCGTGTGTTTCCTTGGTATGGGTTAGTGCCACTAAATAAGCTACGCTTCGGGGTAACGACACTTGACCATATTGGGGCTTAAAATCATGGTTGCCAGTTATCTGAAGCTTTATCTGAAGTCACAGGAAACGCTTTTCCATCCTCCACAAATGTTTAAACAGTTCGCGACAGAGCAAAGCAGTATTGCGTGAGCTTCCTAACACCGAAACAAATCCTGAGGAAGTCGCACTTTTGAATCCCGACGATCGGCAATTGTGTCTGCTCTGCACAAGAACCAAACTGGCGGCGCCCACAACAATGTCAGGGAACAGAGTGCCGATACTCTAAGCGCAGCTTATTTAGTGGCTCTAGTATGGGTCACTGGCCTTTCTGCGGCGTCGCGGCTGTCTTGAGCCGAATTAAATGCTAATACATTTCAGGGTCATTATGCGGAACATTTGTAGGTCCCCATTGGGCAACGTTACGGTATACGATCTCAAAACCGCAGTTCATCTTTAGCTGCGCCTTCGCATGTGGACTGGAGCTCGAACTATCTATAGGGCGACCACCCGCCCCGCGACTAGCGGGACGAGAGGTCACCCTATTCCGCAAAATATACAAAACATTTTAAGATGCCCCGCATTTCATGCTGTCGTAAAGTTCACAATTTAACTCATGGCGCTGCCGAACAACGGGGCACGGGGAAGCGCGGAGGTCGCTGGTAATAGTGTGAAACCCTATGGCACGCCATTTTCTATCCTAGCATTGCGAGAAGCGACCATCGTTCCTGCAGGATAACCGACGCGCATGTGCCGTTGTGCCTCTTGCCTTGGTGCAAAAATACTGGAAGAGAAATTACTGTAATTATTTTCAAATCAAACTGAGTCAATGCAAAATAACTGTTGTAATTTCTTTTCTTTTTTTTTTTTTTTGTGTGGAGACGGCCACACAAGGCAAAAAGCCTGCAACTCACAACTGTCGAAAAAACTACAACATAGGGTTCTAAATTTGTGTAAGAGCATGTTGGTTAAAGTAAGCACCGACAGGAAACAATAAGCCGAAAAAGATTTAGTGTTTCTTCTTTTGGTTTGATGCATTGAGTTCTGCTGCAGTCGATTTTTATGTTTTCAACTTTGACACATTTAATAACATATTATCAATATAACTTAAAAGAAAATATATCACTGGGAGTGAAAATTATTTGAGCTTAATTGCCGCGATACAGATTGCAGGTGTATAAAAATATATGCTTTCGGACAACACAGAATATGAAATGTGTTAGCAGAGTCACATTGCGTGGTGTGCGTGTTTATAAATTTTTTCAAATGTGTATTTTTTTTTTTAGTTTCCTCAGTTGCGATAATGTTGTCCAACCCACGACCCTCCCCCCGGTCAGCGCGTCCCGCATTTCGCTAGCAGGAAGGTGGTCACCCTAGTTCGACCGTTATGTTCCGCTTGAGCTCGACGCTCCCCGTCAACGCGCCGCCGTGAATAATGATGATCCCGGAACAAACGCAAGGGCTACCACCTCGATTAACTATAGTCGGCGACAGGTTAAGAGTTCAGGGAAAGCTCCTCCCACCTCTTTCCAGCTTAGCAAAGCGAACGCCGGAGAGGAGGTCGCCTCCTCTCCAGCGTCCGTTCCGCTAAAGTGGGAGGAGATAGGAGGAGCTTCGCCTGGACTCTTAACCTGTCACTGACTGTAGTCGATAGATGCCCAAGCCACTGTACTTGTGAGTCCAAAACGATCCATAGGGTTTTGTTAGGTGCGTTTTTCCGCAGCACACCCGCGCTATCCGCACGTTATCCGTGGTGCGTCGACGAGCTGCGTCGCTTGGTCTCGCACCCGTTCGAAGCGACGACTGCCTTTGGACGGCTTCTCTCCTAATTGGCAGAACTAGGGTGCCTCCAAAGGGCAACTATTTTCAAAGAAAGTGCAGATAATTAGATTGCGGTGACAATTCCGCATATTCCACGGCATTCTTAGCTCCGAAAGTTCAAAGTATCTTTCTTTTTTTTTTTTTCTTTTTTAACGGGAATTTAAGATATGGGGGGAAAACAAATTTTGTGAAAGTACTATACCGACAGTAAGATTGACGACGCTGGTCGTACAGTGTCTGACTCTAAATAATTTTTTTTTGTATTTTCTTTCCTCTTAGATTAATGACAGGTACTGGTGCAGCCCACCTGGACCCAAGAATGAATGCCAGATCGATTGTTCGGGTAATCTGCGATTCTGTGGCATATTTCCTCACAGCGTGATTATTCGATGTGCTTGGTGTGCGCCCAGCTAGTTTTAAAACTATGTGTATTAAGCGCACTAAGCGTCGCATATTTAGTCAGCGAGAGGTCAGTCCGCACTTGAGAGGTATGACGACACTGGTCCACGCTTAGATAATCAAATCATCCGGCCCAGTACGACTGCTAGCCTGGGGTCCTTTAACGTGCATCACGCAGTAGTGATTACGCAACCGCACGCTGATACGACGCTCAACCGAATAGAAATGAACCGGGCTGAGGACCGAACCCTGGAATCACCACAAATACCAGAGAAACACACCAACACCCGCTAAACAAAACAATCGTTTTACTTTTTTTTATTATTGAAAAGTGGGCAAACACAGTAAACGTACTTGCCGAATTCGCTCGTTTCTATACTCCGCTTCACTTTAAGTTTGACCGCAGCCCATGCTATGGTCCGATGTAGTCAATCAAGATGGGCCAAAACTGCATTGTTCCGACGCTCGTTGTCTCTCTGGGTGTACTATCACCGGAAAACAACGAGTCGCTCAGTGCCCAGTGCGTCGAGGCGTATTTTAAGCCGAGTTTTGTTTTCTTGTGAGCGCCAATATGGAATAATAGTGTTGTGCGAGTAATCGAATTTTCGAATAGTAGTGTTGAGTAATGCGCTATTCGGTATTCGCTTCGAGATAAACCGCGATATTCGTACTTTTCGAAGTGTTCATCGCGGCGGGTTAGCCCCGTTGAGTGCGCTTCTCGCCAAGCACATGTGCACTGCGGAGAAGCAATACCCGCGAAGCTCGCGGGCTTTGCGGGTATTGCTTCTCCGCAGTGCACATGTGCTTGGCGAGAAGCGCACTCAACGGGACTAACCCGCCGCGATCATGCAAAAGTATGTTAGGCAGCGATGTCTTGACAGCCCCGCGTTCATCATTTGTGCTTGTTGTTGTTGATGTTTTTTGTCAAATTTGAAATAGAAGTAAGAATATTTGCATATAGCAAACAGATCTATATATCCCCTCGATTAGGATAGCTGTGACAAATGTGTCGTTTACCTGCCACAGTTCATAAATATAGTTATATTAAAATTAACAGAGCTTAGAAGTGGACGAGTGGAAGGTTGGAAGGCAACCTTCATGAGTTCAGTTGAATTTTCGTGTAAGCACGGTGCTCGGTAGTGAAAGACTCGGAGAAACTCTTTCTCGTTCGATTCGAAAATATTCGGCAAAAAACACTATTCGTTTCGAATTCGCTTCGAACTCAAAATTCACTATTCGCACGTGCCTATCGAATAACGAAAAGCGCTCACGGATGCACCTCCCTTTCCGTGGCGGCATAAAAATGACGCGTTCGTATTGAGGTGCGTAGTGACGTTATTTCCCTCTGGTCATTCGGGGGCGGAGCATCTCCTGTAGTTCTTAAGTTGCAATACACCAACAGGCGGCTGGAACGTCACATACGTAGGCGCTTTACTTGATGCAAATCTGCAAGCGCAGACGCGTTTGTAAACGGCGTATCGAGACCAGTGTACGTTAGGGAAATGGTCACGGGCACGGAGAGAGAACTATGGCGTGTAGACTGGATCCTGGGGAAACTGATTACGTTTTCGTTGTTTGAATCGCCGTACAGCTCTGGAAGATGACGACCTTACGGATGACCTTGAGTGCGTTCGGCTGATCTATGAGAGGCACGGATTCCGGGCATGGTGAGTTGCTCGTGTGCACACTGATGCATTCTTGTGTTTATGCGTTTCCTTTTGTTCCTTTTGTTTGTTCAATACAGGGCCGTCTGGGGGTCCGTCTGCCGGAACATCAACTACAGCACCTATTTATCGGACTGCGGCTACGTTCAACCGAGATCTTCGTACTTCTACACTTACTTCAATCCGCTCAAGAAATGAAGAGTGCTTCGTAGCCTTCGAAACAAACAAAATCGCATAGTCAAGTTACACCTCTTCTACTTCCTGTTCGATATCACCATTCCTCGTGCGCACTTTGTAATTATACGCATTTGTTTTCAGTTATAAAATTCATGCCATGGCTACCAGACACGGCTGGGGATGAGACATTCTCTGCCACGCATTTGTGATCCATTCGGTGTATTGTGCACCAATAAATACGTTCAAGTTCACGACCTTGCTGGGACTTTAAAGTCAGTTCATTCACATTCAGACGCACGTTCTGGCTCAATGAGCGTCAAAGTAACACCAATGTGCACAGCTCGGAGTTTGCTCACTGATTCTTAGGTGAGTACAGGGAAGCCAATCCGGGGAAGGAGGGAGATTAATCATTAAGGTGAAGCAACCTTTGGGATCGAACCTATGATCCACCGATGATAACACCTATGTGTATAACTGAATATTTACTCATTCGGGTCACGGGAAACACCGCAAAGAAGCTGAAACTCCTCGAAAGGGAATAGTTTAGGCTGAAACATATGCGCGAAACACCACCCGAAAATCGGACGAAAATCAGAACATCCGTAATTCGTTTGTTTCACGCTGTTTTCAAGAAACGGGCGTATATTTGCTGCCCTCAAACTGCGAATATGGTTATTTGAGCAACTTGATAGGATGGATGCTTGGCCGAGTTGGGGAACCATATTCTACGGTGACAGCGCAGAGAAAGAATCACACACCAGATATTCAGAAAGATACAATCACACACCAGATATTCAGCGCGTGATGCTTGTCTTTCTGAATATCTGGTGTGTGATTGTATCTCTGCGCTGTCACCATAGAATATGGTTATTGAAGAGCATTGCCACGATTTCCGTACCGCAAATACCCTCGTGTAATTCGTTTCTTTAAAAAAAAAAAAAAAGCTTTTAGTTGCAGTTTTTTATGACACAGGTGACCACTTTAGGAAGGCCACAAGCAATCTCAGTGTTCGTTCGAGAAGCCATCCACGGAAAGCCACTTCGCAGCAATATTGTGCAGATCGGATGGACGTTATGGAGGCTTGGCGTAGGCGACCAGTTTAGTCTTATACGAAATTACAACAGGCGGTTTTAAAACTTAACTTGGTAACTTAACTTGGTGCTTCGTGTGTATGTAGGGGGGCAGTTTAAAATGGGGTAAAATGTATTTTATTTCGGGTTAAAAAAAAAATCTTTTATTGCGCTTTGTATCTGTTGCTCTGGGTGTGTTATTTTGGCTGGAAGCGGTATTCACACGAAGGAGAAATCCCAGGGATTTCTCACCGGCGCGCGCATCACGCGACGAAAACGTCAGGCCTTTGGCGACGGATCAGTTTGTTTTCAATCATATTTTGTCGTTAAACTATTTGCTGTCGAATATAGAGCTCGCGAAATTCGTCTGCGGTGGTGTCAAGTGTGGAAAGCGCTAACTTTGCGCCTCTAGATACTGGTTATCTATATCATTAATTGAAGTTTTAGTATAGCATTGATAGTAGCAAACGCAAGCGCTGTGTGTTTGCGTTAGCGTTGCGTGATCCACGTTGCGCATGCGCGTCGTCGCCATGCACCAATCCAAAACCGCAGCTTGGGCTCCGCGCACGCGCACTGTGGAACACGTAACGCTAACGCAAACGCGCAGGGCTTGCGTTTTAAGCGCACGCCCGGGTGGTACCGTGACCGCGGGGCGCGCGCTTAGAAGCATGCTTCAAAGGCTCCGGTAGTGCGGTACGTGGAGCACGGCAACGGTTTGCTAAAGGTCCCTATTGAGTCCTACGGTAATATGCCGCACAGCAACGACCTAGTCGAAGGTTTCTGAAAACAGTGTATCGAAACACACACACACAAACACACACACACACACACACACACACACAGCAACAAAAAAGGATATTTCATCATCTAAATACATGACATATTTATTTATTTGTATTCAAACACTGCAGCCCCGATGGACCTATTGCAGGAGTGGAAGAAATAATTGTACAAAACAGAAAAAAAAGAAACAGTAATGAATGCAATAGATGATCAATAGTTATCAATGGCTGACGAAAAATCGCGCCATGGTAATAAACGGACATTAACGAATTCCAAATTTCAATGGTACGAGGAGAAAAAAAAATGTAATTAAACGAATCGAATCTGTACGTGAATGAAAAGGTGAAATATTTAAGTAATGGTTGCTTCTTGAGGAAGATGTGTTTGCAAAATGTATGTACATATATTTAATGGCGCGAAACGTGATGGGTTAACAAGGCTGTTCACTTTTTAGGCACTCGGCGTCACGACGTGCGGAAAGTGAGGTAATGTTTAAAGCAGAAAAATTATAAGAAGGTGAAACGTCTGTCATACCGGAGGCAGATAGCTTCAACCTTGTTAATATCAGATTGATTGTGAGAGTTCCAAATGGCGCAGCCGTATTCAAGGATTGGTCGGATCGAACATCTGGATAAAAGACACACAAAAAAATTAAAAAAAAAACTAGATCCACCCTTTTACGGAACAAACCAACAGGACCGTGGGCAAAAACCTCGAACATCAAAACACCCAAACAAACACAAAAAAAAAATGACACAAAAAGATAGACGGCTAGGGCTAACAAAGGAACATGCCGACACTTAGGTTGGAGGGTGACCTCGCTCCAAATAAAAAAAAAAAAAAAAAAAAAAACGATCAGATTTGTAGAAATCTTCTAAACTATGTATCAAAACTAAGGGACGGAGTATTTACTGCATTACCATGATTAATAATAGTGAGAGTCTCTACCCCTACACAATTATTGCACTCAATAACATGGTTTGACAATTCTGAGTAGGGGTCCTTGTTCGTAACGCAACGTTTGTGTTCGGTTAATCGGTCATTGAGGCAACGCTTGGTTTACCCTATGTAACAAAGGCCACAATCAAAGGGAATTATGTAGACTACACCCGACACACAATTGACAGCCTTTTCTCTGTGTTGTTTTGTACATGAAGTCTTCGCGGAAACAAACGGCGCCGTCAATCTGTTTAGCCTAAAATCATTCTTAAGGCCTGTTCACACATGCAGCGGAGCGCTACAAGCGTAGCGCTTACCTCGCGCTAAGCGCGTGCTGACGGGAGCGTTCACCAGCTTTGTATCGCACCGTCAAAACTGTTGCTCATGGCAACGATAGTTCACGTTTTTATGTTTTACGTTTTTATGTTTTACGTTTTTATGTTTTGCGTTTTTTATGTTTTACGTTTTTATGTTTTGCGTTTTTTATGTTTTGCGTTTTTTATGTTTTACGTTTTTATGTTTTACGTTTTTATGTTTTACGTTTTTATGTTTTGCGTTTTTTATGTTTTGCGTTTTTTATGTTTTGCGTTTTTTATGTTTTGCGTTTTTTATGTTTTGCGTTTTTTATGTTTTGCGTTTTTTATGTTTTACGTTTTTATGTTTTACGTTTTTATGTTTTGCGTTTTTTATGTTTTACGTTTTTATGTTTTACGTTTTTATGTTTTACGTTTTTATGTTTTGCGTTTTTTATGTTTTGCGTTTTTTATGTTTTGCGTTTTTTATGTTTTACGTTTTTATGTTTTACGTTTTTATGTTTTACGTTTTTATGTTTTACGTTTTTATGTTTTGCGTTTTTTATGTTTTACGTTTTTATGTTTTACGTTTTTATGTTTTACGTTTAGATCCAAAACGCAACAATACATCCTCGATAGCAGTAAATTAATGTTTAGCACCCGCGAAAACCGTCTGCTCAGTGGCGCAGTGGTTGGAGCGTCCGTTTCGTGAGCTCGTAGCGGAGCGGTAGTGACGGTTCGAACCCGGGTGGCGGATTCACCTTTTTTTTTTTCATATTTTAATTTGTTTTATTTTATAATTTTTATATTTCAAGTTATGTTTGCAGTTTTTTATGCTTTAAGTTTTTATTTTTGTTTGTTTTTATTTTGTTTTATGTTTTTATCTTTTACGTTTTTTATGTTTTACGTTTTTATGTTTTGCGTTTTTTATGTTTACGTTTTTATGTTTTACGTTTTTATGTTTTACGTTTTTTATATTTTAAGTTTTGATATTTTAAGTTTTTTATATTGCAAGTTTTTTTCATATTTTAAGATTTTTTATATTTTTTAAGTTTTTTATATTTTAAGTTTTTTTTTATATTTTAGTTTTTTTTTTTCATATTTTAAGTTTTTTTTTTTTTTCTATACAAACGTTGGGATGTGCAATTCGAGCTCTTATCACCCGTTTTTACAGCTGCTTTATGACTGAGGGTTATCTGTAGTGTCAACAGAGTGAGCAACAGCCTTCTGGATCAAGGATCTGGATACTTTTTAGTTTAAAAATGTTGCATGAATTAAAAATTTGTGTTCTAATGCTAATCACACATATCCTATAAAACGAGCCCTTTAAATATTGGGTGATAGTTTTAATAAGTGCACAGCAGTAAAGTTACAGGTCTTCCTTTATTTTATTTTTTTTTTTTCGTGGTCGTACCGTACACGGCTCAACGATCGGTTCGCGGGCGTACGACCGTGATCGTCTGCTATCTTTACCGTAAGAGAGCAACTTGGGCGCCGTATCTACCTCCGTCCCTCCGCCTCCTCCTCGCAAGCGGTTTTCAGCGGAAGATGATACCTTCCTACTTGGGGAGGTGCTAGGCGCTAATCCTTTTTTTACTCCAGCCCTTTGGGATGACGTCCTTAAAGGCTTAAACGCGGCGTCGAAAAAAACCTTCTCGTTGCGAGGAGCGAACGGATTGACCTCCTCGTAACTTTGTACAAGAAAAATGACCGCCTTAACTTGAGAAAGCGAGTATATTTTTGTTATTTTTGTATTTTCTTCGCGATTTAATATTCCTAGTTTTATTTGTCCATAACTTTCTTAATACTCGACCCTGCAGTGGGCCTCGAGGGAAAGACACAGGATCGCTGGCAGACGACTTCGAATGTTGATGATAAGCGCGCGCGAGCGTGTTCTTATTTGTGTGTCAAATCGAGTTTGCTGTCGGCGACTTTTCAGCATATCAGGACGTGGTTGAAGTAAACATCATATTTGGTTGATGTAAAACACCAAAGCTTGCCCACTGAGAACGTATGACTTACAAAACAAGTTACCACGTACGATCGAGGAACTATTTTATTTCCCGAGGATATGAATCGGGTAAACTAAAAAAAAAAAAAAAAAATACGGTGGCAAACGAGTTCTGACACCCAGATTCAGCCGTTGGCTGTCAACGTCTCCGGGATGCGCAGCGCCGATCGGAGATGGGGCTGATCCTCCTTTGTGAACCTGAGCTGCCGTACGACGTCCTCCTCGTCCATCGACGCCAAGTTGAACGTCCCATACCTTGCCGCCAACAAGTGTCTTCTCTTAGTACGCAGACAGTCGTACAAAATAACGTTTTGTAAATTGTTTTCGCCGAATAGAACCAACTCCAAGTCATCGTCAAAAAGATCGAGCGCCATTGTTGTCGGAAAGCTCGTCTGCTCCTTTAGCAGACGACCTTCGCAGTGCCAGTGGCGACACGCCATGGAGCGCCAGGTTTTGTATTACGGAAGCGCATTCATTCGAGTAAAAAAACAAGACGAACTATAAGTAGGTATACATTGTTTTAGGTTCTCTATATTTATAGGATGCGATTTTTATTTACTTCAGTTTCTGCGATTTGTACAAACACACGAAATTCTTTTCTCGATGAGGCCGATGCAGGTTTCTGTTGCCAGGGGGCGCGACCTGTACCGATCGTCTGCTGTCGTCTGCAAATACGGTTCCCCCAAAGTCGTTTAGAGGCACACGATCGGTCGACTCGCCCGATCCAAGGTATCGATCGTTTTTGTTTATCGATCGTATTTTGTTCCGGTTTCCTAAAACTCTCTAATGCTGGTGAACGCTCCCGTCAGCACGCGCTTAGCGCGAGGTCAGCGCTATGCTCGTAGCGCTCCGCTACATGTGTGAACAGGCCTTTAAGCTGACGGCACGTGAGGAGCGCTACATCAGCGCTTCGCTGCATGTGAGAACCGACCTTTAAACGGACGGTTGGATGGATAGATTATAATGGCTATGCCCTTTGTGACGGGCGGTGGCTTGCGCCTTAAACACCCAATTTCTGTCCTTCTACATCCCTGCAACTGTCACCGGGCCGGGGGAAAGAGCCACCAGGCTGCCCTTTGGGGGATCGGGCAAATACAAAATAAAAAGGAAAACGCACCCCCGCCTTCTCCCCACGGCGAGGGAGTCGCCAATTTTCTTCTGGTCAACCTTGTTGTGGTTCTTTCCAAACCCAGACCCACTGAGAGACAGGGTGTGAGACTTTGGGCCGGCGCCACACGGGAGGGAGTCCCAATTTTCCTCTGTCCTCCCTGTGTCTAGTTGTGCTAGTTGCTTTTACCAATTTAAGTTTTCCCTAGTCTCCTTCCACCAATGCTCTAACCTTCGTTACCTCACCAGGGGTTTATCCAGAATTTTCAACCTGGGGGGGGGGGGGGGGGGTCACAATTTTTTTTGGGGGGAGGCTGTAGGGGGGTGGGGGAGGGGGATGTAGCCTTGTATGTGCTTTACACAGAAAATTCTGGCCGGAGGGGGGGGGGGGGGGGTGGTGTCGGTCTCAACCTGGGGGGGGGGGGGGGGGGGGGGCTTGTATGAATCACTGCATCAACCCTTTTATAATCCGCCCTTACATCTTCTCCTCCGAAACCCGGCCCCCTCTACGTCTGTTCGCCCCTCGGGGAGGGTAGGTTTAAGCCTATTGCACCTCAAAGCCAGGCGTTCCATGGTTTCGCTCTCCATTCCACATATGCAACAAACTGTATCTAGATCTACGAATTTTTCCCTATAAGTCTTTCTTTCTTAGTACCCCAGTTCTGGCCTCAAACAGTAAAGAGCTCCCCCGAGAATTATCGAACACAGTTTCTTTTCTTATTTCCTGCTTTTGTAACCTATGCATAGTTAAAGCTGATTTCTCCTGCCTACTTCTTTCCCACATCTGTCTCTCTCCGCACTCTGTTTTCTACTGAATTCGTTTCACTGCCCGCCTGTAAAAATTTGTTTCCGAGCTTTCGAGTCTGTTTCGTCCAATTTGTGTTCAAGCTTTTCATGTATAGGAACTTATATACCTTAGCTGCTCACCTCATATGCTCCATATCAGTTAGCCTTTGGTCAAACTTGTTGCCTCTCTGCTCTCAAAGAATGCCCAACCCATACACCCCTGTATCCCTTCATTTGGTGTGTTACCATGTGCCCCTAAAGCTACCCTGCCTACACTCCTTTGCTTTACCTAAGCTTGACTGTACTTCAGATTTCATACACAAGACTGCATAACCGAAAGTCAACCCTGGTACCATTACTTAGCCGCCTCGGTGGCTCCGGTGCGAGAGCGCTGGCCTATGGATCCCCATGTGGCGGGTTCGAATCCCGGCCGAGGTGCCCGCAATCTGACGGAGGCTTATTGCGGAGGAGGCGCCGTGTAACCGAGCTTTCGGTTGCACGTCAAAAGATCCCCAGGTGGTCCAAATTAATCCTCAGTCCTCCGCTGGGGCGTGCCGGATGCCCGTCGTTGGTTTGGCACGCAAAACCCCCAAATTTGACTTTGGTACCATTACTCCTTTCCATACCCCCTCACAACTTCGTATTCATTAAAGTTCCACAGTGCTTTGTGTTTCATAATAGCCGAATTTCTTTTCCCCTTTTTTATTAGAATATCTTCATGTTCATTCAGATATTTTCTTCCCTCATTTAACCATAAACTTAGATATTTGTACTTTTCTACATGTTCTACCACAGTGTCTTGTATCTCCAGATGTTTCCCCTTCTCGTCGTTATAAACAAGTATCCCAGACTTGTACCAACTGAAGTTTAGGACTAAAGTGTCCCTTTCCCCGCCACAAATTATAATTAGTCCCTGCATTGTCTCTCGACTCGTTGCTACAAGTACAATGTCATCTGCAAACATCTGCCCTGGTAATACTTGATTTACTTTTTTCCCTCCCTCCATGTAAGTCAGATCAAATCCTAAATTCCATTGCTTTAATCTTTTTTTTTTTTTTTTTCATTTCACTAAGGCATGTCATAAAGAGCAGGGGAGACAATGGGCAGCCCTGCGTCCTCTTTTTGTTGCTGCTGGTTTTGTGGTTTCGCCTTCCCAAGTTATAACTGTACCCTGTTATCCGCATATATATGTTCTAGAAACTTACTGAAATTTTCATTTCGTTCATATCTTTTCACTTGGTCCCAGAGTTTCGACTGATTCACATTTTCGTATGCTCCTTTGATGTCCACAAATGCTAGCCGCAACGGCCTTTGCGTTGTCGTTGCTGTCTCTATGCACTGCGTGATTAATAATAAGTTTTCCTCCAGCCTTCTATCTCTTCTGAAACCATTTTGGAGCTCTCCCAGTATCTGCTTGCCCTCTGCCCATTCTTCCTTTTACAATCTGCACAGCTATTTGGTAGATTAATGATGTTACTGTGATTGTTCAGTACGATGTGATACTGTCTTTGTCTCCCTTGCCCTTATATAATAGTCTCATCCGGCTTAGTTTCCAATCATTGGGTACATCCAAGTTTGCTTATTTTTCCTAACATTTGAATCAGTTTCATTGGTATGCCATCTGGACCTGTTGCAGTTCCAGCCGGGACCTTACTTTCTGTTTTATCCCATTCCCCTGTGGTCATCTCAGCTGTTTCACTATACTCCTCTTCTTGTGCTATGCTGTTGTTACCGTTCCCTGAAGCCTGATTTGGTTCCAGTTCCGAAGAAGCTGCTTCTATCGTACGTATAATGTATTCTCGTGCCTCTTCCCCCTCTACCCTTGTCCCACTGTGTGGTCAGTGTCTGCTGACATCCGTCTGTTATTTTTCCCTGTGATTTAAAGTGTTCCCAGAACCCTTTTACAGCATTCCTAACATTCCTATTTATCTCTATCATCCACTGCACCCCTGCCTTCCCAATTTTGGCCTGGATTAACGCTAATGCCTTCCTCTTCCTTTCCTGAAAGTCCCACCATCTAGATACTACTTCTGCTGGTGCGGCCCCCCTTTTCTTTGCCTATCTGTGTTCTCTAGATGTATCTTGGCGTCGCGTTATGGCTGCCTTAACTTCTTTATCCCATCAACTCTTCGGTTTGTGCTTTAGTCTTCGTCTTCCTTGCTTAATTTGGTATTTATCCAATTCCCTCTTGAAAATACTAACCAAATCCTCGTATGTCCATTCTTTTTCTGGTTGCTTGGATATATTCTCAATTCGTTTACATGCTTCTTGCAATTGCACATCACTTAAATTAGTGATATCCTTTCGATTTTGAGTGAGTGTTTCTGCTTTTAGTGTACCAAATGTAATCTTATTATCCTACGCTCTTCGTACCATCCTCATCTATTTCCATACGTCCTAATTTGTTGAATAGTTTCCGAGACATTAAACAGTAGTCAATTGTTGAGTGCGAGTTGTTTCTTCCCTACGCTATTTTTCCGTCACATTTTACCTCAGCGTTAACTAGTACCAGATCAAGGGTTTCACAGAACTCGTCTGACATCCTCCCTGTTGTATCTGTATATCAATCAAAGTCTTCGAAGTGAACATTCATGTCCCCTAAGACACTTATTTCCCTTCTTGTGCAATTTTCTCCAATGTCCCCTTTTATACACATTAGATGCTGTGTATTTTCGTCCCATCGTTCCCTGTTTTCAGATGCAGAAAACCCAATAGTGTGTCCATTCCTTGCAGCTTTCCCGTACCCTTTCCCAGTCATGTCCTTTTACCAACACCCCCCCCCCCCCCCCTTTTTCGTTCCCCGTTACTCCGGTTGCATCCCATGTGTCCACTGTGCATCCACTGTGCCGATAACGGTTGCCAACTGATTCACGATTGTGGAAGATGCGATGGAAAAAAGGAAGAACTACGTGTTTGGTGGGTTTGGGAGCCCCCTGACTCTTTTTTTTTGAAGGAAACAAGGTACGATAACTGTTTAAAAACATTTCACGAGGTTTTGGACACTGACAGACTTCACATTTTTTTCAATGGCAGCTATTAAAATATAGGAAGGTAGGAGTGGTTTTAATGTAGTTTGGCCATATTGCCAACATAAACTAGACGGAGTTTTCAACTGAATATCTAAATACTGCAGGTGATTGTTTTTCGGCCTTTACTCTGAAAACTGCTGCTCTGGAGCACTCATACACGAAGAACGGTTTTGCGAAAATTTATTGACATTTGCCAGGTGTTGCACCACTCGCAGAAGCTGACAAAGGAATTTATCAGAAGAATATTATCCCGAGATGAGTTAATCGTGTGATACAAAGCGCAGTCGTCTGCGTATAGCCAGCCGGCAATGGCCAGGCGGCGCCCCGAGAGTGCTGCATTCAGCGCCACAAGCGGAGGCGTGTCTGTTAATGGGGCGGGCGGCCAGTCTGCCCGTCGGGCCGCGGTGAGCGGCGGCGACCCCGATTCCAGCAGTCCTCGTGTGCACGTGCGCACCATGTCCCTGGTTCATTTATGCGGTTTTACCATCGAGAACCTTGATCGGTCGAAATGTATAGAGCATATTCTAGAGTTGGCACTTGGACACCAGTTTGAGTTATCTTCACCATTAGAATAAAATGTGGGCAGGCACGTAGCCGCGGAAAGGGGGGGGGGGGGGGGGGGGGGGGGGGGATTGGGGTTCGGAACTTTTGGCTCCCCCCCCCCCCGAAATCTTCCATTTTGCCGGGGCCTCATCTCCCCCTCCTCCTCATCCAGCATTTTGTCATGGGTGCCCCCCCCCCCCCCCCCCGAATCAAAATCCTGGCTACGTGCCTGAATGTGGGTAATTAGAACCACACTTTGCATGCTAGAGAACAGTACGTACATTGCAGTGGTTGTAATGAGATATGCAAGTCTGGTGTAAAAAGATGACAGGCAACAAAGTGTACGTGTGAGAAGGATATTTACGCTTCGCATGAGCATTTTCTAAGGAAAAACTTTCACATCCTGTTTTCTGCACGCCGTCACATTTGTTACCAGACTCAGCATTAAATTTGGTTGCCGAAACAAGAAACTTTATGTGCTACAAAACTCCACTATTTGAGAACTTGCAGAGTTTGAAGGTTTTGGTTGCGACCGGTGCCGAACGGTTATGCACGCGTATACAACTACGAGTGCCGGAACGGGCCGACGGGCCTCTCGCTTGAAGGCCTGATAGCCTGATTCTCGACGTCCCAGCGAAGCAACAACCGGCGCGATTTTTTCTACCGTACTCTATGTGGCTGTCTAAGTGACTCGTAAAACGACTTGTATAAATACGCTATTTTGCCGAGTACTCTGCAAAACGAGTTCGTAAGACAACTTTCCGAGCCTGCACATCTATTTTTGTTCACTTCAACAATTCATGTAAAATTCACTTACTCGATGCGTTGCACTGCAGTAATCCACTTCTGTCGCCGTGTCGCTTCCCAAGATCTCGAAGGGAAGCCGTTAAGTTTGACGCTTGAGTCACCTTAGCGATTGTGGCAGTCTTTCACGCAGCAGTAGCGACGTTTATTTTTGGGTGGAACTCTAGGAGTAGGAGAGATGTCACAGCACAGCATAGAGACGTGAAGCTGGGACTTACTTTTACAAAAAACGGTTCCCAAAAAGGTTCACACCGACCTGAAATGCCACGCTCACACGTGATTTCTAAATGCGCCCGCCCGCAGTCCCCACGACCCGGGTCGTCCTGGCCTACCCAGTGTTTTATTTTGCAGCCGCTAGATGGCAAAACGTGTAGTGCCAAACTGCATTGGTAATGTGGCGCGACAAGTCATTCGTGTATATAAAGAGAAGTGGTCCAAGGATTTGCGGAACACCCGATGACACATTCGCATTCGAAGAATTGAATGAATTGGAAGTTACATACTGTATGGGCGAAGTGAAAGAAAACTAGATATGCTGTCAACTTGAGAAGGATTCTTTAGCATAATGTTAAGCTTATGAAAGAGTTTAGGGTGAGGTACAGTCAGGCACGTAGCCAGGATTTTGTTTCGGGGGGGGGGGGGGGGGGGGGGGGGGGCCGCCCATGACAAAATGCTGTATGAGGGGGAGGGGGGAGAGGAAGTCCCAGTAAAATGGAAGATTTCGGGGGGGGGGGGGAGGGGCCGGGCCCCAGGCCCCCCCCCCCCCCCCCCCCCCTGGCTACGTGCCTGGGTACAGTGTCGAAGGTTTTAGGATACCGACTAGCTGGACTAGCCAAAGTAGAAATTAATTGTGAATGTCGTCTGGACCGGAGCTCTCTTTGTTTAGAACACCTTGGTTGTGCACAGTTACATATCTATTCCTCCCTGCATAATTATAATTAAAAACCTTGAGACAATGAAAACAAAGAGGACATAGACACCAGCGTCTCTTATTTCACTACTATGCCTCTTCTCGGGTAAAAAGCGAATGAAATCGCCATCATACACATGATTTCTCATCCTGGCGATCGCGCGACCTGTTGTGCTCGCAAAACACTACTTGTACTTGGCGCGCAACAAAGTTAATTTCGCGCATAAAAGAAAGAAGAAAAAAAAATATGGGTTGTCTTCCGCCGTTTCTACCACCAGGGGGCCTCCCGTCGCAATGTTGACGTCACGAGCGTAGTCTGCTTGGCCTGCGCGTTCTGTTTGTTGTGTATTCTTTGGCGAGGGCAAAATCTAATGCGACGCCTCCTCTAACGTTGTCTAATGTCACGGGATAGTGGGAAATTATCTGGCACGAAAATTACAACCGTTCTCCTTTGTACGACCACACGTCGTTAGACGTTATTATGGAATGTTCGTCCTAGGTTGCGCCCGAAACATCGCAAAGAAGCCATTGAGCGGCAAGCTGGCCGAATGCCTTTTTAGGGCAGCCGTGGTACCAGCTCTTCGGCCATCCGGTAATAGGCCTCTAGCCCGAGGTATTCACCGCTCAGGTACTACGGCCACTACGGCCCTCCAAAACGGGTTTGGGGCCAGACTCGAACGCTACTAAGCGGTGCCACTGTCCGGCTTAACTGTCGACGACGAAAGTTGCCGGCGATCTGCCGTATCGACGAGAGCGAACCGACTGCACGCGTCGGCGTGGTTCACGTTTCGCTGGCAGGCGGTCGGGCGCGTCGCCGTCCCGCTCTGATTATTTTCGCTTTCGCTCTTATTCCGCAGAGCCCGACAGGATGGAGAACCAAAAGGACGATGCCAAGGACATCACCGAGAAGGAATGGAGGGACAAGCTGACACCCGATCAGTTTTATATATGTCGCCAAAGGGGTACGGAACCCGTGAGTCTCGATTTACATACGTTTTTCTCGGTGTCGAACCCCGCTAGGTGCGACCGATAAGCTGCACCGCTCGTGCGCCCACCACTCTGTCAGAGCGGGTTGGGCAAGTGATGGATCTGGTGCGATTAGCGAATTTGCGCCGACTTCCGCAGAACCAAGACCGAGCAAGTTTCGTTTCGGCGCGAGCGGTACACCCCTAGGCCCGGTCAAAGGCGCTGGCCCGGTTTCTCGCTCTTTTGATTTTGTATGGGGCGTGGTTTGAACGCGAGGCATGTCGCGCGTCAACACTTTCACGTTGGGAAAATTATCTCGAATGTTGACAACCGCAGCGCGTCGTGCAGGCTGCCTCGTGGATCAGACGCGTTGTTTTGCTCCAGTGTCCGTGCATGTTGCGCAAACGGGCGGACAAGAAATAATACTGTGCTTCTTCATTTTACACTTTTTGCAGGCTTATAGGGGTAGATGGGTCAACCACAAAGCTAAGGGAACTTACACGTGTGTTGCCTGTGGTGCAGATTTATTTAGGTAAGTTCCTGAAAACAAGGTATCATCTATTGTTCATTTGCATACACATGTAAGGAGGCCCGAATTACTGAGTGGTTCTCCTGATCTCTAACTTGCCTTTGTCTGCATGTATGATTTACGAATGTGCCCTTAACCACTGATAATTTTATGGCTCTACATGTTATTTAGTCCCAGAATGAGTACATCATGCAGCAGTTCATTGCAAACACCATTTCGCCTTGTTACCTACTTTTGTTGTTTTCATATATATTGTCAGTGACATATTCAGCCATATCTCAATAAGTGGGTCCGGACATTTAATAGAATGCCGTTTCATTGAATACTGTTTCATTGAACACCAATTCATTGAACGCTATTTGAGAGAAGCCGGTTGATTGAATCCGTTTTATCTAACTGCCTAGATGAGCAGTAAAAATTTTTGATCTAGGAGAGAGTATTTTTTTAACACCGGAAGGATAGCAGACCTTCTTTTTTTCCTACAGAAAGGGGAACTAATAATAAGAAACATAATTTTCCTCCTACACCTCTTTTTTTTTTTTTTTTTCCCCCATAGTAGCTGGTGATTTCTGCTGTTAATGTGGCCAACAATAAACGGGAACACCGCCTTGAAATTTTATGAAACCTGTCATCATCGAGTGCGGTGACGAAGGTATGTCACTTCAAGGGTGTATTCTGTTTCATGCACGAAACCGTCCTTGAAGCAATGACATGTCTCCATGTCGCATAAAAAAAAGAAAAAAAGTGTGTCTTTTTATTGTTTATTTTAAGTAATCGGCAGAGCCGTGGACCTGCCGGCTATTCAGCCTACGTTCTTAGAATGGAAGCTATTCTCCTAGGATAGAATGAAAACGCTAGTATATAGATAAATACAAAACGAAAAAAGCGCAGCGAAAAATAGCTATATTCCTTTCCGGATGTGCCTTTCATGCGTTGACAAATAGGGCACAAATTATGTGGTGGAGAACAGTCGCTTTTCTTACGTGAAAAAAGTAAGTCGCATACCCACTCAAGTTTTGTTGTGTTCTATGATTCAAAAGCTAAACTTTTGGCAAAAGGGTGACCAGAGTAGTAATTTTATTTCTGGTGATTCGACAACAGCGTGAAAACAACTCGTAAGCAAGACTAAAGCATCTAAAAGTGCTGTAATGCTCCAAAGTTCGGTGAAGTGAATTCAGTGAAACGGCGTCGAGCAATTCAATGAATCGGCGTTGACGAGATGTCCACTTATTCGATGAAAGGCGCACAATGAAACGGCGTTCGATGAAATGTCTGGTACCCCTCAATAAGTGCATATATTTTTCAGCTCCCGTGATTTGTTTTTTCTTAGCACTACATACTTGAAATCTATTCATTCTAAATAAGTGAATGAACAGATGGTACTGTTGCAGCTGCTAAAAATACACTGAAAAATGACCCCCATGAGGAAATAGGATCAAATGCTTTAGAACTTTGGAAATGTTCAATGATTTAGAATGAGTGTGATTCAGGCATCTAGTTTCCAACAAGAGCGCACTGTCGCTTGAGCTTCATTTGTGCACAGTGGCGTACCAACTTGTTTTTGAGTGGGGGGGCAAACCAGACACCCCACCCCCCCTCCAGGGCCGGGGGTGCGATGCCCGGTATCCCTTGGGCGCCACCGGCCAGTGTTTGCCCTGCCCAGTGACGGCTGTTTCAGGGGAGGCAAAACACATGCCTTGCCCCCCCACTCTGAGAACTGGGGGGGGCAAGCGCCCCCCTTGCCCCCCCCCGGTTGGTACGCCCATGTTTGTGCATGAGCAACCAAAGCACATTTGGATGAATATGTGACTTTCTCTGGTCCCGCATGCAGCTAATGTCCATTAATGACCAGGAATCCTCCCTAACAAATGTGTCTTCTGGTGTTCTGCAGGAATCCGTTTTAGGGCCTCTAATGTTTTTAATATATATAAATGACCTCCCTAGCACTATTATCTCTAAAATATGTCATTTTGCAGATGACTGCGTCGTCTATAACAAAGTAACAAGTGTGCAAAATAACAACCAACTTCAAAGTGACTTAATTAAAATTAACAAATGGTGCAATGACTGGTTGATATGGCTAAACGAATCTAAATGCAAACTAATTCGCTTCACTAGAAAACAATCAATACTGTCCTACCAATACTACCTGAACTCCAATTTAATTGAGACTGTTATATGTGTAAATATCTTGGCGTAAGACTAACACCAGACCTCTCCTGGAATAGTCAGATTGAAGCCATTACTGCTGACTCATCAAGAACCCTTGGACTAATAAGATCTAACCTACGATCTGCACCTCCCCTTGTCTGCAAGCTGGCGTATGACACGTACGTCAGACCTAAATTGGAATATGCCGCTACCATCTGGAATCCCGATCAGATTTGCCTAGTAATTGACAATCTCTAAGCAGTTCAAAACAGTGCTTAGTCTTTCCGCCTTGAAAAAGGAACTAACCATGTCCTCTTTGCAGCCCCGCAGGAAAATCTCCCAGCTCTGCCTTCTTCATAAAATCTACTACCACATTCCAGACCTTAAAAATTAGTTGCTATCACCCCCAGTCCGAACATCTTCGCACTAACAGCACGTGTGCCATCAAACATATTTCAGGCTCTACAAACGCATTTAATCAATCATTTTCTCTCAGGCCATCAGTGACTGGAACAACCTCCCATCATCCATTGTCACCACTCTGGACCCAAATCATTTCCTATCTTGTATTAAACTTCATTTTTCGTCTTACTAGTTATATGATTTATGTAATTCTGAGCAGTCCTGCGTGTGTTAAGTTTGTTTGCTTTTGTGTTTTTCATGCATTTGCATTTCTTTATTGTATAAAATATCCCCCCACCCCCTTATGTAATGCCCTTCGCGGGTCCAAAGGGCAGGAAGTGCATGCCGATTAGGTGCTCCTTCATTTCTAGTCTGTGTACCACTATCTTTGCATATATTGTACCCGTATGTATAGTGTTTGCAAGTCAAATACCTTTGTATGTCAAAGTATTGCTCCACATTTATGGCGTCTGGCGTGTTTCTTTGCAGCTCCGAGCACAAATTTGTCTCCAACTGTGGATGGCCCTCATTCTTCATGGCACTTGGAACGGTGGATGGGGATGAATCTCCGTCGAACATACTTAGAAAAGAAGACACCTCACATGGTATGACACGAACGGAAGTGTGTTGCAAAAAGGTGAGTTGTGCCGGCCACAAATGGAGCGAGGGGAGTTAATGTTCAGGTGTTGAACCTCCCATTAAAATTTTGAAGGATTTCATCCTCGTTTTTACTTGATGGAGTTCCGCTTTGAACAAGGCAAGAACGCTAAATCATAAATTTATTTAAATGTTCATTTCACGACGTGCAGGTCCTCATTTTTCTGGGTCACTTTACTACAGTGAATGAAAGGTTTGAGCCTATAGCAGAGGTCTCCAAGCTTTTTGGCTAAGGGGCTGGATTAGCGATCTGTCGCATTCTCGAGGGCCGGGAAAAAAAGAGTAATCATAAGCGAAGAAAAACTAAATAAATAAACCCAGATAGCCATTTAAAGATATAAATAATGTTAAAGTAAGTGTCTAAAATCTCCTAAGATGGATATGCTTCAATCTGAAATTCTATATTTAGCTAATTATGACACTACACGACACTTGTGGCCAAGAAAACTCGCCAGTCATAGAGCAAAGCGCATAGGAACTTTGGCACATCTTCGCAGTGCAAAAGACTAATAAGAATGATAAAATTAATGCTTACAATATGCAATAGTTGTGACAGAGGACACTAAGTGCAATGTATATGACAACACAATCAAATTTTAATAGTTACCTAGACATGAAGCAGGGGAATAAGGATGGTAATGCTGGTGATGACAATGTTCACTTATTGATATAGCGAGAGGACCCGCGTTACAAGGCAGTTTCTCTCATTCTTTCTGGTATTTAGTTTGCGCATTTGGAGTGTGTCCCGGCGCCGTTTCTTTATGCACAATGGACCTTTTGGCAAATATGTGCTGCTACCTAGACACGCGACTGGGTTCGAGATTAAGCGGCTAGAAAACAATGCGCGCGCAAGGCCTCTCCCACCCGTTTGACACCCAAAGCATCGGCCACACCCTGTTCACACCCATTGAGGCGCTGTGACCTAGATACGGCTCCCCCAACTCGCCTTTGTCCCCATCGTGCGTAATCCTCTGCCCCCAAGTCGACACAAAGAAACCATCTTCCCTCTCTGCTCGGCCTGAAGGAAGAGAGAGGGTACTAGAACCATTTGCTCTTGAACCAATGTTTCTACAAAAGGTCCATTTTGTGCTGCTAGCGAAGCGGGCCGCGGGCCGAGCTTCATTGGAAAGACCGCGGGCCAGTGTTTGGAGACCCCTGCTTTATAATATTAGTGGGTAAGGTTTCATCTGGAGCTGTTCTTTCAGAATACCTTTACTCTTTTGCACCTGGTGGCCAATGACTTGGAAAATCATTCCAAGTCGTGACCATGGTCTTCTGGAGCTGTTCTTTCAGAATACCTTTACTCTTTTGCACCTGGTGGCCAATGACTTGGAAAATCATTCCAAGTCGTGACCATGGCCTATATATGTTTGCAAGTCCGGTCTCAGTGCGCCGCCATCTTGCTCAGTTGGGGTGCGCTTGGGCACGGCATAATCCGATTATAACACCTTAGCAAGGCTTCGTAATCGGGTTATGATGCGTCCAAGCGCACCCTAACCAAGCAAGATGGCAGCGCCCTGAAGCTGGACTTGCAAATGTGTGTATCAGTGGTTCTCAACCATTGATGTTTCGCATACCCCTTGTGGATCTGCAGAGATGATGGAGGACCCCAATCATGGTGAGGGGAAGGGAGGTATAGGTTACTTATGATAATGATTTAGTAAGTGAATATAGCTTGTGGAATTTCCCTTGCAGCTACCCGTCTCAGAGAATGACACAATGCACTTATTCAACAACACAGTAATTTATTGATTGTTATTGCCCACGCCGCAATCCCAAGCTCCTTACACATACGCTGCGACAGTCTTTTATCAGCGGCGGAGCGCCGTTCGCATGACCGATTGCACGGTGGAAATGACCATGGATGATTTAGCGTGCGGGCAACCTGGTCCAACGCTTCGGATCCTCAGGTTGCCCACAAACTAAGGGCTAGTGTGAAGTCGATTTCTCTCATAGACATACACACAAGAAAACTCGCCCAAAAATTAGAATGTTGTTTTTTTTTTTTTTTTAAAATACAACTTTTATTGCCGGTCTTGACTGATGAGGCAGGCTTCGCAGACCCCTGAATGCCTTTGTGGACCCCAAAGGGTCCGCACCGCAGACCCCCATTTGAGAACCACTGGTCTTTATACCAAAAATTAGTTCACCCCATTTCTTTTCTGTTGCCTGATTTTCCCTTGAGTTCAAATGGGCTATATTTTAAGAAATGAAGGTGCAGTGAAGCACCAGTAACAAATCACATTGGAACAGGACAAGTACTATCGGGCCCTAACGAAATGCGATTGACAAAGCATGGGGCTTTCAACAGATGCTGTGCAATCTGGAGGGCCGGAACTCGTACAAAGGTGCAGTACAGATGGGAATGCTACTGCACATTTTATGAGTTCTCAGTTGCCCTCCAGGTAGTGACAGATGTATCAAAAGCAACACACTCTGCTGTTTGCATTTCACTTGGGCCCGAAAGTACATAAGCTATCAATTCACTACATTATTGAAATGACCTTCTCTGGACATCTTTCAGATTCAAACAACATCCTAATGCCCTGTAGCCCTTTCGTCTGAAAGTCTTCTTAAACTTGTGAAAAACTCATCTCAAAAGCATGTTTTTCCTGAAAAAAACCTGTTGTTGTGTGAAAAAAAAAAAAAATCACACTAAATGTGTCTATGTATCTATAAACAGGAATCATAGTGTTGTAACAGAGCAATCTGTCGAAGACCGAGTCCGACCCCAACTTCCACATCAAGAGAACATTCCACTGGCAGAACAGCGTCTGAGAGACTGAATCGTGTTCCGGAATGCTCAGTTCAGATAGGTCAAATGGCCGCTTGACGCTTTGAGGCCTGTGTCTGCGCCGCCTTCCCACCACCTTGCCTCATCTTCGTGCAAGCTCCCCCGTTGCCAGAAGATTGGCTCTTCTCTACCCACCCCGGCCTTGGTGAACAATGCAGCAGACATGGTGTACGCGTGCGGCACGTGCCAACCACGAAGGCTGAAGTGGATCAAACTCGTATCATCTGACGACCGTTTCAGGAGAGCCTCGCTAATTCGGCCTATCACGTCCCGCCAACATCACTCCACTTATTGTTGACACTTTTTACATTGTAGTATGCTGCCGTTTATTTAACTTGCCAAATGACTGGGAAAGTAAGTGTAGAGAAACAAGTGTTTTGAGGTTATGAGCACAACCCCATTTTTAACTCAAAAGGAGGATTATTGGTCTTAATATTTAGAATGGCATTAATTCTTTTCTAACACGATTGCAGTGCAACTCCCACCTGGGACACGTCTTCAACGACGGACCACTTCCGACGCGGCTCCGCTTTTGCATCAACAGTATTGCACTCAACTTCAGGCCAGCTCCAAAATGAATCTCTTCGAGCGGGCATGGCAACGCTATAAAGAGAGTTCTTCTTATTGTAATATTTTTTTAGGCCAACCCAAAGCGATGTTTTGCTAATGTTTGCTCGAAAGCGCAGAAATCAGTTTGTGCTCAGAATGATTGTTCGGTTGTATTCGGTCTTATATGCGTGTTCATGTGCGAGTCGATTGGTAGATAGGCCCGGTGTAGAACATATGCACATTTAATTTACCAGTCTCCCCTCTGATCTGGCGGCCTGGGCATTTATGCCTTAGGGCTGCTGTCATTTTATTTATTATGTCAGTTTTTCTGGCCGTCGGAGGGCTAGGCCCAGTGACCGTTGCGAAACAAGCTAGTGACCGTTTTAGGTTTCTGCAAAGCCCTGGTGCAGTATTTCTTTAGCCCATAGCAGCACATTGTGATGTTTTTTGGCACAGTGTCAGTGTATAGGAAGTCTTAGTTTGGTTTGGTGATTTATATCTGGAGGTCCCCTTTTCTAGAAGCATCTTAAGGCTGTGGTTTTGTTGCACCCAATCTAGATGTGCCGGTTTTCTTGCGCATATTTTATAAACTGAGGCAAACATGATTTGGGAGCGGTCACCCCGCGAGCATTATGTTTACTTTCCAGGTCATGTCGGGACAAAATCTCGATCACAAAAGGATTAGCAAACGCAGTATGAGTCAATTTGAAAATAACAACGTGCTCACAATAAATTTCAGGGGCTTGTGTGCCAAACCAACAACTCCATTTGGCATGCCCCAGTACTGGGAATTCCTTTAGATGCCTAGGGCCTTCTTTAGCATGCGAGCACCTTTTTGCACACTTTTGCTAATAGACATTTTTCTTGAAGAACTATGTGCATGCACTCGTGACATTCACCTGTGCTCCCTTTCACTGTGCGATGTACTGCAGTGGCCACCATGAGCCAGGTTAGCCAATCGACTGCTCCATGGTGCCACGTGACTTCAAGTTCCATGTGTCGCTCTGCTCAGTCGGAAGGTCCCGTGACACCCTCTGAGCTATGGATTGGGTCCGGTGGCTCGTAGCATCCGTTGCAGTTCATCGTGAGGTATGGAGTAGAGCGGAAAATTCCCACAAATCGTTTGGCAAAGAGAGAATCTGTTATCTTTGTCCTATTCACCATTGACCTCGCAGTGCAGTAACATCCTTGTTTTGCTGTCATTTCATATGATCCAGATAACCCTGTCCCGGCCTGTGTTCCAAAAGATAATAATGCTTCTGGTCCATAAGTGCTGTTATCCTCTATCCTCTAAAACATTTCATGTATGGTATCAAAGTGTTTGCTGATGTCTTAGGAAGGCAACATAGTCATTTTGTGTCGCTGTACTTCTTTCTCTGCTTTGCTCCAGAGTCTGAAGGAATGTCTCCTGGCTCAAACTTTTAGATTTTATCTGTTCTACTGTAGAATTTTGATTCACACTATTTCTCGGCATTTTTTCTGTGTTTTTATGATGTCAGCATTAGGTGCCACTAGGAGTAGCAGCATCCTAAGAGGAAAATTGGCACCATATTTTTATGCATTTGGGCTGCTGGCTGCTGTCTTTATTTTGACAGGTCCATTATCAGTTCATAATTGATTGGTAATTGAGAACAAATTGAAATTTTGATATTTCTCCTTACCTCATTTAATAATCTTTCTGTATCAGCTTTTTTTTTTTTTTCATCCTATCAACAAGTGTAGAAGTAATATTGATAGTGTAGTGGTTCTGCACTTATATTTTCATCTTTATTAAAGAAAAAAAAAACATTTGGATTACCACCAAAACCACAACCTTAAAGGGTATGCAACAAATTTTTCTTAGCATATAGATGTGATTTTGCATGCTACAAGTTCCTGCTTAACTTGTAGAGCTTGCCAAGGCAGTTGACATTTTATGCACTTTGTGCTGTTTTATGTGTAAAATCCTGTTTTACGAGTGGAAAAGCACATTTCTAGGTCACCAATCTCCTTTTTTTCTGTTGATAAATGATTTTATATCCATGTTGTAATATGCTGGCAAAAAAGTTTCATACTACTATTTATCAAATAAAGGATTTTACCTGCTCTTTTGTGTTGAGCTTATGACAAATTGAGGCTGCAATGGAATTTGCCCGACAGGTTGCGCGATCTGGTGCGCAACTTCTGCACATGGGGGGGGGGGGGGGGGGGGTACGTTTCGTCATTTGCGCCGTTGAAGAGGCTGTGCATTGTGCACGACAGCACAAATATACAAACACCTTTTTTTTTTTAGTTTTGCGATAACAGCTATATTGTCTCATCCTAGCATGTAAAACAGTAAAGGCTACAAGTTCCCTACGTTTCTTTTTCACAATATGTAGTAGTGCGGCACCACAGGCCTCAGGTATGGGCCAATGGCCTTTCTGTGGTGCCGCAACCCTCCAGGGTTGAATAAAGATATTATTATTATTATTATTATTATAAGTGCGAGGTCCTTGCTTTCCGTACACTGGGGGTAAGCGGTGACAATGATGTTTGGAGATAAAATGCTGCATTTTGTGCCTATTGTGTATTTCCTAAGCCCTAGCGATCACCTAATTGATACTTTGTTTCGGTGATTGATTCATTTTGTTGTAGCACGGAGGCAATTTCTTTTCTGTTTTAGGGGGTGCCCTCAGACAAACTGAGGCAGAACTAAGGGGGGTGTACACCCCCCCCCCCCTCCCCCCTTTGGGGGTGGGTAGGGAAATCCCTGCATGAGAGTAAGCTTCGCGCTTGCACGCGCAGCCAAAGCGTGGCAGATAACGAGCGGTATCCGAAAGAGTCGTTCTACTGTTCTCATCTGGTTCCAGTTTCATACCAGATCTACTACCACGACCGAGTCACTGAGGTCACCAAACCTAGCCGTTTCGGTTTCGCGCCTTCTTTCAAATTGTTAATTGGTATTCGTTAATATCATACGAAAATCTTAAAGCTACCGTATTAATATCTCCAATGTGATATTGAAAGTTGAAAAGTCTAAAAATCTGTAGTTTTGAAACTTTTCAGCCTAGCCCAGCCTGCCGCTGGTGGCGCTGGGGACGCCAGCGACACCGCACGCAAGAGGCATCATGGCGTCCTGATGCAGCGAGGTTAGCGGACAAGTTCAATATCGTGCTCGAAAATACGCCTTTGCGACATCGCGTGTCTCCCGGTAGTGCAGGCAACAGGCCGCCAACATGATCTCGTGACGCTGCGGGGAGGACGTTATTTTTGCTCGGGCGGAGCGAAGCCGGGAAGCGCGAGAGCGATCAACATGATCACCTTGTCGAAAAAATTGAAGCAAAGTGCCGAGAACAACAACACAGATGCCGTGCCGAACCTAGTGCAGCCCGAGGGAGTCGCGGCGCTACGCAGGGCCTCGGTGAGAGACAAACTGCTCGTCCGAGAAGTGCAGGAGATGGAGGCAAACCTGCCCGGCACGTGCACACTCAAGTTTGACGATCCGGACGTACTGCACCGCTTCGAGCTCATCATCACGCCCGAAGAAGGCTACTGGCAGGGCGGTCGCTTTGTGTTCCTCGTCCAGGTGCCCGAGGAGTACAATATGGTCCCGCCGCAGGTGAAGTGCACTACTCGGCTTTGGCACCCCAACATCAACGAGGAGGGCAACGTCTGCCTCAGCCTGCTGCGAGAGAGCTCCATCGACGGCATGGGCTGGGCGCCGACGCGGACACTCAAGGAGATAGTCTGGGGACTCAACGCGCTCTTCACAGACTTGCTCAACTTCGACGATCCTCTGGACAACGAAGCCGCCGAGCACTACCAGAGAGACAGGGAAGGCTTTAGGGCCAAAGTGCGAGAGTACGTGCTCAATTACGCCAAGAGGTAAAGCGCGCTGCACGTGATAACACGATGCGGCGTACGCCGTTGCTAGGTGATGCAACCTTGTCATATGTTTTCACGTGAAGCCCCTTGGTGCAATGCACGCTAAATGCCTACGCTTTGCTGCACAGCCGTGCGACGCGCTTTGGAAAGAGCATGGCGTTCACCTCAATCGCTCGTGGGTAGGACGCCGTGCTCTTCATAGAGCCCGCTGCTGGAGAGCGTGGCGGCAGGAAGGGGTTTTAGTTTCGTGCAGTAACCACGGTGACTATGTCAAGCACGGCGCGAAGAATATATCGGTGAATCATCTTTGGTCTTTTGGGTGGGCCGGATAAACCGTGTATGTTTTGATTGCTCAAGGGAGCGTGGTTTTCGAATGGTGTATGTACATGATTTCCATAAACCTGAACGTCTAAAACAAAAGCCTGCTTTTCTCTACTGGCAATCGCAAGCAGTGGTGTATTTTTTTGTGTGTGTGTGTTTTTTTCTTTCGCTTTGCTCGATACGCGGGCCGCAAATGAATGCTTGAGTGGCAGCACGATCCCCTACTCTGAAGCATTCTTGTTGAAACTGCGTTTTGACGAACCAGACGATCGTTTAACCAAAGGACGTGTTGGGTTTTACCGGACGGATTAGAGCGTGTTGGTGATTTTACAAGAGATAAAGGGGAAGCAACAAAAAGGACGAGGACATTTTAGTTGCTTTCTCATTATCTTTAAACATTTTAGGAATGTGCGGTTAGTTTTCCCCTCTCTGCGAAAACAAACCCTACAAATGCTAATGTCCCGCTGAGCAAAATCTGTAAAGTTTCCATGAGCATTATTACGTTATCATAAATAACAATGGGTCAATGTTATGCTCTGTGCGCTCTCATCTGAATCTCTATGAATGCTTTTAGCGGATGTAACGAACATTGCTAACATTTGTCCGCACATGGAGGAAATAAATTTATACATCAGAAACAATAAACAAAGGTACGGATGTCTCGTCTTGTCCGTCCCTTCGTTTATTCTTTCTGGTGTATTCATCGTTACCAACGCGTTCACCATAACTGAGGAGGAAATAACTTGACGGACCCAACCAATGAGGTTCCATGTGTAGTAGCAAGAAAGGACCTACACAAAAAGATTCCTCCTTGATTCTACTGTCCAGACTGTACTCCCTTCACTCGCAAATATATCCCCCTTCTCTCCCCCCCTCGCGGCTGGCCCACACACCGAAGGACACTCGACCTTTGGCCACTTTGGCTTTGGCCCTTTGGCAATTCTCCCCTCTCCCTCCTTCTCTATCTACTTTCATCCCCTCCCCATGTGTCAGTGACAAGTTCGCCCCGAGAGAGCAAACTTGTCACTTTACAAAATAAAACATCGCTAATGAATGAATTCTGCTCGAAGCCGCGTTGGCCGCACCACTAAGGGTAAGCCAACAATGGAGGTAAGCAGGTTTTCTTTAAATATAACATAATATAAAAGCTCATCGACGGTTTTTCTAACGTTTCTCTTTCTACAAAGGAGGAAATGGGGGAAATGGCATTCGACTGGGTGAAATGCAAACAATGGGCGAACCTGCCGGGACCCCTAATAGATGGCGCCAGGAAGCCCGAACTCCAGTGGAAAACTATTTCTCACTCGTTTTTCTTTGTACCCCCTGCACAGATTAGATATGTTTAATAACGATGCGATTACACTTTCCGTTCTGAAACGTTTGAAGTCGCCCAGTAAAGGAAGTGGCATATTGGAATAAAAAAAAAAAAACAACTAGGAACAGCAAGGTACCGCGGCGACGGCAGCGACTCCAGCAGTTAAAATAAATAAAAAAAAAAAAAAAAACTGCTTTTTGTTTTTCTTTCGTTTTTTGTTTTGCGAGACATTTTTTTTTTTTTTCTCGATAGATCTCTAGGACGACCGGGTAAGGCCCCCGGGGCGATCTCCGCGACCACCGTGACCCTTGACCGTGACCGTGGCCGCCACTGATCTCATTTTGCAAGATGGCAGATATAGTGAGGATCGGAGAAACGTGCTGCAGTTGCTGAACCGCTGAGCCAATCTGGTGTGCTTCACTGATTGACACAAATTACAGCTGGAGTAGTACGTAAACAGGTCACCTTTTTCTCTCGAACAAAAAAAAAAAGTGTTTAGCGTAGTATTAGTACTTTTAGACAGATTTGAAGTCAGAAGCGAAACCGAAACTAACTTCTGCTTTGGACATGATGGGGTAAACAGCTCAGGAAACACGGACTACGAAGAGGAACACACACGACATGACAATGCCCTAAAGCATTGTCCTGTCGTGTGTGTTCCTCTTCGTAGTCCGTGTTTCCTGAGCTGTTTACCCCATCATGTATAACGTCAACCAACTGGCCCAGTTCTCCACCTTATTACTGCTTTGGAGTTGATCTACTCTCGGTTTTTTTTTTTTTTTTTTTTTTTTTTATGTGGAAATGTGTCCCAAAACTGCATTATTGCGCTACAAAAGTCTTCGTCCAGGGAAATATTTGTTTTATGACATGAGTGTCCGATTCAGACAGTTCAAAATATATATATATTTTTTTTTAGTAGAGTTAGGGTTCTTCATATACCTAAGAGTTCACATAGAATATTGTTTTTGTGGGAAAAAAAATTCGCCGCGTCCTAGATTTTTATTTGTATATGGATGTCTAGGTGGGCGAAAAATCGCCGCGTCCTGTCCAGTTCTCTCTTAGGTTTATTTGCACATGACACATAAGAGCCCAACTGCCCAGAACATAATTTACGGCTCGAAATTCGTTATCTTTCCGCCTGAAAACCGCCGATCGAGAACTGGCCGGTTTCAGTCGCGTGCACACTCTTCTCTGTGGTCACGTGCCGTTTTCTATGGTTTAGACACAACCACCAAATATAATCAAAGTCGTGGGTCATCGAAGGCCCACACACAATATTAAAAATAGAAAAGAAATATGATACCCACTTTTTGTGGCTTCTAAACGGCTGCAAATACGTTGATTGGGGGGGGGGGGGGGGGGCCCCAGTAACACAGCCAAGTGACTTCCGCCCACCTCCCTCCTTCGGCTTCAAGCAGTTGCGTTTTTATATATATATATATATATACGTGACACTGTAGCAAAATATTAATTCGGTAGTCTTCTGACACCATAATGAATCGCCTGGCAAAAAAAAAAAAACATTTTGGGGGGTGTCAGTGTCCTTTTAATACCTTTTTGTGTATTCTGGGCGGCTTTGTTTTTCACTAAGATAATTTTTATGTAAAATAATTAACTACGGGCCCTTTAATGGGTTTTCGGGCATTTCGATGATCAATTCTTTAGCATTATTACACACACAAGAATAACAAAATCAATCTGAATTTTACAAAATATTGCCACGGGTAATGAGTTTAGAATATTTTCACATTACGTATAAGTAATAAACGCTGTTCTCACCACAAAAAAAAAAAAAAAAAAAAAACAGAATCCGAGACAGGCACAACAAAAGTGTGTTTTAAAAGAAACGCGTTACGCATAAAACTGTTATTACACCCAGTTTTTATGGCTATGTTGATAACGAAGTCAGAGCTTTCTCATATGCTAAAAAGAAATCAAAATGAGACCTTTCTGAAAAACTATTATGATTAAATTGCGTATTTGCGATTGTGGCATTTATTGAGGCCTACATTACTGCACTTTGTATTAAATATAAAATTAAGATATCTTAATATGTAGTTTTTCAAGCTCTAATATATTATTTTAATCTAATTTCAAACGCGCGAACAGCTATGACAATCCAAAGTTGGTAAATTACCATCACGGGTGCCTATTGTAGCAGTTTTAATTAACAACTTATAATAGTGGTTCTCAAATGGGCATCCGCGGTCCCTTTGGGATCCGCAAAGCCTTGCCTCATCAGTCAAGCCCGGCAATAAAAGTTGTAATTTTTCAGATCGAGAGGGAATTTTCCCATTTTCGGGCGAGTTTTCACGTGTGTATGTCAATAAGAGAAGTCTAATTCACACTAGCCCTTAGTTAAATCCATTCATTATATCATTATTAAATTTAACCAATACCTTCCCCCTCCCCTCACCACGAACGGGGTCATCCATCATCTCCACCAATCCACAAGGGGTCCGCGAAACATCGATGGTTGCGAACCACTGACTTATAAAGTAAAAATAGTCTATAATCAATGAAAACACTCTAGCTAGTATGACAAGCTCAACTAAAATGACATTAGTTGTGTGCAAATCATACGGTGCCATCAAGGTGGTGTCAAATTGCGGCGTGTAAAAATTGAAAGTAAATGTTCTGGAAAATTAAAAACAAACAAACAGCGGAATCCGCTCTTTGTTTCTCGGGGCATTTTGTCAGGAAAGATTGGCGGCGAATTTGAAAGATTTGCCGAGTGTCAAAGATTTGCCGACCTCTGACAGTCGGCAAATCTTTCTAATTCATCGCCAATCCTTCCCGGCCAAAAGCCCCGAAAAAACAAAAAGCAGATTCCGTTGTTTGTTTTTAATTTTCCAGAACATTTACTTTCTTAATTATTACACGCCGCCGTTTGGCCAATTTCAGCCCTTCCAGTTCAGAGCAACGCCCACCCGCTGGCAAGTGTGTTCACTGCGGCACGTTTCGTTGGCTTTGGAAAACCGGTGAAACAGTAAGCTGCAATCCCATACGGGCTGCAGCACTACATTGGGACAGTGAAGAGTGTGGTTTGCATTCAAAAAGGACTTTTGGCAAGCCATGATCGCGGACAGTTCCGCCGTGCCCGCTGAGGAGCAACGCTTCCCGTTTCCGCCGCGAGAGGGCGAGCGTCAAGCTGGAGACGCGATATTAGAGCCCTTCATACTGGGACAAAATTATTTATGTGCCCACCCCCACCACCCCTCCCGGGCCTCAACACACACGAGGTTGAGTCTAACATCCCCCAGAAGTCCTTGGCCTTTTCACATATATTTATGCAAATGCGGGACCATTTCTCATTCGACAATATGCGAGTTCCAGTGGGAAACCTATGAAATTCCGGGTGTTTCCTGTTGGGGAATGCTTCGATCAGTTGTATGGTGACTGCTCGCATCAGGTCACGGCAGGGTATTCAAGGGGCACGGATAAGTTAAAAATTAAAAAAAAAAAATATATATATATATATATGTTTATTTATTTATTTATTTAGTTATTCATTTTTGTCTAGAAAATAGTGAGTTTTTCTGCTTGTCTCGCCCATTGTCCCTTCAGACTTCTTAGGCGAATATTTCTTCACGCAATAGAACACGCGAGATGTAACGGCAACTGCGTGCGCTGAAATCGATACATAAACCCGAGAGATTTTATAGGTTCGTTCGATTGTCCATAATAGATATATATTTATCGACTACGTGCTCCAGCTATGTACTGTAACCCTTGAAAATCATTTCAACGTTCATTCTAATTCGGTTACAATCTGCATTCGGAGAACAAAGCTCACCAGGTGTTTGTTTATTTGCTTGGTTGTTTGTTTGTTTGTATGTTGGTATTTAACGCACGAAATTAGGGCAGTTTCTCTCACGCCACTTTGAAAAATTGCACTTGAGCTCATTGCCAATCGTGATTTTATTAGTTGCCTAAATGAAGAAAAAAAGTAAAAAGTTCAGTATGTTTTTTTTATATGCACTTTTATTATATTTATTGACTCGTGTAAGTTATACTCGCACTAATTTTGGCTGCAAAAATGGAGCGGGGAAGTCGTTTTCGAGAAGATATCTTTCCACTTTCTCCACAGTAGCGACGTCAGACTGGAGCTCTAAAATTCCGTTCCCGCGCAACAGATGCGTCTCGCAACCGGGTGGAGGTTGCATAGAGACGCAACCACACTATCCGCTGTGTCAGCTTCCCTAAATCACTTCTTTTTTTCCTTTTTATTATTATTATTTGCTGTTTCTTGGTTATGTATAAACCACGAAAGGTCCCAACCTTGGAATTCCCATTGGCCCAACATTGGAGTGGGTTGCGCTCCAACGTTGGGTCCAGTATTGAAATTCAGTTAGTCCAGTGTTGTACCAAGGTTTGGCGGGGGCCAATATTGGTGTGCTGCCTGGGTATGAACCGTGTTACTTGAATGCGCGTCATTTGGGTTTCGAAAGAAATCGAAGCTTGGTCGCTATGCCGGCGACATGCGGCCCGCGGGACAAACGCCGGCCGAGCGCCGTTCCAGTACCCCTTCGATTTTTCTGAGTCAGCGAGGGTGACTCACTTTCGTTGACGTCACCGTTTCCCCTTACCAGACCGGTCTCTGACGTGCGCCGCTCAGTAAATGACGTGAACGCTTTTTATTGAATGCTACAAAAATAAATGACGTAGAAACTTTTTTTACACTGCGCGAAACCGTTAGGTATCAGAGCTATTTCGCATCTTGTTCCGACAGGAGTTTTGACAAGCGTCAAATTTGATCGCCTAAATTTGTGTCAGGATTGGCACATTCCACCACATTTAGTAGCTGTTATAGCAACCTTTCGTTTAAGAAAGTGGAAAAGTAAAAAAAAAAAAAAAAAGGCGATTGTTTGTGCTATGTTTGGTAAGTGCGTCGCACTCTGTACGTGGTAAAATGCTTCCGGTAATTTAATCGGAAATAATTTTGCATCATATTCGATCTTGATAACAATTTCTATTACACAGGAATTAGACGTGTGAAATTTGAGGTGCGCACATGCATTTATTTTAACAAATTGCTGCTCTGCGGGGTGGAAAAAAAAATGTTTTATGGTAACGAAAAAACTGGGATGTATTTTATTTAAATCAGATTTAAATCACTTCTTTCTAAATATATTTGATCTCTTACATTTTACTTGATATGGAATATTCATTATCAATTGATTTAATGGGCCTCAAATCCAAATTTAATCACATGTTCACGCACAACTCATTGAAACGCTCTTGATGATGGATATAAACTATACTCTGTGTTTTCTCCAAGTAGGGCAACCTCTTTTGCATTCTAAACGTAAATTAATATGCTTTAATTGCCCTAATGCATGTCAAACCTAGTGCATATCGACATGAAAATATGAGCCGCTTAATATAAATATTGAAATATTCTGAAAAAACTCACACAAATGTTCCCACATAACGGCACACTTTCATCCTGAAATGCAGCTTTCATTGGAGTCAATAGGCGTCAATACCTGGCTCGTTTCATTTCAAATCGAACACACTGGTCGGGGTGGGTATTTGGATGTTTCTCAATTAAATATATATAATAGCCTCATGTCTAGGAAGAAAAAAACAGCTTAAGAAAATAAAAAATAAAAAAAAACTTGTTTTCGTTTTACGAAAACAGTCTATTAGGTGGAACAAGATGAGAATCAAATTTTGTGTGTCTGATTTTTCTACGAAGTTCTGTTACTTGTTATGCATACTGAAAAGTATAAAATATTTATAAAAATGTTTTGTGTAAATCTATTGTATGCCGAGTATTTTTTGTTATGCACTTGAGAAATAAGCCGAATTCCATTACCGAGATAAAAAAAAAAAGCCAAACATTGTACCTTTGACGTTCGGTTGACATATTGGGAGCCCTGTAGCTCCATATTATTTTTAATCAGCGCTTACCAAATACTGTCCTCGTGTAGTCCTATCTATGACCTAAAGGCTGATAGTACTTTTGTTTGATTTATATTCACGAATTATTTTATACTACTGTTTAAACTTCATAAAAATCTAAATTTTGTCATATTTAGAGGCTGTTTATTCAAAAAAATCATTTTTTATTTCTTCATAATTTTTTTTTATTCCCAGTCATATGCTTTTCTAGTGGCATAATCCAAATTCCCCCCCCCCCTTTTTTTTTTTGTTGGAGCCTGACGTACCCAAAGGAAATTTGCGCTCAGATGTCACACACCCATACAAACGTTGCTACATTGCCATCCTAAAAAATGACCCAGGTATGGGTAAAACCCTCCTTTCAAATGGCCCGGTAAATTTGTATTTTTAGTCAACCCTCCCCCCCTTCCCCCCCCCCCCCTTTCCTGATCTCCCGGCCTTTGTTAGTACTCCACAATCTTCATTTTGTAACCACACAATTATCATGGCAGACCGGGTCACGTGCAATAACTTGAAGAATATCATGAGCATGGCACCTTCAGAAATATAGTCCTGTGCCTCAAGCACGAAGTGAGCAAGCACGTTCTGGAAAGATAAATTATCCCACAACAGCAAATGTGTTCCTGTGTGCGCTGATTTTCGTTAATACGTGTTTTGCACGCACTATCAGTGGCGTAGCCACAAATTGTTTTCGTCGGGGGGGGGGGGGGGGGGGGGGGGGGGGGGGCTAGGTGGCTGGGTTGTCTATTTCTTGGGGTACGGAGGGGGGAATAGGGAGGGGGGGTGCTCAAGCCCCATTAGATCCTGCCCTGGCTACGCCACTGCGCACTATCGTGTTCTCCGTGCAGAGTCTGGCTATTATGTACCGAATATATACACATCGTGTAAGCACAGCCAAGGCCTCTTCTATGCTTACGAGTCAAGATAAATCGATTCTTCGGTCAGTCGACTGAACAACAGGGTCGGAACAACAGGGTCGGCTGGACACGGTTTACATAACCTGCGGAGGCAGAGGAGAATAACACAACCTGTATCGACTACCCTCTAAACTCTGTCTGACAACTCGAGCGGAGGCTCCAAATCGCAGCTCAGGTTTCATCGACGGTTTTCCAGCAGCTGCCTGTGCAAGATTCATGTTGGCTCTCACCGATTCGAGAGGTACCCTATGCAACAAGCACCGTGTAAACCGTCCGACCATACAACTTGATTATTCACCGTTGACATGCGAGAGAGGAGTCGACATCCCAGTGCCCCTCGATCAGTCGACTGTACGTTTCACCAGAGGCAGCCGCGACGCTATAGGAGCTGATGGGACCAACCAGATAGCGTCAAAAGCGCATCATCATAGTGTTCGTCACGCGTGTATGTGTTCTATCATGGCTGAACCAATCATAAACAGAAAAGGCCTAGTGACTGGCGATTTTGACTCTACCTGGTTGGTCCCATTAGCTGGTAGCGTCGGCTGCGTCTGGACTTGTGCTGAAACGAAGTATAGAGTCGCCTTCATGTACGCACAGCCTGTGCACGTGTACGGAACAGTCGTGACGCCCTTTCTCCAGTGCTGTATACGGCATGCATCACTCGGGAGCACCCATGTACTACCATGCACACTCATTTAGCCGCCTTCTCCGGAGATGCTGCATGCATGCGCGACGGTGAAGAAGCGAAAGCAACCAAAAACAAAACGTCAGGTGTCGCCCGTTTGCCCGTGGCGACTGCGCTACGGCCGTCGCCTCTCATCGATTACCGGCGACGGTAAGAAAACGACTCGATGCATGCGCTGTTACCCAAACGCAGAGCGAGGTAACCGGTCAACAAAACACGCCGACGACGATTACATCGACGCACCGAGGCGAAAGGAAAAAAAAAATATTAGGAATCGTTTAACCTTGGGCGATGCGTTAGATGTGCCAGCTATCTCTTTCTTCCCGGGATCATGGAACGAACTCGTTTGGGCACGCATGAACTCCTAGGTGAGGCCAGACGCTCCGACGGTCCGCGTCCCTCCCTGTCCTTCTTGATAGGTGCACTTCCGTGAGCGAGTAACTGAGTCCTTTTCCTGTTTACCTCTCAGAGAGGGAAGAGAAGAAAACAGGAGGGGCTTCTCTTGCTGAGATGCCCACTGCGGGTGGTGGAGACACTCCTGGCGGAGGTTCAATTCGTTTATGTTATCATCAAGGTACAAATGCACTTTACTGAGGAAACAGATGGACCCATAGCTAGGGTTTCGTGTTTTCGGATAAATCCGAAAAAAATCCGAAAAACACTCGCCGGTAAATTTTCCGTCAATTTGGATTTATCCGAAAAACTCTGAATTTCGAGATCACAGCGACAAAAAAAAAAAGAAAACCGCAAAAAATACGGAGTTTTACAACTAAACTTTATAAGAGCACAAGGTCAGTGGTCCCGAGGAGATTCCACTTCAGTTTCCTTTGAAATCTACAACTACTGACAAAAGGGATTTGCCTTTTAGCACGTCGAGGTTCCTTCGGGACGAATCCCGGAGAAAAGCTCACCGGAGAAAAGCTCACCGGAGAAAAGCTCACCGGAGATAAGCTCACCGGAGAAAAGCTCACCGCAAAACCGGCGGATGCGGAGAAAAGCTCACCGGCTATTGAGCGTTTGCGGAGAAAAGCTCACCGATTTTTTCTTCTTTTTATATGGAGGCTGTTGGATCATGCGTAACATATATCAGTTTATTGTCATTAAAATTCGTCAGCTTTGTAAAAAAGAAAATGTCCTTTTTTGTATTACTTGTTAAGCTTATTGGGTATATTGCTCTCAGATTAATAATTGCGGGCGAGTGTTTTCTGTGGCTTACAGATCTGTAGGCAACGAAAGCCCAACTCAAATTTTCATGAACTTGAAGAACAGGAAAAAGTTCGAAAACTTAATAATGTCTGCCTAAAACCTAAAAATCAAAACTGTAAATGCCGAAAATCCGAAAGTGCATGCGCAACAACACGGTGCCTGAAATTCTATTTGAAGCTTTTGTTAATCTTTGAAAATGGGACAAAACAGTCAGTAGGATATCAACACTTCTTTCTTTCACGGAGAAGCACGTTTTCTAGCTGTTCGTGCTGGTGTTTCCACACGTTGCCTTTGTGTGATAGTGCCTTTCTGCGGCGAGCCACCCATGCCCTTCAGAGCTGCACACTGGCACCGTTGTTACTCGTGTGTAAGGTAGCAAATAGGGCGAGTTGGTAAACGTTATACATGATAAAAACCACTCAAACGACGACGACGGAGTGAAGACAACAAACACGACAGGACAAATCTGTTCTCGCAACTAAAGTTTTGTTAGTGAAATTAACAGAAAAAAAAAACAGCGTAGCCGACACTGATTGCATCAACAAACACCTACTTATCTATTAGGCACTACACAATATTTGAAACTGAAACGGTTCACACACCGCTATTCATATTAGCTCGCAAAGAACAAACATTTTTATTTGACAGAGCTACCGACGGCACCCTGCCAATTGTCAATAAATTGTTGTCTTTTTTACCGGTGTACGATGTTCTGATTTTATACTTGCGGCTTCATTAATATACAGAATGGGTGATTACTAAATTCTGATGAATTAGTAAATATGCCCAATGAACTTCAAGAATATTGCAAAAAAGTGGACATATTTTTAATGAAGTGACGAATGCGAATTATGTTAAATTGCAATGTTTGACGCAGAATCCGCAAAGCTAAAAAAAAAAAAAAAATCGGTGAGCTTTTCTTCGCATCCGCTCAAAGGCCGGTGAGCTTTTCTCCGCATCTGCCAGTTTTGCGGTGAGCTTTTCTCCGGTGAGCTTTTCTCCGGTGAGCTTATCTCCGGTGAGCTTTTCTCCGGTGAGCTTTTCTCCGGTGAGCTTTTCTCCGCCACCCCTTCGGGACAACTAGGGTGCCTACATGTTTCCGGCGGAAACATGTAGGCGCCCTAGGGACAACGGTTGATGGTACCCGGACCTTATCTGTTTTGTTTTTTAATTTTTTTTATTTTTTTTTTAAATTTTACACAGTAAAATAAACTCCGAATTTAAAAAATTGGGAATCTAACAAAAATAAACTCCGGTAAACCCCGCATCCCCAGCGAAAAATAAACGCCGAAAAAAACACTCCGAATTTTACGAGAAATAAACTCCGAAAACACGGAATCCTACCCATAGCCAATCGGGTAATTTGGGTTCATAAGAATAAGGCGTCTGAGACGTAGGATGAGCAACACAGGTTAGTAAGAATCTATACGGAAATACTACAAACAAAAATATGCAATAAACTTGCATAAACATAGGAGCAATACAAATTTTATTAAACCAAGAGGATGGTTATGAGGGGGAAGTTGATTTAAGAAAGCAGAAGGTAGTGTTTTAGAGCTTGACTAAAATTATGTGAACATCGAAGATCATTATGAAGGGAGTTCCCTATTTTTGTGCCGCAAAATTGGATTAGTCTTTCCCCGTATATGTTATGACATGGTGGAAGCTTAAACGGCTCAGATAAATTACCTCAAGTTGGACGGGTACCTTTTAAAAGTATTGTTATTGGAAGGGGCTTGTTATCGGTTGCAATTCTATGGAACATGGTAACAATTTTGTGTTATTATTTCCCGGCATGTAAGAATGCAAAGTTTATTAAATTAAACGCGCGATTCTGATGTGTAATGCGCTCTTTTCCGTAAACTAATCATTGACAGGAGGTAACTATCGTAGGTCGTACCCCAAGCTTCTGTACAATATGTGAGATGACTTTGAAATATTTGAAAGTAAATTATCTTTAGGCAGTGTTGGGAAGTACTTTAAGTACACTGTACTTAAAGTACTACTTTAAGTAGGTTTAGGAAACTTGTACTTTACCTGAAGTACATTCTCCGAGTATGTACTTGTACTTGTACTTAAAGTATTTTTTTCTGGTACTTTCCGAGCAAAGTACAATTCCCAACTTTAAAGTACATTCCCCAAATTTGATGTTGTTAAATTTGTATCACGAAATTATGCTTTGTCAGCTCCGAAGAAATACTGATGCGTCGTCTGCTCACCAAAAACGTGAGCAGACGACGCATCGCTCCGTTTGTTGTGGGGGCCGCTTTCCCATAGTTTTTGAACTGTCGCTACTTCTCGGTCGGTCAGCGCAAGCAAGGAGGTTTAAGATATCAGGAGAGCAAAATTAATCATAATGTAGCACCTGAGACTGTAGTACGGAAAAATTAAATTTTCTAGTCGAAGTAAAAAACAACAGAAGAGAACGTGTCACAACGTTTTGAGACATTCTCTTTTGTCTTTTCGTTCTATTTGAAAGTTCCTTAATTTTTTCACACCCCAATCTCAGGTGTCACATTATGATTAATTATCGCGGGCTCGCTTGCACACTCATTATTATTATTTTTTTTTATTAAGGAGAGGGTACTTTTCTATGAGAGGATTGCTTGCGGAAGCTACGGGGCTGACATCATGCTCTCTCTTTGTACATTTAACCCCCTTGGGTGCAGCAATCCAGTGCAAGGGGCATCAAACTCAAAAAGACGGACTTCTGTATTCGGCTCCATCCCAGAGAATAACAACTCTGTAGCCACTTGACTTTATCGCCGCTGTTTTTGAAAATAGGTCTTGCACCCCTGATTACCCCTGGGCAATGCATACAAGTTAAAAACAATCACTGTATAGACTAGGAATTAAAGGACATCATGCAAGATTGTATTAAAATACTTGTACTTTACTTTTAAAGTACATTGTATTTATAGTACTTTACTTCAAGTACATTGCACCAAGTGTACTTACTACTTTACTTAAAGTACATCACGTCTCATTTACTTTGTACTTTAGTTGAAGTACCTTTTAGATGTACACATCGCGACACTGTTAGCGCGAACACGACATCGGCGCATTTTCGCATTTTACTTCTAAATAGTATTAGCAAGCACGAAATGTTATCGCTTACATTATAGAACTAAATGAGCTTTTTCCGCAGCAATAATAACTTGGATGACATCCCTTGGTTTCAAAGAGAAAAACTAGAAAAACCGACGATCGCTTGTTCGCGCTAACAGTGTCGCGCTCTGTACTTTACCCAACACTGTCTTTAGGGCGTGAAGGTCGAAACACTACCGAACCTTTAGCAATATGTAACATGTGTATGTTCATTTTTTTCCAGCCGTGTTTTCGAGCTTCTGTTGTCCGTTTCGTTTTTCCCCCGCTCCCATGGGTTATCATGTCAGTACACCTGGTACTGCATTCAGTGGAAACAAGACCGGCGTCGTACGGGCGCTGGCTAAGCTCAGTCAGATAGAAATAATAAAGATAGATACGGGCGAGCTGAAGAGTTCTCAACACTGTGAAGAAAACCCTTCACTCAGAAAAAAAAAAAAAAAAAATGGACAACATGCTATTTTCTTTGTTCTTCGATCTCGGGCTTTCATAGTGCTAAAACTTCTGCCAGTAGACGTAACTCTTTTTTTTTTATTATTATTAATACGCCGAACGGCGGCATTCGGAAGCATGCCGTCACAAGCCTCGAGTGCAAAGGATGGCTCACACATTTGGGTGATAGGTTGCATTCGCATCACCCGAAACGACAGCAACGATGGCGGGATAAGTGTTCACAGTACACAACGTGGGTAAGGCCTGCTTGGCGAAGTAAGCATGAGTCACGGGTGTTCCGGTGTCCTGGTCATTTCTGTCGTTTTGGTTGTTGTGACCGCAATCGTCACATATGTGTGAACCAGCCGTTACGTTCCAAGAAACGCATCCGCCGCGATCCAGGGTTCGTGCTGTCGGCAGGCACGTAACCAGAGGGGGGGGGGGACATGTGGTCCGGGTACCCTCCCCCCCGAAATCTTCCACTTTGCTGGGACCTCCTCTCCCCCCTCCCCCTCATACAGCATTTTGTCATGGGCGCCCCCCCCCCCCCCCCCCCCCCCCCCCCCGAAACAATCCTGGCTACGTGCCTGGCTGTCGGAGGCCTGTAAACCAACAATTACAGCAGCTTTGAGGCAAGTGGGGCATTTTACAGCGCACCTGTAGTTGACGACATCAGTCCGCCATTTTGTTGTTAGAGTGTGTGAGTGAGAAACTGTTTTATTTATTAAAGACGCATAACAAAAACCGAGGACACCTAAGCACTTCTTATGAGTTGTGAATGCGAAAGCATGAATGTCGTTCTTCCGCTCCCATAGTTCGTCTGCGGTGTACTGGTGTGGACGGCCACGTTTCGCTACTGCCGATGTTTCGGCCGCCGACGATATATGCTTCAGGCGTCGCAATGATCCTCGGCGCCGAGAGGAGCAGAATCTGCCGTAGCCCCGTCAATGCATGACACGAGAGCGGAAGCCGAGCGCGAGCCACGGGGCACGCGTGACACGGAACCAATGGGAATTTATCCATCAATGCGCTGCTGCAGACTACAGGCTTCGCTCCACGGCGTGCGGTCGTGTATCACTACTGCGTGATGCACGTTAAAGACCTCAGGTTAGCGGCTGTACCGCACTCGCTAAATTGCTCATCTACAGCTGAGACACTAGACGCCCACTGAGGCAGACTAACTTCCGGCTGTATAAACATACACACAACAATTTGCTTTGCTTCGCTCCACTGGCCGAGTGGGCTAGCGCACACTAAAGTAACTGGATCGTGGGAAAGTAACGCCAAGCTCCCCGTATGGTCGTCATTTTGGCCCTTGAAATGAGCAATTTCTCCTTTACCTCTCCATTTTTTGGTGAGCCGATCTAAATTAGCTGGTGACGGGTAGCTTTATGGAGACATTTATTGTACACAGATACTTTGCTATCCACACCCCGGCGAAACAAGTGTACATTTTCGTAAAGCCTGGTTCACATGCAGCGATTTTGGCCCTAGAGCGGCGCGATTTCTGCCGTCGCGGCGCTCGTGCCGCTCAACCGCTGGTGCTGGCCAGAGCGCCGCGACGGCAGAAATCGCGCCGCTCTAGGGCCAAAATCGCTGCATGTGAAACCCGCTTAACACCACCACGTGCGGTGTCGGTGCTTGGAGGCTTTGAAAAATAATTTTTCTGTTTTGAAATACGCAAGAAGAACAATATAATTGTAAGAGATCCGTGGAGATGGGCATGATTGATAAGTTGATTGCATACGCAGTGCCAAAGACGCTTATATTGGCGAGGAACGCTTCCAGTACGATGATGCTCCATGGTGATCTTGGCACGACTGGTTCAGAACGACCCTCTTAAAGCATCGAAGATTTGAAGGGGCCAAAATGGCGATTGCCATAGCAACGGAGACCAATTAGTCAATCGCCTTGCGAGGTTTTCGTCGTCTGTATGTTAGTATTTGTTTGTGTTCGGCTAGCAGGCAGGGAAGGAAATGGCGCTACTTTCCCAGGATCCAGTGACTTTAGCGCACACCAGCTCGGAGCAAGTTCGCCGAAAGCTCGCGCTGCAGAACCCAGGGATCCTGGGTTCCATCCCCACCCCTGCCCGTTTTGATCTGGATGAACATCGTACCTGCGTGCGGTCGTGCATGACTACTGCGTGGTGCACGTTAAAGACCACGCTGGCGGTTGTGCTGCACTGGCTAAATTTCTCATCTACAGCTGGGAGACTCGTCACCCGTTCAGGCAGACCAAGTTCTAGGCTGTATAAACGTAAACACACCCCAATTGTTTTCTTTTTTCGCTCCACTGGACAGTGGAATTTAGGTGCCGTTTGGCGCGGCTTCAAAAGCTGAAAGTACCGATTCGGTCCACGGGCAGTTAATTCTTTCGCATTAAAAAGAGGCGTGATGAAACTTATAAGCTTTTGTGCACTATCGATTTGTGGGTGTGATGGAAATCTTCGAAATACTCGTCTTCAGCACGCGCCAGACAACTCATGTCAACAAAACGGTGGCTGAAATTGCGTCACTGATCGCCTCGAGATTCGATCGACACGGCTCATGTGGTGAAAAGCAGAACTACACTTTGTTTTACACTTACTTGGAGCACAACTAATGCTACGCCCGCGAGGCCGAAGGCATGGGAGGCGCCAATGCAGTGCTCGCGCACTGGAATCAACATGCTAAGAGCTCGCGCTCTGTACCCTTGCCCGTGCTGAGTCGTTGTGTGGATGCTCTGTCTATACCCGCGTTGTGGATAGAGGGAATCAGCACGTGCATGTTAGAGAACCATGGATAAACAAAAAGGACGCTTCCCCTAATTTCAATCTGCGTCTGCAGGCTAATACAGGAGAATCTCCGCCCCCAAATTCCGAGAGATAAACGGGGCTGTTTCTGCGGTGCTTCGCTGCGGACCGTCGAAATTCGATAGCATTGCTCGTCCTCTATGAAGGGAACCAAGCATGAGCAGTGTGCACATTTGCATTCAATAAATATGTTGTTTTTTCTTTACTTCTTTTACCTCGAAAATGTTTACTCCGATCCTTGACGAAGTGTCATGAAAATGCTTGTTGGCCAACGCCAATCCCTACAAATTGGCGATGATTTTTGTAATGCCTTATTTTGTCGGCTTCTCGTTTCTCCACACCGCCTTTCGTCGTACCACTGCAGAACAAGCCTGCCTTGCTTCTCTATCTCTAGCCAAACGTCGCTCTTTCTTCTCGGGCGTCTTCTTGTCACGTCCAGCACGGCCGTACTCAGCACGTCTCCGCTTCTGTTCAGGGCTCCTCCTCAGTCAGCACCTTGCTCTTGTGAAGCTTTGTGAAGGGTTGTCCTTCTTTAATGTGTATTGTTTTAGATGCGGAGCATCTCTTGCTCGGGTCTTTGTCCCGCGGTGTCGGCGTTGTAGTCGGCACTCGAACTACGCACGCGCAACTCTCCTCCTTCTCTCTCTCCAACAGCTGCGCGTTACTCTCTCCGCTCTCTCTCTCTACCAGCTTCTCCTCACACCGCGCGCGCACGCGCAACTCTCCTCCTCTAGTCTCCTCTCCTTCAAGTGTGAAAAAAAATAAACGGCGAGCGGCGAGCGTTCCAAGTTTCTCTGCCGCGAGCCGCGACGAAGGCTCGCGTTGGGGGTAACGCTAGGGCAGTCGGTGGCGCCATCTCTCGACGTCAGCACGCAACTGACTCTTTCCTCGGAACCAACACGATGCTCCGCATCACCCCATGGTTCCCCTCGGAAAGATGGTGTAATTTTTTTTTTTTTTTTCGCCTGCTGATCGGTGTAAACGGGTGGTAGGGCCACGTCTTTCTGAATCAGTCTGCCCTTTGCCCTGTTACCCTAAACCTAATGTCTAAATAAAATTGAAAAAAATCAACCAGTTCAATCATTGCGGCACATCCAGTGAGCACCTCGTCCCGTGCCTGCGCTCGACAAGGAGAGGAGGACGGCACGGACCTTTCGGTACGCAACCGCGTTGCGGTGCCGTGCATTTCGGTACCGAGCAGAATCGTCGGATACCGAATGCTGGTGCACGGAGAGAGAGAGAGAGAGAGAGAGAGATAAGTTCTTTATTATGGAGATGTTGGTATTCCTTAAATGACACCGGCTACTCCATAACGAGAAAGAGAGCGAAAATATATATCAATGAAAGGCAGAACATAAAAGGAAAATAATAAAGATAAAATACATAAAGTATAACCGTAAAAAAAAGAAAAACTCACAAACAAGTTTAATTACAATTGCGAATAAAACGACCGTTTGGGAGTCGTACACCGATTTGCTAAATTACATACATAGTCATTCCCGTTGAAATTGGCGCACGTTCGCACTTAATAATCATACACGATTCTAGTGTCCTTTAGAAAGTCATGAATGATATTCATTGCTCTGTCTTGTTTTTTACGCGTCCGCCAGAGCCCCAACAACTTGGTCAGAGACAGGGGTCTATCATCTAATATTTGAAGGCGAATCTCCATCCGGCGCGTTTCATGTCGAAAGTGTTCACAGTCAAGGAGGATATATTGTACATCCTGATATGGTTCTCCACAGTCACATCTTGGCGAATCACGGCGTTTAATTCGAAATAAAAAGCTGTTCGTAAAGGCCACTTCAAGTCTGAGTCGATGGATTAGTGCGTCGTATTTCCTTTTCATCCCGGTGTGCGGCGGAAGCTCAAAATCCGGGTCGATATATGGCAGGAGAGTCTTTGTTGAAGTGTCCTTTAGCCAGCACTGCCGACAACGTAGATGGCGTAAGTGACGAAGGATGAATTTTGCATCTCCAGAGGTAAAGGATGTCGCTTGCCATTGCGTCACTATCGTGAGCTTGAGCTGCCAGGTGATCAGCCTCTTCCTTTCCGGTGATTTGGCAGTGCACGGACTTTGCAGTGCACGGACTTTGCAGTGCACGGACTTTGCAGTGCACGGACTTTGCAGTGAATATTCGGTGTATATACGGACAGTCCGGTGCACAGGGATTTCAGTGCAAACAAGTGGATATTGAGGTAGTCGGTGCTCCCAACAATTCGATAGAAACGTGTCGTTGCAGGCATTTGTAATTTGAATCTGCTGATTCAGATATCATTATCAAAAGAAGAAGAAGTAAAAAAAAAATACTTTTTGTGATTATGTGAAAATAAATTTATTTTGACAAACTTAGCGATACGGTGCCATCTTCGAGCTGATTATTGCGTAACTCGTATACACACATATTGTTGCATCTCCACAAAACTGCTGCCTAGAGCTAGTACAAAACCCTTTAATATAAGTTCAGACATTTTCTGTCAATCATAGAAATGAATTCGCCTCTCATTACTCGTTCGGTTCCAAGTAAATATTTGGGAACCACACCAACCTAACAGTCGCCTAAAAGTGGAAGGCGTGAAGTATACGGCGCCTGGAACGCGTCTCCGACTGGTGGGTTAGCGTCCTTACATCCAAACTGGTCCCCAAGTGGCAACAAATGACATCACGGAAGTCGGTGTCATTTGGCGGTCGGTGCTAGAAGTCCCGGCAAAATGTACGAGCGAACGGGAGTGTCGCCGCCATCGCAGCGTCCTAACTACTGACTGCCGAAGCTTCAGTGGACTGTCAAACTGAAGAGCGACTCGCAGCAGAACAGTCGTCTGAGTGTGACACATCCAACACCACAGGGACCGAAAAAAAAAAAGCTCAAGCTCTGCCCTATTTAGTTCAGTGGCGTAGCCAGGAATTTTTTTCTCGGTGGGGCTGAGGTCCCTGGGATGTCCATAACTTGGGGTGCGGGGGTACAAATACATGTGTATATATATCATGGGGTCGGCTGGATGTCCAGGGGGGGGGGGGGGGGGGCTGAAGAATTTTTAAGCCCCCCTCCCAAACCCCCAAACCTTGCTACGCTACTGATTCAGTCCACTGTACTGTACAAATGCTTCATTTTCAACGAAACCGAAGCGTGCCAAATATAGTAATATAGAAAGTGGCCCGATCGAACATCCGTGCGAACATAAAGTATTGAGAGATGGAACCACAAAAATATCAATAACTTTACTCTCTGGGAGGTAAAATTTTAGAGTGTGTTTATTTTTATAAAATGTACCATGTATTCTTTTATGTTTCATACTGTCGCTTAGCACTCATTTCGCAACTGTGCGCGCACGTTCTGAAAACGGGACGTGAAACTTCACTGAGGGAAAAAAAAAAAAAAAAAAAAGACGGCACGGCAGAAATGCACGTCTAGACCGGGACTGTCCCGGCCAAAACGGGACGTCTGGTCAGCCTACAGATTAATAAAATGCCACTTACCCATTCAGTTTGGGACTTTTTAAAACTACTTCTATAAATCGTGTTCACCGAACGAAGGTGCAACAGTCACGTAACATCGAAAAGTAATCGTAAAAATAATGGTCATTTTTTTAAAGTAATGTTCAATTACGTCTTGGGGGTCTAGTGATCAAGTCCTATAATCAATTATTTTGACCGGGTACAATCCATTGATAGCACGCTGTGCACAAGGCGGGCCCAATTATGGTCCTTTTTTGCCGGCCCGAACTAATTCACGGACCATATTCTGAGTTCTCCCGGACAGGTTTGTTGCTTTGTGTGCACGGCCCAACCGAGAGAGAACGATGACCAAAAACCGGCTTTGTGTTTTCTGAGCTCGGGACAGAACGGTCGTTGATTCCTCGTTCTTCCCTGGATCGGGCCAACGTACCGGAATAAACCAACCCCCCGGAAACCGGGTCCAACGTCGCCAACCCTTCTTTGTTTTAAAGATGTATTTTAGAACGCTGATGCGTAGGGCAAAATTAACGGGTAAATATAAAAGAAAGGGGAAAAAAAAGGCACGTCCTAGACAGGCTTGGACGTATACGTATAATGTGTTCTTCATCGTAGTTTTCCTGTTTTAGAAGCAAGGGAGCGTACATTTGTTGCTTGACTCGCTTCCGGCTGTGCAGATGGCATGCAATCACCGGTCCATTCGATGCGTTTGGACCGGGCGAGCATAGGCAAATGCAAAACCTGTACAGCAGGCATAGATCTGCTACCCGCTGCAACACTGCAAAAAATGATGGCGCTCCCCGACAACATCTATTTTCCTTTTATATATATATATATATAATTTGCTTTATTTTCTTCGTCCTCTTGCTTGTGACATCATTTTTGGTTTCTTGGAGTGCCGGCCCGCTCCGGCATCGGCCGAGTTGACCGCTTTGGGGCCTGTCTACCGCGGCGTCGAGACGAGACGACCTTTTGTCTGGCGTTACGTGCAGCGTTGGCCCACTTCGTAACTGGGACTCCCTGCCGACGTCCAGAGCGGCACTGCCGCCCGGGCGACTGACTTGGCTGGCTTTCCGAGAGCCGCAGTGTTATCTTTCCTCCAGCGGGCTCGAAAAAGAGACGACGATGAATTAAGCAGCGCGGCGGTGTTTTGTGCTTCTTCAATCCACACTACTCTCGAATTGTGTCGCCCCTATATCTTGGGTTCAGGCCTTTTTGATGTCGACTGCTATGCTATTCGCGTTAAGATACTGCGCGGTCATATTCGTATCACTAGAACCACGTGAACCTGTCGACAGGCAGTAGTGCAAAAGATAAAATATTGATCGGGTCACCAAACAGCCGATTTAATTTATTATTTTTTATTGAAGAAAATAAAAAAAAATGGAGGGGGGGGGGGGGGGGGGCGGAGTCAGATAAAAAAAAAAAGCAGTATTTGTCGCGCCCACAAACATCGACGTCAATATTTTCTGTAACGTCGCAACGTCGCGCATTCAATATTTCGGTTTTTATTTTATTTTTCGTGGTTGTCTCTTTTATCATTTATGGCACACGGAACCGATGACGCCGCAGAAAGCCACGGCAATTTAGCTGGGGCATTTAAATGAATGTTCCGTGCCATCTATACAAGATCCTCCCTCCGTCTCGCGAAACAACAAATGGGGCGTACACTAGGCGTACACATAGGCAACGAAACAAGCTTCAACCGGCGGTGCAACGACATTAGTTCAAATGTTTTTCACTTTACACGAGCTTACTGGCACTAGTGGGGCCCAAGTATACTCGCACGCAACTCCACTGTCCCCATTGATCAAGAAACCTCTTTGTTACGAAAGCGAACGTGTTTTTTTTTTATATTTTTTTTAGCAAAACTTGATGACGTAGTTTAGAGGTCGCAGTGTCCCCACGGTGACGATTTATTGTCCCCTAGTGACGATATTTGAATGCGGCTGATAGATTGGACCCGAGCAGTGCGTGACCACTCGATTCGGGCTCGCGATAATCAATAGCTTGACAAGCATTCGGGTAGCGAGTGGCTCGTGCCCAATCGCTTCAATGACGACAATAGCCGAATCCTAACAATGTCTGGAACTCAGCGCGTGTCCTGCGTTTTGCCAAACACAGCGCGTGGATATATATGATAAACATTGGCGGCATATAATCAGCTCCAGATCATATGGCCGCTTGTTCTGGATGCGAGTTGAGGGAAGAACCTGCTCGTTCTTCTTTAATTTTTTTTCCAATTATTATTGCACAAGGAGAGAAACTAACGCGTGTTTCATTAAAAACAAAACACTTCGCGTTTTTCTTTCTGTTTCTTTTTCTTTTTTGCTAGCGCGAGTTTAACCAGCATTTATTTCACCCCATCAAACTTCTTGTAACCCGTTGGGAAGAAGCCACCGATCTCTCCGCTCTCTACGACGACTTGCTAGATCGCGCATCCCCGCTTCTAGCCCATTGCGCGATTGCGGCCACCGGTCGGCCATTATGACGTCACCCGCTGAAGACAGCGTTGTCAAGGCTGTGGTCACGCGACCTTTGCGTCTGTTGTCACGTGACCTACAGATGGTAACCGTGGTAACTGCCTATAGGCTTGACAGAACTAGTGCGGGTGACGTAAGATGGCCGACCGGTGGCCGCATTCAGAGCCATATACATGGCTCTGGCCGCATTTGCGGAGGGGCGAACCAAGTGGGAACAAGCTGTACTGCCACCGTATTGTCTCAAATTACATCTGACGTTCCGTTTTCAGTGTTACCACTAGAGCCTCTCACTAACTCTCAGACCAAATTTAAAACAAATTCGCGATCAAAAAACAAAACAAAAAAAGGTACTGTGATTTGCAGGTTGGGTTAGTGATTCAGGTGTGTCTATTAATGTGTTGAACCAATTTTGAGGCGAATCAGTGACTATCGAAAGCTGAGATGAGAGTTCCTCCAATTCGGCCTGAGAACCGCAGAACGGGGGCCTTCATTTCGAAGGCTAAACTAAGTACTGCAAGTTATTCACCTTACCAAAATATCAAAATTATAAGTCCCAACTCGGGTAATCTCTTTTTTTTTTTTTTTTTTTCTTAGTTTGATGATGGCCTGGCCGCGTTCGAGCGCAGGCACGAGGGGACTTTTATGTGCCAAGAAACTCGTGCATTAGAATCGCCAAAGTATCGTGAGAGCCAATGTGCATCCCTGAAAAATTCCTTTGTACGCTCCCCCCCCCCCCCCCCCCCTTCCAAAAAAAAAAAAGAAATTAATGTTTATAGCAGTTTTAACCTAACGTTTCCACGTGCAGTGTGATAGCTATTTTTTCTTCCTTTTTTTTTATTCAGCTTACAGGCTGGCTTTGTGCGTATGATTAGTTCAAGGCAGTGAAGAGATTCAATTATAGACATTTCCATGTACTCACTTAATGCTGAATTTACATCGAATAATTTAATTTCCAATTACGACAGATCAGTCGTGCCTTTTTTTTTTAGCTTCTTGTTAGCCGGTTGTCTTTTCTTTTGTGTGTGCGTTTTTCTCTTAGCCTTTATCGCCCACTTCATTGAAGGACGTGTTATCGCATATCAATTGATTCTGGGGCGTTTTCACTCGAGTACTGCCATATATATAAATGAGAAGAAAAGGAACCAAGATTAATTATCAACGTCATCGGCTCCAATTCTTTGCCTCTGAGTCATGTCATTCTTTCGGTAATCCTACATCCCGGTCGTATTCAGTGTGCAAGTGTCGCACTCGCTCCTCTCCTCACTCGAAATTGAGTATTTCTCGATTCCCTGGATTGCTGACGGAAAGTAACGAAAGGCACGAATACAGAACGAGACAGCTTTTGAGAGAGCTTCCTCCTGTCTTCGTCCTTTCTTTCACCGAGTTTCTCGGTGCACAGAGGTTGAGTACCGCGTTCTATATTGCGTTCTTTCGACAGAGTGACCGTGAATCTGTGCGGGATATGGTAGCAAATACGAGGAAGAAAAAGCGAAAAAATAGCACTTTTTTTTTTTTTTTGTGTGAGGACAGGGTTTTTATGTTATCCCTAAGACGACTTGAAGGCGAAAGCCCAAGCGCTGGTGCATTAAAGACAGACACCCCTGTTAATGTGCTGAGTCATCCTTCTTAATGTGCAGAGTCATCCTTCTCGATGTGCTGAGTCATCCTTCTCAATCTGCCGAGTCATCATCTTAATTCGCTTAGTCATCCACTTAATTCGTTGTAATTCCTCTTAATTCACTTTAATTTCTCTTAATTATCTTTGCCGTCCTTCTTAATTAGCTTTGATTATTCTTACTTCCCTTTAATTCATCTTAATCCACTTTATAGTCCTTAATTCCCATTGATTACTCTTACTTCTCTTTAATTACTCTTAATTCACTTAAATCCCTCTTATTTCACACTGATTCTTCTTTATCCGCTTTGTCATCCTTCTTGCCTCCAATTCGCCTCAGTGGTCACGTAAACGTTTTGGTACATTTCGTATCGCCGACGTGTTTTCGCTGAAGGACTTTGAAAGTCGACTGAACGATAAGACATATAAGGCTTTCGCCTTAATAATGCAGCGCAGATTTCGAGGGCAGCCGACATACTGTAAACGATTTAATTTTCGCGGGCTCGAATTTCCGCAAATCGGGCCAAAGCTGGGAATTTGAAATTATTCGCGGGTTCTAATTTTCGCGCATCGAGTGTAGCTTCCGTAGCGTTCACATAATGCCCGAATTGTTCGCGGGACGTATTTTTCGCGAATTTTCGGCGATTCGCGAAATTCGCGAAAATTAGGTCCTCGCGAAAAATTAGTCGTTTACAGTATGTTAGAACCAATTCATGGGCATTATTCGGTGCTAGCATGACTCACATGCATAGCGCACACTAATATTTACCTGATTGGCGTGGGCCCTATGAATCGAACTCACTTTAAAGGAGTCATGAAACGATTTTTCAACTTTTCCTTCTTAGCTTTCCTCCTCAACTCTGAAATCGCGCATTGTACCAAACAGTTCAACACGACGGAAAGGAGGAACTCCACTCTTGCTCGGACCCTCGTTTGTGTACCCGGACACCGCCATTCTCTCCCTAGAAGATTAGCCCGTAGCTCAAAACTCGGACAAAAGTTGCTTTCCCTACCCCGTTCACCCATAAGCTGACAGTGCTGTGGAAGCTATGCGCTCCTTCGGCCATCCACGCTTTTTCCACGTGATCACGCTCCCTCGTGCATACCCACCCGCAGAGAATGAGGTCAGGTGATGAAAGGGAGGCTGCTGATTGGTCCGGCAAGCGCATAGCTTCCACCGCACTGTCAGGTTAGGGGTGAAGGGAATAAGTGATGTACAGTGCCGTGTGACGAGCGTTTGGGCCGGGTGACGCGCTTTGGGTACCGCGGATGTATCACAGTGAAAAGGCAGAGAGCTTTCGAAGGGAAGAAGTTAAGAAATAGGTCGCTGTGTTTTCAAATTTTTGTACCGAAAATCAGGCTTGTAACTTTCTACCTTCTTTCTTTTGGGCCCACTAAATGATATGCTATTAGTAAAATCCCAATATAAATTCATTTATCCCAGCCCAAAATTCGCTCCATGGCCCCTTTAAGAGATGCTACAACGAAATTTCGGTGCTTATTTTTTGGTCTATACGTGTTCAAAGGAGCAGTATCACATCGGACACACAAATATCTTGGTAAAAAAGACACGAAAAGGAATTTTAAAACAAACGATTAGCAAAGAGCACCTGGTGGATGTCGCTAAAGCCTCGTTTGTAATGCCCGTCTAGGAACCTTGACAGGTAGTGACGATAACTGTCTCGCCACCTGGCGTCACCCCGACAGCTCTACGGCCAGCACAAGAGGAGAGGGGAGGGAGGAACTCCTTACTCAACGGGACTCTTTTGTGGGTCCTAGGGAGCCTTCATGTGGGTCCCAGACGTCGCTCTTCTCCCTCTACAAGATTATAGAAGATTAACCCGTCACTCAAAATTGACACAAAAGCAGCTTTGCGGTAAGTTGCGGTGGCCCGATCGTTGGCGTGCTTCGACCGCTTCGGTGGCTGGAACGGCTAGGGCATCCTGACGACGTCAGCCTCGCCGCAGCTTTGCTCATCCCGAGACAATCTACGTCACGATTGCGCCGGATGTGATGTGCTCTCCGCTGGCTGCTCGCCGAGATTTTGCCAGAGTGGACCGTTTATAACAAAAAATACAGCAACCAGGCTCAAAATACAAACGTACGATTGTCATTTACGGATATTGTGGATCGTATCCAGCCTATTTATGAACACGACGGGTATATTTTAAATTTCGTTGAAGTATCCCCTTAAATGTGCAAGAAAGCTGGCTTAATTGAAAGTTACAGATGCCAATTAAAACTGTTCTAGAGAGATGAATACGGAGATAAGAAATGTTCATGTCAATATTAAAGAAAACGTCAATGTGGGTCATTGAAACAACGGCCGACAGTGATTTTTTTTTTTTCCTTTTTCAGTTTCTGATTAAGCAAGACAAAAAAAAAGATAAAAAAAAGGAGGACCCCTTTTCGAGATTGCTCCTGTTTCCTATTTCGAAAATAAAACATCTCCACAAGGCAAGTTTACGAAACAAGGGCACTACCCATTGAATTTGGGAATTTATTTAAAATGTTAACATATGTGCCTTTGTATGAATAAAACTCCTGCTTTTGACGTCATTCATCGTTTCACGTAAAGCCCCTAGATGTGTTTGTGTTTGTCTTACAAGTAGCGACATAGGCGTCAATGCTCGAGGTCCGTGCCCCGCGTGGCCGTTAGAAACAAATAGCGGCGCAGCACTTGGTCGCGCCTAAATCAGATCGCCAGCGGCGGTTGCTATGGTTACACCTAGATGCCTTCATACACACACCCACTTATGCTTGAGTGATTACCAGGGTGTCGAACTGGAACCGAACCAAACCGAAAACCGGAACCGAACCGTCATTCTTATCCGAACCGGAACTGAACCGAACCAAACTGAAATCTTCATCGCCATCTTGGAACTGAACCGGAAAAAAATAGAACGGTAACCGGTTCAAAACGCTTCACGGAACTTTCTCTTCTTTTTTGTTAGTATCACAAAATTAATATTTGAGAATAAAAAATTGGCAGTTGTATTTCTCTACATTATATCACATTGTCATATACAGAATTGCAATGTATGAGAAATTGTGGGTTTTCGTGGCACTTTTGTGTTGGCGCTATGATTAATCATGTGCAACCTGCTCACGTGACGTCACGGTGTCAAGACATACTGCCAAGTAATGTCGCATCACGAGGTCCCGTGACGTCACGTGACGTGACTCACTGAGTTAAGTCGATTTAGATTGAGAACGTCACTAGATTTATTAGTGTTGTTGACACCGTGACCTTACATGACATCACGACTTCACACCGCGAGTCACGTGACACCGCGATGTACTCGATTGTCATGAGCCCGAGTCGTGTGTTTGGGTTCATGACAATCAACATCGCCAAACATTCGGGTAATGACTCGTGTTCAATCAAAGATGAGAATAACCGAACTCTAACAATGACTGGAGCTCATCCCATGCTCCATGCTTTGCCATCCCCAGCGCATGACTATGATGAACACTGACGGTATATAATTAGCGTCAGATCACGTGACCGCTTGTTCTACATGCGAGTTGAAGAGGGGCAAGCTGCTTCTTTTCTTTATTTTTTCTGCGTCCGCCATTGCGCCGAGAGGAAAACGAATGGGTGTTTTTGCAAGTTATCAACGTCAGGGATTTCTTCTTAGCGGTATTTACTAAAAGTATAAAAATTGTTGCACGACCCATTTTACATGTGCACATTATTGAGGCACACAGGCATGTTTTCGTTGTTGCTGAACGGCCTCAGAGACTTGTCGCCGAAAATAGAAGCATTGAAAGGGCTAACTATGACCTATTAATCCGACGTTACATAACACTACAAGTGTGTACGGAACCCTGACAAGAAAGATCGTATAGTGGCCTTAGTGGGACAGCCGAACGTTGGCAGCCACTCTGAAGGGCGATTCACACACTTGCGTCGAGTCGAACCGAGTGCAACTGCAACGGCTTGCTACGCACTGGTTGCTATGGCGACACTAACGACGAGCCAATGGGGAGGCGCGGTGCTGCGCGACACAACGCAGCGCAACGCGGTCGACGCAATTGTGTGAACCGGTCCCTCACAGGAGTGTCGTTCTCAAGTTCTCCCCCAAGCGAATTCGATCACCTCCGCATTTTGTTTAAACTTCACAGATTTTGGGTGCAAAATAAAAGCAATGGAGGATTACTGTTAACACATTACACAAATATAATTGTCGAATTAGTACCCCCAAATGGAGGAGGGAGTCCCAAGGAATAAAAAGTAATATCTGGAGGAGCAACAAAATATGCAACAAAAGGGGAGGGGGTTGCGGGGTAGTAGTTAAAAAAAAAAAAAAGACATTCTGTGTTGTAGAGGTTCCTCTGCCCCGCATCGTCGGCACAGAACAGAAAGCGTGGCCCCGGAAACTTCTGTTTGCAGAAACACTCTTGCCAGCTGCCTTTTTCGTAGTGCCAGGCGCTCGCGCCGTTCCTCACGACGCTGCACCAAGCAAGAATAATTTATGTCTTTCAAATACCTATATGACTTACACCAATAGCGTACCAACTTGTTTTTGAGCGGGGAAGGGGGGGGGGGGGCAAACCAGAAACCCCCCCCCCCCCCCACACACACACACAGGGCCGGGGGCGGTGCCCTTGGTACCCCTTCGGCGCCGCCGGACAGTGTTTGCCCTGCCCAGTGGCCGCTGTTTTAGGGGGGGGGGGGCAAAACACATGCCTTGCCCCCCCCCCCACTCTGAGCACTGGGGGGGGGGGGAAGCGCCCCCCTTGCCCCCCCCCCCCCCCCGGTTGGTACGCCCATGACTTACAGTACACTAATCGCGAACCTTCTGCAGCGTGCATTTTGCACCACCGGATTGGATTTTCTCGGCCAGAAAAAATCGCAACGGCAACCAGCATATAGTGCTAAGACGTCACGTGCAAATCATGTTTAACAGTTCAGTTTCCTGGTGAAATGCGATATTTCCAAGAACACTAACAAACGTCGATTTCCAAATTGTAAAATTGTGCAGTATATACAGCAGCCTCGTGATGATGTACAGAAGCGTTAGAGCGCATGACTGATACAGGCTGGACTCCATGAAGCGAATATGTTGCAAAAAAAACGACGAATTTCGCCCGGCGGCTTTTGCTCTGCGCGTGCATCAGCTCAGTGGCTGCTACGTCGCGCGCCAAGCGACCATGCCGTCGAGCGACGTTCGTCAGTTCTTCGTCGCAAAATTCGCTCCATGGAGTTCGGCCTTAAAGCACAGAGTTGTAAATTGAGGGCCCAAAACAAAACCACATAAAACCGAATATAACATGAACATCCCAAGGCATTATTTCGCGAAGTTTCGAGTCCGTGGAAGCTGATGCCCAAATGTAATTTATGTTAAGATCATAAGAATCTTCACCTGTCCTTCGTGCCCTTTGTGTGTAAGTAGGAATAACATTATATCTATGTATTTAATTTTGCAGTAAGACATCGTGTGTGGGATTCTTTTGAAGGATGATTTTATTATTTGTGTCTTTATGCTCATTTCGTGTATTTGCCTTCAGATTTACCATGTGAACACAAAGTCCTTTTGGCATACCCCGCGACACGGTGTTCCACAGTGCCAAACAGCGAGCAAAATAGCACGTTTCCGCGGATGGGCTCAGCTGCTGGCATATTTTTGAGTATTGTCCTCCCGTGTCGGTCTCCAAGCGGTTATGTGAACTTCATGCAGTCAGATATTATTTATCATAATAACGATGTACATCATAAGTAAATGTAAACTTCTCATAGAGAAGTGTTTTATTGTCTCGTTTATGTGATGAAGAGCAATTGTATGTGCCATGGGCTGGGCAAAAGCAAAACGGGGTAGCTGTTTGCGCAGATTGGCTCAGCTGCTGGCATATTTTCGAGTATCGTGCTCCCGTGTCGGTCTCAAACGGTTATGTGAACTTCATACAGTCAGATATCATTTATTATATTAACGATGTACATCATAAGTAAATGTGAACTTCTCATAGACAAGTTTGTTATTGCCTCTTTTATGTGATGAAGAGCAATCTTATGTGTCTGTGGGCTGGGCAAAAGCAAAACGGGGGCACGTGGCGGAACTATGACGATCACGCACGCGCACCGTCGCGAAGTGATTAAGGAACTGCCTAGTCGAGTAGAGCATAAAAAATTACTTTATTTTGTTTTACAAAAAAAGAGAGCAAAAGTGATGCTTGTTTGCAAATCGAATTGACCGGCATCTTGTAAAAAAAAAAAAAAAAAAGATGAAAAAATCAACTTTAACAGTTAGGTTTTATCAGTTTATCGTGCATAAGAAAATGTTCACTTCGATACGCGCTATTTAGGCCAGATTCGATATGTTTACGAAGGTGCGTATGCGGAGCGCAAATTTGTCTGTTTCTGCATGCGCAGGGGTTGCGGTGACGTCAGAACGCCGAGCTTTGATTGGCTCTGACTGGAAGGATAGTGGGTAGATATGAATGATAGCTGCCCTGAGGTCTACCCATTATCCTTCAACCAGAGTCAACGTGAGCTCGGTGTTCTGATGTTACCGAAACCCCTGCGCAGAAAGCAGACGATCTTGCGCTCGGCATAGATTAGAGTGAACAATTTTGATCACTCCTTTCTTTATGATTCTTCGCTTGCATCAAGGTGCTGAGTGTAAACAATGTTGGTTAGGAAAACAAGCGTTGTGATTGGCGCTTAGTGGTTCTATAAAAGGCAGACTGAAAGGGCTTGTCCTAAAACTTTCCTGGCATTTTGAAAATATTATTGCTTTTAGCTCGGTCGCAATATTCGAATTCCAAAACATGCATACCTGAAACTGGGTACACGAACGTAGTTTCGCAAGAAGTGTTATGTCTACTTTTAGAGCTCTGGGTCGCTAAACTCGTCAGACACAACTTTCTTCGTGTTATGACATAGCGGGGGGAGGAGCCGAAAGATTGCAATTTGCAGCGAAGTTTTCTTTTCTCACAAACCCGCAGATCCGTAGATCTTCGTGACGTTTTTCATTGCAAGGGCGAAAAATCCCTACTACTCCCTAGGCTCCGACCTAGAGCAGCACGAGAAAGCACGCGGAGACGAACGTGGTTCGTATACGTATCATGTCACGATGAAGATTATCAGCTGCGACCTTGATGGTCTCTAAAAAGCACGGCGGAGGCTTGAATAATTGCATTCTAAAATCAACACCGTCAAAGTTGATAGTCTGATATCGTTCTTATTTCCGCCAATAAAGCAGAATTTACTAAAAAACGCCCCTGTCGTTCCTTTTATTTATCTCGGCCCTTTGAATGTGATCAGAGTGTAGCCCGACGTGGCTAGGTCACAACCAGCCGAGTAGCATTGTCCATCTTTGGACGGATTTCGCTTCCGGGCAGTTGTCCCCCATCAGCGGGAGATAAATTTGTTTTATGATAGACTTTCAAAGATTAGCCAAACTGGGATTAATTCTGCGTTCATCCACTGTAATAAGAGTAATATCAGTTTGTCAATATTGACGGTGATGTTTTGAGAACGCGAGGACACCAAGCTTTCATCGTACACAACCAAACTTTTCACCGTTGACTCGAACACGCACCATCAAATTTGTCGTTCACAACTGATCATCCTGACCCTGACGTCAAAGTTATGAGCTATAAAAGCACGTCACTGAACGCGCCTGCATTCAACGAGCCCTGGCACGAGCCTCTCGATTGAAAGTCTGGCATGGCCAGTTCATGGAACGCGCCCCGTTTTAATTCCAGAATCTCTAGAACCATAATTTCGAAAATTGCACGCTGTGCTGTTCCTCGTCATCGCTCAGTTGGAACTCCTCTAAGCAGGGTCGTCGAAACAGAAGAACGGGGAGGGGAACGATTCCCCCTCCCCCCCCCCCCCCCAAAGTGGCGTCGAAAGAGGGGGCGCAAAGGGCATAAGGGTGTAAGGGGGGGGGGGGGGATATCGCCCCAGCCCCGGACTATAGCATTTTAGAGGGTTATAATAAAAAAAAATAAAAAGACAGACGTTTACAGTTCTCTGTAATGTCGAATAGACCGATCTCACCTAGCGTTCGGCGCATGCGTGACGCCGCCATAACTTTAGTTCACAGGGGGCAAACGGCAGTGCACGAGAGGGCTCGTGCTGTCTCGTGCTCTACACGGGCAGAGCTCCAGCGAGGTTGTCGCGCGTGCAGAAAGACTAAAGTTCCCTCGATGCATTGCGGCACCGGTGGCGTAGTCAAACTGGCTGGTGAGATCGGTCTATTAAAGCGCAGCTCTTGAGGAGGAGGAGGGGAGGGTATGCCCCTCCACCCCCACCCCCCCCCCTCCTCCTATCCTGCTCCCCTCTCATTTAGTGGGGAAACCTAATTGGTGTTAAAATTACGTGACGTCAATTTCCCCGCTAAATTTAGTGGAAAAACGTCCCATAATGCAACGCGCGCGCGGTTACGCCGACGGCGACGCCGCTCAAGCTCGAAACGGGCGCATAAGAGTTGCGCTCTAAAAATTCGGGGGAAGTTTTATCCCCCTTCTTCACTACTATCACCCCACCCCCTCGCTCTCTCTTTCTCTCTCCCGAACAATTTCTGTGGCCCTTCCTGACCCCTATTTGAGTGTGTGTTTGTGTTGGTTATACCTTTATTTTCCCCTTTCCACGGTCTTTTCTCGCCATCCCCCCTCGCCCCCTCATCTCTCAGTCATTATCGACGTCTCTATACATAACGCCTCTGGGTGACACCGGTGGCGATGTTGACAAGGGCGGAAGATGAGCTCTAAAACCGCATACACCGCGCACGGCTCCACAATATCACGAAGTTTAATCTTCGCCTCGATTCCGAAGCGAAGATTTTGGCCTCAAATAACTCCATCCCAAAGTTGTGAAACGTCACTTTGTCGTCATCAATAACTTCCACAAACGACGATCTTGCGACGAGAAAGTTCAGAGTATTTACAGCCCACCTAGGTACAATCTACGTTTCATTGACTCTATCGCGGCTTAGGGATGTAGGGACACGCAGGCGCGACGTCATCAATGCAGCCGTTCAATGGGCTGGCCCCACGGTGTTGCTCGCGCGCGCTCCGATGAAGCTCGCTACAACTTTGTGCCTAACATTCTCGCTGGAATTTGAGCACCGAGAGAGCTTGGATGATTGACATCTCGTCCCTCGTGACGCCAACGTCGCGAGAGTCAAATCAGCACGCTCTGCGAACTTCGTGCCCAACTTTGTGTTTGACGAGTTTAGCGACCCTGGTCAGAGATTGTAAAATATTAAAAAATAGAGCAAAAACACCGGCCGTGCATTTCCTATGCCCTATTCCGGATGTTCGTCGTCTGCACACTGATTTGTGAGCTTGATTCCAGGTGGTCATTGTTCACATATTTCGTTAGAAGTATTAATCATCACGATTATCGATCTTGCTCATCGCCAGCTTCTGCGATTGGTTTTTAGCGTTTTTGCGTTCAGAAAGCCACCCGGGAGAGAGCTCCTAAACCAATATGCAGGCGACAAACAGGCCGGTATAGGACATAGGAAATATACGGCCTCCGATTTTGCTTTATTTTTAATATTTCGCTACCTTAGAACTGATCCTTAAAAAATAGACATACAATTCCTCGCCATTTACGTTCGTTTGCCCAATTTCAGGTATGTATACGTTTAGAATTCGAATTTCGCAAGGCATATGCCAAATGTGTTGGTCCTTACGGCCGCACCCTGTCTATTGTGAAACGTATTTTGTAAACTCTATTTCACGATATATATGGCGACGAGGTGCCCATTCCATGATTTTATTCGCTGTAATTAATTCCTTAGTCAAAGAGCACAACTACGATTCAACTTTTAATACTGCAACGCAGAGTTGTAACAATCACGGGTGTTTTAGGCGACCTACCAGACTTCGTGACAACCTTTCGATTAAGGTAAAATATATGTGACTGAGGTAAACAAATAGATGTTGAGTCGTATAAACACGACGTTTTGTATGTTAATCTAGGTTTCCGTCTACTGTTGCGTCGAAATTAAATAACGCAATTTCTTAATTTTGGTAATGAAAATAAAAGTGAATCATACAAACGATAAAACAAAAACGTCTAGTTACTTCGTTTTACGGCAAAAATAGTGCTTATTGCCAAAACAACGCGGAAAGTATATTCTCAATTTAGCGGTTTAAATAGGTTCAAACCGTTTGAACCGTTATTTTTTGCTCCCCGGAACTGAACCGAAACTGAACCGGAACTGAACCGAAAGCCGTGAACCCGAACCTGAACCGAACCGATAAAAATTTCGGTTCGACACTCTGGTGGTGACATTGGGTGACATTTCAGCCATTTTTTTCCGCCCAATCGTTTTTGTTTTTTCTTTTTTTTTTTTTTTTTAGTGCGCGCAAGCCGGTGTAAAGGCCGGTTCAGACACTTGCGTTTGAGTGCGTTTGACTGCGTTGCGGCGAGAACCGAAAGCGAGTCACCGGCACAGCTGTGCCTTGTATGAAGCGTGGAATCCAATTCAAGGAATTATCTTGGCACGCGATATAAGCAGCAGGGATGTCCTGGTGTCTCGCAGCCGCAACGCAGTCAAACGCAGTCGAACGCAACTGTGTGAACCGGGCTTTACTCAGCTCGAGCGCGTAGCCTTGGCTTATGTTTAGATGTAATTTTAGCGCCTAAGCCACGCACTGAATGCGCGAGCGCGTCACGCGCTGGCCCACTCAGTGTACCAAAGGATGTCTTCACCCTGAGGCAGTAAGACATGTAGGCACGCTAGTTTCAAAGCTCAGCAGCGCGATTTATGCCCGCGTGCGTTTCACGGTTTAGCGTTCAATGGGCGTTAACAGCCGCACACGTTGATCGGTGGCTTTCGCACTAACGGCGTGGAATACGAACACAAATGCCTAAGATCATTCACGGGGCACTGGTCGTCTCCTATTGGTCGCCGCGGGTCCCGGAAGGTCAGGCCGACTCCGCGAAATGCACTGTCGGCTAAATGCCCTCCGCGAAAAGAGCCGCAGTAGCCGTCCGAAATAAATGAATCGACGAAAAGCGGGGCGTGAGGAGAGCGCCGTCTGGGCGGTGCTGATGGTGATAGCGAGCAGTGCACGCGCGCTCCTGGCGAATGATGGATGCAGCGCCGGGGAGGCCGTTGCCCCCTCGGCAGAGCACAGACGGGCCGGAGACGCCTTCTTTTGGCTTCCTGCGTCGCGTCCTCGCGTTATTTCAGGACGTTTCGGGAGAAGCGCCGAGACGGCTACGGTCCGACCCGGTTCCTGCCCGTTTCGGTCGCTTCTGCATACGGACTTGTCTCCCTCGGGCCCTCGAGCGGGCGACCGGCACGAGCGCGACATGCACCAGGCTCTCTGGACGCGTGCGTCAGGCGCCACAGAATCGCTCGATCGCTGGCCTGTCTGGACCTTGTGTGCGCCGGCTTTGGCGCTTTGACGCATCCACCGGGCAATCCGGACATATGGGTCCGAGGCGAAAGCTTCTTTCTGAACAGGAAGGAACGGATCTCCGCGCGGTCGAGTGAAGAAAGAAGCTATAGGGTGCAGCAGGGCGGAAGGCTTGGTTCTCGCCGACGAACAATGCTCTGTGGAACTTGAAAAGCGGCCAAAAGGCGTACATTCAAAAAGGCACCGGCACAAAGCCAAGTCCTTGCGTACATTGTTTTTTTTTTTTTTCTACTAAAGTTTTTGCGTTACTATGCAATCTTGCCTATGCACCTTCATTCGAAACTAGCAGAATAACTTTGTCGCCCCAGATTTTTTTTTTTTTTTTTGCATTTGAGGGAATATTTTTGGCACACTGAATATATTACTTGAATGACTCGACCACGCTAGGACGTCTCAGACTGATGAAAAGGAGAATGAGCGATCGCACCAAACGGTATCTTCTACGGTATACGGTTAAAACGCCAAGGAAAACTCTAGAAGAAACAAAAATTTTAAATCGCGGTACTACTATTTTGCGGTATCCTTTTTATCAAAGTGAGAAGAGAGACGTTAACAAATAGAATAAAACTTCGACTAAGAAGAGCTCGCTTCCGTGGCTGAGTTCGTAAACTTTTTATGTACATATTTTTCTATACAAAGGTTCGTGCGCAACCAGAGTTCCTATAGCTGGCTTGGAGTAAACAAAAATTTCAAATCGCGGTACTACTATTTTGCGGTATCCTTTTTATCAAAGTGAGAAGAGAGACGTTAACAAATAGAATAAAACTTTGACTAAGAAGAGCTCACTTCCGTGGCTGAGTTCGTAAAGTTTATATATATATATATATATATATATATATATATATATATATATATATATATATATATATATATATATATATATATATATATATATATATATATATATATATATATATATATATATATATATATATATATATATTTTTTTTTTTTTTTTATACAAAAGTTCGTGCGCAATCAGAGTTCCTATCGCTGGCCTGGAATGTGCAAGAAGCCGTAACAATGGCCAGCACTGCCTACCAAAACTAGAATGCTGAAGAGATTCCGTGAGCCGAGGCACTGACAGTATATAGTTACTCTCCCACACAGCGCAGAGGGGGAATCCTCTCTGGTCTAAAAAGTGTGCGAAAGAAAAAAACAAAAACAAGAAAACACGCTGTCTTGATGTTGTGCGGGCGGTGACGAGTATCGGCATTTCTTCAGGCGATGAGTGTCCATGACCAAACAGCTCGAGCTTCCATATTTCTTTTGATTCAGCGATAACTTTGCTCTCTTGAGATCGTTCTGCAGCAGGGGAGAGTCGCCGAAAAGTCGTCTGGAGACTGATCGTCGTGAATATCCATTCCAGGTCCGGGTCGTATTGATCACCATCGAGGTCAGAAGTGTTTGGAAAAGGGAAGATGGCATCCAGTGGCGTAGCCAGGAACTTTTTATTGGGTGGGAGGAGGGACTGGGATGGCTGGGAATTTCGGGCATCTGGGTTTGGCGCTGTTCTTATGCATAACGCCAACCCCAACTCCCCTATTACATTCGAGGTGGGAGGGAGGTTAAAGCCCCACAGACCAAGGAATGAGAACCCAAGTAACCGACGGTCTTTAAAAGAAACTTTATAACCACCGTAAAAAAATGTAAAAAAAAAAAAAAAAAATTGAGGTGCATTTTTTTAGGAAAAACAAAAACGCATACGGACCTATTTCTGTTGCGTAAATACTAGGACGTCACACAACGCGAGTGACCAGGAAACTACGTGAGGCATTTCTGCGTTTACTTTGCCGCTGCGTTTTCTTCGGCCAATTATTTGCTGACACGACGTTTAAAAGCGGCTGGTGCAGATCATAAAATCTCGAACTGTAAGAGATAAAAAAAAATAAATAAAAAGGGCAGCCGGTAAAGAAATTGCGTCTACGTATGTTCTGGTCTCAGTCTCGAGGTCGAGTCACTTCGATTTGTTTCTCTGCCATTTTGGAGGGGCACTGACGCAGTTCTAATCAGTTGTATTTTACGAAGTGAAATTTTAAGTTATATTCACTGAGGCGATGAAAGGTTTTCGCACAAGCTTACTCTTCTGGTGGACTGCTATTCGTTGCATGCTGCAGCGAAATGATAAGAAGAATGGAACACTAGGGTTCAAGTTCAGATTTCGAAGTAAAGCGCTTTCATGCAACTCCGATGAGATGCGACTTCGTTGGGGGTGCGACTCTGTTGGGATACGAGTCCGCTGGGAAGCGACTCGCGTTGTTCAAAGCATCGGACGTCATTTAGTCTCTAATAACTTCTTCAAATACACAGCTGTAGTAGATAGCAGGTTAAGAGTTCAGAAAAAGCTCCTCCCACCTCTTTTCACTTTAGCAGAACGAATGTTGGAGAGGAGGCGACCTCTTCTCTAGCGTTCGCTCTGCTAAAGGGGAAAGAGGTGGGCTGCTCTCCAGCATTCGCTTTGTTAAAGTGGAAAGAGGTGGGAGGAACTTCCACTGAACCCTGAATTTCGCAAGTATCAACGGCTGCACTCCCATGCCTGACGTGACGTCACACCAGTCTTGCAATTGTCATATCCTATGCCTCATTCCTCCGTGGGAACACAGTGCTCCCGACGCACCGCAGCATTTCATTTTACTCGCCACTGTAAATGTCGCGGTGAAGTGTGGAGCGTGACAACCGCACAACGAAAATACCCTTTCATTCTAAAAAAAAAAAAAATCTAGCGCAGCAGCGAGGGTGAACCACGTCGTACCGCTCACGCGGAGGACAAAATTCGAAGTGCACTTCAGTTCGGCGCGTTCTTTGCCTGATGTTACCTCAGAAACTCCGCTTCCCTGAAGGTGGAAGAGGAAAACGCCGTTTATGCACGCTTGGGTTAAAATACAATTACTCCTCCAGGGAAGCACACAAAATTCAGATTTGTCGTGGAAGATGCTCCTACAGCCATTGACAATGGCGTCTAAATGTTTTCATGAATACGAAATTTGACCGGATAATCCCTTTAACTTGTCACCCACTATAGACTTTAGGGTTCGGTGCCACAAACGTAATAAGAAACCCCTTTTAAGCTGATTTTACGAGGTCCGATTCAAAATTATCCACACTGTGTCTGTAGAATGTTTAAAACCCAAGTCTGTCGGCCGACTTTAAAAGGATTCGCTATATCATCTATCATCTACTGACACCCGTCTGTTGAACCGATTCAGTTCACGTGCACGCTCAATATTGTCACAAGTCGTGGACGTGGACGACGGCTCGGCTCTCTTCATGGCTGACACTTGTGCGTCCTTGCTTAAACTTCTGTATCCATTCAAACACACTTCTTTTCCGACAAAACACTTCCTCCGTGATGTGCACAATCTTCGATAAATATCTGAATCAGACACACCCTCGGACCACAAGAGCGAATCACTGCACGCCGCTTTTGTTTCGTGCAAATCACAAGTGGGGCAATCATTGTTTCTCGCAGCGTAGTTACAACCAGGGCCAGGGGGGTTACAACCGAACTGACGTAAGATGTTCAAGCCTGCGCAGCAGTGACTGGAGAGACAGCGACCTCTTACGAAGGGCGGTAAGTTTTAAGTGTAGATCATTTTTTAATTAGCGTCTATGACTATGTCGACCGTTTGTTTTTCAGATCAGTTGGAGCCGATTTACAGATGGGCCACTGGTTCCTTCCCTGCAGGTTTCCACAGAACAAAGATAACAATAAAAGAAAACATGCTCCAAGAAGCGAAAGATATACGCAAGCGAGCTGGTTCTCTCGCGTGAATCAAATGGCGTGGCTAGAAGTATATAGTACGGACATTAGATAGGCTTGTAGCTCTCAAGTTTGGGCAGCGCCTCTGGCGACTAATATCGAATACTTCTCGGTCGCCTTTCGGTTGCGCGTCATTGCGCTTTTTTGCTTTGCTCGCGGCCGCTATGCGGGCAGAATTAAATTGGTGGATATGAATTTGTAAAAGAAACTTACAAGAACGATAAATCTACAAGAAAAGCATTCTTGTCGTTTTGACGGGATACTGAAAGCGCGAGCTGCATTTTTCTTTTGTTTATTTAATTTTTTGCGCTTTCTTACCACGCGTAGACAGATACTAGGGAATTGTAGTAGACCGTTTCCGCAGCCCGCTAAGCACCCGGATAGCGCTCCGTAATCCGCCACAAGACCTTGAACTATGCAGAGAAGGCTGGCGCCGCGCATGCGCAGCTGCGGCGTTTTCTTCGGGGATACCGTAGCGGAGGAGAAAAACGATCTACTACAACTCCCCACTGACACCTGATCGTGACCGATCATGGCTCGCGCATAATCCAACGCTGCAGTGCCGCTTTATGCTCGATGTGTACCAATGCATGGTCGCGTGGACGCGCCCCCTACCCGGGAGAAAGACGCCTGTAGATGTACTCAGACACGACCCACTTTCCTCGGACTGTCATGTGGGCGATGGGACCTGGCGATGTATTCTTGTACACGGGTGCAGCAGTCAGTGTATCGCGCGCACGGATACGTGACGCCGGAGTGCTCAGGCCGACCCACAGACCCCAGAGGGAATACGACGTTCTTCTTCCCACGCGACTGCAAGCGCAGCAGTCGGCCGGCAGCTGTGCAAATGAGCGGGTGCCCACGCTATAGAAATGAAGGGGACTGTAGAGAAGAACCACGCCACTGCGGTGGCATGTTTGCCCCGAGTCTTGCATGCGAAGTGGGTGACCCAAAGAACGGATTAGATATGTTACACTTTGTTCGTTCGTTGTTTTAATTTTTTTTTTATTGTATGCAGTGCAGATTTTGGGCCCATTCATATTACCATCGTTATACTATACCCGGACCAATCATCCCACCTTATCAAATTTTGAGGCCGAAAATACATACTCGAACGCAAGGGCATATGCTAATCATCAAAAAGCTCTCATTTTCATCTACTTTGACAGACAATTGGAGACACGATTTGTATTGCCTTCTTTTTCTCTCTAAAAATCACACGGGGAATGTTGCAGGCTTTTAGAGCTACAATTGTGCCTTATTAGTATACTGATAATTGTAGTTTCGTTTGTGAAATCTGGCTTTTCATACAAATTGATGCGTCCGTGCGTATCCATGTTTCAACTATTCTACTTTCCAATCCACCCAAAGGTAAACTTTGTCTCTGTGGAGACAGGCTAGCTCATAAAGAAGAAAGGAAAAAAAAAAAGTTATTTTAATGATTGTTCCGTTTTGGTTATGGTTAATTCTGAACGCAACATCGAGCAGCAAGACCCAGTAGAAGCATTGAAGGTGAGCATGTGTTTTTCCTTGGCTAACGTCCATCGAAACCTACCCACCCGCACGGGGAGTCCCACTTCTCAGAGTCAGCATCGCATCCTCAAGGCCGCAAGCCTCAATCAGATGTTAATTCATACAAAGGGTCGTTTAATCGGGGCTGGGCAGTTGATCTATTATAATCTTCCGATTAATCGAGTAATGCTTTAATCGAGACCAATTTTCTTTTTTTAACCGGTTAATTGGTTGAAATTGGGTGAGCGAAGAACTAAGAGCACACGAACACACACTGCGGACGCCTGTCCTTGAGGCATGCAAGCAAAACTAGACGAAATGCGCCTCCGAGGTCGCAGTCCCAAGGGAAGGCTCTCGTTGCATCGTAAAGGGTAGACTACGAAGAGGCTCGGCGTCCGGCAACTCCTCTTCGCCCGTGTCTCGAGCAGTGGCGCAGCCAAGGAGGAGGCTTATGGCGCTTCAGCCACCCACGAAATTTCACAGCCCCTCTCCCCCTCCACACCCCAGGTCAAGGACATCTCGGTCACCTCAGCACCCCCCCCCCCCTCGACAAACAATGGTCTCGAGGGCGCTTGCTCATTTCAGCGGGTGGCCACCACTCCGCGAAGCTTGGCCGGTGACCACGCCGATCACAACAGGCCAGGGGCCCTATGTTGCGCTTTTTGGACTCCCACAGCGACTAGGGAGAAGGAAGTGACGTAAACAACGCAGCAAACGCAGATTGGATGTTGATTGGTGAGAGTCGCTGATGACGAATTTCCTCAGAAGAAAACAAAGCTCACTTTTTCTTTGTTTTCTTCTGCGGAAATTCGTCATCAGCGACTCTCACCAATCAACATCCAATCTGCGTTTGCTGCGTTGTTGACGTCACTTCCTTCTCCCTAGTCGCCGTGGGAGTCCAAAAAGCGCAACATAGGGCCCCAGGAATGCACGTCGTTGTGTGGCAATTTCGGGAAATCCGGATCCAGGGACGCCGGCACTCCTATGCTGAAAAATGGCGCAGGGCAGCCTCCGATGACCTCCGAGACTGTGACAGTGAAAACTACATACGCCGGTGCCTACGGGTGATGCTGCCGCGCCTTCCCGCACAGATCGAATCGAATGCACCAGAGTAAAAGGACTCGTCAATGGCAGAAGTCCGCATTTTTAGATGTTATGCATGGAAATTAATGAGACCGATTAATCTAATATTTAATCGAATGAAGGGCGGCAATTAGCCGGGTTAATTTTGTTAATCGGTCTCCCACCCCCACTCTGTGTACGCGATGCTTCCACAACAGAAACACCCTACACATAGAAAGGAAAAAGATTCTCGAGTTCGTGAATTTTAAAGTTGGAAAAAATGGGGTGTGACAATCTTCATATAACACAAAATGAGTGATATGAAATTAAAAAAAAAAAAGATTGCTCTAGCAAAAACGGTACGAAAAAAAAAAAAAAAACATTTGTTAAAGGGGCGATGCAACAATTTTTGTACTTTGCGCAAATACCGTTAAGAACGGATCTATAATGACCTATGCAACACGCGTTCGTTTTTCACCCCACGCGATAGAAGTCCCAGAAAAAATTAAAGAAAAACGAGCACCGTTCACCCCCTCAACTCGCAGCCAGAACAAGCGGCCACGTGATCTGGAGCCGATTATATGCCGCCAATGCTGATCATAGCCACGCGCTGGGGTTGGCAAAGCACAGGACACGCGCTGAGTTCCAGACATTGTTGTGGCTCGGCTATTGTCGTCGTTGCAGCGATTGGACACGGGCCACTACCCGAATGCTTCTCGAACTAGTAATTATCACGAGCCCAAACCGAGTGCCCACGCAATGCTGGGGTCCTATCTATGAGCCGCATTCAAATATCGTCATTGGGGTGTACTGCGATCCCCACGTTACGTCATCAAATTTTGCAAAGGAGAGATTGAATGAAAATGATCGATTTTGTCCTTGAAATTACACCGCAACAAAGGCGTTTCTTGGCCAGTGGCGTTGCGTGCAAGTATCCTTGAGTGCCAGTAAGCTCGTGTAAAGTGAAAAACATTCCAATTCAATATCGTTGCACCGCCCCTTTAAGTTGTTATCATTTGTGCCCCCCCCCCCTCCCCCCTCCCCCCCCCCCCCCCCCTCCGCGTAAAGAGACGAAGCGCGACGCTCACTGTGGGAGTAGCTCCTCCAGCCGCATAAGTGCCGCTGCTCCAAATACCTCCGAAATCACGTAACGCGTGCCTTTGCGGGATGAAGTCGCCGCCTGCATTTTATCGTTCTCATTTTCTTTCTGGCCGCAAGTTTCCTGTCGAGTACGTGCCGCCGATTCCGTGTCAATGGCTGCTTCGCACTCCACGCGGGACGTGCGGCATCTGCGAGGCGGAAACGAGCCCGTCGGCGATTGGATATACTCCGTGTCGTCTCACGACGGACCGCATACCACACTACGAGTCATCGAAACCAATCCAACTCCGTGCGAATGTCACCTGACCTTCAGGAGGGGGACAGCGACGCGCGGGGCGCGTGTCACCTGACAACAATCGCGGCGTCGAATTGGCTGGGATGGCTCGCGAAAGCCTCCGCCGCGGTCTTTCGTGCGACGAAACGAAGCGCGGGTACTCGTCACGGCGAGGCGCCGAGAAGGGCGGCCTCGCGCCAGAGGCGAACCGGTATCCGACAACGCGCGCGGGGCCCCCGAGGGCGTGCCCGCTGGGACTCTACGATTACACGTCGACCGAGCGACTGAGTCACGCTGCGGCTGGAGACCCACGAACCTGCCGCGTGGGCACCGCGGGTTCTGCAGCCGGCCGCCTCGGGGCGAGCGGTATACCTGCGCGTCGGGCTCATAGAACTGACGGCCGCCGCGCGAGACTGGCCGCCGGCGCTGCCCGGCGTATGGCTCTCCGTTAGTACATTGCCCCGTATCTCTTCTCCCTGCGTCTCGAAGCGATGGAAGGGCTTCTGGCTCGTGCAACAAACGCGCGCGTGCACGGCTATGAGGATCACGTGCGTGGCTGTATAGATGTTCAAAACCACCTATACTTCATCTCACTTTAGTATGGACTATTGTTAGCCGCGCGTGCTAAAAGCGCGAGCTAGTCGCTTTGAATGAAGCCACGGCGGCTGCACGAGCGCTCGTGCAGCAAGTGCTCTAGTCAAGGCAGTCAAGGCTGGCCGCTCGCGCTAGCTCAGCCTTCGCGGTTAGTCCATGCTAGGGTGAGACGAAGTATAGAAGACAAGGTCCTGCTCATCACGTCATCGTTAGTGTTAGTTAGTGTGGCCCCAACCCGCCCCTAGCGGCAAATGCGCTGAAGCTTGACCAGAGTAGGGTGCAGAGCGGCGGACGCGTGCGTCTTGGCGCCGCTGATGCGCTGAAAGACGCTGAAAGACGCGCTGGCGGCGACGCTGGCGTGCGCTAGACGGCGCTGCTTGGATTCACTAGGGAAGTGCGACGGGCTAACGACATGGGAAACGGGTAGTTTACATTCTACGATAGGTTACGCACTGATATCAAATAGAATGTATAGCAGGCTAGAGACAATGAAAATGGACGAAGAGGGTTCGAAAAGCCTCGGTAGTGATCACAAAGGAATTAAGCTTAGCTTTACGAGGGAAGGAAACGCAGGGACAGAGCAAGAAGAAGAACCAGACCAAAATTTTTATAGAGAAGCAGTTGGAAGCAGTCGTTAAACAAATAGAGGAGATAATTTCTAGGGACACTTGAACGGATTGGAGTTACACAAGGCTAACTAGGCTATTCGAACAAGAGCTGTCTTAAGTATGCAATAAAAGAAGGGGGAAACGAAGACGAAAACCTTAGGGCTGGCGGTATGATGACGTAGAAAAAGCAACGGAGAAACGCCAAGAAACTTCCAGAGAGCACAAATATTCTCTGTGCAATGGGGAACCGGAAAGTGAGGTAGACAAAAAGTGGGGTAGATTCATTGAGAGTAGATGGGAGGCATCCTGCTTGATTAAGGCAAAAAATCAGAGGGAGGGATCGCAATGGCTGTCTAAAGTAAATTAAAAGAAAATAGAACGGCAGCCAGGAAGTTTTGGAACCACTTGAATTTACTAAGTCATAAAACAAAGTCAGAGCAGAAGGATATTGTCATGCCTGAGGGTAATCATCTTGAAGGGGATGAGGCCATGAAACATATAGGAACAGTAATGATCCATAGGTTCAAGCAGCAAGGATACATAGGAAACGCCTCATCAGTGGAGGATAGTTCAAGTACCGATGCTGAGGCTATCGGACAAAACGAATGGGAAAGGGCAGAACGGAGAATTCCAACGGGTGCATCAACAGGTGCAGATGGTATGCCACGGGCACGTAGCCAGGGGCGGGAGGCATGGGGCCCGCCCCCCCCCCCCCCCCCCCGAAATCTTCCATTTTGCTGGGGCCTCTTCTCCCCCCTCCCCCTCATACAGCATTTTGTCATGGGCAGCCCCCCCCCCCCCCCCCCCCCCCCCCGAAACAAAATCCTGGCTACGTGCCTGGTATACCAATAATGTTGGCAAAACAGTTAGGACCAAAATCTAAGGAAGCGTTAAGGAGCGCAGTAAGGAGCATTATCATAAAGGGAACTGTCCCGGAACAATGGAGGCTAAGGAGATTGAGTGTAATATACGAGGGAAAGGGGAACAAAGCTGACATAAGTAACTATCGTCCCATTACAGTAACATCAGTAGTCTATAGGTTAGCAATGCAGATTATCAAGGATAGATTACAGGCATAGGTAGAAAATGAGAATGTACTAGGAAAACTACAAACTGGGTTTGAAAAGAAAGGAGGTTGGAGGACAATTTATTTACATTGACACAGTATGTCGAGGTAGCAGAGAAGGAAAATAGACCACTCTGGTTAGCATTCTTAGATAGAAAGGAGGCTGACAATGTCTATCAAGGCAATTTGTGGAACATAATGAGGACCTTGATGTGGACGACGACGGCATATTTCCATGTTTAAGAGATCTTTGCAAAGACAACATGGTACTAATAACATGGGAAGGAAAGAGAACAAAGCCAATTGGGATAAAACGACGCCTTAGACAGGGATGCCCTTTGTCGCTATTGCTGTTCATGTTGTATCTCCGAGGATTAGAGGAAAAGTTGGAAAAAAACAACCTTGGATTTGACCTTTCATACGACAGGAAAGGTCAAAATATCAAACAGTCATTACCAGGTCTGATGTATGCTGATGACGTAGTGCTAATGGCCGATAGCAACACAGAGCTTCAGTCCTTCATGAATATATGTGGCGCAGAGGGCCACACGTTAGGCTTAGCATTCACTAGTGACAAATCAGCGGTCATGGTGTTCAATGATGACGGAATTGCAGAGATAAAGATTCAAGGATTAGAGCTTGAGCGAGTCGATAAATACAAATATCTAGGAGTATAAATTAATGAGGGTACAGAATACCTCAATAAACATGCAAGATCTGTAACTGGTAAGGGTAACAGAAATGCAGCTGTAATGAAAAATAGAGCACTGTGGAACTATAACAGGTATGAGGTGGTGAGAGAGATCTGGGAAGGAGTTATGGTTCCGAGCTTGACTTCTGCAAATGCAGTTTTGTGCATAAAACTGGACGTCCAGACAAGGCTCGAAATAAAGCAACGTGGAGTAAGTAGATTGGCTCTGGGAGCACATGGTAAAACACCGAACCAAGGTGTACAGGGCGATATAGGATGGTCCTTATTCGAGGGCAGGGAAGCTAGCGGTAACGTAGAATTTGAGGATAGACTGAGAGAAAAGATGCAGAACGATGGGCACGAAGAGTTCTTAGCTATTTACACATAAGAAGTGTCGATACAAAACGGAGAAAGTGGACTAGAGAACTCAGATCTAAATATATGGGCAATAGCAGGGAGGCGGATGATAAAATAAAGGTTAATAAGAGAGTTAAAGAAACTTGGAGGGAAATATAGGAAGCAGGCATGCAGACTAAATTGGCCTTGGAAATGTACAGATCGTTTAAGAAGAACATTACTAAGGAGCCTATCTTCGATAATTCTAGGGGGAGCTCCTTGTTGCCCGAGGCGAGGACAGGAGTGGTGTGGACTAAAACATATAGAGCTAGATATCAGGAAGTAGATACGTTGTGTGGAGCTTGTGGAGAGGAGGAGGAGACGGCTGAGCACTTGATACTTTACTGTAAGGGGCTTCACCCTAGTAGCTGAGGAGGCGACTAATTCAACAAACGTACTTTGAAGGATAGTCAGGGAAAAATAGACACGGGGAAGGTGGAGATAGCCAAGAGATTATCTGACTGGTTGCATATGCCGAGGGAAGGATGAATATTTTTTTTTCATTTCATTCCGGGCGACCCGTATAGGGAGGAAGGTGTGGGCACCCGGTTGCATAGAGGCGCCTCCGTCGTATACGGATCGTATATGGCTTTTAAAAATAAATCCCTAGATATAAAACTCTATGTTAAATAAATGTTCAGAAAAAAAAAAAAAAACACTGGCTAGAAAAAAAAAAAAAAACACTGGAGATAGTGCAACCAACTTCTGCTGCGCTGTCATCTCGCGACGCAGCAGAGGTTGGTTTCACTGGGGAATTGTAGTAGACCGTTTCCGCAGCCCGCTAAGCACCCGGATAGCGCTGCGTAATCCGCCACAAGACCTTGAACTACGCAGATAAGTCTTGTGGCGGATTACGCAGCGCTATCCGGGTGCTTAGCGGGCTCCATGATTGAGGCCTCTCCATGATTGGAGAGGCCTCAATCCTAAACCCTATGCGTTGCATAATCTATACTACGTTAGAAATATCAAAGTATATTTTAAAACATTAGAATAAAAGACACTTCCTATTGGAAACCTAGATTTTTAATTGCGAAATTTTATATTTTTAATGCGAAATTCATGTTTATAACAGAGATAATCATTTTTAGCATATTTAGAGGCTTAAAACTCATGCTTACTTGAATATCAGCTGAAAGTAGAGGAAAAGCGATGGAGAGGAGAAAACAAAGAACCACACTGCTGGACGGCTGGACTGTCAACCTTTTAATAAAACTTCCTTTTCCTCGACACTATCCTAAAAAAAAATATCTTTCAGGGTAGTGTCTATCCTAATATATATAAGGTATCTTTTAGGATAGCACAGAGGAAAACCTCTGTGGCCGCACTAACGTCGGCTGGCCAACTTTCGGTACATTGTCGGGAATGCAAATGTGCTCCCGACTTCAGAAACGTCACTGTCGTCGCACGACACCGGAAACAGCTTGGGAGGGAGATCCTCGAGTCACTGGCCATTGAGGAGAGTGGTGGAGAATGCGTAAGTGTCGCCTCCGTTGCGCTCTTTCCTAAAGAAAAAAATATATCTGCGGGGAGCGGCCCCTCGGAGCAACGATTCCGAGTCAAGAGGTCCAACGAGTCAAAAGATCCAACGCGTCAAAAGATCCATTATTGGACCTTCTGACTCGTTGGATCTTTTGACTCGTTGGACCTCTTGACTCGCCATGGACCTTTTGACTCGTTGGATCTCTTGACTCGTTGGACCTTTTGACCCACATTGGATCTTTTGACTCGTGTTTGGCGAGTCAAAAGATCCAACGAGTCAAAAGATACATTATTGGACCTTTTGACTCGTTGGACCTCTTGACTCTCTGCCGGATCACCGAGAAAGGGGGATGGGCTTTGAAGAAGAGCAGGAAAAGAAAGAAAAGCAAAAATATACGATGAATGACGGCTTTCGGGTAACAAGGAGGGGCGTGACGGTCACTGCACTGCGGCGGGATGAGATCCCTCGTCTAATAACAAAGCAACAAAAAAGAGGGAGATGAGAGAAGAGGATACAGTGGTTTCGGGGACGAGAGGTTTTGGGATCCTGAATGGCTGGCTGTGTCACGGCGTTGTGCGCTTTCCATTTCAATCGGCAGGTGACCAACGCCATCTCTTCGTGCGGTATGCTTAATTAACACAGGAATTTCCCGGGAGCTGTGCACGCTGCACGGTCGCGGGGACGTAGGTTGTTTCTCGAATTTAGAAATCAACGAACAGTCAATCGGTGACTGAATTACGACACGTATAGAACAACACGTGGTGCTGACGTCCTGCCCCTGCGGTGGTGCTGCTATCGGCATTGCGCACGCGCAGACGGTCCACTTGACGCACTCTCTGCGCACGTGCGGTGCCCACACCTCGTGCTGAAACTGCGCCTTTTCCCACACCTCGTGAGGGCTTGTATGGAAACAGCGCGTTGGTTTTATACGCGCAGCATGAGCTCAACTGAGAGGAAGGGTTGTGCGGATCATTTGGACAGCGTAATGTATGGCAGTCATCCAGAGGGTCAACATGTCGCAGTATCTTGCCGGCCAGTGCAGCCTGACTGCTGAATGGCACCACGCTGTACGGATAACCAGCATCGGCGTGCGTTCGTGTAATCACTACTGCGTGGTGCACCCAAAGACCCCAGGCTATAATCCGTTTCACCTAAGGATGGACTGCAGCCTGAGTTTGAAACCGAGGGCGTCAAGGGACATCTCGACCCGCGCGACGTTTTGAACACCTTTGTGTTCGAGGCATTTCAGAGTTGGAGAAGGACCCTATCTACCACTTGTCTTGCTCTGCATGCACAAGCTTCTCTGGCTCGTGTTCAGGTTGAGCGTATTGATCAAAAGCCACGCACACTTTTATTCGTCTTTCCATGTATCGCAATAGTACGTATATATATTTTTTTCTTGTTGTTGTTTTTGGTCTGCATTAGCACGGAAATCATATATTACTTATTTTAATGTGCGGCACCTAGTCATTTTTTTTTCGTGCAAACTGAATTATTTTATTCGCACGTAATCAAGCCGAGAAAAAAAGAACACATTGTACCTTCCACATTTTCGCGACATATTTGGAACCTTGCATCCCATGTTTCATTACAGCAACCACTTATCAAATTCTAATTTAAATTTCAATATATCTTATATCGAACCTAAACGTTTATTAGAAAGGATAAGTTTACCATATATCAACCCACCTTTAAAAATGTTTTAAGCTATTATTTTGAATTATTTTTCGTCATATACTGCTTTCAGATTGGCCAAGTTCGATATCTTTCCTGCACGAAAATAACCGATGAATTATCGGGAGTTCCTCTCTTTGAAGTCGCCATCTAAGGCGCATCCTAAAGGAGGCTTGAAACGATTTTTCTACTTTTGCTAAATAGTACTTAGAATCACTCCCTAACGTTAATAACTGAATAAACTTGTCTTGGTTGTTCTTTCTAGGCAATGGCAGTCGCCAATAAAATTCGAGAAATATGAGCATCATTCATCCCCTCAACTCGGAGCCAGAACAAGTGGCCACGTGGCCTGGTGCCTATCTTATACCTTTATGCCCGTGTCCCACTAGAGCGACAGACAGAAACAAAAGACAGCGACAAGCCTCAAACCCATGCAGCATGCTCGCGATGGTACCTTTGGCAGGCGTTAAGTCGTTCGGTGCTCGTGAACTAAGCACGAGTGATTGCAAGCCTGCCAACGATACCCTCGCACGCATGATGCTCGTGTTTGAGCATAGCCTCCTTTATTCTACAAAGCCTCTCAAATTGCGAAATACTCTGGTTTGAGGCTTGTCGCTGTCGTTTGTTTCTGTCTGTCGCTCTAGTGGGACACGAGCTTTAACGTTAATCTTACCCACGTGCTGGGATTGACAAAGTAGAGAAAGCGTGCTGAGCTCAGAGATGGTTATGCCCGTGTCCCACTAGAGCGACATACAGAAACAAAAGACAACGACAAGCCTCAAACCAGAGTCTTTCGCGATTTGAGAGGCTTTGTAGAATAAAGGAGGCTATGCTCAAACACGAGCATCATGCACGCGAGGGTAGCTTTGGCAGGCTTGCAATCTCTCGTGCTTACTTCACGAACACCGAACGACTAAACGCCTGCCAAAGGTACCATCGCGAGCACGCTGCATGGTTTTGAGGCTTGTCGCTGTCTTTTGTCTCTGTCTGTCGCTCTAGTGGGACACGGGCATTAGAGTTGGGCTATTAGCGGCGAGATGTTTTGGTGGCGCCCTCCTGTGGTTCCCCCTTGTGACGTCATTACCTTGCAAACAACAAGTTCGATGGTGTTTGTAGATAGCATGGTGAAAGCTTGAAATCATTGCGCTCTGAAAGGAACACTGCCAACACCGCCAAAATTAAAGTTCTTTCATTCCTATTATTTCCGTCGATGATAAATCCCCTTTCCGACGTCATAGTCAGCGTTCGGCCAATCGTGGAAGGCCGACCACAGCGACGCTTTCGGTCGCGCACGGGGCTAATTCTCATCACCGCAGTGGGTGGACACGAGCCACTACCCGAGTGTCCGCCCAGGCATTGATTGTTACGAGCTGAAGTCGAGTGCTCACGTAGTTCTCGTGTCGAATCCATGCATGATCCTCGCTTTACCGACATCAGGCGGGTGATTTCGATTCCACAATCACGTCATCGAGCTTTGTAAAGGCAAGAGTGAAAGAAATCGTCCCTTTTTATCTTCGCGATTTCACAATTTCACCGCGACAAAGAAGTTTCTGAATCAGTGACGGTCTGTGCGAGTATACTTGTGCCAGGCCTGGACCAGTACGAACCGGCAAAGTCATGAACGTTCCAACCCGATAACGTTTCATGACCCCTTTAAAGGGGCCGTGAAATGATTTTAATGTTCAAAGAATCCGGTCGTGTCACTTTTGTTTGGCTTACCTTAACACAAGTAAAAAAACAAAAAACAAGAAACACGCCTTGAGCTTTTAAAATGTCGCGAGTGTCCGGAGAAATCGCGGAGAGGAAAAGGGACTATTTTCTGTCTTGCAGCCTCTTCTGTAGGCCAATAAAACTACGCGCATGACGTGAACTGGTTGAAAGTGTATTGAGTTAGCAAGCTCAGTAAGTGTCTGCTCAATTTGAGGCTAATTTTTTTTTTATGTTTTCGTGAAAACGTGAACAGACGCGCCAAAAGCCTGATATTCTCAACTTTTATAACGCAAAGTTTTAGAGGCGCCATCTACCCGAAGCGAAGAAAAGCGCTCCCCACTCCCCATAGCCACAGTGACATGAAACTGAACGTCTCCGGGTGCCCCCCTCGAGCCCGCAAACCGGAAAACAGTACGTAGTTGAGTGGCGCATCAAACTTAAATCTGTTCCAACTTTTTTTTAAACGAAAACTAATGCACTTATTAAAAAAATCGTTTACTGATCTTTCTTGTACAACGCCTCCCAGCGACTAGGGGAGCAGTGGTGAGCGGCTTTCCGTGACTCCTTTGCACTGTGAAGCGGCAGTTCTCGAGTAATTGGAGGTCTTGACCCACAATGGATCTCTTGACTCGTGTCTACCGAGTCAAGAGATCCAAAGCGTCAAAAGATCCACTATTGGACCTTCTGACTCGTTGGACCTTTTGACTCGTTGGACCTCCTGACTCGCCGTGGATCTTTTGACTCGTTGGATCTCTTGGCTCGTTGGACCTCTTGACCCACATTGGATCTTTTGACTCGTGTCTGGCGAGTCAAAAGATCCAACGAGTCAAAAGATCCATTATTGGACCTTTTGACTCGTTGGATCTCTTGACCAGAAGCGGGAGCAACCAGGTCGGGACCTTTTGAATGCCAAGATCCGACAGAGGAAGAAGAGGTTACCGTTACCGAAAGTATAAAGAAAAAGAAAGTTTTGTAAGATCCGACAGCTGAAGAAGAGGTTAACTCTACGGTTAGTCTAGAGAAAAAGGAAGTTTTCTTTCTAAGATCTAAGATCCGACAGATGAAGAAGAAGATACCTTTTAAGATAGTGTCGAGGAAAAGTAAGTTTTATTAAAAGGTTGATAGTCCAGCTGTGTGGTTCTTTGTTTTCTCCTCTCCATCGCTTTTCCTCTACGTTCAGCTGGTATTCAAGTAAGCATGTCAAACCAACCGGCTGAGCTCCAGGCCGTCACAACTTAAAACTCAAAACCAGTACAGTGCATATACCTCTAACGGAATGTATTCTAGGTAAACGAAGGGTGTGAAAAAAGCGATGCAAGAAAAATAAAAAAAAAAATGTTTTTTTTTTTTTTATACAGCGCGCTGAAATAGAACGAAAAGTGAAAACCTTCTTTGTTTCATAATTTCTTTCTCAGTACTCGTACATGATAAAGGCACAAACTTTGCTTAATTGGGAAAGCAATGAAAGGTTCTAGACGTGGTATTAGTTTAAAAGCGATACTAAACATAGTCGACTAAAAAAAAAATGTCCGCAGTTTAGGTCACAGTTGTTCGCGGAGGCATGTTTGGGGATTTTTTACAAAAGTTGGATTGACGAATAATAAATAGTAAAATTTCGTTTTACCGACTTGCATATATATAACAATAAAAAATATAGAAGCTCTTTTTTGAATACTTTGAGATTGAGAGTGGTTCAAAAACGCCACACACGACAATCGTCAAAAACCACCATCGGCATTTGCTCTTTTTTAGCATATTTAGAGGCTTAAAACTCAAAACCAGTGCATATACCTCTAACGAAATGTATTCTGGGTAAAAGAAGGGTGTAAAAAGAACGCGACGGGAGAAAAAAAAAAGTTATTTTTTATACAGCGTGCTGAAATTGAACGAAAAGTGAAAACCTCTGTTTCATAATTTATTTCTCAGTCCTCGTACATGATAAAGGCACACACTTTGCTTAATGTGGAAGGCAATGAAAGGTTCTACACGTGATATTATTTTAAAAGCGATACTAAACGCAATTTAGGTCACAGTTGTTCTCGGAGGCATGTTTGGGGATTTTTACAAAAATTGGAGCGACGAATATTAAATAGTAGTTATAATGTCGTTTTACCTACTTTCATATACATCACATTAAAAAAATATAGACGCTCTCTTTTTAAAACTTTGACATTGAGAGTTATTCAAAAACGCCACACACGACAATCGTCAAAACCTCGTCGTTCTTTCCCGCTTTTTGAGATCTTTTTTTTTCTCAGAAACTAAACATGTCAGGACATTAAAATAAAAAGAATTGTTCTTCTTGAAACATGCTCCACAAAAGACTAAAATTAGAAGCAAAATAAAAAATACGACTGCCACTCGTTGCCTGAATCCAGATGAAACCGTCCATATATATATTTTCTTAAGGGTTTGGGGGGGAGGGGGGGGGGGGGGGCACGTTGTATATCCAAAACTTCCAGCAGGGGGCTGAATTTAAAAGGGGTCTACCAAAAGTCTGTCTTGCCGCGAATTCAGTTTGGCGTGTCTTCGCCTTCGTCGACGCGTTTAAGAGAATAAAACGTCTTGCCTACCGTCGCCTCTCTCTCTCTCTCCCTTTTCCTGTCGGTGAGTCACGGCAGAATCAATAACAGCCGGCGACACCCGCCGCTTTACTTTTTTTTTTACGAGAGACCCGTGAGGAGCAGACATATTGATCATTTCCAAGAACACGAGAGCGTAGGCAAGTGCGTAGAGATATCGTTCCAGCTCATTACCTGACCTCTATTCGTTTATGAAAGGTATTATGAAATGAATTTTCGGCTGGGATAAATTGGGATTTTACTAATCGCTTATCCTTTAGTGCGCCGAAATAAAACTAATACAGGAGCGTATAAAGCCTAAAGAGGACTATTTCGTACCTCCTTTCCTTTGAAAGCTCTCCGCCTTTTTACTGTGGTGCATCCGCAGTGCCCAAGCACGTCAGCCGAGTCCCAACACTCGCACATTGGTCACGAGCACTGCCTAACTCGAACGTATGCACTCGTCAACCATCAATCCGTCGACGAATATTTGGATTCGTGTTCGTGGCCAACGAGTGCCGTGACGGCACTCATCATCGCTTGCGAATGATAAGTTCCACGGCGTGCTTGAAAAGCACGGTGGACGCTTGGAGTCATCGTCTCAGGTGCGCAGGCACGTCACGACCACGTGATTTCTCATTTCGCTTTTGAATCGAGGATTAAAGCTACGGAGGAAGAAGTTGAGCAATCATTTCATGGTCCTTTTAATTGGAAAGCAATTGCTAACTTGAGTTCACAGGGTGTATGTATTTCCCGGAATTTGAGCCACAAAAAAGGATTCCTGGTGGTTTCCGCCAGGGAAGCATCTACGGTACAACGACGAGATCTCTCAGGTATCCTTGAGAAGTCAAAGACAAAACTATCTCGAGGCGACGAGTTCGTCCGGAACGGAAGTCAAGCAGAGAGCATGTAGCGGTGGGCGTCGCGCTCGCTGGTGCGTGGCCCTTTCTTCTTGCCGCCTCGGGCTGGTGGTGCGGCGACTGACGAACCTCGAATTGAACACGGTGCAAAAACAACCAGATACAGCTAGAACACACACGCTCTATGCGCTGTGCTCGAAGGTCACCGACTCGGCGTTAGCTCTATACAAAGCCGCTAACCATTAGCTGCGCTTGTTTGTTGCGGTGTGAACAGAGTTCACAATTTACGCGTGGGTTCTTCACGTCGTGGACAGTCGTAGGAGCCCGGCGGCGGCGGCCCTAACGAGCTCGTCTTCTATCGATCCTCGTGGTCAGGACGAGACCTTCTTGTGTTTCGCCACGACAGCTGTCGCTCTATCGCACTCCGCGTGTGCTGTACTCTGGCCAAATGAGTTGCTATTCAGAAGCGCAACGACGTTCGCTATCTGTCGGAGTCATTGTAGCCGTATCAAAAGTAGCTCTTTATCTCCCCGAAGTGGGCTGAAAGCAAAGAAACACTAAACTTAACGTAGAAAAGAAGAAAAAAAAAAAAAAGGAAGAGGGAGAACGCGAATTCCCTCCTGCATTCCGATTGTTTCAGAAATGCCAGTAATATGAAAAACGTATATCGTATATAGCTTCTTCTTTTTTTTTTTTTTTTAACGAGGAAAAGAAATTTTGATGACCAAGATGAGTCAAACAGCCAGGGAAACTGAAGATTTGAGGCCGGAGCTATCAATACGATTTTACAGTTTCGCTATATATATATACAGTATATGCAAGTGTGGCAGGACGACTGTTAGTATCATATTCAGCTCTTATATTTGTTTAACTATTGCGCACTTTAAAACGTACACCTAAAAAATCGTTAAAAAAAAATTCAGGAAAAAAATCTTTTTTTTTTTTTTTCTTACAATCTAGCTTTGATGTCGATATTTCCCAACACGGAACCGTCTACTGTCTCTGTAACTTTTAAATCTGAGCCCGGAAAACGGTTGCTGGTGGCTCCTGACCATGGTCCTGACAAATGACGGTTCCTCCACCCAAATGAAAAGTTACTTTTCAGCTCCGTTCTAAAACACCGCAAAAGCCAGAGAAGCTCGCCAAAGACACACGACGACACTTACAATCCCTTACTTCCCAGTGTAACGTGCCAAACAAAACTGCACGAAAGGCTCAGAAAGACGCTTCCGGTCACATAATGGGATCTCTGCGACACTCGCCGTCGGCGTCGCTGGATCTCTTGGCAGAGCAGAGAAAGGCATTCTCCAAGTCTAGACGAGACCCCCAAGACTTCCCCGGCCAGACGAACTGGCTCCAGTCAGACGGGAGAAGGCGGCTGCCCTTCGCCGCATTCTCTCCCACTGCTATAAAAGGAAATGCTTGGACGATGCTGTTACGGTCGGTACGGCGTCCTCTGGAAAGCCGAGCAAACCGTGGCGTGCACTCGGTCGAGCTATCTCTCTACACGGAACACGATACAGCCCATTTTTTCCCCTCCTTTCCTGTAAGATGGAACAAATATCAGTAGTCAGTGCTGCATTTGCAGTTTGACCATACGTCAGTCGATTCAGGACGTGTGGTGCTATTATAATGTTTGTGGGGCTTTACTTATTTATTTCAAAACCTTGAGGACCCGTTAAACATTAAAAATTCACGCAAAAAGCAAAAAAAAAAAAAAACAGTATATTTGTATTGTTTTTTTAAGAAACAACAAGAACAAAAAATACAATTCTATCATCTCGGAATAATGTTCAAACTCGGATCCCTCTAGGTACGACCATGGTCGTCTGCGTGTTTGCTACATCGCTCGGAAATACCAGCCGGTCTTTCGACGAAACAGATATATGGACAGATATACATGTATATATATGATATAAGATAGGTTGTATAAATGCAACAAAACAGAAAAAAAAAGTTTCAAATGACTATTTGAGAGCCAGGTAAACGAAAGTGAAGTTGAGAGGTGTCATTAGCATCATTGTTTTTAAAGTGAGAATTAAAAAAAAAAAAAAATGACAGCGCAACTTAAAAAAAAAAAAAAAAAGATACGTGAACGCATCGGCTTTCAAGATGATTTATACTCTAAGAAAAGCCCGTGAGTCTACTTTCCCGCACAACACTCGGAGAGTCAATCACCGCAACTTACGGAGGCGGGTCAGCGAATGACGATGCCGAAACATATGTTTCGACCAAAAAACGCAGTCTGAGTTGTGACATTAAACAATGCAAAACGTCACGCTTTCATTGCTGAATGTCACAACTCAGACTGTTTTTTTTTTTTTTTATCTTAACATATGTTTTGTCATCGTCATTCGCTGAGCTGCCGCCGTAAATTGCTGTGATTGGCTCTTTGAGTGCTGTGCGGGAAAGAAGACGCACGGTCTTTTTTTAGAGTGTATTACTTGGCGGAATTTGTAGTTGCTATAACATTTATTTATTAACATATATTTATATATAACATGCATTTATTGAGAGTTGATTGTACACCATAAAAAAAAATAGACCTACACATTTGTGACCTCATTTTTAGTTTTATTGTTGTCAACTGAACCATGCCAACAATTCAATAGGTGATCAATAAATTTTCGCCTGACAAACATTTGTGTACGTGCGTGTGTGTGTGTGTGTTGGCTATGCAGTCGGAAGAGGAAGTAGATGGTAATCGTGGGTGTGGGCTCATAGGCCTATTAGGCCCGTCTGTCACTGCCTCAGACACAAAAAACATGTCGAACACCATGATGGTGCACTTTTGACGCTGCCTCATTGGTCCCATCAGCTCGCAGCGTCGGCTGCGTCTGAACCTCCATGTAAAATACGCACAAAAAAAAAAAAAAAAAAAGATAGAAAAAAAGTTATGATTTCGAATCTATCCCACCTGCTCTTCGTCATCCCGCACAGCCATCACCTCCCCACCCGCGGGTAGCATCATGGCATCGCCCACATCCGGTCCGTGCGGAGGCAAAGAAATAGTTCCTATCGTAAGCATTATTTTCGTCTGATCCAAGCTGAAATAGATATTATTTGCATTATATAACATTTAACAAACAATAATTAAGTGCATAAAATTTCATTCAAGGTATGAAACAAATTAATAACGATGCCACACCTTCGCGCATGAACACTCAAGAAAACTGAACGTTTCGAGGATTCGAGGATTTAAACGCAATCCAGAGTCCTGCAACCGCCATTTGACACTGTTAGGGTAACGTGTGTGTCACGTTCGAGCTACATTTCAAAATGCGTGAAATCGTTCACATTCAGGCTGGCCAGTGTGGGAATCAAATCGGTGCTAAGGTGAGTAAATCTGCGTGTTCCGAACTCTTCGATTTCGTCTTAATTTGTACTGTTCCGGATGCTCTGCCTTGTGCGATGAAATCTGCGTTCGTTCGGCTTTCCTTCGTTTGTTTTCCCATTTAATAATGTGTAAGAGCTTTCAGAGTGTTAATGTTTTGTGTTGCCGTAACCGTTAATTTGAATGCCCTTTTTTTGTATTAAGTTGGCAGTTTTTGACTTCCGGCAGTCTACCGGCTCTTTTGATGAGTCGTTATGCGCGCTATTTGTATCTTTGCAATAAGCGGTAAAAGTCAGTCGCTCGCCGATTTACGCTGTTGGGCTTCGAATAGTGGGATTGCACTTTATGAGAACGGCTGTTCATGTTGCCGGTTGTGCCCGGCAGTTAGGCCTAGCCAACGTTCTTGGTCTCTGTTGACAAGCTCCACGAAAAAGCGGCGTTCGAAAACTGTTCTTCTCTGTTGCCTGCGCGCGAGCCGGTACGGGCTCACCAGCGTCAGAGCCTCTACGGGCAACGTAGAGAGACCGTTTTTGATCGACGCTCTATTAGCACCAACGTTTTAGCAAATGCCACAATACTGGGTGTATCCAGGAGTGGCCAGGCTCTTTAAATCGACCGGAAAATTCGGTTTCTTAACCTATATCACGCTACGACTTGTGCAGCGTTGTCCCACAGATGGTGCATTTTTTTTTTTTTTGTAAAATTTGCAAAGAGCGAACTTGCCTGAGGAAAAAGTAAAGAAAAGGCTTAGCTCCTATGGAAATGCCGCGAAGCCGTTTCGCACGGGAAACAAGAGATGGCGCAAGCGGTCACGACGCTCAACTGCGCCAACGAATGAGCATACGGCGCCGAAAGCCGGCGGGTGTTTGTGTCTTGCAGTTCTCTTACTCAGAAGAGTAAAGCTATACGCACTCCGGAGTGCACTTAGGTCGGAAATGGCTATACGCACACCGCGGAGAACTCATGCCATTTGGGTCACCCTTTTCGAACGGCGCGTGTATCACTGGGGAGCTCGTTAACACAGCCCCCCGCCTGCGTTCACGCCGCTTCGCGGCGACAGTATCGGCTGCTAATTACAAAACGTAACCAGTACACGCCGCTTCGCGGCGTCCAGCCGGCAACACAAGCCCCGCTGTCCCCGATCGCACCTCCGGAAAGGGAGTCCCATACCATTTAGTTCTGCGAAGTTTCGGCGACAACATTCGGTTTTCTTAGTGTTCATCGCAGAAAGAAATGTCGTAATTATCGCCAAATGCCTCGACAAAACAAAATGTTCCAGAAAAAAAAAAAAAAGGGAAAAAAAGTAGGTCCACCAGGAATCGAACCCACGTCTACTTGCGTACAAAGCAGACGTCTTAACCCCTACGCCATGCCACCGCTTGCAAAAGTCGCTGTGACCATTCGTTTTAGACGAGTTTAGCGGAGTGCGTATAGCCATTTCCGTTCGAAGTGCACTCCGGAGTGCGTATAGTTTTACTCTATTCAGAAACAACCATGGTTACGCTTGTTCATTTTCTTTCTTCCTGGATGCCAGAGGCAGGGTCGCTGAGCGCTGTGAAGTTGGTCTGCCATATGTTTGTCACCGTTGGCAGCTGTCATTGCAGTCTTTTTGAAAGTGGTTGGCCTGGAATGCCAGTTAGAAATTCTTTTGTTGTACAGCCTCCAGATTTCTGAACACTGTAGTGTTAACCGGCCGGTAGATCGGCGCCTTATCGCCGTGGCGCGAAACGGCAAAGTCGGCGAGGGTTTGCTTGTGCCTTCTGCCACCCGCGCGTAGTCTCGTTGACCTGCTGTTTCACGCCCCAATGAGGCGCTGATGCTACCGGCCGGTTCGGCGTTAGCTTGATACTGTTAGGATGGAAGTATCAAGCCCTAGTGCTCTTTTAGAGCCTTCATTAACGTTGGCTTCATTTCAGTTTTGGGAGGTAATCTCAGACGAGCATGGCATTGACCCTACCGGCACCTACCATGGAGATTCGGACCTTCAATTGGAGAGGATCAACGTGTATTACAACGAGGCATCTGGTATGCCACTTTGGATTATAAGCATCAGTGACTGCCTGCCCCATTGTGATTTAATATTTTTCCCCATTGTGATTCTAGAACATTTGGTAGTGTGTGTTGGGTGTTCTTGGCTGCACCTTGCATTGGCACCCGGGTGAACCTACCGTAACATCTACTCGTTGCGTGGTGCCGTAGATCCCAGCTGAGTGGTGGTGGAGCGCACTGCATCATGTGATGGTTCTCCAAAATGCCTCAAGCTTTGTTGTCATTCTAAGCTGTCCCAAGTTGAATGTCTACATTGCTTGAATTGACGCCTCATCAGCTGCCATTTCTCCGTACCATGCTCCTGTGCTTGTACCAGCTGCAGCATACATTTAGCACCATCGAAGTTGTCCTTCTTGACAAGTCTTGCCGCGAACACCAATTTGATGGTGCCAAATGTATGCTGCAGAAGGTACGGGTACAAGATCATGGTACGGAGCAGTGGCAGCTGGTACGGTGCCATGACGTCGCATCCAAGGCATATATAGGGTGTTTACCATGGGCAGAAATTTGGGGACAAAGGTGTTCCACTGGTAGCGATGCTGTCTGGAGTGATGTGGGATGTGGTAGGTTGTGTGAGACACAGTAGCACTGCCAGCAGTGCATAGCATTACTCGTGGTCTCAATCACATGCCTATTAATCTCCCGGTAAAAGCTGGTTGTTTCTAATATCCCTCCTACAGTGTTTACTACATGCAAAATAGATTACTGCCAGTAATCTATTCGCTGTAGAAGGCACGGGTGCTGATTTCTGTAGAAGGCACGGGTGGCAAGTTTTCCAACATAGAACTATTTCGTCCCAAGTGAGGTCTTCGGGCGAGATTGGCTCTACCTGTGAAGACTTGACACAATAGGCCCTTAGCGGTCTGGGGTCTTGACTCTGCTATTTCCCAAATCTGCAACAGATTTGAAGAATCAGTGCTCTAATTTGTTTTTTGTTTTGTTCTCAAGGAGGAAAATATGTCCCACGAGCTATCCTTGTTGATCTCGAACCTGGTACCATGGACTCGGTCCGTTCTGGGCCCTTTGGACAGCTCTTCAGGCCAGACAACTTTGTCTTTGGTGAGTGTCTGGCAGACTTCGCTGTTGGTTCCAGGATCCTTTGTGCGTTGCTAGCTCTAATGGGTTGAGTGTTTTGTGCTGCAGGTCAGAGTGGTGCTGGCAACAATTGGGCCAAGGGTCACTACACAGAGGGCGCAGAGCTGGTGGACTCTGTCCTGGACGTTGTCCGCAAGGAAGCGGAGGGCTGCGACTGTCTTCAGGGCTTTCAGTTGACTCACTCGTTGGGAGGAGGCACAGGCTCTGGCATGGGCACACTTCTTATCTCCAAAATTCGGGAGGAATACCCCGACAGGATCATGAACACCTTTAGTGTGGTCCCTTCTCCTAAGGTCTGCAGATAGTTCTAAGGCCTGCTATGGCTTGATTTTTCTTGAGCAGTGCCTTACTTTTCATTTCTGCCTTCCCCAGGTATCGGACACTGTGGTGGAACCCTACAATGCCACCCTGTCTGTGCACCAGTTAGTTGAGAACACAGATGAGACCTACTGCATTGACAACGAGGCCCTCTATGACATCTGCTTCCGCACACTGAAGCTCACCACCCCAACCTATGGAGATCTCAACCACTTAGTATCTGCCACCATGTCTGGCGTCACCACATGCCTCAGGTTAGGACACTGCATTTTCTAACGAGTGGCAGTTTATCAATCGGCACCACCCAGTAATGAATTTGGGATGGAATAGGTGGTTTAGGCCTCTTGGGTATCATTTCCCCTGGCTTAAGGGATCCTGATATCCCCGAAAAATTGTTTTGCCAGGCGATCTATACGCTCCGTGCGGGAACTATAGGGGGCGCTTTGAAAAACGCGCATAGCGCCGCTAGCGGAGGAGCTGGCGTTCGACAGTGAGGCGCGTCCAGCAGCCTGCGGAGCCTTTTCGCATGCCAAGCACGCACGGACGGAACTTTTGCTTTTTGAGCCGATACGTTGAGGGTGACGTTGCACGAGTGCTGGGGCAGAAGGGCAATTAGCTGTTCTCCACTTGTATATTGAGTTTGAGTCGTTATTAGGGGTAATTTCTCTAGTTGCGGCCGAAAAAGGGGCTGGAGCAATTTTCCGAAAAGCAAGACTGCCGCCATCATAATTGCTCAGAGTGGGAAATTTATTTCGCTCTTCGCTGTAAACGGACTGATGGAACAATGATATTTAGAGGAGAGTGATATGTTCACTAAGTTTGTGCACGAAGTGTGCCAAGTTTCTTTAAGACAGTAGGTGTGAAAGTTATGTTTCTAACGAATAAGAAATAAAGCTGTGCGGGATATCCAATATTGGACCCAAAATGTTGTGTTATAGCGGGATGTGCAAAGTGCAGATTTGGGCGCACAGGTGCTTGGACTTGAATTATACCAAAAAGAGGTGGCATAGGAAAACCAGGTGGAAATTTGGTTTGGCCGGCGTAACTCGTTGGGACCCGGTTTTGACCATGAAAGGGCTGTCAAAAGAATACCACTCGTTGTGGGAGGTGGAGCCTTCACAGGTAGGGACTGGTGGACTGTACTTCCAATTGAAACAACTTTACGAAAGGTGGTTCCAAAGCCGAGAAAAAGTTGTCGGCCAACACATGGTTTGGCCGCCAAGGGCTTTTGCGGTCAGCTGTTGTGTAATAACCTGTTGTGCGAGGTGCTGATTTTCGGCGCACAGGTACTTTGACATGACCGTACCCTGACACAACACTTATTATACCAAAAAGAGGCGGCATAGCGAAGCCAGGTGGAAATTTAGTTTGGGTGGCGTAACTAAATGGGTACTGGTTTTGACCGTCGAAGGCTGTCCAAGATAATACCACTCGTCGTGGGAGGTGCACACTAAATAGGAAGGGACCAGTGGACGGTACTTCCAGTTCGAACCACTTTGCGATAGGTGAAAGCAGAGAAAAATATTGTTGTCTACAGAACTCGGGGTGTCAGAGTTTCCAGATCCAAAAGGAGGCTGATCAAGAACTAAACTTCCATACTCGACCGTCAATTCTCCAGTGATTCAGAGTTTCATTGTAGTTTTCCTTAGATTCATATGTCACTTCTTTTTACTGCTCGAATCTTTCTTTATGAAGTACAGATTCCTTGCCATACTTGTCCGGAAATATCGACACGTACGATGGGGACGAAACTTCTTTGGAGGGCATTCCTCCAACGAAATTGGTACTGCATACCCGCGAGTGTGGGATGGCATTTCAGTTCGTCCCATCGGCGCTAACAGATGTAGGCGTTACTGGTACGAAAACAAACTCTGAGCGCAAAGCGGCAGTGTAGAATATGTCAGGCCGTGCCGACACAGTGGCAGACATGATCGGGAGACCAAATTTCTCGCGTCGTACGGCACGGATCCATAGTTTTCACTGTCCCACAAAACATTGGCGAGGTGAAAAACGAAACTTTGTCCCCACGAGATACGATGCATAACTATTGAAGCACTTGGCATACTAACGTATGCGGCGTGGTTTCGTTTTCTCTGGGGTTATCACTGCCTACCTTCGGTACCGGCCGCGCGGCGGCGCGCCAGTCGCGTCGCACGGAGTGTATTGTGGTGCCAGAAGACTACCAATCAATATTTTTCTGTAGTGTATTTTTAAAGCGCAAACCGCATGGCACATTGTTCTGCACGCGAAAACGAGAGACGAGCTATGAATGCTCGCGCGGAAGCTGACGCGGGGGCACCCGCATGCAGCCGAAACGAAGCACCGCTGGCCGCGCGTTATCAGCGTTGCCAGATAACGGAATTCTCAACACGCGATGTAAATGTTGACGCAAATACAACAAAATGGGAATTAAATGAACAAATAGGTAAAATAAAACGGGTTTGTGCATCAAAAGAAACAAGTTTTCAATAGAACACTTTGAAATGTGCTGAATACGAAACGGCATACTGTGCAGGATCACGTCATAGTTCGACCAACCCTCATTGGGAGAGAGCAGCTTCGACGCCTCGGCGCGCGCGTCTTGTTCTGGGTCGGCTAGAAACCAATGCTCCCGCAAAAACGCGCGCCCGTGCGCAGGAGTCACTTTGACGCAGACGCGCCTGAATCTCGAGCAAAAACACGCCATGCGGTCGCGCTTAATAGAGTAAAAAAAGCTCTCCTGACCGAAACTGGACTGGGGAGGAAGAAGAAATGGAGGAGAAAATTGCCGGAAGTCTACGTGGCTGTGCTAAATTTTTCGATAGACTTGCTTACAGCTTTTAAAAAGCCGCGAAAAGTAAGTTTTCCCCATTTCTAGTACAGAGTGTGTGCCTTCGGTGACTGGCACGTGACCACGAGGAGAGTGAGACTCAAACCGGTCGGTTCTCGATCGGCGGTTTTCGGGTGGAAAGAATCCTAATTTCGAGCCTCAAATTGTGTTCCGGGCAGTTGGGCTATGTCATTACAAGTAAATACCTTCGTGAGCATAAATACCCTGTCAGTGTACTTTAAGTTGTTCGGATGGTTGTCTTGGCGTTGGCTCGCTTCACATCTGTTAGTTTTCAGCTATTCCTGCACTTATGCTATATTTTTAGTGTGGAGGCATTAACTATTATGTGTTTTGGTATTTCTAGATTCCCTGGCCAGCTAAACGCCGATCTTCGCAAGCTTGCCGTAAACATGGTCCCCTTCCCGCGTCTTCACTTCTTCATGCCTGGGTTTGCTCCTCTGACATCTCGTGGCAGCCAGCAGTACAGGGCTCTGACGGTGCCAGAACTGACCCAACAGATGTTTGATGCCAAGAACATGATGGCCGCTTGCGATCCTCGCCATGGCCGCTACCTAACTGTGGCTGCAGTCTTCAGGGGCCGCATGAGCATGCGGGAAGTGGATGAGCAGATGCTTAATGTACAGAACAAGAACTCCAGCTACTTCGTAGAATGGATCCCGAACAACGTTAAGACTGCAGTCTGCGACATTCCTCCTCGGGGTCTCAAGATGTCTGCCACTTTCATTGGAAACAGCACTGCCATCCAGGAGCTCTTCAAGCGGATCTCCGAACAGTTCACTGGTACGTATATCTGCTCTTGGGTTGTTTTTTTTTTTAGGTTGGGCATCCTACAACAGATTTCCCTTGCAGCAATGTTCCGCCGCAAGGCTTTCTTGCACTGGTACACCGGAGAGGGCATGGACGAGATGGAATTCACAGAGGCAGAGTCCAACATGAATGACCTGGTGTCTGAGTACCAGCAGTACCAGGAGGCCACAGCTGATGAGGAAGGAGAGTTTGAGGATGAGGAGGAGGCACAAGCAGAAGCCTAAGTGAAGTCCTTTGTGTGATGTGCGCCATGTATTCTAGCATTCTGATTTACAGCTTCTTCATTTTGTGTTGTGTTCTCTACTCTACTCTTTTGTATTATTCTTTCATTGTGAATAAAGCCGACACTTGAGCCATGTCTGTTATGTGGGTTCTCACTGTTTAACTGATATTGTTTTAAGTTGCTTTGCTTTCACGATTGCTACATGAATGAAAAGATTGCAAGAACTAATGCGACATTGTGGTGAGTACTGGTTGCAGCTGGTATTGAAGACACCAAGTGTGGCAAAGTGCCACCTGGTGATAAACATGCCTGTGAAGACACTGCCTGTGCAACATGTAAAATTTTTAATTTGTGGGTGGCTTCATTGGGTAGTGCACCTTACACCCCACTTATGCACTTTATGGAAGGCTTTGTGGTCATTGGTAGAAAATTCCGCACCCCTGTCTGGGCAGTTCAACATGCAGGGTGCTGCAGTGAGAGCTGGCCCTATGGCACTTGTGCCTGGGTGGAACAAGAGTCCTGTGGGAATCCTGGGTATGTTAAGCTGTTAAGAAAGAGGTTGGAATCGGCTGCCACATTTCCTCTTATGGCAGCTGGTTTCAAAGCCTAGTATGTTGGAGGCACCCCATGCAATATTTGCCACTTTCAGCTAGCACTAAACTGCAACGCTTGGTTGGCAAACTTTCGCGGAGAGTGTGATCTCTTCTCGTACCCCTCGAGCAGGCTAATGCTGTTAGAGGCGCCAACCTTCTTGCTCGATGCGGCACGTCTTTCAACAGCAGTTCAGAACGCAGTCTCGGCGGGCGAGACTGATGATGCTTCAAACAGCTTTTCCGAATCTGGGGGTTATCAACAGAAACTGATGTGTGTCGGCGAGGATTGCACTCTCCTGGGAGTTTGCCAACCGAGTTGATCGAGCAACGTTGCTAAACTGGGCCAGCTCATTGCTGCTGACTGGACAGTGCCACTACAGATGTATTTGCAGCTGCATGGTAGGTGAGGGATTAGAAACTTCCTGTGAAAGTGTAGGGCTTGCAGTTGAGGTATAGAAATGTGGAGTGGAAAAATGAGTTCTGTAGACCATAGTTGAACTGGTTAACATGCATTTGCTACCTAGGTGTGGGTCCATATCACATGAGCGAATAACGTTTTAGTGACCGGGAACATTTGAGCGAATTGACGTTTTACCGAATAATGCGCGTTAACCCATCCGCCGCACTGCGCTTACGAAAATGTAAGCGTAGTGCGGCGGATGCGTTGCGCTTACATTTTTGTAATGAGCTGGCTCATTACAGAAATGTGAACCCATTTGGCCTATTCGCTAAAGTGTCATTCGGTGAAACGTGGGCATTCGCTAAAACGCCCACGTTTCACCTCCCCCTTTAAGCCACAAGATGCCAGAACAAGCACCGTTGGTGTTAATGAAATGTGCTATTTAAAATTTTTTCTTTTTAAGTAATTATCTGATTTCTCGGGAAATCCAGTATTCTGGATTTCCCGAGAAACCAGAAAAACCAGTATTCTTGGAGGGGGAGCTGCAACAAGTCTGTGCCAGTAGTCGGGTAAGGTGCAAGTGTACTACGGCAATGTACCATTTCTTTACAGCCAGTGACAAGTGCGCCCGGTGCGCATACAGTTTTGGCTCTCACTCACCCTCACCCCCCCCCCCCCCCCCAAATTTCCTTCTACAGTGCCTACACACACATTTCTTTGTAACCAGGCGTTTCGACTAGACAGTAATTTGTCATCCATGAATATAAGGAACAAGGACTCGCTGGCAAGTTTCACAATGCAACTTGTAGCTGCACAATCTGCTCTATCATGGTTACGGTGTAATGCACTTTTCACTGGTGTGTTTAGCGTCCTGCTCATACATCCAAGGTGGTCCCCAAGTGGCAATAAATCATGACGCAGAAGCCAGCATGTCATGTCTAATGTCGTGATCTAGACAGTTGGTGCTAGAAGTCCCGGCAAAAAGTATGACTGAACGAATGTCGCTGTCGTCGGGGGGGGGGGTGTCTCAAATCCTGGCTGCTGAAGCTTCAGTAGACCAGCTGGACAGTGACCTGCAACAGAGCATGTGTCTGCTAGACCCAGCATTGCTGCTGCGACACTGCCAGGATCGCAGCTGACGACGTCTGGCAGAAATCGAGGGACCACTTTTTAGGATGCAGTAAACTCACCGTTTGGAGACATGCTAGGCACCAGAATCATGGTATCGTCGCTGACGGGGTGAGAGCAGCAATCCGTCTCTTTCGGATGCCTGTCTTCCAGCACGCGCTCGTTGCCTTCCGACATACCTTGGCTGCACACGCTTGTCCAGGCTAGCAATATGCCCGAGCGTTGCTGGAGGTGGGACAACCGAAACTCCTCCCCGCTGTTCTCACCCTGCTGGGGCCCATTTCTGGACACTTGGCGAGAAACTCGGCGAGAAATCTGGCATGCGTGATTGGCTAACGCCGCAATTGACCTTGGCGCCGGCCAATTAGAGCCGCGGGATTTCTCGCCGACGTTTTCGCCAAGTGTCCAGATTAGGGCTCCTGGTGACTACAGCTGGAGTAACCGCCAAGCTTGTTTTGGTCAACTGCCAAGATCATTCCTTTCCCTTTCTGACGACCTGTGTAAGGCAATTGATATATTTCTCAGCTGTAGAAGACGTTTTCTTTTATTCTCATCTATTGTATCTTGGAAAAATCGAGCTACCACACGAGATTCACAGATCCAATTCTGCCTTTGTGTCACATCTGGTTGGTTCTAGTGTCTTCGGTGGCTCCAAGTACCAGCCTACGGATCGCCAGTCGGTGGACAGTACAAAGCAGTCCACTCTTCAAGAGAACGCCTTCTGGTGTTCTCTTGAAGAGTGGACCACGTGCTGCACCGGCTGCTGGCGCCTGCAGAAGCTCGGTGCAGAAGGCGGTGCGTGTCGCACATCGTCTGCCGTTGCACTGCTGCAGCGCAGGTGCACCGAGTGAAAGAGAGGTGCAGCGGCGGACTGAAGCGCGGCATGGACCACCTCTGGTGCTCGTTGCATCTGTGCTAAGCTTCTATGGGTGCCAGCACGCATTCCAATGTTCCCTTTAAGAGTGAACTGCTCTGTACCCAAAATTTGAGAGGCTTATTGATGGTGTAACTAATATTTTTGAGTGCACGTCAGAAGATCTCCTGCTGGTTTAAATTAACCCTCAGTCCTTTGCTAGGGCACGCCACTTGCCCTTCGTCGATTTGTCAGTTTCTTTTTTTTCTTCGATAGATTGTAGAAATATAATTAGTGAGACAAAAGTAAGCATACAGGCTAACAGGTTTCAACAACAGTATTCTTATGTGAAACATTCTTTGGCTAGGTAAGTGGTTCTCAAACGGGGGTCCGCGAGGGCATTCTACGGGACTGCGAAGCCCTGCCTCATCAGTCAAGTCCCGGAATAAAAGTTGCCTTTTTTCAGATCGCGAAGAAATTTTTCAATTTTCGGGCGTGTTTTCTTGTGTGTATGTCAAAAAGAGAAGTCTACTTCACACTAGTCCATTTAATATATATCATTATTATATTTAACCTATACATTTTCTCTTCCCTCACCACAAACGGGGTCCCCCATCATCTCTGCTGATGCACAAGGGGTCCGCAAAACTTTGACGGTTGAGAACCACTGGGCTAGGTGTTCGGCATTTCGTGAAGTTCAGAAAAAAGCGTGGCCGCGAGGCTCGACGCCGATTGCTTTTGAGTGGGGGGAAGAGGCCATCACAGTAAAAAAGGTGTTTGTGCCAGATGGGAATCGAACCCAGACCATTCAGATTATTAGGCGAGCGTCTTTCTAGCATGTCGTTACACATTGCCGCGAGTTGAGGTGCTATTTGCCGGGAAAGCCCTGCGGGTCAATAAAATGGCTAAGTGGGCTAGTTGGTACATGTTTAACTGGAAAAGCGCCTAAAAAATATGTGGACACAGAGGCGGACTTAGCATTCTGCTGCTCCACGCAGCCTTTAATAGCGCTGCCCCCCAGCGGGGGTCGGGTTTGGGGTAGCTAAGTTTGGAGTTAAAATTTTTAAAAGTAGCTAGATTTGGAGCTAGAATTCTCAAAGTAGCTAAATTCGGAGCTAGGCAGATGCCTTCTCTGCCTATTGGTAAGTCTGCCCCTGCGTGGACACGAGAAAGAAGGGACAGGACCAAGCGCTGGGCATCCGCTCTGCCTGTGGCAGATATCAACCTGACATCCTGTCGCACGCTTTAATGTGAAACATTCTTTGGCTAGATGTTTGGCATTGCTTGAAGCCTGGATAAAAGCGTGGCCGCGAGGCTCGATACTGATTGGTTGACAGGTGGGAGAGAAGGTGTGAGGTGCTCGACGCCGACTGGTTAACGGGGGTTCACGTGACCAGAGGGGTAGGCGAAGAGGGGCTCCACCCCCTGGTAGAGCCCGATTAGTGGTAGTGAACAACTATCAAGTGTACACATGGTACGGATTAAACTATCTGATGAAGAGTGCCGCGAACATAGACGTCTGGAAACTCTAGAGCAGGGGTGGCCAAGCTGCAGCTCCAAGTTGCATGCAGCTCTTCGTGTGTTAAAGTGCGGCTCGCGGCTCCCTCCCCTACCCCCCTGCCTCTCTCCCGGTCACACGATCACTTCCCCAAGAAGAGAAATGGAACGAGTCTTAAATCGAAAGACAGGTTGCGATTTGGTAGGAGTCTTGTGCTACTTCTACCTTATGTACAGTTGGACTGCTTTTGACTTGGATAGATTGAAAGTAGTTAGAGTTTTGTTTATTGCTCTGGAGAAACGTTTGCCCCCCCCCCCCCCCCCCGCGGCTCTTGGAAGTTTCGTGGTTTTGTAAGCGGCTCTTAGGCCGGGCCAGCCTGGCCACCCCTGCTCTAGAGTATCACTTAATGTTTGTTCGTTTTACTTATGCAACACCATTGCCTAGCAATTTGTCATAAACTTTTATTCCATATGTCAGCTTAACTCTCATCTATGCCCTAGCTTTTGGTTCAAGAATGGGCCAGTTAATTTACTATCTTGTGCAAGACTTAGTAGGTTTGTATAATACAAGGTGTCAAACATTGCTACAATCTGTTGACGACCAGCTTGAGCGAGACGTCACAATGAAAGATGGATGCCAGGTCCTGCCGGGACTGTGCCGCAATTTTCTGTATCGTCTTGCCCTTGTCACCAATGGCATACTTAATGTACCGGTCTTGGTGCCCCTGAATAGTGATGACGGCATGCAGCACTCCAGAACTGTCGACATCCCACATAGTCACAGATATGTCCAGGTTGTACGGCACTTCTTTGGCAAGGTGATTCAGGACCTTCTCACGCACAATCATGGTTGCAATTTCGTGGGGGTTTTGATCGGTGACCAGCTCCTTGGGGTACATCCACTCACTCGGTCGAGCCGCCTGCAGCAGGTAACTCCGCAAGTCATCAACCCCGTCGTTGTTTAGGGCCGATATCATAAAGACCTCGGAGAAGTTTGGCCAGCCCTTGTGTGGCTCAGTCGAGCTCTCCTGGCGACTGCCCTGTGCTTCGTTCCCGATCTCTCGGCATCTCAGTTTCGCTTCCGTTTTGGAGAAGAGGTCGTCCGCGTTGAGCTTGGGGTTCCTTGGTTTCTGACGCCTCGTCGGTACTCCTCCCACTACTCCTTCGGTTAATGAGTGAATGCATTCCAAGAGCTGCCTTTTCGACCGCAGGAGGTCCACTTTGTTAACAATCAGAAATGACTGCTTGTTCTCGTTAAATCTGAGTAGCCGTAAGAGGTTCTCCTCAATGCGCTGACGCCTCCAGTGATCGGATGCGTCCACCATCACCCCGATTGCGTCGGCGTTGAGGAGGGCATGCTCGGGATCGACCACCATCGTGGCTCCCAGATGGTGCTTTCTGCTGTGTTTGAGGTCTACGATGCCCGGCGTGTCCAGAAACACGATTTGCGTGTCCCCGTCGATGAAGACAGCCTTCGCGTTGTGCCTTGTGGTGTGGACTTTCTTTGAGACCGAGCACACTTTCCATCTCATCAGCTCGTTTATGAGAGTGGATTTGCCGACGTTTGGTTCTCCGACTATCGCCACCCGAAGAAGCCTCGGGCTCTCAGGTTGGACAGGGAGCAGCGATTTCATGTACTGGTATTCCGCCAATGTTTTGGGAACTATTCTCTCGGGCCTCCACGCGGAATCCGCCGCCGAGACGCTGGATTTCCCGCGACACGGTAAGAGTTCGCATCTCCCGGGTTTCTGGGCATACGAACTCCGAACTCTTTGAGTCAATTTGAAATTTACATTCCTTAAAATGTAAAAAACGGGCCCGGGTGGCTTCATAATAATAAAAAAAAACAGACCTGTTTTACGTGTAGGATTTGTTGGCTGCTCGAAGCGTGCCAAAACCGGTCGTGGGCAAAACCATGTACGCCGCCATTAAAAAAACAAAAAAAAAACCAAACGTTGCGCCATCTGGAACGTAAAATCAGTGAACAGAGCACTAATGTTGTGCAAGTTAGAATGTAAAAACTTGCACTTCTATTTTTGCTTACATTAATTGCAATAAAAAAAGTTTTAGGTAAGCAAACCTTCTACAACTAGGTCAATTTGTTTTGCATTGAACTTTCTGGTCACTTCGTAAGACTTTGAAAGAGTCAGAGTCAATCCAATCCGATATGTTCTTGCTCTTGCACGTGCAAGGAAGACTTAGACGCGTTTGCAGAATTTGAGTGTGGCGATTTTGTGTTCGCAGAAAGGTACAACGGACAAATATGGCACGTCGTCCAGAGTATGCTGCTCCCCCAGAGATATTCTACAACGAGCAAGAGGCGGCCAAGTACACGAGCAATTCTCGTATCATGGAGATTCAGTCGGCGATGTCGGAGCGCGCGATCGAGCTGCTGGCCCTGCCCGAAGACGAGTGTCATTTCATCCTCGACCTTGGCTGCGGCAGCGGACTCAGCGGCGACGTCCTGGAGGAACAGGGACATGTCTGGGTCGGCGTGGACATCAGCCAGGCCATGCTGAACGTGGCACTGGAGCGCGAAGCTTCGGGTGACATGTTGCTAGGGGACCTGGGTCACGGCGTTTGTTTCCGAGCCGGTGCCTTCGACGGCGCCATCAGCATTTCGGCGCTACAGTGGCTCTGCAATGCCGATAAGAAATCTCACAATCCCGTGCAACGCTTGCACAAGTTTTTCTCGTCCCTGTACGCTTGCCTGAGTCGGGGAAAGCGCGCCGTGTTTCAGTTCTACCCGGAGAACAGCGATCAGATCGAGTTGGTCACCCAGCAGGCGATGAAAGCGGGCTTCACGGGTGGTTTGGTGGTGGACTACCCCAACAGCAGCAAGGCCAAGAAGATGTTTCTTGTGCTGTTTACGGGGGGTCCCCAGAAGTTGCCCACGGCCCTCGGCGCAGCTGCCGAAGCCGCGCGCAACCAGATCGAGTGCACGGCGGCTGCTAGACGGGACAAGCTGGGCAAGCTGCGGGGCAAGGGCCCCAAACACGGGGCCGCCTGGATCCAGGAAAAAAAAGAGCGTAGGAGGCGCCAGGGCAAGGAGACCAAGCCAGACTCCAAGTACACTGGCCGGAGGCGGTGTGGGAAGTTTTAGATAGGTATGCCCCTCGCTATGTCGAGCCTTTTGTTCTGACGACCAGTGCTAATGCCCCTTTCGTCTATGTCTGCTCCCAGGGACGTGTTCCTGCAAAACTCAGTTCCTCCAAAACACCTTTGCAAAAGAACTTGGGCAAGGACTGTGCAGGCATTGACAACTGCAGCATCAAGTATGTTGGTCGTGCAGAAGCCTGATTCATGCATAAGGTAATTTTGTTTGTTGTGAATACAAAGTGCACAAATGTACACGATACAATCTGTGTAAACGTCCATGGTTCTCTGTTCGTAAGACTGACAAACAGCATCTAAGGCTGGCTTTACACAATGCAACTTTTCCAGATGTCTTGATGTTGCAACAGCTGCAACTCCTGTTTCCCACGTTATAGTGCAACAACCCTTAAAACACCTAGGGTATGTGCTGCGTGCTGTCATCTGTCATTAGAAATGCAATTCTCTTATACTAGAGGTCGGCAACCTTTTGTAGCGCGGGGGCCGAGTCGTCACGAAGCTGACACAGAGGGGGCCAGACGGCAAGTCGCGAAGGGGGTGTAGGCGAAGAAAAGGCAAAAAGGAAGTGAACCATTCTCTGTCCAAGTATGAGGATGACAGACTATGCCTATTGGAAGTGCTTGTTCTTCTCTAACCCCACTTGATGTCAAAAGTGTCGCGTGGTCCTTGAGTCTTCTGTGTGTGGAAGCGGCAAGTGGGGAATCCTTTCATGATGTCGTGCCGGGGGCAGCATGCAACTGCTTCGCTAGCCGCATACGGCCCGCGGGCCGTGAGTTGCCGACCCCTGTCTTATACTATTAGACATAAAGTTCTGGAATGGTAACATGTTTTCATATCTTTAACTAGCACTGTGAATATAATGCACCCCCTCCAATCACTAGCCCTCGAATATGATTCATAGTATGCAAGAACAAAGTCACAACTCCGTCTTCAGTTACGGTCATCGCCACTATAGCGGTACACATGAAAATGTTGTGTTCCTGTTTAGTTGCCGCCGCCTCAAACATTACTGAAATGCAAGAACTGAGTCGTGGTTGCTATCAATCTCAACCACAGCAATTTGTGTTGCAAGGGCTGACATCTCGTCAGCAATCCACCAATTACCGGGAAAATTGCCCTGTCTAAAGTTGGCTTAAAGGCCGACCTACAGAATCGTCCTGTGCTGGGAAGAAAACTGGTTCTCAGTTTCCTTCTCTCTATTTCCTCTCGTGCCCTTCTCCTCTCCCCACAGGAGCAAGTTTCCGAGCTACTTCCCGCAGGAAGGAGGGTCTCCCTCTTCCTCGAATAAAAGGAACTGAGGGAGAGTTTCCTTCTTTGTGGTTGCTGAGCCCACTTTAGTGAACTCTTAAGCCCATAGTTTTTCGGAATGTCATGCAAATGTACAGTTTGATGTGGTTGGACAACTATAACTTTATAAACTTCGTAAATCTTCTAAAACTTCAAAAAGTATATATTCATACAACGGTGAGAGGTTAGGGACATAATATAGAGGAAGTGTTGAGGGGAGACTTCCTGTCTCAAGGAATGACACAGCCAGACAGCCTTCTTATTGTGTTGTATTGTTTTCTCAAAGTCTGCACCTTTGTGAAATGGTGATGGGATTGGAATCACTACTGTCTTGCACTGTCAAGGCAGTGTGTGTGAGGGACCTTAAAATATTTTGAAGCCATTCCTATTCTATGCTGGGCTGCAGCATAGCAAGTCATGAACTTCATGGCTCAAGAAGCCAGGTATTAGCAGTTTCTACCACATGTTTTTGAACCTACTTTCACGGACCTACTTTCACGGCTTCACCTTTCGACTGCCAGGTGCTGTGAATATTTGATTTGCTCGAGAAAGCTGGCATACGAACCTGCCGCCACAGCTTTCTGTTCTGGCTGCTAAGTGCCGTCGATTTCGCTGGAGTCACCAATAGCGTCCTTCAGTAGCGGCACCCTGTGTTTAATCAACAATTTGCAACTTTCACAACCTATGGGAATGCACTGGCGCCTATCAAAATGGCTGCCATCTGGATGGTTGTCATAGAACAGCAGTACTAGACTGGATCTGCAACGCTTAAGCAGTGTTGGGTAAAGTACATCTAAAAAGTACTTGAAGTAAAGTACAAAGTAAATGAGAGGTAATATACTTCAAGTAAAGTAATAAGTAGACCGGGTGCAATGTACTTGAAGTAAAATACTATAAATAGAGTGTATTTTCAAAGTAAAGTACAAATACATTTTAACTCAGTCTTTCATGATGCCCTTCCATTCACATATACAGTGATTTGGGGTGCATCACTTATTTTCGGAAATGGCAGCGAATATTGGATAAAGTCAGGTGGCCACAGAGTAGTTATTTTCAGAAATGGCAGCAAATTCAGAAGTCTGACTTTTGAATCTGGCACCGCTTGTACTGGTTTGTTGCCACAGAGGAACAAGAAACCTTCAAGCCAAAGGAAAAGACGAGAGAGGAAAAGGACTCAAACCATTGAGACATTCTCCTCTGTTGTCTTTTTCTTTGACTTAAAAGTTTCTCAGTTTTTCTGCGCCAGTTTCAGTTCTGACATTATGATTAATTGTCCTCTCCTGATATTTTTAACCTCCTCGCTTGCGCTGACCGAGCGAGAGGTAGCGAAATTTTGCGAAGCTGCGGGAAATCAGCCCCCCAGAACAAACGGAGCGATGCGTCGTCTGCTCGCGTTTCTGGTGAGACCTCCTAGTATTTCTTCAGAGTTGACAAGGCATCATTTTATGATACAAATTTAACCGGACCAAATTCGGGGAATGTACTTTGAAGTCAGGAGTTGTACTTTCCTCAGAAAGTACCAGAAAAAAATACTTTAAGTAAAGTACAAGTACATGCCCAGAGAATGTACTTGAAGTAAAGTACGAGTTTTCTAAACTTACTTGAAGTAGTACTTTAAGTACAATGTACTTAAAGTAGTTCCCAACAATGTATGAGCAGTATTAGAGCCTCACTTTATTTTATCACGCCATCAGGAAGGTGTAAGCAAGCACCGTTATTGTGAAGCCGATCATCCAGCAACTAGGGAGTGTGATTATCATACTGCAGTACCATCATTGCTGAAAGTTGCAAATACACATTTTTTTGTTTATTTGCGCTGTGCGGTTGGGCCGGCTAGGTCGCAGCCTGTTGAAAACTAACTTGGATAGAAATATTTCTACTTGATCAAGGCAATTGAAAAATAAAATCCAGGAATAAGCACTTCATTACATTTTCTCTGCTATAATTGAATTAAAAAAAAAAGTTCTATACATTAATTTTTCTGTGGCTATGTCGTTACCAAGAGAAAGCTTAGAATGTATTTATGGGGCAGCGAAACAAATTCCAACCTTGCATATTTATGATATTAAAGGGACCATGAAATGATCTTGGACACCGGTACGATGACTCCAGGGTTCCACCCTCCTTTTTAAAGGGTAACTGCAAAGAAAAAAAAGTGTTTTTTTTAAACAGCCTAATTGGGACAAGCATGTCACAAAACAAATGTTCCGCGAAAAAAAAATAATTTTTTTTAGCAATATTTACGCCACAGGACGTAATTTAGTCGGAGTCAGAACCTCTCCACATTTGAAACTCCCGCTCTTTCGACCCCCGCGGAGGAGAAGTACGCCCCGCCCCTCACTCTCCTGACGCAGCGTCTCGACTTCCGATAAGATCTGGCAACAATGCACGTTGTTGCCAGATCTTCTGCGAGCTCATAGCGAAGACGTGACCGGCGAAGTGCCCTGTGATGTTCACGGAAGACGGAAAGTATCATTCGTAATCGTCGTGTGGGCTTTGAAAGCGAAGGGAGTCACAGGCTCCACGAGTGCGCAACCACAAGCCAAGGTCACGACAGCGCTGCGTTGACTTCGGCGATCTCGTTCTGTTTGGTGCAACACGGCGATGCGACAAAGAACTGAAACGTGCGTGGTGCGGTGCTTCGAAGTAGACACCCACGCTAACACGGAGCGCAAATTGGTTATTGTGGTGTTGATGTTTAACGGGTTCAGTCTCGTCGTCGTCAGCTGATCCAGTCAAACTGGCCCGGGAGGACGCAGCGAGCCTTTTTAAAAGTAAATCTTCCTTCGTTCCGTTTCAAAATGTGGAAGATTCCCGACGCATACCGTGAGTAAAAAGCTGCGGGCGTTTTCAACAAAATTACGTCGTTTTAATGGACCTCTTGGCGAATATGTGCTGCCACCTAGACACGCGAATCGGTTCGAGACTAGGTGACTGGAAAACAACGCGCGCCCAAGGCCTCTCCCACCCGTTCCACACCCAAAACGTCAGCTACATCCTGTTCAGCCATTGAGGCGATGTGACCTTGATACGGCTCCCCCAAGCTCACCTTTGTCCCCATCGTGCGTAATCTTCCGCCCCGAGGTCGACACAACGAAACCGCTCAAAGGCGAGAAATGCAAGATGGCGGATTGTTTGGAACTAGATACTCTCGAACCCAGGCGCATGAAATACTCCGCGCATGCGCACCGCGTATTTCTACAAAAGGTCCATTGAACAATGAATTCCGAATGGACCTCTTGGCGAATATGTGCTGCCACCTAGACACGCGAATCGGTTCGAGACTAGGTGACTGGTAAACAACGCGCGCCCAAGGCCTCTCCCACCCGTTCCACACCCAAAACGTCAGCTACATCCTGTTCACCCATTGAGGCGATGTGATTTAGATATGGCTCCCCCAAGCTCACCTTTGTCCCCATCGTGCGTAATCTTCCGCCCCGAGGTCGACACAACGAAACCGCACAAAGGCGAGAAATGCAAGATGGCGGATTGTTTGGAACTAGATACTCTCGAACCCAGGCGCATGAAATACTCCGCGCATGCGCACCGCGTATTTCTACAAAAGGTCCATTGTCCTAAATCTGCCGTTGATATGCTTAGTGTTGTTGGACTGCGTTTGCACAGGGACGTGTTGCGCTCATCGTGCGGTGTGAATAAATTTGGGCACCTGCCCACAGATGCATGAACTGAGACCATTTTTTACGTAGTGAACACAGTGCTTTTTTTATTTTGTGTGTCTAGTCGCGGACGTTCGATGCACCCAGTGCGAATCTCGACGGCCTCCGGAGCGATATGACGAGAACGTAACTGGACACGTTTGTCGCTATGCGAACGCTTCACTGGCTCCGGCCAAATAGCATTCCTTTCGGGGCGACATGGCTGCTGGAAGGCTCGCTGTCGGGATCACTCATCTGACATCTCTGAAAAGTCGGCATTTGCACGCGCAAGCAAGCAAGCAAGCAAAGAGGAAAGAGGAAAACGAAAGAACCGCGCTATGAAAGCCAAAACCCCGCGTCGCTTCCTATCACTAACACCTGCGACAGCTGCTAAACACACACTACTTCACTTCAAGAAGTCTCACTCAAGCACCTGGGTCAGCACGAAACACTGATCGCTTCGGCGAGACGATTAGTCGAGGTAGGCGAGGCAGGCGGGAGCTGAGACTTCGGCGGCCATGGAAGAATGGCGAAGCTTTTGTTTGTTATGGTATGAATCCAAACGGAAGTGCCCGTTTTGTAAACCTTTTGTAAAGAATAGTAACTTTCCTCACATGGGTTATTCTTGAAACGTAAAAATATGCCGCTCAAAAGGAAATTGCAACATATAACAAAGGTTTAACAACCAAAATCTAAGCTGTCAATCAAACTCTTAGCCAATGAGAAGTATAGCAGCCGTTTGGGAATGAGACGTCACGAAATCCCAACTCACGTCAGTATCGATTAGCAATCGTGAAAGATCGGTCCCGAAGCGCTTACCGAAACGCGGTCTAAAACAACGAATCCAGCACTTCGATCAAACGCGAGCGTCCGCTCCGAGTGTGAACAGGTATTTGCGTGGCTCTTGCTGACACTCTCGTAGTTGAGACGTGTCTTTTTTAACGTCGGCTCGCAACTCGCAGCAACTAATACCGGCCGTGCCAGAAGCGTGCTCGCGTGTTGTCGTGCATAGAGCCGCAACGAGAACGAGCTCACTGTGGCCAACTACGCTTAGGCTTTCTCCGCCAAGGCTTTGCAAACGCGTTCAGGCCTAGGCTAATTCTGCCGGCACGCCGTATTTCCGCAGAACGGCGCTGCTCCTATGCCACAAGTGATGTCACGAGAACTTCCCACCATCCACCAGATGAGAAGTTGAAATCGTTTAATTAGGTTTAAAATTAGTTCTCCTGTGTTTTACAGCGCGATATTGATATCTCCGAGGTGATGCCTGTCCCTAGCCCATATTTATGCAAAAATATGGGCGCTAAAATTTCGTTTCAGTACCCCTTTAAAACAGGCGAAATAGCCGCAAACTAAAATCGGTCTCACGCAATAAATATTGCTGTGAAAAAAAAAATTTTTTTTTTTTTGCGGAAAAATTGTTTTTTGAAATGCTTAAAAAAAACTTTTTTTTTCTTTGCAGTTACCATTAAGCACACCATAGAACTTGTCATTCGCAAGCGATAATAAGTGCCGTCCCGGCACTCATTGGCCACGAACGCGAATTCAAATATTCGTCGACGGATTGATTGTTGACGAGCGCATACGTCCTTGTGAGGCCGTGCTCGTCTCCAACGCGGATCCCTCGTTCGGCTGGGAGCTTCCGTTTCCGGTAGAAAGGCATACTTTACGTCACAGCCACGTGATTTCACTTGTTGGTGGTCGAGTCCGGTCCAGTCGAAGAAAAAAACAAACGCAAGATTTTTTTTTTTTTTTTGTGCGTGCGTGCGCGCACACACACACACACACACACACACACACAATTGGAGTAATTGAAGGTTACTTGGGGGTCTTCATTTGGAAAAAAAAAGCTGGAAAACCATTTCATGGTCCCTTTAAACTGAGCTTCAGATGAAAAAGTCGACAGGTTTGTGATCATAAGCTGTGCAGTTGGTTCATGACCGATTGATGAATATTTTTTTAATATTTATGAATACTGTTCACTAGAGCTCTGCACGGGGCCGGGCCGACCCGAAAGCCCGGGCCCGGGCCGGGTAGTGCAGATTGTTTCCGGACCCGGCCCGGGCCCAGTAGTACGGATTGTTTCCTTGCCCGGGCCTGGCTCGAACTTCGAAACACGTAAATACTGAACATTTTTAATCCATCGTGACCTTTGTTCATACTGCACTGCGTAGAATCTGACTTGTATATGTTCTATAATGTCTCGAAACTTTTCTTCGTCTTTTGAACGAGTGCTATTAAGATCTCCATGTTCACATTCGCATTTTTATGCCGACTCATAACGTCTTGACAGCGTCTTTCATGCCAATTAGGCGCAACGAATCAGATGCACCAACACCTCCCAACGGCAGCTTTGAATTTAAGAGATGAGGCACGTGGCCTCTTACCGGGCCTGATCAGGTAGGCATCCCATCGGGCCGAGTACGGGCCGGGCCTGATAGGTAGGCATCCCGTCGGGCCTGGTTGGGGTAGGGTAAGGAAGAGTCAGCGGGCCCGGGCCGGGCCGGGCCTCAAAAAGTAGGCCCGTGCAGTGCCCTACTGTTCACCCCTACGAGGGGCTGTGACAGGTATGGGGTACAAGTTCACATAAATATACCATAAAGTGCAAAAAAAAAACAAAAAAAAAAAAAAACAATTCCATCTTGAGGAAAACAATAACTCATTTTTGCTTCCTGAGTTGATATTTACGTGCTAGCTTTGCACCTTCTACAAAAATACCTTTCAGATGCTAAAGAAGGTGCTCCAAAAGCTTTCTATTCTCACCGCTAAAAATGCAGGATGCTCAGCACCTGTGCAATATGCATTTATATTCTGTGCAAAATTAAAATTGTTAACAAAATTTATACAAGAAAAAAATATGTAGAAATGAATTAAGACGGCGAGTTAGGCTAGTCGGTTGTTCATTCTTAAAGTTGACGCCAAAAAACAAAGCAGACACAAGAAGAGATGCAGACTGGACGAGGCGTACTTTCAACTAAACTTTAATTAAAAAAAAAAAAAAAAAAAACTCGAGCACTAGCTGAGGTACACATGCGCATGGGCAATATTTTGCATTCACCATGCAGATAAGGAAGTGGCGAAAACTAGCACGTATTGCTATGTGACACGTTCATTTCTAAGATATGAATATTCCTTATCTGTCAGGGATAACAGGGGGCACTGATACAGACATTGGTGCCATGGGATATTATCTTGAAGGCCTCCAGAATTTCGCGCTCAATTTTTGTTGCGCAGCTTCCCACTATTTTGGTTTCGTTAAAAGTTGGGTTACATTCACAGCGATTGATGGATGGATGGATGATATTGGCTCTGCCCTTTGTAACGGGCGTAATGCCGAACCGATCAGCTACCTTCTTCAAGTTGTGGGGTAGTCTGTGTATGTAGGGTAATACCGCAGGTCTGGCCGCCCTCCTTGTGCTCCCCTCAAAAATTTCTCTGTTCTTTGTTTTCTCTTCTCCAAATAAACTATCTGCATTGTGCAAAATAACTAATAGAAGCCCAGATGACTCAGCTGTGGCAGAAGGGGCTTGCAAAAAGAAGCCCGTGACAAAGTACCGCGAGTGTCACTGTCGTCATTTACGAAATCTCCCTGTCATGCGGGAGGGTGCATGTTGGCCAGACGGGGAGATGCATTAACGATAGAATCAGAGAACACTCTGCGTGAACTAGGCAATCCCCGTCTGGCAAGTTGGCCGTACATTGTGATCGCTGTGAGTGTAACCAAATTTTAATGAAACAAAAATAGTGGGAAGCTGCGCAACGAAAATTGAGCGCGAAATTCTGGAGGCCTTCAAGAAAAGTTCCCATGGCACCGATGTCTGTATCAGTGCCCCCTCGTTATCCGTGACAGATAAGGAATATTCACATCTTGGAAATGAACGTGTCGCAGGTAGGGTGAGGGTAAGACGGGATGGGGAGGAGGAAGCAGACTGGACGCTGAAGAAGAGAGGGGGAAACCTTCTCTCTTTAGGAGAAAAGAAAAGTGCCGAAAGACTATAGTAGGTTACAACTGAGGAAGGTAGGGCGAGGGTAAGACGGGATGGGGGAGGAGGAAGCAGACTGGACGCTGAAGAAGAGGGGGAAACCTTCTCTCTTTAGGAGAAAAGAAAAGTGCCGAAAGACTATAGTAGGTTACAACTGAAGAAGGTAGGGCGAGGGTAAGACGGGATGGGGAGGAGGAAGCAGACTGGACGCTGAAGAAGAGAGGGGGAAACCTTCTCTCTTTAGGAGAAAAGACAAGTGCCGAAAGACTATAGTAGGTTACAACTGAAGAAGGTAGGGCGAGGGTAAGACGGGATGGGGAGGAGGAAGCAGACTGGACGCTGAAGAAGAGAGGGGGAAACCTTCTCTCTTTAGGAGAAAAGAAAAGTGCCGAAAGACTATAGTAGGTTACAACTGAAGAAGGTAGGGCGAGGGTAAGACGGGATGGGGAGGAGGAAGCAGACTGGACGCTGAAGAAGAGAGGGGGAAACCTTCTCTCTTTAGGAGAAAAGACAAGTGCCGAAAGACTATAGTAGGTTACAACTGAAGAAGGTAGGGCGAGGGTAAGACGGGATGGGGAGGAGGAAGCAGACTGGACGCTGAAGAAGAGAGGGGGAAACCTCTCTTTAGGAGAAAAGACAAGTGCCGAAAGACTATAGTAGGTTACAACTGAAGAAGGTAGGGCGAGGGTAAGACGGGATGGGGAGGAGGAAGCAGACTGGACGCTGAAGAGAGAGGGGGAAACCTTCTCTCTTTAGGAGAAAAGAAAAGTGCCGAAAGACTATAGTAGGTTACAACTGAAGAAGGTAGGGCGAGGGTAAGACGGGATGGGGAGGAGGAAGCAGACTGGACGCTGAAGAGAGAGGGGGAAACCTTCTCTCTTTAGGAGAAAAGAAAAGTGCCGAAAGACTATAGTAGGTTACAACTGAGGAAGGTAGGGCGAGGGTAAGACGGGATGGGGAGGAGGAAGCAGACTGGACGCTGAAGAAGAGAGGGGGAAACCTTCTCTCTTTAGGAGAAAAGAAAAGTGCCGAAAGACTATAGTAGGTTACAACTGAAGAAGGTAGGGCGAGGGTAAGACGGGATGGGGAGGAGGAAGCAGACTGGACGCTGAAGAAGAGAGGGGGAAACCTTCTCTCTTTAGGAGAAAAGACAAGTGCCGAAAGACTATAGTAGGTTACACTGAAGAAGGTAGGGCGAGGGTAAGACGGGATGGGGAGGAGGAAGCAGACTGGACGCTGAAGAAGAGAGGGGGAAACCTTCTCTCTTTAGGAGAAAAGAAAAGTGCCGAAAGACTATAGTAGGTTACAACTGAAGAAGGTAGGGCGAGGGTAAGACGGGATGGGGAGGAGGAAGCAGACTGGACGCTGAAGAAGAGAGGGGAAACCTTCTCTCTTTAGGAGAAAAGACAAGTGCCGAAAGACTATAGTAGGTTACAACTGAAGAAGGTAGGGCGAGGGTAAGACGGGATGGGGAGGAGGAAGCAGACTGGACGCTGAAGAAGAGAGGGGGAAACCTCTCTTTAGGAGAAAAGACAAGTGCCGAAAGACTATAGTAGGTTACAACTGAAGAAGGTAGGGCGAGGGTAAGACGGGATGGGGAGGAGGAAGCAGACTGGACGCTGAAGAAGAGAGGGGGAAACCTTCTCTTTTTAGGAGAAAAGACAAGTGCCGAAAGACTAGGACAAAGTAAGGAAACGACGACACAAGGCGCACTCGCAACTGAAGTTTTATTTTTGGAAAAAACATAGTCTTATATACACTTTAAAACACTCCACGTCACTTTCCATGTGCCCACTCTTTATCTAAGAATAAACGCTCTTTATCTGTCAGGGTCACGGAAGGTTCGCTTAGGCACTTATCTGCACCCTTCTCCTTTATTGCAAACGCCTCATGAATTTCCCTGGTAATCTTTTTGCTGTATCGCCCCAGGATTGCCATGTCATTGAAAATTGGTGTGCACTCGCATCGGTTGCAATGCACAGTCGGGTGCCCAGAAGGTGACTGTTTTAAGGAAGCAGCGTGCTCTCTCGCGCGATCATTTACACAACGCCCAGTTTGGCCTACGTAAGAGGTGCATAACATCTACGTTATGCAGGAAAATCAATGATCCTGAAGGGAAGAGTGACGAGTGTAAGAAAAACACCAGAATAAGTTCGTGGAATGTCAGACCGGTGTTGTGTATGACATTCCGCTTTCCTGCGGTGGGTCTTACGTAGGCCAAACTGGGCGTTGTGTAAATGATCGCGCTAGAGAGCACGCTGCTTCCTTAAAACAGTCACCTGGCTGTGCATTGCAACCGATGTGAGTGCACCCCAGTTTTCAATGACATGGCAATCCTGGGGCGATACAACAAAAAGATTACCAGGGAAATTCATGAGGCGTTTGCAATAAAGGAGAAGGGTGCAGATAAGTGTATAAGCGAACCTTCCGTGACCCTGACAGATAAAGAGCGTTTATTCTTAGATAAAGAGTGGGCACGTGGAAAGTGGCGTGGGGTGTTTTAAAATGTATATAAGACTGTGTTTTTCCAAAAATAAAACTTCAGTTGCGAGTGCGCCTTGTGTCGTCGTTTCCTTACTTTGTCCTAGTCTTTCGGCGCTTGTCTTTTCTCATAATGAACCAACTGGCCCAACTCACCATTTTGTTTCTTCTCTCTTTAGCGTTCTGTATGCTTCCTCCTCCCTGCCATTCTTACCCTCGCCCTACCTTCTTGAGGTGCAGCGGACTATAGTTTTCGCCACTTTATCTGCATGGTGAATGCAAAATATTTCCCATGCGCATGTGTACCTCAGCCTGTGTCCGCGTTTTTTTTTTTTTGCTTCTTTTTTTTTTTTAATTAAAGTTTAGTTGAAAGTACGCCTCGTCCAGTCTGCATCTCTTCTTGTGTCCTCGTCGTTTTTGGCGTCTAACTTTAAGAATGTAGAAATGGTTTGATGAAAAGCTCTGCAGATTATTATAGATTTAGAGTGTTGAGTTCTTTTTAATTATAAGAATTGACAGTGTCAACTATAGCCTGCTTTTCTGTGTGTCTGCTCTCGTTCAGCGCACACTGATTGCGATCTTGGAAGGAACCTAGGGAAGTGTTTGGTCAAAAGTTGTGGTACAAGGTATGAGTAAACACTGTGCAACATATGTATCGCTAGCACATTAAAATGACTCATCGTATAGTGCCTAGAAGTGCACGAAAGTGATGCTGGTGGTGCTGAGATCTAATCTGTCAGAGTAAATATACAGTTAGAGCGAACTCTCAGTTGGAGTAACTGTCTGTCACGTATAGATCTCAGTACCACCACCACGGCGACGTGGGCCTTGGCTCGAAAATTGGAGACCATTGCGAGACTCTGTCCTCTACCGTCAGTTGCACCACCTTGTCCTGATCAGTCTCGGGCATGCAGGCTTTCGTTTGATTTCCTTTTTAGACAAGCGTAAAACTCTGCAGGACTGTTACACTTGGACTATTATGATATCCCTCTTGGGCATGTGCTGAGAAAATTTTAATTGGAGAATTACTATCATTAGTAGTAATTTGAAAATTGGGAACTTCCGTTTGTTTATTCGGTTTTAAACTTTCTGAAGAATGAACTTATTTTCTAGCGGCTCCTTTCCTAATATAATGAAGGTGGTCCCGCGTTCTGACTATAGTCAGATACAACATAAGAAAGACTGTGCGTGGAGGAAAGGGGCGGAAACTAAGAAAGCTGAAGTGGAGTGGAGCAACCTCCTTTCCACCGTGGTTTTTCTCTTTTTTCGTGCGCGCCCTTTTCCCCCTGGCACAGTGTTTCTTATGTTGTATATGGCTCTATAATTCGGACACTTGTAATAATTATCGTTCTGAAGAACTAGGACTGTAGACGCATTTGTCTGAACGAATGCGTTTTTTTTTTTAATATTGTCTTTTTAACTGAACAGTGATTAGTATAAACCAAAACATACGAAGTTCATTAGTGGTCAACGTCCGAAACGTTACTACCAGGAGGTGGCAGTTGTCACTGCTTGCGCTGCTGTCGGATGCGCCCTGCGTGGTTCATTCTTTCGGCACTTTACCGGCTTGGCCTACGTTGTGGGCGACGCATGCAAGAAGAGACTCCGAGGGTAACCAAAGGTTCCTCCTCTCAGCGCCGCAGCCACGAGCCGTTGGCCGGCGGCAGCCGCGCTGCTACTGGTGGGTGGCCGAGCGGTGGGCCGTCTAGGCTGCTCTGAGCCGCTTCGCCCGTTGCCGTGCGCTGCTGCAGGCGGAGGCGCCTCGGCAACCCACCAGTGCGGCCCCAATTTGGGTCTCTCGCTCAGACACGCTCTGGAGCCAAGGCTGCTCTGTCACGGCTGCGCCGATGACTGTGGCCTGTTGTTGGATAGCCGGGCCCCCCGCTGGGCTTCGACGAGACTGGCTCCAGTTCTGCCGGAGGTCTACACGTGTGCCCGTTTGACTGCTGGCGCCGTGTTTTTAGTCCCCTCCCGATTTTTTTTTTTTTTTTTTTTTTGCTCATGACAGATTTTGTGTTTGCGTGATTCATCTGTTTAATTTGAAATTTTGCGGAGACACGACGTGACTTGGTGCCCAAAAGGTGCGTTCTCTGGACGTGGATGGTCCATATTCGAGTGGCGAACCTTTTCAGCCTGATTGATATGTGCTAGACGGGTGAAACTATGTTCTGTTTAAGGAAGTAATTGGCGAATATGGCTAGTAATTTGGGCTTCGTATCTGCGCCCTCAGTTACATAGGAACAAAGGCAAAAATGATAGGAGGAACCTGAAAGGGAACCTCCAGGAATCCTCCGCGTGGCAGTTGACTGTTAAGTATCCTAAGCTCATGCGAGCTTCCGATATATACCGTTTCAATCCCAAAGCTCACCTTGGGGACAGGACTAACGAAATACTTCGATTAATCAATCAGTTAAAAAACACAAACTAAACACGGATCACAAATGAAGGCACGGGCAGGAGCCTTGTTGCTCAAGAGAGTGCCTTGCTGTACATTTGCCTTTGCTTGTCCGTGTCTAGTTTATTTGATTTATTTCGACATACTGCTGGCTCTCGGTTGAGAGCTGAGGCAGGGGTTCGCGATTTAGAACTGTTTCACCTAACTGGTTTTCTTAAGCCAAAGTTTTAATGGGAAAACCTCGCCGTTCTAAAGCTATCGGCGAGTATAGTTACTGCGCGAATAAATTTATTTTGCGAGTACCCAAACCACTTTGGTTAGGTAAGAGACGGAAAAATTGCGCGGGCGCCTTACCGCAACCGCTAGCTTTGTACGTGCTCCACGAGTGCTAACTTTAGTGCACTACTACGCTTCTCACGCGCTCAAAGTCTTTCTGAACATATCGCGACTCCAGCAAAACGGACGCCACCAAGCGGGAAAACCGGGAACCAGCCGGACCAGGTCGCTCCGCGCCCCTCCGCGTCTCTGGTGGCTTTCGCGGACACGTGTTGTCGGCGCGGTAGCGAACAATGTAATTTGACGGAGGTCCGAAAATTTCTTAAGTTTGCCTGAGTGTTCATTAGTGTGGTAAAGCCCCAGTAGATTGTTTCCTTCCATCACGTGTTTGAAAGCCCGTTTACTCCACATCACATGGTCGCGTGCTTTCGATTTCTTGGATGGGGAGGAATCACGGAAAAACGTTTTGATTTCTTGTCTGTCTCGAATCACATTCAAAGTGACGACTACTTGGTAACTGATCAGTGGTTTCTTTATAAGGATGTAGAACAGTGGACTGAGGACGACGGACGAGGTGTTTCACTGGAGGAAACACCAATGTTGCAGTCAAGTGAATGGGAAGGTTCGATAGCTGTTTTTCTTGAGTTTGGTTGTGTTCGATTAGCTTCAAGTTTGAGCCACCCACGCCGGTCTGTGCGTTGGCTATTCATTTTGGCTGCGTTTTGCCAAAAAAGCCTCTGGACCACGCTGAAGGAGTTGGGCTGGTTTCGCAATTACTTGATATGATTAATGAGGGAAATTATCTGCTTTCAAAAGGTGGGGGACGCGTCTCGCAAAGCTAGAAGCTGTCACGGAATTATGATCTATCGCGCCTCCAATATTTATATTATACCTCCGTTGAAGCCAGCAGCAATATATATACGCCTACATTGCCCAGATTGACCGGCCACAAAAAATACTTAATTTCTCCGTTCAGGATTTGAAGTCAAGTTCAATGCAGAGAGGTTCTGCGTGAATCTCCGATGAAGACTCTCTTCAGTTTGTCCGCATTCGTCTCCGTGCTACCGGCTAGAACCATTTGGCTAAGTTTAAGTAGTATCTCTCTGTCTGTCAAATATACTTTTATTCAGCAGTTCACCTAATAGCTAGTCAACTAAGCTCACATTTCAACCCGAAGAATATACTAATATCGCTTCAGTGGTACACATCGCGACACTGTTAGCGCGAACACGACATCCGTGCATTTTCGCATTTTACTTCTAAATAGTATTAGCGAGCACGAACTTTTATCGCTTACATTATAGAACTAAATGAGCTCTTTCCGTAGCAATAATAACTTGGATAAAATCCCTTGGTTTCAAAGAGAAAAACTTGGAAAAACCGGGGATCGCTTGTTCGCACTAACAGTGCCGCGCTCTGTACATAGTACGTAATATAATACATAACCCGCTCGTCAAAATGACTTCTTGATTGCTACTAAATCGTGAATTGAAAACGAGTATCAGCTGCTTAGTGGGGCGCCAGCGGGTTAACAAACTCCTTGGCTCAAGAAGCGCTTGCTTAATTTTCGTAATTTTCCTGCAGCCTGGGTCGTTGACCGAACAGACAGACGACTGGAGCTGTTTCTTAAACGCGGATACGCACAAAACCTCGATTTCACGGACAGTTAAGTCGCATGGTCGAGGCATGCGAATTAGCTGAAAATTATTCTCGGTGGAACAATTCTGTCGTCATCGCCGCTTTTCTTAGATGATCAAAACTGATTAGAGTCTATTACCGTCTCTCCGGAGCCAATAGTTTCGGTTTTGAACGAAATCTCCGAAATGAAAGTTTGACATGAAACGAACAAAAAACACAGAGAAAACAAAACTATGCTCTGCAAGTTTATGTGCACCAGTTCAAATACCTATAAAATTGGGCATTAAATAAAAGCAAATCTGTTAAATTGAATGCGCCACCCGTTCAGGCGGCCCGGCCGAGCCGACGCGACCTGGACTCAGCCGCCATGTTTGTTTGGTGGTGGCGCCCCCTATAGGTCGCTGGAGTCGCGAATAGGCCTCATTCACACTGCCGTTTTTTCCCCCGGCCCGGCGAAAATGCCGGCCGTCCTTTTCGCCGGGGGAGAGGGTGTTGGGACCGGTTTCCGACCGAAATCGGGGCGACGGAGCCGAAATGAGCCGAACGAGAATGTCCAACGTCCCCGACACCGGCGCGAGACCGGGAACGCCGGCGCCCCGCCCCATTGAGGGACGGCCAATCACAAAATAGGAAACTTTCGCTGAATCTGGCGGATTCTCAAAAGTTGGGTGACTATGGGCACGGCCGCGGCGGGGGGAATTGACCGTACGCCCTAACAACGAAGCCAACAAAGCTCTTTCCGGGAAGAAGGAGGGAGGCCAGCGAGGCGACGGTCGCATTGTGTGATGTTTACGGCTCTTGAACAACGGGCATACAGAGATTTGGATTTACCGCTGAGCTGCTGCTCGAAATGGTGAGACCACATCGGTCCCTTTACGATAGACGTAAATGCGATTTTAAGGAAGAACAGCCGAAGACAGAAAATACGGTCGTCGATCATCGGGGACGAAATGCGGCGTAAGGAGTGATTGATGTGAAACGTGCTCGCGGTGGGTCTTCTCGTTTTTGTTTCGAAACGTGGAAACAAATAAAATGTTTTGAAACATGCAAGATCGTTATCGGCGACCCAAACGCAAGCTCCAAGGAACAAAACAGTTGTGGCTGCGCCCATTGACGCCGATAGTCCGCTACATTTAGTGGTCGACGCCGCCACAAAGCAGCCACAAACACGGGATTACAAGATCGGTAATAGAGATCGAGAGAAGTGTGAAATTGCGCACGAAATAATAGGTTATACAGTTTTACGGGATACAAACGTTCGACGCGGAATTTGAAAGGTGCAGAAAGATTTCTAGGCTAGGTGGCGCAAGCTACCGCCCAATATAAGGAGACAGCCAACAGCATCCATCTATTCCTACAGCCACGGCCGGCAGCTCCGTCGTCGCCGCTGGTTCGAACTATAGCCACCGTAATAGAGTTATTACAATAAACGCTAGAGGCTCAGCTGGCGCTAGTGTCTACGGGACTTCCGGTTGCAAATTGAAGCAGACAGCATGCAGTCTACTTTTCCAGTCTTCCTGTGTATTCCTATGGGAAAACGCGCGTGAATTTTGTCTCTTCGCCGGAAAATAACATGAATAACTTTTGTTATTTCGGTTGTACCGGATAGTATGTACCTTTATTAATATGGTGATAGTGTAATTGCTTGAGTTACAGCATTTTTTCTTTACCACTGAACGATGTTAAACTTCGCTATATTTCAGGCCCAAACCTCTGTTCCATGGCAGGTATGTAGAAACGAGCGACGATTCTAAGCAAAACAACGATCGAAAGGTATTGTTAAGAATGGAACCTTCGGCAACCTTCTTCCGAGTTTCAACGCTACGGAAACTAGTCCCAAAACGAGTCCCGACGTGTTCAGGACTGACGCCCACCTGTCGAAGGCTGCCCAAAACGTGTCTCAACGCGTCCGTGACGTCAACGGGACGTGTGTGTGTGTGCGTGTGGGTTCGTGCGCTCCGGAAGGGGAGAGAGGCCTGGCCTAACTTCGGAGAACCTTGGCTATGACTCATTTCTGTCTACGTCGCGCCGGACCCAGCTGCAAAGCACGTGGCTGTCGCACCTGCTGCCCTGGCGGAGAGAGAGGGAGAAAACGGACCCCTATATAAGGCGGAGCGTGAGAGCTCCATTTGTTCTCTTGGATTTGACGACTGTATCGCTACCATGTAATTAAACCGTTCGTTACGTTACCAATTCTCCCACCTCCACTGGACCCCTGGGTTCTTCACTTCGGGGAATGGTCGTCGTCACGAGCCAGGAAGCTCCCGGACGTGCGGCCTAAGCCCCGCCTCGAACAACTGGTTGGCAGCGGTTGGGATCGGACCATGCGACATCGTGCTACATCTGCGGGTGAGCGTTTGGACTTTGCTTTGAGATTCGCCAGGCTTCAGATTATGGGTAATTAATTTTGAACTGCTGGGAATCCTTAGTGTTTGACTCGTGCGCTAGGTTTGTGTACAACCTCGCGACAAGTTTTATAGCAAAGCCAAAGCTAAAGAGCAGCGATCATGGATCTGATGAGGTTACTGAGAACAGATTTACTCTGTTTATGTGAAGAATTGGGTGTGGAGGTGGAGCAAAAGATGAAGAAATCTGAGATCAGTAAAGCGATTTCAGAGAGCGCGGAAGCAGAGGAAATTAAAAATACGTGGGAACTGCTTCAGAACGCTAAGAGTGAAGCTGCAGCAAAAGAGGAACGAGAGCGAGAACAGGCTGCAGCGAAAGAGGAACAGGCTGCAGCTAGAGAGGAACGAGCACAGACTGCAGCGAAAGAGGAACGAGAACAGGCTGCAGCTAGAGAGGAACGAGCACAGACTGCAGCGAAAGAGGAACGAGACCAGGAGCGAGCGCTGAAAAGGCTAGAGCTCGAAATTGAACAACAGCGATTAAACTCGCAGAACAGTAGAGTTGGGGCTCCGGTACGAGCAAGTGAGACCGAGTCGTATCAAATGAAGAAGCTCATGCAGCCGTTTAAAGTTGGGGAAGACGTGGGCCTATTCTTAGTTAACTTTGAGAGGACATGTGAGAAGTTGAGCTTCGCCCCAGAAACGTGGCCGCAACGGCTTTTGACTCTGTTGCCCTGTGAGGCTGCAGAGGTTGTCGCGCGCCTTAGTGCTGGAGACGCGGACGACTACGACAAGGTGAAGTCCAGCCTTTTGAAGCGGTACCGCCTTTCTGCCGAGGCGTTCCGTCAAAGGTTTAGAAACGCATCCAAAAAGAGCAGCGAGGGCTACTCGGAATTCGCGTACGGGCTTAAAACCAACCTGATAGAATGGTTGAAGAGCGAGGAAGTGTACGAAAGCCGAGACAAGGTAGTCGAGTGTGTGTGCCTCGAACAGTTCTTTCGTAGCATTCCGCAGTCAGTCAAGCTCTGGGTGCAGGACAGGGTGGGAGTCGACTCTGTCGAAAGGGCCGCTGAGCTAGCCGAAGAGTACGCAACGCGTAGAAAGCTGAGCGGAGAGGAAAGCGAATCCGGCCGAAGCGATCAGCGCAAGACCTTCCGACAGGGTAACGGCTCGCGAGAAAACGGGCCCGAGAAGCCCGAAGAAGGACAAAAGGTCCCAGAAAAGAGCGCAGAACACTCGAACGGAGACGAGGCGCGGAAAAGCCCAACAGGGCAGTTCGAGGCAAGGAAGCCGTTCCTGTGCTACAACTGTCAGGAGCCGGGACACACAGCGGCCAGATGTAAGAAACCGCGGGTGGTGTTCTCGTACGTGAACGGTAGTGACGAGGACCTGAAGCTCCTTCGTCCCTATCTTCACGAGCTCCAGGTAAACGGAAAGCCGTGCAGGGTGCTTCGGGACAGTGCAGCGACGATGGACGTTGTCCATCCGTCGTATGTAACGCCATCCGATTTTACGGGAAAGGTAGTTTGGATCAAGCAGCTGCTCGAAAAGCACAGTGTCTGTCTGCCTATGGCAACAGTAAGGATAACTGGCCCGTTCGGAGAGCTAGTGACAGAGGCGGCTGTCTCGCAAACAGTCCCGTTGGAGTATCCTTATTTGTTTTCTAACCGGTCAGATTTCCTGCTGCGCGAAAGGGGTCAACAACTGGGAAAAGGGCTAGTTCAGTCGTGTACGAGGTCCAAATCGCGTCAGGTCGCCCCTTTGTTGACGAGGGATCCAGAGCCAGAGGCAGCTGACGGGGAGCAAGCACTCCCAGAGTTGGAGGCAGAAAACCGGGATGAGAGGGACCAGGTTGTAGAACAGCCTGACCTCGTAGCACTAGAAAGCGTACGCCGTCCCAACGCGCCGGCGAAAAAGGCGGAGGAAGACGGGATCAGAGAAAGATCTTTCGTAGCTCCGGCGTCACGTAACTTTGGTCCTCTGCTACGAGTAGACAGAGTCGAGCAGAAGAGCGACCCTAGTGTGTCAGGGTTTCGCGGTACAGCTCAGGAGATTGCTAGGACCAATGTGACGGGGCATGGAAAAGGCGGATTGTTTTATCGCCGCTATAAGGACCGCATTTTCACGTCTAGAAATCACGTGAAAATCGATCACTATGACTTCAGCGTAAGAAAAAGGAAAGGCAAATTTAACGGCAATGCCGATGGGTTGAGCAGATTTTTCTGACATCACGAAAAATAGTAGGGATGATCTCAGAGGTCTTCGTCATCCACGGGAATGAGGATCTAAGTGGGGGCACTTCGTTGAAACCCCAAATTGACCTCACAAATTGCGAAGAGTTTTTGTCTTTTGTATTTTGTTCTTAGTGACCTCGTTGGAAAAGTGAGTTTTTTTTGGCGACAGGGGGTCTCGATACCCGGAATTGTACCAAATTTTGGTAATCCGTAATCCAGTCTGGCGGGTCTTTGGCGAATTCCGAGCGTTTGACTGCGGTGTGGCGTGGTGTTGTGGGGGACGTTTCCGCTAATGCCTCCGTTGTGAGAGGTTTGGGAGTTTGTTTGGTGCTTGCAGCGTCTTCTCAAGGCCTACTCCAAGCCCACCTCTTCAGGCCAGCGATTGTACCACCGGCCATTCGAGGTTTCCCTGGCCCCGGAGGGGCTGTTAAGAATGGAACCTTCGGCAACCTTCTTCCGAGTTTCAACGCTACGGAAACTAGTCCCAAAACGAGTCCCGACGTGTTCAGGACTGACGCCCACCTGTCGAAGGCTGCCCAAAACGTGTCTCAACGCGTCCGTGACGTCAACGGGACGTGTGTGTGTGTGCGTGTGGGTTCGTGCGCTCCGGAAGGGGAGAGAGGCCTGGCCTAACTTCGGAGAACCTTGGCTATGACTCATTTCTGTCTACGTCGCGCCGGACCCAGCTGCAAAGCACGTGGCTGTCGCACCTGCTGCCCTGGCGGAGAGAGAGGGAGAAAACGGACCCCTATATAAGGCGGAGCGTGAGAGCTCCATTTGTTCTCTTGGATTTGACGACTGTATCGCTACCATGTAATTAAACCGTTCGTTACGTTACCAATTCTCCCACCTCCACTGGACCCCTGGGTTCTTCACTTCGGGGAATGGTCGTCGTCACGAGCCAGGAAGCTCCCGGACGTGCGGCCTAAGCCCCGCCTCGAACAGTGCTTATATATTGTTAATATGCCCGCCCTGTCACTATATGAAAATGACCCCGTCGTGCATCTTTACGAGTGATTAAAGAAACGTTCGAAACGTAAAGAATAAAGTACGTGGGCTACTAAAGGTGTGTTTTCTTATTATTTCCTATGTCGGGCAGTTTTTATCGGGCACCTGTTCTCTGGCTTCACCCTATTTGCAAAGATTTGGAGCGTGCGGGTAATGATTTGAACCCAGAACAAGCATCTTCGCACATATTCATGAGCAGAAAGAATAAAGCAGTACTTATTTATTGTAAATTGGACTGTATTACGTGACTTTCAATTTATTTTGATCGTCTGCAAGCACGAGGAGTTACTTATCCAGAGTTACTGCGTAGTTCTTGCCGTCTTTCTTGGTTTTCCACATGTCCTTCGTTCGTTTGGCACGTATATCCCCCATGCTGGAAAGCGTCGACGCCGTGTTCGCGCTAACAGTGTCCGACAGTGCACATAAATACACGTACGAAGTGGTTTTAACACCGTTTTTCATGCCACGAATTTCAAATAAAAATGCTGTAACTGACCAATTATTTCGTCTGCGTGACTCAGAAATGTTCCAATGTGCCTAGTACGTGCAAATTATTCGTGATATTTCCTCTTACAATCGAGCGCAGAGAGAAAATGCACTCGCTTTTTCCCATAGGAATGCATTACCGGAAGTCAATTTCTGACTGCTTGCTGTCTGCTTCAAAATGCAACAGCAAACTAGCGCCAGCTGAGCCTCTAGCGTTTATTGTAATAACTCTATGGTTCGAACTAGGGTGCCTACATGTTTCCGCTCCAGCGGAGCGGCGGAAACATGTAGGCACCCTATAGTTCGAACACTCCTCCGTCCCCGCACCGTCCTGTTTTCGGCACGGCGCCCACGGCGCTTTCGCCGGGACGGGGCGAGACGCCGGCTGTGTGAATGAGGCCTTAGTGGTTTTCGATGACGCTGAGCAAGTTTCTAATTTAAACTATATGTCTATTTTCATTAATTAAAAAGTTCATTAAGGAATTTTAACTAATTAGCCGACTGATCGTTACGATTCGCACCCTATATTATGTCCCCCTGGCCGTATAACTCACCTGCGCAGACCGCATATTTCTAGCTTTCATGGTTTTTTTTAAAAAAATTCTGTTAAGCTTAAAAAAAAAAAAAAACACCCTGTATATATGTATATATAAAGAAAGACAGCCGAGGAAAAGCACCAAGGAACGTTTCTGTGTGGCGTTGCATTCATGGGTCGATAATTATAGGGTTGGCTACCCGTGAATCCAGCCTCGACGTTTCCGCTTGTCCTGGAAGATAAGCATCAATGTTTCGAGCTGATTCTTTTCAAATCGGAGCGATGTGCCTCCCTCCGAAGCCACCAGTGTCCGGAACTCTAATGACCCGAAAAAAGTCTGTGCTTGTTAATGGGGTACTGGACATCAATAAACGGAGGCTTTCTGTGCTGTACAATTCTTATAAGAAAAGCTCGCATACTTACCCGTTATGATCTCCCTTTTCCCGAAGGCTGGAAGCTGCCCGGTAATAACCATTATACCAGTAGTTAATACAGCCAATAATACGAGCATCCCACGTGTTCATGCGCAGTGGATAAGAAAAATGGTTTGCGTAGGCAGGTCTCCGTAGTCCCCTCCGATATGCACACGAAAACAAATTTACACCCTTCAGGGAGTAAGTCAGCTTGTCCCAAAGTTAATACCCTAAGGGTGTTACAGTAATACCCTTAGGATGCTGGTGAAGACGCTAAAATAATATCCTGGCGATCTTAGCAGCCTCCTAGGGATATTTTTACGATCAACAAGCTTGCAAGCAACAAGCACCATATGCAGTTCTCATATGCACAGAAAAGGCAAATACAGACGCAATTAATCATGCACAAGAGGGGAATCATGACCGTGGACTGCTCCGCCAGGCTCGATCTAAAATGGACCGTAAAAATCGGCGCCTCTGCATTGCAATCTAAACTTTTCGTCAAAAGTGTATTTGACAGGTCGTTTTTTTTTTGTTTTCTTTTTTTTTTTTTGTAAAATTGCGAAGCGTAGCTCCCTTTCTGTAAAACATGGGGCCAAAAAACTTGCCAGGGGCAACGGCGGGAGGCGACGCAGACGACCAAGTCGAGTTGCGGGACGCGTTTGGCGCGCGTATTGATAGATGGCGTCGGGTGCAGCGTCCGAAGGTGCAGCCGACCAGCGAAAGAAAGCAGACGACACGCAGACGAAATCCGTTGGCAGAAAAAGCGCCGTCGCTATGCAAGCGCGTTTTCTTTTTTATTTTTTTACTTTAAGTTTTGCTTTTATTGTCCGCATTCATTTTTTGATCAGAGGCACATTACAAAAAAATTATGTTCATTTTAATAAACCACGGCTGTCGCGAGCAGTCTCGATAAGGAGGTAGCGCCATCTATCAATACGAGCGTCAAACGCGCCCCGCTACTCGACTTGGTCGTCTGCGTCGGCGCCCGCCGTTAACCCTGGCAAGTTTTTTGGCCCTATTTTACAGAAAGGGAGCTACGTTTTGTAATTTTACAAGATAAAACCGACCTGTGAAATGCGCATTTGACGAAAAGTTTAGATTGCTACAGCAGGCGTCGATTTTTACAGTCCATTTTAGATCGAGCCTAGTGACTTGGGACACCCTATATATAGGGTGGACAAGCGGATCTGACTCTGTAAACCGAGCCAAAGAAATCGGCGCCTGCATAGAAAGCTCAAACTTTTACCGAATGTGCCCTTATCCGATCAGTCTTACCCAGAGCGTTTTATACTGTCTTACCGTGTGAAATTTCAAGGCGTGTTCTCTTCCTCTAAAAAGTGAGAGAAACAAACTTGCCCATTTCCACGTCGATGGCGTTCGCAGACGATCGCCAAAAATCGCTCCTAGGCCGCAGCCATGTTGCTGATGCTGATGCGGCTGGTGCGGCTCTCGCGCCCTCTATCAGCTAGAAATTTTCTGCCACTCTCTTGGACTGTGAAGATCCGCTCAACGCGGATCTTTACCTACGTTCTTGCGGTTTTGCCTTCGACGTTTTCTCGCCCCTCTTGAAAGTTTCCACTTATTTTGTTTTAATGCGTGCTGTGTACCCTTTCTGTGTTATCTTCCACTGTGAGAAATAAGGCTGGTAAGTGCCTGCAATTCAAGCTGTTCTGCTCGACATTCACGGGAAACGAAGGAGGTGAAGGACGTCGAACGACCCTCGACGCGATTTTGCGAACATTGTTCTCCCCCCTCCCAGAGATAATCCGCGTAGAATCCTCAGTCATCTCCAAAAATAGTTGTCCGGGTTGGGGTGGGAAACGGGTCAGTCGCGTTCGTTGCTTTGCCTTGGTGCTGTTGTGACAAAAGGAAGCTCTCCCCAAAGCGTGCCCCAAAACGAAGTCATCTTGGATTCCGTCCGATCGTCAAGATGTGACTGTCATCCTCTGCCAGGGCCGGATTAAGGTACGGGTTAAGGGGGCTGCAGCCCTGGGCCCCAGGCTGTCAGGGGGCCCCATGCTGGCCCCTGAAAATTTAAAAATATTAGTCTTTTTTTTTATTATTTAAGAAAGTTTAGGCAAAAAGCAGAAGAAACACTTTGAAGGGCTTCTGGCGCAATGGCCTTCTCGTTCTCTTTTCCTCAACAAGGAAACAAGGATGCCATAAAGTTCCCGTCTCTAGATCAGCTGGCGTTTGTGAGCTTGTTGTACAAGAGCGTGCCAGAACAACAAAATTTAACACGGCCTCCCATGCCCCTTGTTAGACTTTTTTTTTTTTATTGGAGCTTGATGGAAGGACGGTTCTGGAGCTCTCTTTTGTACTGAAGCCCCCTTAGCGTGTTTTACGGACAATTGTGGGCAGGAAGTTAAGCAAGCGTTAAGCAAGCAACGCAGATGGTTCACACATGTTGTTTTAAACCTTTTCGCGAAACTCCATATGGAGTTTATTCCACAACGATAAGTTTGGAACAAGCGAAAAGGTGCTCGTAAATCTTCCGGACACCGTTTCTATAGCCACTAACAAAAAGGCGTTTCAAGGAGCCGGCTCTTAAGACGCCCCTCAACAGTTTTCGATGGGTACTGACTGCAAGGAAGTGCTCTAGAGTCGATATCTGGTCTGCCAGTGCAACTGAACATTCTTCCTTCCAGCGACTGATACGAATACTACAATGGTTTCACCAACCACTGAGGTATAACCTCTTATTTTTTAACGTCGAGTCACAGAACAAAATGGCCGCCGAGGTCTAAATTACTGCATTTAAAGAGAACAAGATTAGTACTAAATCTGATGCGAAACATTTTCTCCATTCAAAAAGACAGCGTGTAGATACAAAAAGAAAACATCTTCTCGATTCTCATGATAAATTCTTTAAATGCCAATGTACCCGAACGGCAGCCGTCGATGTCTTAGAATCGCACGCAGTTTCTCCTATGCTTTAAATGTGGAAGTCTGTGTTTGTTTGCGAAACGAGGGTTCAGTTATTAGAAGACCGTTTACGAAGTTGTTTGATCCCGATAAAGACTGCTTCAACCAACGAAATTTCTTTCTTGCTTGTGTCGCTTCCTTCACTGTTCACACCAGTAATTAACAGAGGGCTAGTTAGAAGTTAAAACACTTCCAATAATTTGGAACAATTACAAGAATAAGGGTTCTAGATTTTCGTGGCAGTTGTCGATTTGCGAGGCATGCCATTTAGGGGAAGCGAAATCAGAATGGGAATTTTGCTGCAACTCTTCGGTTGCTGCATAACTCAATTCATGTGTGATTAATGATGTCACTCGACATGTTAGCAAGAGGGTCACCTGTGCTACAAGTCGACATCGTGACCAAGTTGTATAAACTGGCCCGGGCATGTACTCTATGAATCTAGCTGTAATTCTAGTCAAACAAATTCATGAACGGAGTCAACATTTTAAACGGAAGCAATTTAGTGGGTTTTTTTTTTTTTTGTTGTGGTTTTTGTGGTTAAGTTGCTGGATGTGAACGACAAATCCTAATATTTTCCGCAATGTTTATTTGATTTCATTTTTGTACCTCAAAATTACTATATTGTAAATTGCTAGAGCGGTTGATTATTTGCGAAGAAACTTCTAAACAATCGCATTCGCCTCAATGCCAGCAAGGAAAACTTGAATTCCATTGAATCTGCGGATCTAAACAAGGCTCGACAATAATCATACGATGAAACATATCTAGATTTAACAAGTTCAAAAATATACATATTCCCGTCGTCATCGTTACCTCCACCACCATGATCATAGGTAGAGGCCTCATAACAGCCTCAGCCCAGGGCCCCCGAATGCCTTAATCCGGCACTGTCCAGGCTGCCCTCGCCTGGCGTCTGCTTGAACCCGAGGGCGTCTGCGAGCGTCCATTCGGGGTGAGGCCGGCAATGATCCGTCGAAGGTGGCAGCAGGCGCTGGCAGAAGAGCACCAGGTGCTCTACCGTCTCTGCGTCTTTCTCGCACGCCCGACAGATGGTAGAAGTCACTTTGGGATGGAATCTTTTCATGTAAGTCAATGTCTGCAGAGTCCCCGCTCGTGCCTCGAACAAAAGACGTCTAAGTAAACTGTTCTTGAATTTTGTTTTCTTTGTAGACCAGCAGAGTTGACTTTTCTTGGGCTGCTTCAACCCACTGGAGGGTCTTGCTCTCGCGCACTCTCCTCCGGACCTTAGCCTCCCACTTTTCTCTCGTTGGTGCCTCCACAGGCTCGGCAAAGAAACCATGATTTTTCTCGAGTTGGTAGAGCCGCCTCTGCCACCTGGGCTGCACTCCAGTCAGGTAACGGCACCGGTTCATGTGCCGCAGTCTTCTATCATAGTTTATTTTACTCGCTGCCTCCCTTGCCTGCCTTCGTTGGCGACATTGCCGTGGCAGCCCAGTGCTTGGCGACCAACCTCTCTCTGTCGCCTCTTCAGGATGTTGCGCACATCGCCAGGGACGCAAACAACAGCGTTAGCGAATGTTAGCCCTGGCACCATCACTGCCTTCCACACCTCCCGAGTGGCCATGTACCTGTTGCAGTTCCACAGGCTGCGTCTCCGGAGGATGTTGCCTCCACGCACGGCTGACTGAAGGTGTGCATGGTGCTCCTCAAAGTAGTCCGGTGTATTGGAAAGGATGACTTCCAAGTACTTGTAGGCGCTTTCGACCGGCACAGCTTCACCAATCAAACGGAGGGAACACACTGTCGTCTGCGGGTCCCGAGAACTGGTCGACTGCCGACTTGTTTGCATTGAACCTTAGTTGTCTTGCGGCAGCCTTTGTGGCACATATGTCTAGCTACCGCTGCAGATATTTCACAGTCTCCGCTGTCAGCGTCGGCAAAGGTCAGCCCTGGCAGCACCCAGTTCACTTCCTCGCCATTTTCCAGGTGGGATCACTGTCATACGCCTTAGCGATGTCCAGAAAACAGCACATCAAGGGTCCTTCTTCCTTCCAAGCAACCTCAATGCACTGCGTGAGTGTAAAATGTTGTCCTCCAATCGGCGACCCCGTTTAAAGCCGCCCTGAAGTTCAGTAAGGCGCCGACCCTACTCTGCCCATGCTGACATCCGTTCCTTGAGGATGTAGGCAAAAACGAACGTCGAGAGAATACACTGCCGCCATCTAACTGGTAGCCTTGGAACACTTTCTGTGTCTGCATATTTCCATCTCTTTCTTTTTTTGCGTATATTTTTGTCGATAGTACGTACATCTGATCTCGCAAATACCGCAAAACCTTCGTTCTAGCGAAATGAAGTCCCAGGGTCACTTCATAGGCACACGGTTCCAAGGAGTCGCAAGTGTATGAACGGTCCTTTACTCAAAATAAGGGTGCGGAAAGGGTGTAGCCTTGCGTGTCTCTGGAACACAATTTTTGCACAATTTTTGCTTTGGAGCGAGCTTCCAAAGCATTCTTTCGACACCGTGAAACTGCCTGGAATCAGTTGGGAACAAATTCTACAGTCCAAAGAGTGAACCCCTGCCTTCCGCTAGCGTCACTTTTTCGTTGTTGCCAGTAGAGATTTTCAGTTTGTAAAATGCTGTGAGGACCAAAATTTTAAATTGTATAACTTCGCGAAAAAATATTTTGACCTAATATTTGGAATACTATTTCAGCGATGTTTGTTGGTGTGGTTAGCAATTTAAAAGAGAGGAAGCATTGTCCTATGCGGAAGTGCCGAGAGATCTTCGGACCAAGCGGTACGGAAACGAAATGACGTGGTCGGCGAGCTGCCTCTCGCTTCAAAATCGGCCAGCGAGAAGCGCAATGCGTATCGCGTTCGTGACGTCAAGGGCCTCTGCACGCCCCCCACGGCCAATGGTACTGTAGTTGCGAGTATTGCCGCTTGGTGGCGTCAACGCTTGATATCCGTAGAGTATACTGAGCGGAGCATATACAGTTACTCTATCGGGTGGCTCAAGGAGACGGCAGGCTCTTTAAATCGACCGCAAAATTCGGTTTCTTAACCTATCGTGCTACGACTTTGTGCAGCGCTGCCCACAGATGGTGCATTTTTTTTTGTAAAATTTGCAAAGAGCAAACTTACCTGAGGAAAAAGTAAAGAAAGAAAAAGGCTTAGCTCCTATTAGAGTTCCTGTATAGGCTCCCTACGGGAGCCAGAGTTGCGCGTTTGATTCCACATGCCGCGTGCCGCCCTCGCCGCTATTCGCCGAGATCCGATCACGTGAGGAGCCGTATCAAGTGTCGTGCAGCAAAGTAGACGTTGCACGCGCCCCGGCGTACGTTCCGCGCGCCTCGAACGCGCGGCGCTGCTATTCGCCGAATTCAGTCACGTGAGGAGCTGGATCCACATGCCATGCGTGAACGCGCAACTCTAGCTCCTATGGAAACGCAGCGACGCCACCGGTCTTCAAAGAGCACGGCGCCGTTTCGCACGGGACACAAGAGATGGCGCAACGAACGCCGCCAACGAACGAGCATACGGCGTCGAGAGCCAGCGTCTTTAGCAGACAATCTTTTCGACTCAAAAGCAGCGCGCGTTCCGCAGGCGGCGACAGTCGCAGAAACACAGGCGCGGTAACAACAAGCAACTGCAGTTCCTTGTCTGCTAAATACGCCGGCTCTCGGCGTCGTCTGCCCGTTCGTTGGCAGCAGTTGGCGTCGTGACCGCTTGCGCCCTCTCTTGTCTCCCGTGCGAAACGGCGCCGTGTTGTTTGCAGACCGGTGGCGTCGCTGCGTTTCCATAGGAGCTAAGCCTTTTTCTTTCTTTACTTTTTCCTCAGGTAAGTTTGCTCTTTGCAAATTTTACAAAAAAAAAAAATGCACCATCTGTGGGCAGCGCTGCACAAAGTCGTAGCGCGATAGGTTAAGAAACCGAATTTTGCGGTCGATTTAAAGAGCCTGCCGTCTCCTTGAGCCACCCGGTAGATATCCGAGGAGCAGCTCGTTCATGCCGGTATTTTATGTGCCACGAGCGTTCAGTTCGCCGTGTTAGTTTCACACCGCAGGAGTAGTTGCTCGAAGGAACAAGTGAGTAGAAATAACCGTCAGTACCCAGCAATGGCGGCACCTTCAAGCTGTGTATGTAAGGTATTCACTGGGTGCCATACTTGAGCGCGTTATTCACAGTGCATCCCGTGCGTGTGTGTGTGTGTGTGTGTGTGTGTGTGTGTGTGTGTGTGTGTGTGTGTGTGTGTGTGTGTGTGTGTGTGTGTGTGTGTGTGTGTGTGTGTGTGTGTGGGTGGGTGGTGTGTGTGTGTGTGTGTGGGGGGGGGCGGACGGACGGACAGACGGACGGACGTGGTAGGGTGTGTTTGGCAGATGTCCCCGCATTTTCAGATCAAGCTCCTACCTATCGTCTTCTAATGCCCGCTTCAGACGGGGCAACTTTTCCAGCAATTTTGAGGTTGCTGGCGGGTTGTTCCCTAGCTTTCCCTATCGACGCGAATTGCTCAGATCGGGTCCGGCTCGAACAAGCGACCAACTCGGAGCAATTCGAAGACGTTTAAAGCGGCTGCAGCCAATCAGGGACGAGATATTTTCACGTGACACCCCTGTGGTGGTGATGATGACAGCTAAAGACTTAGTTCTGGGTTGAAATGGATCGTTTTTGGAAATAAACATTTTCAGAAAAATGAGTCAGTATTCTCAACGCCGTTCAAAGATATAAGAACACGTTTTTAGCGCGTAGCTGGGCGTCTAAATAGTGAAAGAAAAATCAAACTTAATGATGATGATGGCAAGTCGCAGCAATTCGGTTGCTGCGTGTCAACGTTACTAAACCACTCAGTTGGGAACTGCCATAGAGACTGCTCTGAAAACGTGGCACCGTCCCGTCCCCCAGAACCGAGCTAATGGCGATCACAACGCCGTCATTTCTCCCGCAGCGGCCGCTCGAGGAACTGCACGTGACTTCCATTTTGTTTTTTATCGGCCATTTTGGGGCCAGAACAGATACTGTGGAAAGGGCTTCAGGGGTGCTACCCCCGACTCCCAAGCGGACGCCCCGCAAAATATTACTGAGGTTAATCTCGGGACGCGCTACCTGAAATCACCGCTGAGGCACGGTTGTATAAAAACAATATTAATTGTACTGCAACACTTGCAAACTAAATATTTTAGAAAACAACACGCGCTCATCATTTTGTACTAAACTCCAATAAACGTTACTACAAAAAGAGTTTTTTTCGTTGGTTTTTACGCAAAAACATGCTTTCTAAAAGCTCAAGGTGACCACAGTTAAGGCAAATGATACACAGTGGCGCTGTTGTCGTATTTAGCTCAGTCTCGGTGGACGCCAGCGGCCCAGGTTTCAACGGTGAGTTTCCCAACTGAGGGTTCTAGTAACGTTGCTGCGTGTGAACGCGGGCGGCCCGTGTTGCTGGTGTTGCGACGTCAAGTTGCTGCGTGAAATTGCTCCGTCTGAAGCGGGCCTAAGAACGGCTATCTTGATGGTTTGGAATGCACGGTGCGGAAGCATTGTTGATTTCTTCGCCAAGCTTCGTGGTTCCGTTCAAGCCCGAGTTGTCTATACATTTGCACTGTCCTTCCGTGAGTGGCGCTGGGGCGGGAGGCATTCAACGTCTTTTCTACATCGACCTCCCAACTATCCGGTGATTATGATGTTAATGCAATTAATGAAAAGCTGCCGCGAGCTGGACAAGAATAACGAGAATAAGCTATTTGGAGATTTGTGCTTCTCCTTTGTCCCCCTCGTGCCCCCTCCCCAGGGATTATTATTCTTATACCAGGTGGTATTGAGAAATTGTTTTATTCGTTTTAAATTTAGTTTTCGTGCGTTTACGAGCGGAACACTGGTGTTCCTAAGCTGCTGACACATCGTTGTTTCCGGCTAAACAAAGAAGTAACAGCTAAAATTTCGTTCCGTAGCCCATTAAAGGCGCCATGAAATTAATTTTGGGCTGGGAAAAATGATTTTAGATTGGGAATCGACTAATTAGAACACGAGGGTAGAAATCCAAAAGCCTGCCTTACGGTAAGACAGTTTGAAAATATAGCGGACTATTTCTTACCTCCTTTCCTTCGGAAGCTCTCCGCCTTTTCACTGTGATGCATTCGCGGTTCCCAAACGCGAAAGCCGAACCCAGCTCACGCGTTGGACACAAGCACCACGACACTCGGACATATGCGCTCGCCAACAATCAATCCGTCGACGAATATTTGGATTGGCGTCCGTGGCCAGTGAGTGCCGTGACGGCACTTAATCATCGCTTGCGAATGACAAGTTCCATGGTGGGCTTCAAAAGCACGGTGGAAGCTTGGAGTCGTCGTACCGGTGCACAAGCACGTTACGACCACGTGATTTCTCATTTCGCTTTTGAGTTGAAGATTAAGGCTAAGGAGGAAGAAGTTGAAAAATAATTTCATGGTCCCCTGAGGAAAAAAAAAAAGTGGAATCCTGGAATTGGGATAAACGCCTTCTTTCCTCCCCCAATCTCTTTCTGAAATAAAGATATTCTCAATAAATTAGTCCTCAGGATGACGCGAATATACCACTCTGGGCGGAGTGTGCCATGCCGCACGTCTGTTTGCTTGTATTTTGTCCTTAATAGTCTTCTATACTTCGTTTCACCTTATCTGCGAGCGAAGCCAAAGCTAGAAGCGCGAGACCAGCGCTTTTTGCGTTTCTCCCCAGCTCGCGCGCTCGAGCAAAGCCTGAACGCACGGAGCTTTCGTGCTCGCGCTTCCAGCTTTGCCTTCGCTCGCACATAAGGTGAAACGAAGTATAAATAACCGATTTAGAAAAAACAATTTTCCAAATTTACTTCAAAAGTAACGTCGATATTTAGAAAAAAAAAAAAAGAACTATTAGCTTTTTTTGTTTTTCAAGCGTTGCAGATCTTTTACGTCCGCTACATCGGTACGTTATTTATGTTTTCTTTTTTTATGATCTAAAATTGTGTTAATTTTTTGTATATAGAATATGGTTTTAATAGTAAACAAATGTTTGCTATTGTGTTTTACACCGGTGTATTGGTATCTCATCCCTCCCTGCCTTTTGAATAAACACAACAATGAGAGAAAAAAGAAAAAAAAAAGATTTCGGGGTGGTGAGCGCGATGACTTTGGAAGTTGTGTGGGTTTCGAGACCGGTTTTTCGGTCACCGCCTGCTGCTCCGACGGCCACTCCGACGAAAGCGGACGGCCATGTTTGGAAGCGGCGACGAAAGCGCCACTGCGCTGGACTGCGGAAGACCGGCGCATATAAGTTTGGAAGGCGCGGCGCTGGCGCCATTCGAGGGAATACGAACTGTTGCGCTAGGACGTCAAACTTCGAGTGAACAAGATGAGAGAAATCGTTCACATTCAGGCGGGTCAGTGTGGGAACCAGATTGGAGCGAAGGTAAGCAAGCCTCCATCTGACTCGTTCTGTCGCGCTTCATGGATTAGCGGAATGTGCGGTATATATCGCAGACGGAGTAAAAAAATTATGGACGTTTTTTTTTTTCTTGTTTATAAATAACTACGATTTGGTTAAATGTCGAAATCTGACATAGTTACGTCGAGTGTGAGGAGCGGGCTGCCACGGCAACAATTGGCTTCTCTGTTCTACGCGGTCACGTGTAAAAGGTGTGTGTACCCATGTATTTAGGTGGAGAAAGAATGTGCGACATAATCTGCACTGTATATGTTCAGAGTATGTATGTATCATTCTTTCTACACCCACAATCTGTTGCAAACATACATGCCGTCGCAGAAAAAAAAAAAAAAAAAACCGGTAAAACTACGTATTTTAACAAGAGTATCAGTTATGTTATCGGTGTACCGAATCAACATTTCAGCGAATGTGTCGAGTTACCAGTTGCACTCTATTATTTGAACTTTTCATTCGATAGGTGGTCTTCGTGTAAGCTTAGGCTCTTGGGTTCCCACCTGACAACCTTTAAAAAAAAAAATTCTTCTTCTTCTTATTTTTTTTTTTGCGGGAGTTGTGACGTTGGGTTTATAAGAACAAAAAATGTTGCTATTCTCTTCTTGGAAATATTGAATACTTATACTCCATCGGTGGGGCGAAAACATCCGTGTTCCCTTTATTGCATATTTACTTTCCGGTACAATTTTTCATTTATTCAATATTCACGGTCGTCAGACGTTGACTCTGGTGTCTACCGTGTGACATTGCGATATGTCATTTGACATTTGCCATCATGTCTGTGAGCACGAACTATGCGCAAGCCTCGTTGAAGAAGGGCTCTCTCGTCACTGAGGGGGTTATCTGAGGGCGCGGGTGTGCCTCGGTCGTGTATCGAACATTACGGATAGCATCATGCGCCATCCCGGCCCATCCGCGGTGGAGTTAGTTGGGAGAAGTCGATAATATCTGGGAGCATTCCACCCGCATTATCCGCAGTGGAGAAAGGCACGTTCCCTAGAAATGAAGTACAAACATCCGCTCAAGCGTAACCTGACGTGTCATAGCCGATCTGGCTGAAAGTCACTTAGCTCCCACGTTAATAAAGATTTTTTTCTTTTTACGATTAGTAAGGTAATTCTTTGCTTTGCTAATGTATAATTTGGACACGTCTTAGCGCTAAATTGCTTTATATGTTCAGCGGGGCGGACCAAACGAACCAGCTAAAGTTCATTTGATGGAAGTGGAAGGGGCACATAAGATGATGACGTGTTGCCAAAAGTCTTCTGTACCTTTTTTTTTTTCTTGTTGAGTTTTTTTTTTTTTAATTACCCCTTTTTTGTTGCAATAATGCCATCTAGGCGGTGCAGCATGCAGGTGTTTAAGTAAAGAGTGATAAACATACACTTGCGGATCAAAAGTGGGAGAAGAGAAGGTATCACTCGCGTTATGACCGACAAACCCTGCCTACGCGTCTCAATACAACCAAAAGAAGGAAATACAAATGACGCATTAGCGTACTTTATTTATTTATTTTTTCTCTTCGAGCACGCAAGTCAGTATTTTTGTTTTCCCAAACTTCCTGAGAAAACATCACCGAATGGATCGGTCAAACTTTGCTTCATCCTCCGACAGTTGGCCAACGTACGAGCGACTTGAACGTCCTCCGATCCACTCCATTAATTTATGATGGTCTTTCCTAGTTCCTTTCGGCCGACACCCGCGTGTCGACGGCAGTTGCAGTCCTTTGCCTTCCCCGAAGATGGAGCGCAGGCCCCGACTGTGGAGGGAGCGCGTTCTTGCGCGTGGCCCGCTCTGCGAGTCTGGTCCTCGGGCCTGGGCGAAGGAACCTGTTTGGCGCGGCCTTTTCCCGGCCGTTGGCTGTCCCAAGATGGAATTCGGCGCTCTTCACCAGTCAGTCGGGCCGCCAGGACGTCCCCCGCCCTTCCCCTTCGCAAACAATAGAAGCCCTCGCCTCACGCCGACTTGATATCGCAGCAAAGCTCGGCCGCACTAAGTAATCTCGCGGCAAAGAGCGAGCGGCAAGTTCGAAATGAGCGGTTTACTGCACCAAAATTGCTTTCCTCCAAAGACGTATTCTTGCATTGCGGAGCAACATAATGACGAACATACAACTTCCATCGCGCCTTGAGAGACGGGATGACAGACTCGGCATTTGGGATCGAGCGACGCTGTTTGGACGGCGATGATACTGCCAGCGTGTCATCGCAAATAACGGTTTGGTTTCTCCAGTTATTCTTCGGGCGTCACGCCCGTGACGAGACCACGCGGCCCTGCCGCCGTTCCTCAACAATGCCACAGTTGTCAGGTGGATTGTTCCCGTGTCGCGAGACGTTCATTTGAGGATCGCTGTTGCGGAGAGGATTCCACCTCGCCACCGATGTTCGTTCGAGATACAGTGGCTCTAATGTTTACGAGACTACGACGTCGCGACGGCTGGTCCTTGAACCGTGCCCGATGATGACTCGGCGCGCTGTCAGCCCGGGCTGGTCCATGTTGAGCGTTCCCGTTCGTCGGGCCGAAAGTTGCTCCTCGAGGAGGCACGTCGCATGAACTCGCTGCTGCGCTGTATCCGGTCATCTACAATAACAGCAAAGCGAGAAGACTGGTTTCGGGCTACTTTGACCTTGCTTTTCGTTTAGCGCGATCGTGTGCTTCCTGTTTTCGCAAGTCTGCGAGCACTCGTGCTTTGAGCAGCAACTTGCAAAATTGGCGAAGCGAGCTTCCATTTATTTTGCAACGTGCATTCCACACCATCAAGGTTGCCTGTCTTAGCAGCCTATTAATGTGAGCTCGGTCTGAGCATGCGCTCTGAACAGCGCACTCAAATATGGCGTCCAGTGAATATCCCCTATATAATCGCAAACGACGTCAAGCGTCCAAAATACGATTACACGACCGGCGTGCGGTCGTGTAATCGCTATTGCGTCGTTAAAGACCCCAAGTTTGGCAGTCGTACTGCAGTGGCTCGATTTCTCACCTACAGCTTGAACTATAGTGTCCCCCCTTTCCTCGAAGGCAGACCAATCCACCTCTCGCTGTCTGGACATCCAACGTCTTTTGCTTTTTGCTGCTTTGCAGACGCGGTAAATGGAATAAACGGGTATTTTTGGTCTATGGTTTGTGGTCTGCTTTTCGTGAAACTGCAGACCGAACTTTCCGAACGCGTGTGCCTCCCTTTCGTAAAATTCGGGCTGCAAGGAGGCTTAATTTTTGTTTGTTATTTCTTTAATCGACGTTTGTGTGAAACGGAATAAATGATCATGCCGTTCTGACAAAGTGCAAGGATTGCTTCTTCTGGTCTTGATCTCTCTTACTTTTCAGTTCTGGGAGGTGATCTCTGACGAGCACGGCATTGACCCGACGGGCAGCTACCATGGAGACTCGGACCTCCAGTTGGAAAGGATCAACGTCTACTACAACGAGGCCTCGGGTCAGTGCACGCAAGAGACTCGCTCGTAACACCACCTTTGCAGCGAAGGAAGGAACTAAAATTGATCGGGTGCATTAATTGGGGTGTGAGTATGTTTATACAGCCTGAACTTAGTCTGCCTCAACGGGCGACTTGTCTCTCAGCTGTAGATGAGCAATTTAGCCAGTGCGGTACAACCGGTAGCCTGGGTTCTTTGACGTGCACCACGCAGTAGTGATACACGACCGCACGCCGATACGGTAACCGGACAAAAGCTCACCGGACAGAAGCTCACCGGACAAAAGCTCACCGGACAGAAGCTCATTAGCTTTTTCACAGACCCGGACAAAAGCTCACCTCATTCTTTTTTTTTTTTTTTGTACCCGGGGGCAGTGGACTTAGCACCATTTTTAGGAGAACTGGCATCATATATCCCATGGAAAGGTGTCGACAGATAAGCCACAACAGGGAGAGAAGCAGTGATTCGGGACCAAAATTTAGGTTACCGAAAGTGAGTGGAGCTGATAAGATAAAGCTTGCTTGACTCAAGGTACGCCGGAGCACGCTTGTGCCACTCCCAAGAAACTTCGTGAACCGAAGCTTTTGAACCCGAAGAGTGACCAAAGAAGCGAAGTCGCCCTTCGGTGACCTCGCTTTTTTATTGTGCTTATGTCACGCTAAACGCGAATGTAAAGGTTAGGCACAGTCTTCATTACTAATGCATGAGGCTGATTGAATGCCTGCAGGAAAATCAGGCGCTCGTTGCCACGGCATTGACACAAGCCCGGAGAGGTGAACCCCCAGAGAAGCGGGTGCGAAAAACCACTCTGCGCCTGCAGAATCGTCTGAAAAATATTTTCGAGGGGTTCCAGGTACACCCAGATCTACACAGACTGTTGGAGCTAGTACGGGACTACATTCGCTTCTAACCAACCGATAAATAAACTTGTTTCTACTGTAATCAACAAACCATGCACCTGTCACATTTAATTTATCGTTGCATTTTAGTGTCGCACGTATGCACCTAAGTTGTCCGCACTCGTGTTAAGACCAGCATGAAAGTTTCTCTTGGTGAGCTTTTGTCCGGGTCTCTGAAAAGATGGGTGAGCTTTTGTTCGGTGAGCTTTTGTTCGGGATTCCGCCGATACGATGCTCATCCAGATCGAAACTGGCAGGGGTGGCGATCGATTGAACCCGAGATCCCTGGGTTCTGCAGCGCGAGCTTTCGCTCCACGTGCTCCGAGCTGGTGTGCGCTTAGACCACTCGGCCACCGATCCCTTCGATCTGGTGCATTTGGTATTTGTAAGCAGCAGTCGCTTGACTGTCCTTCTTTCTCTCGTGCACGCGTGAGGCCAGCGCCATAACTTGTGAGGTTCGCGAAGAAAAGCCTTTGACTGATCACGATTGCTGCAGGCTCTTTCCTGTGGGCGGTGGTTTAGCATTTACCAATTCTTTTTCGAGCGAACGCTGTATACTGCTAGCGTGCAATATCCAGAATCTGGATGCTCGCTTGGACAACCCATGCCCGTCTTGCTTACTTTGCATTTTCCAGTAAGCTCAATTAATAAAATCGTGTCATCCTGCCTATACATAGCTTGCACGTGACGCCATTCTTGGCCATGCCAGTATTTTATGCGCCGCGAGGCGAGCGTTCGGTTTGCCGTGTTAGTTGCACACCGCAGAAGTTGTAGTTCGAAGAAACCAGCAAGTAGAACTACCCGTCAATACCCAGCAATGGCGACACTTGCAAGCTATGTATAGAGTCGCCGATTCTTGTTCAGCCACGTTGTCAGTATGCGTTCGTTTGGGTGCGGTCGCATAGAAAGCGACAGAGTTACTGATGCAACGAGTCGGGTACAGGGTGTGCGATTAGAGCACACTAGAGACACTGAACAAGACGCTTAGGCACAAGTTCCATTAGAGCGGCAAACAGAAACAACCGACGCCGACAAGCCACAGCTTCGTGCAGCAATCACGCGAAGCTCTGACGCGAAGGTATCTTTGGCAGTCTTGCGGTCACTCGTGCTTACTTCACGAGCGCCGAGACACTGCAAGCCTGCCAAAGGTATACCATCGCGTGCATGCCGCACGTGTTTGAGGCTTGTCGGTGTCTGTTGTTTCTGTTTGTTGCTTCAGTGGGACTCGGGCGTTAGAGTATCGACACTTCATTCCACGATTGCCTTGTGGACGCCGCCATTCTGTTGTCTTGAGGGATTCGAGTCATGGGCTTCTGAAACTGGGGCTTTTGAAAGCGGGGCAATAAGGGCGGGATGTTTGCCGCGGGGCATTTGCCGCGGGGCATTTGACACGGGGCTTTTGACATTGGATGCTTTCGTGCACCTCCCACGCCGGCGACGTTGTACCTAAAGACTGTCCAGAATCAGGAAGGCCAGTGGATGCATATTATGGTTCCGGTCCACTTTTTAATCAATGACAGAATAAAAAAAAAAAAAAATAGTGGTGGCTTTCTGAGACATCATTTGCGTCCAATCTAGAGGACACTATCCTCCCTCGAAAGGAAACGAGGACATAAATAGCAGAAAACGCGCTGCCTACGGAGAGTGTAACGACCAGGCATAATGACTACTGCATCCTGTTCCGAGCGTAGCGTGACTTTGCCTTTTTTTATGTATCAGACTGGGCCAAGTTCAGACTGTCTCGTTCGTCCATTAGCCCGTGAAGCGCCGCCGCCAGACCTGCCGAAACTTTTAAAGGATTTTATATTTTTCCTTTTTTTTTTCGTTCTTCTCAGAGCCCGGCAACCTTCCATTTTGGTTTTTATTCCGTCCATACTTTTACGGCCTCTCATCTATTTTGCCAAAAAAAAAAAAGAAAGAAAAAAAGAAAGGGGGGGGGGGGGGGGTTGTAGTTTCGCATTTCGTAAAGCGCCTTCATCCGTGAACTCTGGGCTCGGTTGAACGGCCTCAGCTCGTACATGTTTGGCATTTCTGTCTGCCTCGACGCGCCGAAAAAAGGTAAAACAAAAAGTGCAAGAGCAGACTGTTGCAGTGTGAGAGAGATGAAACGCTCTTTGCATCGTGCTCGCTATTTTTGTTTGCCAGTGTGATTGACATGTTTTGCGCCGGACACGTTATCCTCGCATTCCTTTGCTGGTACTATGGTGCCTGGATCGCGTCTCCGACTGGTGTGTTTAGCGTCCTATCCCGCCCATACATCAAAAGTGGTCCCGAAGTGGCAACAAATGACGTCGCAAAATCCGGAGTGTCATGCTGTTGACTGTCGCGATCCTGGCGGTTGGCCGGAGAAATGCTGGCGAAAAGCACGAGCGAACGCGAGTGTCGCTGTCGTCACGGCGTCTCAACTTCTGGCTGCTGTAGCTTCCGTGGACTGTCACAGTGGAGAGCGACCTGCAGCAGAACAGGCGTCTGCCATACATACCACAACTGCTAGGACGCCGCCAGGATCGCGACCGGCGACAGCATGACACTTCTATGACGTCATCAGGCGGAAATCGAGGGACCACTTTTTTGGACGCGGTAAACACACCAGTCGGAGACGCGTTCCAGGCACCATACTGGTACTGGTCGCAAGAATTAAGCGGAAAGACGAGTGGTTTGCACGCGTAGAAAGAGGAGTAAAGGGGTTGTCTCTTGCCTTGAAAGGACACTGAACTAAAAAAAAAAAAAAACATTTTGTTGATTGCCCGAATAGGACACGTATGTCGCAAATTACCCCCCCCCCCCCCTTTTTTTTCTTCTTTCCTAAAAAAAAAAAAAAAAGTAAAATGTACGCCGCGAGAGCGATTTCGAAACTAAGTCACTCTCGAAATTGAAGTTGGTTTCGGAATCGCTCCCAACTCAAAATGTGTCTCGCGGCGTAAATATTGCGCTAATATATTTTTTACGAAAACAAAACAACAACAACAAAAACATTTTGTGTCATACGTGTCCTACCCAAGCACTTTAAAAAATAACGTTTGTTTGGGAGGTGTTTCTTTAATGGGTAGTAACTACTGTCCAGCCATCTGAGATGGGGCGAAGCGGCACTTTACTGCCACGCTAAGTATTTTCCCGTTGAGCAAGTTATGCCAATTTTGAGACATAAAATTTGCTGGGTGATTCCATGCCAAACGTCCCAGACGGTGATACTGGCCATCGTCGATTTCTTGAAGAAAAAAAAAAAAAAATCGTGGTTGTTTGCTAAATTCTATATAGATTTTCGGCAAAATATTTTTGTAGAAAAGAAAAAGCTTGATCACGTGAGCGCTTTCGGAAATTTCTGCATGAACCCGAACTAGGTATAACTTAAAAAAAAAAGTTTATGAAAAATCTAAATGATTAAAAGGAAATAGCTCAATTATTTTTAAATACTCTGCTGGGATTGTTCTTTCGTGTGATGCCACAGTTCATATTATGAGCGTTATATATATATATATATATATATATATATATATATATATATATATATATATATATATAGTGTGTGTGTGTGTGTGTGTGTGTGTGTGTGTGTGTGTGTGTGTGTGTGTGTGTTTTGCTGGAATAAACAATCAGAAAACGAGACATGTTCAGCATTTAAAACAGAAAGCACCGTTGACCTTGATATGTTTTAAAACCTTATTGGGCTGGGCGGTTTGTACGCTTAATATTATTTTAAAACGATAAAGCAAACGTGTTTCCCAAAAATAAATCTCAAAGTCGCCCAAAACTCGCTTTTGCTGAAGATTCAGACCCAAACTTTAAAGGAGCGGTGCAACGATATTCAATTTGAATGTTTTACACTTTACACGAGCTTACTGGCACTAGTGGGACTCAAGGGTACTCGCACGCAACGCCACTGGCCAAGAAACTTCTTTGTTGCGGTGTAATTTCAAGGACAAAAGCAGTACACCCATATGACGATATTTGAATGCGGTTCATAGATTGGACCCGAGCATTGCGTGGGCACTCGATTTGGGCTCGTGATAATTACTAGCTCGAGAAGCATTCGGGTAGTGACCCGTGTCCAATCGCTGCAACGACACAATAGCCGAGCTATAACAATGTCTGGAGCTCAGCGCGTGTCCTGTGCTTTGCCAACCCCAGCGCGTGGATACGATCAACATTAGCGGCATAAAATCGGCTCCAGATCACGTGGCCGCTTCTTCTGGCTGCGAGTTGAGGGGGTGAACGCTGCTCGTTTTTCTTTAATTTTTTTTCGGGACTTCTATTGCGTGGGGTGAAAAACGAACGCGTGTTTCATAGGTCATTAACGTGAGGGATCCGTTCTAAGCAGTATTTGCGCAAAGTACAAAAATTGTTGCATCGCCCCTTTAATCAAGTCCCTCCTGATCAAAATAATGCGGGATGGCTCATTAGGTACATCAGCTTGTTATCTTGTGACAGAGCAAAACCTATCGGAGTAAATTTTGTTTTAAGCGGGAAAGAAATGTTGAAGTACAGCACCGGCGTAATAATTTTCGTAGTACCGTACTGTGCCTTCACTGCGCAACATGCTCGCGCCGCTTATAATTCGAGACATGCCCCATGCCTTGTTTTACTACTATTTATTACACAACAACGCAGTTCAAAGTATGCGCTTGGGGCTCGAAGGCATCTGGGGCGGCACATTATGGTATGTATCACGAAAACCGATTACGCCGCTGCTCAACTTCAAAGGTTTCTTGTTTCGTTACAAGGTAACAAGTTCATGTACCTATTGAGACGCCCCGGATATTTTTATCAGGGGCCTCGATGCTTAATTTGGGTCTGAATCTTCAGCAAAAGTGAGTTTTGGCCAACTTTAAATTTATTTTCGGGAAACCTGTTTGCTTTATCGTTCGCAAAATAATGCTAGGCGTAAATTATAGAAACAGCCCAGCCCAGATAAGGCTTTAAATATCTTCAAGGACACGGTGCTTTCTGTTTTAAATGCCGAACATGTCTCATTTCCTGCTTCTTTATTCCAGAAAAAAAGCAAAAAAAAAAGCTGTTACTTAATATGAACCCTGGCATCACACGAAAGAACAATTTCAGCATAGTATGTAATAGCAGTTGAGGTAGCCTATTTTAATCACTTAGATTTTTCATATATTCGGCGTCGCTGCAGAAATTTTAGAGAGCGCTCACGTGATAAAAATTTGGGTTTCTAGAAAAATATTTGTTTAATTAAAATCTAACAAAGATCCGCGATTTTTTTTTTTTTTTTCTTTTAAGAAATTAGCAATGCGTGATTATTAACGAATGTCATGTTGTTTTGGTTCTGTGCGGTTTGTATTTGTTGGCTCACCTCATCATAGAACTCAACGGAAGACACTTCTCTCGAGTCAAGTTTCTGTAGCCACGTATTACAAAGTGGGGAAAAAAAAAAAAAAAGTGGGGCAAACGTGGGAGGTCTCACAAGGACGTGAGACGCGCGCTTGGGTGTGACTCAGGGACTCGAGCGCGGGGGTCGTTTCGACTAGCGTGGTGCAACGTCATAAAAGGGCTGCGCTCTCTCCCGTGGGCAGAAAACCGCCCAGTAACTTTGGTGGGCAGGAAAATATGAATCCGAGTGCCTTTTCATCGGCAGCTACGTGCAGCACTGTCGCGTTGGCTTAAAAAAAAAAAAAAAAAAAGAAGTTTTTTGGTTGACGTGTACCCTACATGCGCATCTGCGCGTCACAGACGGCGAAATAAAACGAAATTGCGAATTGCCTTCGAAAGTGGGTCGCCCGCGTTGCCTCCATTAATACGTACGAGACAGGCCTGGTCGCGAACGGGTTTTCTTCGGTTGAGGCGCTCGTCGAACTTCTGTTCGGGTTTTTGATTTTCGCGCGTGGCGTACGGAAAAGAGTTCGGGTCCGAAGTACTGGACGGACGCTTTATTTGGTCAAGGAATTAGGCTTAATGTTTTATTCGCCCGGGATGAGCGCCCGCATCTGTGTCACTGGGTCAAGATGCTTCGGATGACCGCGTTCTTGTTTCATTTTTAAACATGCGCGCTTTGCTTTCTTTTTGTTCCCTTGACTCGACCTGCAGCTTTTCATATTCTGTTCGCTTTTTTTTTTTTTTTTTAGGGTAGAATAAAACAATCGTGTGGAGTACTGAATCAACATATACTATAATTCTAACACTTTATTTTTTTATTCTTCACAGGTGGCAAGTATGTGCCTCGTGCAATCCTTCTTGACTTGGAACCAGGCACGATGGACTCGGTCAGATCTGGGCCGTTTGGACAGCTCTTCAGGCCAGACAACTTCATCTTCGGTCAGTTATGACCTTAGTTTCTCGTGGACGGCTACCACCGTCGTGTTCATTCTTTGGAATAAGTCGCCTTTCCCCGACGCTAAGATAGTTTCGAAATCTGAACGGCGCGATAGTAGTTAGGCCGCACTGCAATACACGCCTGTCGTGCGTTGAAGTCTACCCTCTGGACGCTTGTGATGATACAAACACGATTGTTTCACATAGAAATGAGAAAGTTAATCTCAGCTCGATGAAATTTGTTCTTTCACTCTTTCAAAACTAAAAACTTAGATGCCTAGAGAAAAAAATGTCACAGGAAAATGCTTTAGTTAACGGAGACAACTTAAGGCATGCTGCGTTGTACTACACTTATGACTCCTTACATCCTGCTCTGTTTGGCCTCAGGGCCTTTGCGTATATCAAATTCATCATCATCTCTGGACATATTAACCGTTGATATGTAATATTTTCTCATTACTTGAAATTTTTTAGAAGAGAGGTGTAAGAAAATGCAAAAATGTTCCAAAAGCCAGGATTCATAATGATAAAAAAACTACACATACTTGACTTAACAATATTACCAATTTAATCAAACGTTTCGTCTCCCATGCGGGATACATCATCAGTGCGTGTTTAGGGACACGAATGAGAGGAGTACAGAAACCAGAAGGCTATTTAAGGACATCTGCGTACACTTCGGGAAGGGGGCCTCGGTTTGCACTGCGGGCGGGTGCGTCACTACGAATGCAGCACGACTCTAAAAACTTTCGTGGTGCATTCGTAGTGACGCATTCGCCTGCAATGCAAACCGAGGCCCCCTTCCCGAAGTGTACGCGGATGTCCGGTACTCCTGTCATTCATGTCCCTGAACACGCACTGATGATGTCTCCCGGATGGGAGACGAAACGTTTGATTTGTTAATATTGTTAAGTCGGTGTAGTTTTCTTTATCAAGAGAGGTGTACTAGAACAAAGTACCGAAGATATAGAGGGTGTTTGAGCGAAGACTTAAAAAAAAAATCCCTAAAAATAAAGAAATTGAAAGAGAAAAAAAAAAAAACTTTTTGGGAACAAACTGCCAGCCACGGCATGTGCTAAGCAGTGCAGAAAAACATACTAATTAACTAAATAATAAACTCTAGTTTTCTAATTAACTTTGAATCAATCAAGATAAACATGCATATGGTTCCAAAGACAAACTTGCTAAGCCTCATCGAAAATCACTAAATCAACTCATTTTAAAATGGCATAAGGCAAAAAAAAAAAAAAAAAGTTTTATTTGGTTTTCTGTTGGAGCGCATCTTTGCGCCAGCAGTCCTGCTTCCCGGTGGCCAAGGTGCGAAGCTACCGCCTCGCCTCCCATCATGGGAAGTCATAGTATGGCGCACGTGCATTACGCGTCTCAGCCACCGGGGAGCAAGACCGCTGGCGCAAAGAAGCACTCCGATATTCCTCCGATAGGAAACCGCACAACCTAAAAACGCGTCCAATTTTTTTTTTTTTTTTTTTTTGTAACAGAGTAAAATATGTTGCTTTTTAGTGGCGGAGTTAGAGGGGGGGGGGGGGGGGGGGGAGAGAGAGAGGAGGCGATGCCCCGACTCCCTCTTTGGATTCCGCATGTGTAAAAATTTAGGGCGTGGGAAGAGCGGGAAGGGGAGAGGGGCATGTTTTATCAAACATTTAACATGCTGACCCCACCCCCCCCTTTTTTTTTTCTGGAAACACCCGCATCTGCCCCTTTCTAAAATGAGTTGATTTAGTGGTGGATTTCGATGCTTAGCAAATATCTCATTAGGAGCATGTTTATTTTCACTAATTAAAAGTTAATTAGTAAGTTTTAGTTAATTATTTAGGTAATTAGTATGTTTTTTTTTCTTTCAATTCTTCACGTCCACCGTGGCTGGCAGTTTGTTCCTGAAAAGAGTTTATGTTTTCATTTTTTTTTCTCAAACACTCAATATTTTGCCTTCGCAAAATCAGCTGTGGTTCTATAAACCAGAATAGAAGTTTAGCGATGTTTCCTCGCACACAACTAATGTCGTGGTGCACAAAAGAAGAGTTGCCTCCTCATTACGTGATGCTTTCACCCTTTTGCAGGTCAGAGTGGTGCTGGCAACAACTGGGCCAAGGGTCACTATACAGAGGGGGCCGAGCTGGTGGACTCCGTCCTGGACGTTGTCCGCAAGGAGGCCGAAAGCTGCGACTGTCTCCAAGGTTTCCAGCTTGCCCATTCCCTCGGAGGTGGCACTGGCTCGGGCATGGGCACACTTCTGATTTCCAAGATCAGGGAGGAATACCCCGACCGGATCATGAACACCTTCAGCGTCATGCCTTCCCCCAAGGTATCATCTTCACCCCCACCGCCTTGGAAATAGTGTCGAGGCTTAGCATTTTCCGTCGGGAGGTTTCACACACTAAGAAACAGTTCCCAGCCACACTGCGCATGAGTGTACCCCTGTGTTGAGGTGCTGCTGTTACCTTCACGCCGAGTGGCATAGCCAGGAATTATTTTCGGGGAGCGCTGAGGTGGTTGGGATGTCCATGACTTGGGGTGCAGAGGGGGGTGGGAGGGGGGGGTGTGCTGAAGCCCCATAATCCTCCCCTCTGGCTATGCCACTGGTCACGCCCATGTTCCGACACGTTGTGCAACTGCTAATGAGCTATACGACACTGTTCGTAACTGGACATATTTCTCTGCACTATTTTATGCCAGGTCCACATTTGGCTGACCCCATATCTTGAATATTTTTGGCAACAGGTATCCGACACTGTTGTGGAACCCTACAATGCCACCCTGTCCGTGCACCAGTTGGTTGAGAACACAGATGAGACCTACTGCATTGACAATGAGGCCCTCTACGACATCTGCTTCCGCACGCTCAAGCTCACCACTCCGACCTACGGCGACCTCAACCACCTCGTTTCAGTCACCATGTCTGGCGTCACCACATGCCTCAGGTTAGGGCAATGAAGTATCTATAACTGTAGGTGGTAATTTGTCAGGAATCTGTGCTTAGTCTTAGTAAACAAGGCTAACATTGACACTTTGCAGACTCTGGCAATTCCCTGATAAAGGGGGGGTGCAACGATTTCCGGACTTCGGTCAAAAATTTTTGGAAGTTGCCCTCTGACACTTCGGAAGTAAAGAACAGAAACCAGTTTTCGCCCGCGTGTCCTAGCTGTTGCGTAAAAAAAAGGCATATATTGGCATTTCGGGCACCCCTCAACTCACTCCCAGTCTTCAGGGTCACACCCGGTAGCACTCCTAGTGACGTCATTCGGAGTGCCGTGTAGGTTCCCGTGTGCTCTCTCGAAGGTCTCTTCCTCTCCCTCTCTCTGCTGACATTAGCGGGCGTTATGCTGCAGCTTAGAGCCGAGCCAGGTCACGTAATCTTTTTGCCGTAGTTCCTTCGGCTACCACTTGCGGCTGCAGGTGGGGGAAAAAGCTTGACTTTTGCTTTGCGATTATGCAGCGGAATCGCGACATTTTTTAACGAAGGAGATGTTTTCTCTATCCTCCGGGACACTATAAACAGCGTAAAAATGACGAGATGCAAAGTCTTTTAATCATAAAATCGTTGCACCCCCCCTTTAACCTCTTGACCGTTTTGGACGAGCCTAGCTCGTCCACCTAGAGCCGTCCCCAAACCGTTTAGGATTAGTGTAGCTCGTCCACGCACCCTTGCTCGCCCCTTGGCTTTGGACGACCCAGGCTCATTCAGAGTCAAGTATGCGACGCTGCCGAGAGGTGACAGCTCCAGTGGTGGAGACACGGGCCCGCCTGAGCCGCTCGTGCAATAAGTATGAAAAAAAACAATTTAAAATAAAAAAACTGCAAAAGAAACAACAACAAAAAAACATGGCTAAGGGTTTAAAGAAATGGTTTGAGAAAAAATAGGGCATACATAGCATGCATTTCTTGTAAACACTTTGTAAGGTTGAACATCCTTGACCACACCACAAGCATTGCAACTGCACAGGGGTTAATAAGTAAAGGATTAGTTGTGAAAATTCTTCGCACCATGATGAAAAAAAGCTGATCTTATTTATAAATTTGTACTTATGCATGGATTTGCTTGTTTTTGTAAAGGTTCCCTGGCCAGCTGAACGCTGACCTTCGCAAGCTTGCGGTGAACATGGTCCCCTTCCCACGTCTTCACTTCTTCATGCCTGGGTTTGCTCCTCTGACATCTCGTGGCAGCCAGCAGTACAGGGCTCTGACGGTGCCAGAGCTGACCCAACAGATGTTTGATGCCAAGAACATGATGGCCGCTTGCGATCCTCGCCACGGTCGTTACCTGACGGTGGCTACCATCTTCCGTGGGCGCATGAGCATGAAGGAGGTGGACGAGCAGATGCTCAACGTGCAAAACAAGAACTCCAGCTACTTCGTAGAATGGATCCCGAACAACGTTAAGACTGCGGTCTGCGACATTCCTCCTCGGGGTCTCAAGATGTCTGCCACCTTCATTGGAAACAGCACTGCCATCCAAGAGCTCTTCAAGCGGATCTCCGAACAGTTCACTGGTGCGTATATCTGGACTTAGTTTTTTTGGTTTTTTTTTAGGTTGGGCGTCTTACAATGTTCCTTATTTTCCTTACAGCCATGTTCCGCCGCAAGGCTTTCTTGCACTGGTACACCGGAGAGGGCATGGACGAGATGGAGTTCACCGAGGCAGAGTCCAACATGAACGACCTGGTGTCCGAGTACCAGCAGTACCAGGAGGCCACAGCTGATGATGAGGGAGAATTCGACGATGAGGATGCCTTGGCCGATACCGCCTAAGAATGGACCAAATTGATTCCTGTGTTGCTATGGTTTTGTTTAAGGAGAGTTTATTTTATTAGGAGCATTGGCAAACCAAAACCTGAGACCGTTTTTTTTTTTTTGTCGTGTTTGATACATTGACAACATGGAAATTCATATTACTTTTTTATAACAGTTTCTCGAAATTAATTTTTTCTTTAGACTGAATGTTATTTTGTGTCACAATAAAGCTTTTAGTGACAAGATCAGTCTCTCTGTCTCGGAACATTTATTTTAACTCTTCCATTTCTAAATGTGATGGGCACCATTTTCAATTGCATTTCTGTGCTTTACTACGTTTTTTAGAAGTTACTGCATTCTTTCCAAAGTCCCCAGAATTAATAAGATTAAGCAACAAATTAAGTATTACCATAGTCCTTGTATTACTAATTTGTTTTGCCTTGAGCATTCAATTCCTATATCGGACACAAATGGTCAAAATAAAATATGCCCATTATATGAGAAAAATGTTCCCCCTTATGTGCAATATTAACAACAAACTGAAAAGCTCTGTTCAAAGAAGCAAGCCAATACCCTGGCTTTTTTTTTTGGTAGCCACAGTAGGTTTGAGTGCTGTCATATCGTTCAGCCTACAGTTTCTGGTAAACTCGTTAGGGCATTATACACCATTCCACTATAAGTGCTTTCAGGTCGGCGCAGTTTTGTTTTATCCGAGAAGTTCTGTGAATTGGGGAGGGGAGGGGGGGGAGAAATTGGAGAGGGCACATGCCTGATCCCTATAGCAGACAACAAACCGGCCATCCTCCATTTTTGGGCAGTACCCGTGGGCTGTACCGAATATCTAACACTTCCTCGCTGCTGCCGCTGTGAAGTGGTTCGCGTCTCTGTAACATTTATAACTATTCCAGGGGCAGTCTATTGTGCTCTGTTGTCTTATTTCAGTAGACAATCGGCTAGCGTACCTTCGTTCGGTTACTGCAATAACAATGTCATTATCCGGCAGTATGACCCTCGACCGCTGCACCTATTGCATCAGGAGAAAATAGGATCCCGATTGTACAGTTCAAAGTTAAAAAAAAATGTCTTGCTTGGCTTTTGTGAAACGCCATGCAAACATAATTTTTTTTATTTCTCCGGGGTCAGAAACATTACAACCCTGTGCAGTTTTCCTTACACATGCTTAACCATATTTAATAGAATTTTGCTAGCCAAGGAAGCACCATTAAGTAGAGGTTAGCTGCTTTACTTTTATTTTTTAGTAATTAATAAACAACCTTGCACAAACCCCGCTGCCGGCACACCCACATTGTTGAATTTACGACGGTGCATTGAAGTCAACTGCACACTCATTAGTCGCTTTCCAAGTACCACCTACATGTAAACATCACAAAAAGGTATTCTTGTTAGAGATAGGTAGGGTTCCGCGTTTTACGTTTTTATTTTTTCAAAATTCGGCATACTTCTTTCGGTGTTCATTTTAAAATTGAGTTTTCGGTTTTTTTCGGTGTATATTTATACCCACTAAAGTTTATCGTTTTTTTTTCGGTGAATATAAAATAAACACCAACAGACATCGATATTTGTGACCACTCAAAGAATAACGGCACAGATACATTGAAAAAGAAATGGACACTTCATTTGGCAAATGTCTGCAACTGTAAAAAAAACAAAAAAACACAGAAGTACAAACAAGTCAGATAAGAAGCCTATGCCCAAAGAACATGGAACTTCACCTTCTGAACATCAGGACTACGTGATCTTGTTATAGTAAACACACATGTACTTTCCCAGGTTCTCCTCGTTGATCCGCACTCTTTCTTTCCTGTTAATATGACCCTGAGCTTCGAGAATAACACTGGACACTGGCAGGCTGAGTAGATGAAGCGCTGCCTAAGCCTAAATCGGCCAATCAACCAATTGTGACCGCCAAAAGAGACACGGTGCGACGTTTTGAAGCACAACATATTTCGTGTACTCACTAAACTCTGGCTGCAGAGCTTGCATCAAGTCAGTCTCCCTTACGAGTTTAAAAACACGCTCGTACACGAAGAAGTCATGGGGCATTTCGGACTTGACGTTCGGATCGCTGATGTGCACACTAAACTAGAACGTCGTGATGGCATCCGTGTATCCCATACATTCGGACACGTTTCAATAGACACTGTCGTTCTAACTTTTCGCCACGGCTCTGCGGTACGACTGGAAGGTCAAAGTGACCTTTTTCGGTTAAGTCCGAATTTTAGAAAATGGATTCGAAGTACTTTTATCAGTTTAAATCGAAAATGCCGAACCTACAAACCAGGGTTCGGCAGAAATACTCAAAAATGTATTTGGAAATACAAATACTGGGATACATTAAAATAGTAGCTAAAATACTGATACTGAAATATATCTGTAAAAGTGTATCGCGATACGTATCGGAAATACATTTTAAATAGAGGCAAAAAGTCTATGGAAATACAAATACAGGAATAAATTTTAGGGAGGGCAGAAATACAAATACAGAAATACTGATACTGCAATACATTTCTCAAATTTGTTTGAGACGCCAACTGAGACGAAGTTTGAAGTGGAAGTTTTTGATCCCTCAATTACTTTCCCGTAGGCTTTGCACTTTGCCTTGAAGGTAGTGGTCTCGGACGACAAGGAGTCTTCAATGGGATCAAAAAAAATGTTCCATCAAGGACTGACCGCGGTCCCTTCCCTGACATCCTGTCTGTCTGCACGAAGGATGCGAAAAGACTTCGATCTCTGAATAAATTTTATGTCACCCTAAATTCATCAAAACGTCACCACGCCCCTGTCCAATAAGGACGCCCCTGTCAACATTTATCACAAGACGTCACGGTGGACGTCATGTGACGTAGGTGTGGCCTTGAACATGAAACTCTACCACACTGCTGTATGAAAGGACAATACATACATTCGTTGTAGGTTACATAATTGAAGATCGTACAGGCAGTGTCATTTGGAATGTTTGAGAATAGTGGACCACCTGAAGCATCCAGGAACACGTCTTATCTTCTGTTACGGTTGAAAAAAACGATACGGTGGCATCCCTGTTGTGAAGGTCTTTCCTGCCGACCCTTTGCCACCGATGCATAGATTGCAGTCTTCAAGTTTCGCCTAGCATCATTCAAACAAAGACTTTGTGGATTGCGACCTGATATTGGCGGCACAGGTTTGAGCTCTCCGAGAAACAGCACGCTTGAGACGAGTCGCAGGTGTACGAAGTCTAGGTAGGCACAGTGAGGCCACGTCTGGCCTCCTTCCTGGGTTTCAGATCACCAGAGCAGCGGACCACGTTCACGTCGGCTGATGACGTACCCTTGAGCCGTGCAATATTACGGGCGCAGCCGCAGACGCATTCGAATATGTGTTGAACTTCACTGCGTGAGTCACCCTACTATTTCAAGTCAACAGCCGCCAGGCTCGTGCTGCAACGGACTGTGACTCAGCTTTGCCGGCTGGGTGTACTGTGTACGCTAAGGCAAAAGAGACGGTTAGCACAGGGCATTGGATGCCAGCAAACAATGACTCAAGAAATCCCTACCTAAGGACCTGCGGCAGAAGATGCTCTGACTCCACTCCTGGCACGCCACCTGGTTCGAATCCCCGACTACGCAACACTTCTCAGAAGAGAGAAGACGCGTAGAAAAATAGTTTGGAGAATTGGAAGGAACCTTGGTCAGCATGGTAAAAATGCCCCAGCATCTCCTTAACCCTAGTGCCCTCAGAAGTAAAAAAAAAACAAAAAAACAATTGCGCTGGGACTTGTATTTTTTTTTCTTTTGAGGGGGGGGGGGTGAGTATTTCTCAAGAAATGTAACGAAATACATTTCACCCTGATTGCATCGCGATACAAAGAAACATCCAAAATGTATTTCAATACAGGAATACAGATACCGGTGAAAAAAATGTATCGCGATACAGAAATACAGATACGAAATGTATTTCTGAAATACTATCGCGATACATTTATATCGCGATACTGCTCAACCCTGCTACAAACTGGCCTTTTTCGGTTAAAACCGAATTTCCAAAAATGAATTCGGCATACTTTTGTCGGTTTTTATCGGTTTAAACGGAAAGCTTTGAACCCTAGAGATAGGCCACTACAAATATCTGCAATAATGCAAGCCCTATAAGGTCTTGATACAACAAATCGCGCAGTTGTGGTTTCATACTTAAAGGGCCCATGAAACGATTTTAACATCGAGGGAACGTGCACCTTATTACCCTTTCTTTGTTTACTTTAGCACAAGGACCATAAAACACGACCACTTCTCTCGAAATGTCGCGAATGCGCTACGTAACCGCAAAAACAAAAAGGAACTATTTCTTGACTTGACTTCACGCACGGAGGCCATCGGAACTAACTTTGTGACGTCACGGCGGGTGCGGTTATTGAGATCGCTTTTGAACAAGTATATTCTCAGTTTAATGGTAACGTTTAGAAATGATTTCGTTCCAACATAAACAAATGAATGGAAAGTTTTATATTCTTGTTCAGTACACGAAGTTTTCGCAGCGCCATCTATCCGGAGTAAGTCAAAGCATCCCGTCCCCGCTGCTCCGCTGCCTAGCAACGTTGGCTGGCTGCTACCGACGAGCGGTGTGATCAACGCGATATAAAAACCACGTTTCGGCAGCTGCGTGCTTCGTTTTCTTTCTCGTGCGCCTGGTTCGCCTGCCTGCAACTATACTCCGTTTCACCTTATGTTGTACCGCAGCGAAGGCTAAAAGCGCGTGCTCATAGCGTTGGCAGCTGCCCTTGGTGCACGAGAGCTTGTGCCGCCGAGGTGTGCCCTAGAGCAAGGAGCTCGCGCTTGTAGCCTTTTCTGCGGTGCAACACAAAGTGAAGCGACTGCTGAGCACGTGCAGATGGCGAGCTTCCAGGGTTCTTTTGCAACGTGCATTCCACACTGTCAAAATGGCCGGTCTTAGCAGCCTATTAATGGGGAGAGTCTGCTCTCGCTGTAGCAACGTCCACAGTGCTAAGGAGAGGACAAGACCGGAAGCCGCGTACCCCGCGGCGCGTCATGCGCACGTGACCCGGGAAACATTGTACGAGTTGAGGGGCATCCCCAAACGCCATCTTATTTGGCCGGAAGTCCGAAAACCGTTTCATGGGTCCTTTAAAGGGGCCCTGCAAGGACTTTTTTACTGGTTTTTAATTTGCACCAAACCTGAGTGCACTGAACGTAGTAACTTAATGAAACTTTTCTTTTCTCGAAGTTCGCTATATTTTAAAAGTTATAGGCAAATTAAAATTACAAAAACATGCAAAAAATAACCTTCGTAACGTCATTGGTTGCTTGAGTGGCCGTGAACTAGAAGAGGGGTAGTGAGCTCAGCGAGCGCCCACGGCCGTCGACACGGAGTGCGGCAGCCGTGAGCGCTCGCTCACGAGCCGCCGCACTCCGTGTCGACGGCGCGAGAGGATGCCACTAAACCATGTTCTGGCTAGGCTGTATGAAGCGGGCAGCCAGGGCGGCTCGCATTGCATTTGCTGCGCGATTAAACACTAATGCGGCATGACACTTCATTGGCCACAAACGACAGCAAATACGGGGTAAAGATCAGTTCAGAACGGGCACCACTTCGCGCTGCCATAATGCCAAAAGGCCAAACCGCAAGCCAAGGCTGCTCGCCAAAGGCCTTGGGAATGCTCGGTACATTACGGTACATTTTTCACAACCAAACTTTTTTTGGCAATAACTAGGAATGACCACCAGCATGGTGCAATGATGTCACATATAAGCCAGGTATATCATTATTACAACTACAAAAGTGTACAAATTAAAATGTGCAGCTATAGTGGTGTGGCAGGCTGAACAAAAATTTAAAGACCCATGCTCTCTGCTTGAATTAGCTCATTGCCATGCATGTTACAACAGATCAGTAAAACATTTATGGCAGTACTTTGGTCATACCCAACAAAATTTCGTATGTAGAATATGTTTTTGTGTTGGTAAAATTTCAATGCAATCATTAATGTACAAGACTCGTACCACAACTTCCTTCATCAATGCATATTTCTCAAAGTTCATTGTCCTCTTTTAGCTCTTATTCTATGCTTAAAAGAAAATATGCTGTTCGAGCTGATACGCCACTGGTTGTTACCATGGTCACATGATCGCTTACGCCACCCAATGAGAGTGAGGCGCCACTTACTACAGTAATATAGTACATAGAGAATACACTATATATTGCAGTCTCGCTCACAACACTTGCATCTTACATTTCCACCAAGTTAGGCTCGCTAAAAACATATCTATGCTAAAACTGGTGAAACTAATGTCAGTGCAATGGTGGAGAAAATCAAGCAAAACTAAAAAGACTGCTCATATTAATATCAGTATATATGTCCTGAAAAGAACATGTCACATTGTGCCACACTGCATTGCCCACACCTGCAGCACTGGTGCTCTTCTAGTCGTCCGAATATTGTCGGCAAAAGTGGTGAACAAGCTTGGAACAGAACACACAACCAGGTAATTAAATCATCCTCGAGAAAGTGTGCAGCAGTGCACACCATAGAGGATTTTATGTAGTGCAGTGCTGTAAGCTCAAAGTAGAATATGGCAAAAGATTCAGGACCAAACACTTGACTGGTACACTGTGCGACACTGTTAGCGCAAACACGACATTGGTACTTTTTCGCATCCCACTTCGAAAGGGTATTGGCTGTAGTGGTGCAAAACTATCGATAGTCGCCAGAAATTTGACTATCGATAGTAGAAAAACTATAAATAGTCGACTATCGAAAAACTATCGATAGTACTATCGATAGTCGACTATCGGAAAATGATTGTTAATTGGCTATGGGAAAACTATCGATAGTCGACTCTCGTAAACCTATCGATAGCACTGTCGACGGTTTACTATCGATAGTTTTGCGAAACTAGTAGTTTGCGTCAATCCCTCTTCTCTTTTTCTCGCTTTATTTTTTCAAATTGGACACCACCATAATGGTGCCAAACTATCGATAGTACTATAGATAGTTTTTCGATAGTCGACTCTCGATAGTACTATCGATAGTCGACTATCGATAGTTCTACGGCACTATCGATAGTTTGGGAAAAACTATTGATAGTATCGATAGTCAATTTATCGATAGTTTTGCATCACTAATAGGTGGTCACCAGTCTACCCCTTAAAAAGAGTCCTAAATGAGCACTTTCCACCACACTATAGTCGGTGACAGGTCAAGAAGCAAGTGGAAGCTCCTCCCACCCCTTTCCACTTCAGTGGAGCTAACGGTGAAGAGGAGGGTGCCTCCTCTCCAGCGTTCACTCTACTAAAGTGGAAAGAGGTGGGAGGAGCTTCCACTTCGTTCTTGACCTGTCACCGGCTATAGTAGTTTTGATGACAGAATTTCAAACCTAAGTAAAAAACAGCAAAACGGCGATAGCCTGTTTGCCTAACAGTCTCGCACTGTGTACAGTGTGTCCCCCTCCAAAAATGTAGTGTTCCTTGCACCACAAAAATAAATGTTCATTTTCCACCCAAATGTAGAACTAGCGGTCTGCATATCAGATACCAGATTTTTGGAACTAAGCGTTATCTCATTCAAAAGTTAGAAGTGATTTTGTGAAAATTACAATGACAAAATGAGGCCCGTTCTCGGTACCTGGCACCATTCAGCTCCATGTACTCGACAGCTCCGTCGGTCACCATTTTGCCATTAAAAATTCCAGAAAATCGCTACTTTTGAATAAGATAATGGCTAGTTCTGAAACTTCAGCATCTGATTTAGACCGTTAGTGCTACATCTAAGCAGAGCGTTCGACAATGTATAGTTAATTTTTGCAACGAAGAAACACCTTACATTCTTTTTTTGGACCCTGCACTATCAGGTGCGAATGAAATGCAAACAGCGTGGCCTTCGATACATGCTAAACAGCCTGGAGGCAACTAGGAACTGTTAAAACAGCGGAGTGGAGAGAGGGGTTACGAGGGTATGCACAAATACTTTGTATGAACATCGGAGTAGGCACACACCCTTGCAGCCCCCTGTCCATCTCACAGTTTTATCAGTTCCTAGTTGCCTCTAGGTAGCACAGCATGTATCGTTTGCCACGCGCTACGCTGTTCGCATTTCATTTGTACTCGATAGTGCATTAGATGTTCATCCGTTTGTCTGTGAATGAGGGGAAAGACTGGTACAACACGTGACGCCGATCCGCCATTTTGTTGTTAGGTGTCAGTGTGATGTAACTTATAAGCTTTTGTGCACTACCAATATGAGGGTGTGATGTGAATCTTTCAGACTGCTCATAACATCGAAATGGTGGACAAAATGACGTCGGATCTGGTCGCCACTGAAGACAGAAGTACTGCTAGATGAGCAGATCCGAGTCTCGAATATATATATACATATTGATTTTATTTCGTAGACTTCCTACGTACGTGGTTTCGTAAAATTTGATAGTCATGACTTGCATGGGGAGACTTTCAGCTGTCCTTCATCTGGGAGACCCGTTTGGCGAACGACTTCTCGTAGTTTTTTGCTCGCTTTTCCAATCTCTAAAAAGAAGAAAATCAATAAAATAAAAGCATTACCACGTGTGGACGTACAACAGCGCATCTCGAAATTGTTATAACCGAGCGAGAACGCAGCAAGGTGGGGGTAACTGATATTACCTCCTCCTTTAAGCACCTCCATACAGCGCTGTCCGCCTCGTTACACGCTCCAAAGAACTTTGCCCACTTTTTCTGAAAAGTAAGACAGTCATTACATAAAAATAATAATAATATAAAAAAAAAAGACACAACTTTAGGCGATTTCGAGCAGGCTCCTACGATCACCATCACAAGAACTCAAGGTTTTCACCTCATCGTGGCATTTTCTCAGGAGCGCAACCAGCTGATTACACTCGTCCTTATGCAAGTGTGAAGAAAGATCAGGGTGCATTTTCGGGCTCCTTTAGTAATTTGATTATCTTTTAAAAGGCATCGAGACGCTGCAGATCTCACGAGTGACGTATGAACAGCGGACAAGCAGGACAAGCAGGATGTGGAGTTGTTGAATGATGCTGGATGATTAGGAGTAAAAAAATTTAAAAAAAAAATGTAGCAGTTTCTAGAATTGGGTAGTTACGAGCGCTATCTCGTGGAAAGAAATTAAAACAATTGCTTGCGCCCGTTATTTTACGATTTTACATTTTTATCGGCACTTGTTATTAAAATTAAAAAGAAAACAATCCACGTTAAAAACAATTGTTACAGAGCTTCTGGAACGGTGGTTCAACGTGAGCCGATATTGTTGGTGCAGCCTGTGCCGGCTGTGCGTCTAGTATTTGATATTTTATTGCACTTTGGGTGGGTTGGGTGGGTAGGGACGTGCAGGGTGTGCAGGTGTTACGGAAAGGCTGGCGCCCATGCAGTAGGTATGCCTAGGGTGCCTACATGTTTCCGCCGCCGGAAACATGTAGGCACCCTAGGTATGCCCATAACGCCAACCCGCACGTCCTTTCTGTACAGTTTTTACAGGTAGTTAAAACAAAACACACAAACAAAGAAAAGTGTGGGGGGGGGGGGGGGGGGGGGGGGGGTAGAAAAGTGATCATGCACTCGCGTGGGGACCATGGGGGTCGCGGAACAGCTCCCTCGCCAGTGCCTTCAATTCCTCAGGGTCTGAGGGGATATTCTGTGTCCGCGCAGCCGGTAGGCTGCGCAGACACAGAATAGCACTGGCTGGAGTCTGTCTGTTCGAGAGTTCAGTCGGGGGGCACCGTAGAGCTCTTGCTGGTTAGGTCAGTTAGGTCCCATGATCCTGCATAGCAGCCGCACAGAAGCCGTTTGCTGCCGCTGATGTAGGCTCCTCCAGGCAGCGGCGCTCAGAAGGTCGATGGTGCGTGTCTCTGTAGGGGAGCAGGAGGGACTGGGGAACAATGCGGTGGTAGAAGGTGTACGCAGCACGACGCTGTATGTAGCGCGATGGTAGCGCTACCAGCGCTACAAGAACTTTTCACGTAGTCTTTGGGAAGGTGCTTTCTCCGCTTTCTCTACGCCAAGTTCGTTTATCCCCGTTTCGGTTAGATACCTTTCCAGAGATGTGACACCAAAGTGAGAGAGCTTTAGTTCTTGCTTGAACAAACTTGCTTTTCCCCCGAGAGTGACATAACGTTGCCTGTTGGCTCTTTGTAGAAGAGCACCGGGGACTTTGGTGGAAGTGTTAGCTAGGCTACAAAATACTCTTAGAAACGGTTGGAAATGAACCTAAGGTACTCGCTTTACTGCTGGGAAACATATTTAAAACCAATCAACAAGGAAAAAAATCAAAAAGTTCACAGGATCAGAAATCTGCTTTGATATCCTCGCTAAGGAACGACTGATTGCTGCGCCATTTGCGCCAAAGCACGTGCTTACCCCATCTTGCTACATTTTGACGAAATGTGATAAATTTGCGCCTACATTGAGCCAAAAACTTTATTGCACTTATTAATAGTACACGGCTGGATCGTTACGGTATACGCTGGTGCGAACTTTCAAAACTCGATTATTTCCTCACATAACGTTACTATCTTATAAGTTATTTTATCTCTCTATGAAACACTGACAGGACTCGGAAGTTTCACAATATTTCTAATGTTCGTGGTCTGTTATTGCGGGTTAGTTAGCTCTGTTAGTGCGCTTCTCACCGGGCACTGGTGTTCTGCAGTGAAGCGACAACCGTGGAGTGGCATCGCGATTTGACGCATCTTGCTAGGGGCCTTACATCTTGCTTCGCCGCAGCGCACCCTTGTGGTAAGGAGAAATTACTCCTCCAGAGCAGGACGTTATACGCGAATGTGTCGAGTATATTAAAAAAAAGAGGAAATTGGTGAGTGCTGATGCAATAACAGTGCCTTTCAATTATGCTAATAAAATAAAACTGCACCTAATGTATACTGTAAAACCCTTAGTGTTCGCGAGCCTTTTCGCGAAGCGAATTGTAAAATTCGCGAACTATAGTGGGCGCGAATATTTCTATTGCCTGTAGAGGCGAGTTCCAGCCTTTAGAAATCGAGAACCTGGATGCCACACAAATACAGGGTTTTTATAATATGCAGCAGAAAACACAATGCTGAAACTTTTCCGAGTGCATAAAAGTGCACGAGAATGCTACTGCGACTTCACCCAAGATCTACTGCAAAAGCAGGGCGAGATATATGCTGGGCTGAGCTAGATCGAACTTGCTGCCCCACCTTCATTGTGCACCGAGGAAAGGACGCCCTCGTCACATCAGAACACGCTACCTACCTGCTTCGTCACATCGCACTAGCCAAGTGAGCTCCTCCACCAGATTTAGCTAATATGCCAATATTCCAGTTAAAGGGGCACCCTCAGTTGCTTTTGAGAAAGCAGCAGAGAGAAGACTGGAATGAGTGTACGCTGTATAGCAAGCAACCGACTGTAACTGCAAGGTGCCAACTGCTCAGCGTGCTTGTCTATCTCTAGGGTATGTATGGATTCATATTCCTGGGAGATGTTGAGCATGCTCACATGCAGAGCTGGATTACATGTCAGAAAGGCCAAGCTCAGAACCTCATATGGGATTCTGCCCTCTCCGTGTCCACTCGGTATTTAGTATCGTCAGTTACATTTCTTGTTTTCATCCGTCGAAAATAGAAATGACAGACTTCCTCTTTGCTTGCCTAGACCTTATGCAAAATTGCTTGGTGGCCTCGCAACACAGAGCATCGTCATTTTATTGTTGGTAAGCATCGTCAGTACCGAAGCACGGTGGAGGCATCGAAGACAACCGTATGGGCAGTGTGCAATGACACGGCAGCTTTGTTTTCCGCCTTCTGACCATGGAGTGTGGACAAACAGCTTAAACAACCTACTGCAACTGTCTGACGAAACTCTCGGAGGCCTTTGTATGCTGGTGACAACCCGCACTGTGTAAGCTTCCAGAGTGAAGTCATAGGACTTGCTCCGCTGCTTTGACGAGGTTGTCGCCAGCGTGAACAGGCCTCCGAGAGTTTTGTTAGACAGTTGTGGTAGGTTGTTTAAACTGTTTGTCCACATTCCATGGTCGGAAGGCGGAAAACACAGCTGCCGCGCCATCGCACACTGCCCGTTTGGTTGTCTCCGATGCCTCCACCGTGCTTCGGTACCGACAACGCTTGCCAACATTAAAATGGCGACGCTCTCAGTGTTGTCAGGTCGCCAAGCAATTTCGCATAAGGTCTATTGATGTTGGTATGCTTGTTTTCAATGCCCTTGTACCTCAAAGCAAAATAAATATTTTGATTACCAATTCCGTCTTGCACTTTGCCAGGTTGGCTTTAATTACTGTTTGCTTTAGAATTATTACTGAACCTTCGAATTACAGCATGGTAGGCTGAACCTGAGACCAAGCCTCGGTGGTGGGTCCTTGGTTGGTTTCTTGGAAACAAGAAAAAAACAAAAACAAAAAAAAACCAGATGGCTTTGTGTTTTCCATTTTGCTGGCTGTGCATTATACCAGAGGAAGCACAATTTTCACTTGAAGTTTGTGGATGTCTTCAAAACAAACTTCACAAACTTCATCCTTGGCTGATGTGTGCATTTACTTATATGTAAAGTTCCAGGTTTGTTGTGCAGTTTTTTTTATCAGATATTCTATGGTTGGTTGATTGGGGTTGCGCAGTGCAAGGGCTGCTAAGGCCGAAATGCATCAGTTGGATATTATGATAAATTACTTCAGCTGTAATAAAAGTAGTCAAGGTTGTGGTATATATGGTGAATATTGTAGCAGCACATTTTGAGAACTTTATGAGAAAATATGTGCAGACTTTGAGTTCCACAGAGACTGTGTGTCAGTAGTTCTGGGTGAAATAAAAGTGATATTTTATTATTGTTTCATAAGCATTCGTCTTAACTTTAAGAAAAAAGATATCCAGTAGAGGTTACAACTACCTAGCAGGCTTCATCTCAATATTTCCTTTGCATTTTTACTATAGTACTTAAAGGGATAGAAAAAAATTAACATTGGATGTCAATTTAGCTGTTCAGTTGCTGGAGGGTATTGCAACATAAAAACATTGCTAAATAAAATACCTGCATATAAAAAAAAAAAACAGTAAATATTTGCTTGGAAATGGTTTCTCTACTTGTTGAATGTAATACCAATTATTAGCTACTTCCCCATTCATGCAGGGACCATTTGTTTTCTGTACAATACATCACATTTTCAAAGCTGGAGTGCAAATACAAAACATTTCCCTTTGGGAACAAACTCATACTTACAATCGAAAGAGTAAAACACGGAGGACAATCACGCTCTTTCATTTAGCAACGACTAAAACATTGTTGCTAAATGAAAGAATGTGGTTGCCCTGTGCTTGTCCTCCGTGTTTTATCCTTTTGATTTTAAGTATTTATGTTCAACTCGCTTGCCTTTACCAGTCCAACAAACTCATATATGTAGGTTTTATTTTATCACAGTTGCAATGCCCAAGGAGTCTGTCCAGAAGACTGGGGACTGGTTAGAGTTTATGAACCAAAGACAACGAGACATTGACATTGTTCCATTATCCTTTAGTTAGTAAAGTATGTTCACTAAAATAGCTCTTTGCCTAATATCTGCAATAATGAACTATTAATGACACCTGTTCTTAACCAATGTACAAGATAATCCACCAGCCTCGATGGAAGTATAACACACCTAGTACCTCAAATGTGCTTCAATATTCACAGCCAAGCACGACTTGGAAAAACTATCAAATTGTGTACAAATCAACAGTCTTAATTTATTTTAGCAACAAACCACCTAGAAACAAATCACTGTTCTGACTCAGCCAAAACATACACCATATCTTGAGAATCCAGGCCCGAGAAGTTAACTTGTTCACTTAGTTGATCATTGAGATCACCATCCAGGCCTCCTGGCAGCAGTATGCCCTCAGTTGTATCTGTCAAGTCATTCTCAGCACAGGTCACTAACTCACCAGAACCTCCAGGGAGGTTGGTTTTCTCAGTCAAGAGAGCAATTCTCGATGCCGTCGCAGACCTCGTATCCGAGCCAGGCTCGCTTAATCCTGAAATGGTGAGGAAAACTGCCGGCTCCGGCAGAGCCGGGCTTTTAGCAACAGCAGTCTCTCTGGGTCCTTGTGCGTCACATCCGCCATCACCGATCTCCAAGTTGAACGAGCCCGACTGTTCTCGCGTCGCAGTGTCCTTGGCACCAACCAGTGGGTCACTCACATCTTCGCCATTACAGTCCTGCCGATGATTCTGACGAATGTGGTCCCTGTAGCCAATGAAGTCATTGCAGCTGAAATTACAATGGGAGCAAGGGTACATCTTTTTACCCACATGCTTCTTGGTCTTGAGGATGTGCTTGCGAATGTTCTCTTGGTTATTGCACTGGTAGCTGCAGTATGGACAACTATATGGCTTGAGCCCCGTGTGAATACGGCTGTGCCGATGCAGCTGGCTGTTCCGCGAGGCTCTGTAGTCGCAGTGTGGACATTTGAAGGGGCGTTCCCCGTTGTGCCTCCGCTGATGTTTCACAAGGTGGTGCGCACTTTTGGTCATGTGCCCACAGGCTTCGCATAGGTACGGGGGTGTGCCGTTGTGTGTCAGAGAATGTTGTTTGAGTCCCGATGCATTCTGGAAGGTTCGCCCACAATCGGCCACGCTGCAGGCGTATTCCGCACTATGCCTTGCACTGTGGCGCCTGAGTGACTCCCTGCTGGAGTGCTTGGTACTGCAGGCATCGCAGGAATAGGTTTGTGCGCTCTGCGTGGGTTGATGCACTGCCAGCTCGTGGCGACGCAGCATGCTGCCTCGTACTGCTCGGAAGTCGCATTGTGGGCACTGAAACTTGCGTATCCCCTGGTGGTGCTTCATGTGCGTGCTGAGGGTGCTTCGGTGTGCAAAGGTTCTTCCACATAAGCGACAGGAAAAGGGTTTGGCACCAGTGTGCTTGTTCACGTGGAGTTTAAAGTAGGATTTACTGACAAGCTGCTGACAGTAGGGGCAGGGCAACCTCGTGACGCCATTGCACGTGCCCTTTGTTGACTCCTTACCCGAGACCACTGTCTCGCTCTGGACCAATATTTCGGAAGCCTTATAATTAAGTCCCGAACCAGAATCACCACACTGATTTTCATTGAGATCCTGCTCCATGTTAGGTGAAGAATTGATTTTACAGGCTGTGTTCTGGATCTGCGGTTCCTTTTCTTTTGCACTGTTTGTGCAAGCACTATCTTTCATGTTGGCGCCGGAGTTATTTGCTGGTTGTGCACCCGATAAGGGTATGCCTGTGTACTTGCCATCATGCTGCTTTGGCTTACACATATGGAAGTTTAGCGTGCTACTACCGTGGCACCGGTAGCCACAGACGTGACACTGTTGTTTAGTTCGAGACAAAGTTTTGTTTTGGGAATCTTTTGCTTTTGCACCATCTTTGAGATGTTCTCGCACCAACGAGTTCTCGTTGCAGGTAAGGCAGCTGAAAGTGAGTGCCTCGTCAGACTTCTTAGTGTTCTTGTGCGTCTTCATTTTGGTGCCTTGCACATAGGACCTTGCTGCAATTTTACTATGGTTAGCAGCAAACAATGAGGATACCAGTCTCTCGCTAGCCCTCACTTGAGATGCTGGTGCTCCGCCTGCTCTCTTCAAATGGTACGAAGTCTGCTGGTGCCTTGAAAACTGGGACTTGCTCCGGTATAGCCGCTTACATGGCACGCACAAAAATTCTTTGATGGTGCTACTTGACTCCCTTGACTCATACGGATGTTCCTGAAACAAGGGTGCAATAAGTGAGGCAGACAAATTTATTCATGTACAGCTGCAACAGAAAAAGGTCAGCACAAGTGACCGAGGACTGGAGCGGCAAAATCGGGACATGTGGTACTATTGTTCCCGAGTGCGTAGATAGCAAGAGTACCACACACATTCCATCTTTCAAACCAGGGGTGGCCGGCAGAAAGCAGCCCATCCTAAAGCCTGCAATTCGAAGGCTATCTTATCCCTCACTTTTCAGCTGAGCGACCCGCCAACGTGGTTGTGCACGTAAGCCCGTTCATTATTTTTTTATATTTTTTTACGCGGGCGTTGCGAGCAATTAGGAGCTGACTAGCCAATCAAACGGCGACGAAAGTGCAATGTCACTGCCTTCATCACCTTTTTATGTGGGTGTGTTTTTGCCTTCTAATCCAACCAGACGCATAAAGTGTGCCATAAAGTGTGCCCTGACGTTGCGGTTTTAGTCCGTCATTGCGCAGGGATTCACAGGTGCCAACAGAAGGTTGTCTTTCGAAATGGGTCTATTGTTAGTTTAGGGGAAAACAGAGCTAAACAAAATACCACCGCTCACAACGCCCACACAAAAAAATAGAAAAAAAAAATTAAACGGGAATACGTGCATTAACACGTTTGTGCATCATTCAGCCGAAACATGAGGGATAAGATTGGTTTCGAAATGCAGGCATTAGGATGAGCTGCTTTCTGCCGGCCACCCCCGCTTAGCAACATAGAGCATGCCTGACACTCTCACTATCAGCGCGTTCGGGAACGATAGCGCCGCTTGTCGCTATTTCGCCGCTCCGGTCATAGGTGACTTCTGCTAATCTTTTTTCCGCCGCAGCTGTACCATTTAGTTTCTATTTAAGCAAAAGACGTGGTTATAGTCTTGCAGGTTAAGGAAAGCAGAACAAGCCCCTCCAGCAAAGCACTCTGCTAGCCCTGATTGATGGTCTTCTCTCCACTCATCTCCTAGCCAGCGTTCACTCTGCTAAAGTGGAAAGGGTGAAGGGCTTTGTGGGAGATGCTTGGGGTGCTTTTCTTAACCTGCAACAGACTATAGCACATGCCATTTTCTGTGCTCTTGGCCGATGTGAATTGGCAAATGTAATAGGGACCTATAATTAAGTATCATAAAAAGCTCCCAAGAGCTTTTTATTGTGAAGTATTCAAGCTATATTTAAAAAAAATCTAAAACAACACTAATCTTATAATCTTAGAGATAAAAAGAAAGTGTATATATATATATATATATATATATATATATATATATATATATATATATATATATTTTTTTTTATGGATGCTAATTTAAGATGACACAATTTAGGCATCACTTTGGTAAGTTTTTTCTGAATATAAATGAGGTGGTATAAAGCATCCTAATTTAGTGTAACTAATTTTAAGTTGGAAATTTTACTTGAAGCATTTGTTTATACTCTTTTTTTCACAATGATCTCCTTTACATTTGAAATACCTAGGGACCACCACCACCAAAGTTCCTTGTTTTTTGTGCTTCAATGGCCGTCAATTGTGAAGACACGCCTTATTTCGGTCAATTAAATTTTAGTTTTAGAGCGCAGCTCTTAGGCGCCCGTTTCCGGCTTGAGCGGCGTCGCCGTCGGCGTCGGCGTAACCGCACGGTCACGTGACCCCCCCAGGTCATGTGACCCCCCCCCCCCCCCCCCCAGGTCACGTGGCCCCCAGGTCACGTGACCCTCCCCCCCCCCCCCCCCCCTCCGCGCCTTCCCCCCCTCCTCAAGAGCTGCGCTCTAATTCGGCGTTACAGGGAGTTGTAAACGGCTTTCATTTTTTAGAGCACGGACACTTGGGGAGATTCTAGTCGGTAAAGGAATTAGGTACCCCCCAGTTAGCACGGAATGAAACCCGAACGCCGGAACGCGTAGCCATCGACACAGGCTGCTCCACCTGGAGGGCCCCTGAGAACTAATGAAAATGTGCGGGGGTGCGGGTCCTACTAAGATGTGCTCGACCCTCGCACGGCGAATCTCGGACTTCCGCGTTTCGCCGGTGGCGCGCTGTAAGCGCCGTCACTCGGGGTGCTTTTGTGTCGCCGCACTGTTGCCCGGTCGACACCTGTCACTTGCGCGCGGCGCGAGAAGGTCCATGCCAAAAGCAGCAGCAAGCTGCTTGCGCGCGTGCCAGCGGAGCACGCTTATGGTGTCTTCTCCTGGCGTGCGCAGTTTTTATTGTTTGTTATATGTATCGTAATTTTATAATTAGCAGTACTTATAGCAAAAACAGCGTGACATATGAGACTAAGAACAAGTTGGGACACATGACGAGTGCTGACACCCAACTGAAGGTTGCTACTACAAATATCTAGTATATAATATATGAGCACATCCATACGTCCACTCCCAGAGCTCGTCCATTAACCTCTCTTGTTCTTCAGGCTCGTATGCCTTGCGGCGAATGCCATAATGCAGGTCTACTAACTCGCGCATTCAGCAAACATTTTCCTTAATTGTAGTGACTTGAGCCTCGAACAATACGTCACTCTGTGCAGATTCTGGTCCGATCTGTCCAGCGCACCCATTATTATCACTTTGTATCGGACGTCCAGCGATGTCTCTTCAGTGCTGTCGTTAATTATTGCTTTGTGTATCGCAAGGGCGAAATGAAAGTTGAAACATTTTGTGCACAAAAGACCCGTAGTGCTTGATGACGTGTCACCAGAACTACGCGGAAGCTCCGGTGAACAACGTGCCACGCGCGGTTTCTGACAAATAGTGAAATGTCATAGATGCAAAATAAAATTTGTTTATTGCACAACCATACTCTTTACGAAAAAAAACAACAAAATGCTGCAACAGACCGACGCAGGTGCCTCGGTTTTTATTAGCAATGCGCATGTTTTCGTGCGAGGTTACCAGTCGATTCTTCTAAAAAGCGAGGAATTGCTCGCTCACGCTCTCTTTGGTAACCACCGATATGCCAGGCGTATCGATTCCGGAGCGGAATAAATTTATCAACTTGACTGTGCAGGGCCTATCGCAAAGAGCTATAGCCAAGTTAAGCGGCCGCCCGCTGTCGACCGGTCTACAGTGTGGCGACACAAAAGCACCCCGAGTGACGGCGCTTATAGCGCGCCACCGGTGAGACGCGGAAGTCCCAGACGCGTCGAGCGAGGGTCGAGCACATCTTAGTAGGATCCGCATCCTCGCACCCCGGCGCATTTTCATTAGTTCTCAGGGGCCCTCCAGGTGGAGCAGCCTGTGTCGATGGCCACGCGTTCCGGCGTTCGGGTTTCATTCCGTGCTGACTGTACATGTGGACTTTAAGAGGCACTAAAGTGGATATTGAGATGTCTTTTTATGGCGCAAATTTAACCTAAGCATTTCAGGAAACAAAAACGTACAATCATGTGCCTTTTCTCCCATTAAAAACACGACCGAAACTCGCGACACGCCCCTTCTTTCTTTTTTTGATGTAGTAGAAGGAGGCGTGTCGCGATGTTAGGTCGCGTTTTGAAGAGGAAAAAAAGTGGCGCATGACTAATTTTCACGTTTCTCGTATGCCTAGCGAAAAGGGTCGTATCGCGACGTTTGCATGATTGTAATTTTGGGTTTTCTGGGATGCGTAGGGCAAAGAGGCGTGTCGCAATTTTCGGGCGAGTTTTAATAGAGAAAAAGGCCGCGCACGACATTAGGGGCGGCCACGCCGCCGCCAGTGGAGGCTCCACCATATTTAGTAGGGGCGTGTAGTTTGAACTTACCGTCATAAAAAAAGGCGACCTAAAAACACACACTTTAGTGCCCCTTTTAATACGAAGAGTGAGGCAGACCAAACTTTCAGAAAACTAGCTGGGGGTAGCAACGGCGCTATGATTGCGGAAGCTGCAGTACTCCCAGTAAACACGAAAGCGGCACTCACAGCGGGGAAGAGCGTGGTCTTCCATTGAGAACGGCCGTCTGGCCGACAGCCGGGCTTCCACTTGCCTCCTGTGTGGGAGGTCGGCGGGTACAGGTCGCTGTCGCTATCCTCGGCCTCTTCTAGGTCGTCATCAGCTTGGCTGGACTTGTTCGCCGCAGAGGGGCCGTGGGCATCGCTTGGGACGACTGCCTGGATGCTCTGTAGCTCCAGCGAAGAGAAGAAGTCGTCTGCTCGCAGGGCGGACGGCTCGTAGTGCTGCTCGGGAATCGGAGAAGCCACTGGCGCGATAGCGTTGTTATAACGAGCAGTTTTCGAACAGTTGTGTTTACGGTGAGCGATATAGTTCTTTAGTCCCGAAATGGTTGCGCTGCACCGAAGGCACAAATGCGTGTCTTCTTCGTTGTCCTCCATTGTGCCTTCTGGCCACTTTGTCGTGATGTGGCGTGGAATAGTGAGTTGTCTAGTCCTTTTTTTAACTCCCTTCGGGAATTCAGACACGGAGAAAGGTTGCATGCACACGATGCACGGTGCAGTTATGCATGATAATGCAGGCGATTACTGAACGGCGCCATCTTGAATGGATCGGATTGGATTTCACTGACAGTTGAGCTGGTTCCGCGGTCGGGCATTCTTTATAGTTAAAACTCAAAAAATTATAAATACAATTGTTTTGCTTGTGTTTTTATATATTTATGAATAAAAATTTCGGTTTATATTTTTATATTGGTTTCAAAGCGTTGGCCGCAAATATAACACTAGCGACTGCAACATGCAAAATATGCAGAGGGGCGCGAAATCCGGTAAACGTTCGGAAGGCGCCGCCGCGTTCGAAGGCTCTGTTCGAAAGCTGTGTTCGAAAGGTTTCAATCTTCAAAGTATTGACTTTCAAACTTTCACCTAACGTAAGTATTTGTACGTATTATAACGTAAGTATTTGTAAGTATTATAAAGGTACAGAGCGCGACACTGTTAGCGCGAACAAGCGATCGCCGGTTTTTCTCTTTGAAACCAAGGGATGTCATCCAAGTTATTAGTGCTATAGAAAGAGCTAATTTAGTTCTATAATGTAAGCGATAACATTTCGTGCTCGCTAATACTATTAAGAAGTAAGACGCGAAAATGCGCCGATGTCGTGTTCGCGCTAACAGTGTCGCGATGTGTACCTTTAGCTAAGGGACCTTTATTCTCTGCGGCCAATCAAGTAATGATGTTCCGCGCGTGGGGTCTATACTTCGCCTCACCCTAGCATGGACTAACCACGAAGGCTGTGCTTGCCTTGACTAGAGCACTTGCTGCACGAGCGCTCGTGCAGCCGCCGCGGCTTCATTCAAAGCGACTAGCTCGCGCTTTTAGCACGCACGGCTAACAATAGTCCATACTAAGGTGAGACGAAGTATAGCCTGTCTACAGTGTAGTCAAGAGAAAAGAAGAAGGAGAACGTCTCATTTTGAGACGTTCTCCTTCTCTTGGTGTCACCTTTCGTATTTCCCCAGTCTCGGGTTGCTTCAAAATGTTTGTGTATACGTGTGCTCTGTGTAGCATTTAGCTGTATCTATGTAGCCACTTAAGCTATAAGGGTAGAAATAGAGAGAGGAGGAGACGAAAGTGCGCGGGGACGTCGGAACACCGAGCTCAGCTGGTTGAAACCGTTAGTGGGTAAACGCAAGGCTAGCTGCACCGGACGCAAGTACGTACAGTGCCCTGCACTTTTCTGCACCGCGCTAAACACTTCTGCGCCGGTAAGGCTTGTGCAGGTGAATCGAATGAGCCCAGTGAGGAGAGACAAGGGCAGCTAGCTTTGCGTCTACCCTCTAATCATTCCAGTCAGAGCTCGGCGCTCCCCACGCGCTCTCATCTCTCGCCGTTTCTACCGGTACATCTGTTATGCAAGAGACGTTGTCTGTCCCTTTTTCTTCCTCCTTCACGAGTGTTCCGTTTTTCAAACCACAGTTCTTAGGTTTCAATCGTCATGTATAACTTACACCAGCTCGCCTGCACATTAACCGTTTATACCGTTTATTAATTGGTATATCTGTGTTGGTACTTCGTGTTATTAAAGTTGCATGGGTGGCCCAACACTTCGAAAGAAAAAAAAGGCAATCGCCCTTACCCCCCCCCCCCCCCACCACCAAATCTGCCCCTAGTACGAGTAGGCCTGCTAATATCCAAAGTATAGCAAATCAAACGACAAACGAATACCTATGGGACAAGGGTTTGAGTCGAGTTATAATTCAACTTGGCAGAGTTACGGTACCGCAATAAAGCGAGGAAGCCACACTTGGAGAGGAAACACTGGGCAACGCTTGCAATCAAGCATTTTCCCTTCATAGGCAACTTTCTGCTGGGACATTCCGTGGAATAAGAAGTTTTGAAGGAAATATCAAAATTCTAATTGATTTACCTTCTATGATACCCGGGCAATTACAGTCCTCGGGAACATTACAGTCTTTTGTCAAGAAAAGCAAAAATTGACAATTTTGTGGGCGTGGCCCATAGGATTCAATGCAAAAAACAAAGCAAAAAAACTTTGTAGTCGTGGAATTAAACTTATACGCGTCCCCAAGTTTAATTACTGCTTATTGACATTTTATGGCTGTCATCTAATATATTCCCGGGGAACATTTCAACGATTGTTGTTCAGTTGAAATTCTCATTTAAGGCTCTGTTATACTCCGACGTCGAGCGTAGCAAACGCGGCGTGGCGCAGCGGACACCGATACTGATTGGTCCAAGATATCGAGTTCCTGCTCGCCGGCCAATCAGAGGCCCACGTTCTGCGCTACGATACGTCCGCCGCGCTCAACGTCGAAGTATAACAGAGCCTTTAGTGCTTGCGCCAAGGCGCTAATGTTTAAGAAAGTTAAGGATGTATTTGTGTCAATATGCAACATCATTAATGTGAACTTGACATGGTAGCAGGGGCGGATCCAGAACTCCGTTTTGGGGGGGGGGGGGGGGGGCGGGAAAATTGAAAGGGTGGAGGGGGGGGGGGGGGCATATCTAAAGTAGCATAAACAGAACTCCGGTTGCTCCTTTTGTTTTAGCCGCCTCAGAACCACACTGCGCCGACGGCCCCTAGATGCGTGCCGCTGCGCCGACTTATTGACTCCAAGCCGTCCTTTGAAACCGCCGCCGCGGACTTCAGGCTCAGTTGAAGCGACGGAGTGGGTTTCCAAGTTCAGAGTTCAAGTGTGCCTGCTAGGTAGGGTGCGACCTACCCTATTTTGAACCCTTGTCCTTGAGTACCGAGCCTTCTACCACCTGGCAGGCCGGTAGTCGGTTTTATTTCGGGGGGAGTCCACCCATGTCAAATTGAGTGGGGGGGGGGTCGACTTTGTTTGGGGGAAGCGGCCGCCCCCGTCGCCCCCCCCTTGGATCCGCCCCTGCATGGTAGTAGGTGACATGGTGTACTGTACAGATGCTTTGAGCGGGCAAACCACCAGCATGAAAGGGTTGTAGCCTTTTGAACGTTAAATGTCCAAGTAATCTGTGAAAGTGCATTCATGCAATTCTTATTGTGTTTTGACCCAAGACCCAGAACAGGACCTAGCTGGGACTGCTCTAGGTGTAGCTGCTTGATCAGATCATTCTTTGCAATAACCATATTAATTGCACAGAGGGGCGAGGGGGTTCGGTACCGCAGCTCGGATCAGGTAGAGCGAAAGCTCACGCTGCAGAACCTAGGGATCCCAGGCTCGATCCCCATATACCCCTGCCCATCCTGCCCATTTCGATCTGGATGAGCAATGTACCGGCAAATGTTTGTGTAATGACTACTGTGTGGTGCACATTAAAGGGATACTGAACCAAAATTTGAATTTCTCAAAATAAGGCCACAGAAGCGTTGAACGGGACGCTACGAACTCCAAAACATGACTCGCACATCAATATCTCAAACGGATGGCCGTACTTTTGGAAAAGAAGGGCGCGATCAAGCGAGGTCTACGACGTCATTGTCCTCCTGGAAAATTTGAGAATGAGAAGAAGCGGCCTCGCTTCTCTCTTCCTCACTTCGGTTTACCAGCTCGATGGGCCGTAGTGAGGAGGAGGGGGAATAAGAATCGTGACGTGACTTGTCTCGTCAACTGTGTTCAATCGCGCACTTCTTTTCCAAAAATATGGCGATCCGTTAGAGATATCGCTGTATGAGTGATGTTTTGGGGTTTTGCAGCGTCCCGCCTATCCGTCCAGCCTTGTTTTGTGGGCTCGAAAGTTCGGTTCAGTATCCCATTAAAGACCCCAGGCGAGCAGTGGTACTGCACTGGCGAAATTTCTTATCTACAGTGCAGACAGCAGATGCCCATTGGGCCCCGAGTAACTTCCCGCTGTCTAAACATACACACGACGCAATTACTGCTACCGTGAGAGGAGATGAGCTGTAATAAGGTTGGAATTTGCCTGTAACTCTTGGCGATAGTTATGGAGCGACAGGCTTACTGCTTGCAAACTTATTCACTTGATAACGAGCTTGATACATAAAAAATGCCTTTCGAACAAGTGAAAAATAACATGGCAGATGGCTGGGGTGTAAAAGACACCGGTTTCCTTGTTTTTAAGTCCCATATGTGTGAGTATACAGCACCAGCAGACTCACTCTACATCTTTGTGTCTAGGACCTACCATGAGCGACGACTCCCTCACACAGGACAGGAAAGAAAATATTCCACCGGTAAGTGCTCCTCCACACACAAAACACTGATCTGTAGTGTGTGCAAGACAAATAGAAGTCATTGCTGGAAAACAAACTTTGAAGAACTTGGTCAAGGTGCTATACTCGGCAACAACTTTTCTTGGCAATGCAGTGGAGGGTACAGGCACCTCTCCCATTTTAAGCGCTGAATAAAGCTGTGTGCGGGCTCTCCTCCTCTCCACTGCATTGCCAAGAAAAGTTGTCGCCGAGTATAGTACTAAATGTTTCTGTATTGAAGTTTCAGTAGTGATGCAGCACTACTAATAATAGCAGTGTCAAGAATAGCCCGTGTATTGGCATAATTTATTGTGGAGGAGTACCGTGGTTTTGGAGATGTATTTTTCAGGCACCTAGCCATTTGACTGCCCCTTGAAACAGTCTCGGCTCTTTTTAATCTTTCTGGATACAGTGGAACAATATCACTAAGGGTATATTGTTCTAATAGTTTGGAAGAAAAGCGCCAAATAAGAAGAATAAGACCAAGAAGAAGATAGAGTAGACTTCTTGGTCCCTGTTTATTCGGTAAAATAGACTTCTTGATTTCTGTTTATTTTGTGCTTTCCTTCCAGGCGATGTACTTACCAGTCTATCTTTCTATCTTGTTCTAACGGATTGAACGAGACTCTCTAAAACATTTATGCTTTCTTCCCACTTTTTAATGTGCAATGATGGGTGATATTTTATTGTTCATAATGCAATATTAAATATGCAATGTCTTGTGAATTAGTAACAGTGCTTGCATAACTGGATCATTTGCATGCTGTCACAAATGTTTGCTCTACAGAAGTTAGTGTGCTCACTAAGCCTAATGAAAACAAACTGGAGTACTTGTCTATTTTGATATCTTGCAGTACAACAATATTGCATTTAATTAAATTGTTCATTGATTAGTACAAGGGATAAAATGGAAGTAAAATAATCCAGGGAAATCCGGTCACCGGAATAAGCACTTCACTGGTAAATTTTCACTTTGTTTATGTATCTGTTAAACATATCCTTCATCAGCTTTGGTAATGAGGGGTATGTTTAACATCTGCCTCATTGCCAAAGTTTACTAACTTTGTAGAAGTTTGGGAACATCAGATAGAAATAAGCCTTTTCTGGAAAAAACAAACACAAAGTTACGAACAGCTTATCAGGTACTGCATTATTCATGGGGAAAACAATAGGAGGCTAGTATACTTTCCATGACATGTCAAGTCCTCGCCACAATGCTGGCAACAACTTGGAGCCAGACACAACTATCTGGGAACACACCTGGGAACGAAGCTAGAATCCTCTCATCTGCTCAACTGAAAAGCCCAGAGAGACCACGCAACCAAAGTAAAATCGTAAAACTGGATCACGTTCCGACTTCTGCGTTGCTTTCTGTGTGGCCCGAGATTATTAAAACATGGCAGCCGCAGGATGCACACACACACACGTGGATGCCCACTTTCCCAAAATAGCTGGGTGGAGGTTGCCTAAATTTAGCTCCCTGCTTGGGCCAAGGGGAGGATGGAGGCGGGGAAGGGCTGTTGCTGCAGCGACCCACCCGGCAGCCAGGTCTTCCTCTCTTCGCAAATTTTGAAACCCCCCCCTCCCCCCCAACCCCCCACCGACGAAGCTTTCGATTTCTTTCTTGCTCGTCCTGCGATGGGCAATCAGCCTGGGGGAGCCAGGATGGACCCTTCCAATGTGGTGAGCCTGTCAACATGATCTCAGACTTTTGGACCATCACACTCTGATGATTTGGGAGCTGCACACCCCAGAGCCATTCAATGTCAAGTTCACTAAGGTGTGGCGAGCAAGGCTTGTGTGCGTACAGCATCCTCCGTGCTAAATGTGGCTATTCCTAAAAAGCAGGTTTTCTTTTTTCTTTTTTTTTTTGTGGGAACTGATTTTAGACAATATGGTGAAGCATTGGTTTATGTGCTGTGTGGTAGCCTCAACATAGGTCTCATCATTCAGTCGCTACCATTACTTGGCTAACAGTCTTGACTATGGCAGTCCTTTGTTTACTGTGTCCTGTCTTGACTCCCTTCCATTATCTGACCTATATAAGTTTAGGATTTATACTACATGGGGCTTACTAGGAGTGTTAATAATGTTGTGTCACTGCTGTACATTATTTTAAGAGTGCTAAAAATGGGGGACTCTAGCCAGGAAGGTAGCCAGGATTTTGATTCGGGGGGGGGGAGGGAGGGAGGGAGGGAGGGAGGGAGGGGGGGGGCACTTATGACAATGCTGTATGGGGGGAGAAGGGGCCCCAGCAAAATGGAAGATTTTTGAGGGGGGGCAGTAACTCGTAATTGTTTAACATCCCCTTTGCCTAGCAGTGAAGTTGCTGGCATGGGCAGAAGACGAGCCCTAAGTAAGGCTTGGGAATGTTGAAGGAGCAATTAATATGGCTGGGTTGCAGTTCACATGTAAGCAAAGTTATTGTAAGGGCCATTGAGGAAGAACATGGCAACATAGAAGCAAAATTTAACCGGGAATGCGCCATTTTCCATGCAGTGTAGATGTGTGATCCGCGCTAAGTGTGGCTATTCCTAAAAGGTGGTGCTTACTTGATCAAGTTTTCTTGACCCCTTTCGAAAGACTGCCCTCTGTTGGCAGCTGTGGAATCCCTGCATCATGGCGGACAAAAACCGCAACATCATGTACACTTTGTGTGTTGGGTTGGATTAGAAGGCTAAATCACGCCCATAGAAAAAGGTGATGAGCGGAGTGACGTTGCACTTTCAACGCTGTGATTGGCTCGTCGGTTCATAGCGTTGGCTGCGCCCCCGACGTTCGCTATTTGATGGAATGACTTGTATGTTCCACGATGACAGTTGTTCCACCATTGTACGGTCTATTGGCCGCTCGTGACAGCATGACACTGCCCAAAACGCGGTGCCACCGGCTGGTCGGTGGCACCGCGTTTTGACAATGCTGTATGGGGGGAGAAGGGGCCCCAGCAAAATGGAAGATTTTTGAGGGGGGGCAGTAACTCGTAATTGTTTAACATCCCCTTTGCCTAGCAGTGAAGTTGAAGCGAACCCCTGATAACCGCGGACTACCGAAGAGAAGTAGGAACCAGCCTTATCTGTTCCGACCGACCGCGAAATTCCGTGGCTAGAACAACATGTCTGATAGAGACGTCGCGCCAATAATTATGCGCAGATTACTGGAGGAGATGCTACTGGTTATGGCTAGTTCGTCAAGCTTTGGAACATCGATTTTGTCTTTTATCTGTAGGAACCTGCGGCGCCAAACCGGCGCCAGTCGTCCGACGCGCGGAAGGAGCGACAGGAGGTGCCCGCTCAAGCTGGCCGTCATCACGAGAACTTTGTCTTCGCGCAGCACGAAATTCTGAGTGACGTTGTAAACCGTGGAACAGTGGCTGCGGATGCCAAACCGTTGGCTCTTCCGAACGTGGACTGTGACGAGTCTGTGCCTCCGGGGACGGACTTGGACGACAGCCGGATGAACCGCACGCTCACCATGGAGGATCTGGAGACGCTGCGGTCTCTACAGGCCCAAGAGGCGGCCCCGACCTTTCACGACGGAGACCCGCACCAAGGGTGGGTGGGCTCGCCAATGAACATAGTCCAAAAGAGAGCTAGTTCTTTTGCACGCGCAACATTGCTTCGCCGCTGATGAAAAATGCCCGCCCGAGCTCATTTTAAACTAATCGCAACTGCATGGATGGACGCAGCATCTTTCTTGGGGACCGCCCGTGAAACGCGGGCGGCCCCCGAAGAAAGATGCTGCGACCATCCATGCATTTGCGATTAATAATTTACCTACTACCATTTCGATAGGAAGGTTTTGGCGTCCATCTCGCTTCGAGACGCGAAATTCGTCGCCGAACGTCACAAAAAATTCTCGATACTTGCGTACGCTGCCGGCCTTTATGGGTGCTGGTGCGGCGAGACGCCCAAGTTTGGCCCCGGTCCCAATATAAAGAAATGCAATATTGGTACAGAAGTGGAAATGCGAAACATTCAGTCGCTAAATTGCGAAAAGCGGATGGAAAATATAGATTGCACCCCGACGGTCCAAAGAAGTGCGACAGTGCGGCTTCCCTCGTTGCGCACCAAGTTAAAGAGCCATAGATTATTAAAGCGCGGAAAAGCAACACTGACGATTCGGTCTGATTCGGTCACTCTGTCACGTGACTCCGATTCGCGTTTCTCCATCTTCGCGGCGGTCGGCCTCTCCTTTTTTCCTTTTGGAGCAGGTTGGTTGAGGCTTACCTGATCAGTGTCAAGTTCGTCCGCTTTCCATTCATACCCTTGCACGCGTGTTGGGAACAGGCTAGAGACGCCGTCAAATTCCTCGAATGACGCGGTTTCAGCGACGGGCTATCGAGGCCCTGGCCGAGTAAGGGCTGGCTGTCCGAAACGTGAGCGGTTTTGCCACAGACGCGCTAATCGCGTTTACGTGCAGCCTTCCAGCCGTCGCGCTGCGCTTCGACGTTTTCGTTGGCGTGGGTGCGGTTAGAGCAATATCCAAACTTGCGTGCGGCGTCGCGCTGCTTTTGCAGGGATTCTGCGCGAGGGAAGCCCCCCGCCTGTGACATTGACGTCGCCTTAGACAGCCCCAGCGAGCTGGACTGCAGCTTTAAGACGACGGCGGAAAACTCGTCGGGGGAGCTGGAGCAGACGCTGTATTTCGATGCGCTCAACGTTGGCGGAACTGTCGATGCCGAGGTGAGCCGATTCGTTCATTCCCCTTTGCCGGTGCGAACCGCTGGCCCCCAACCAGCTGCCACGATCCGCGGCGTGCTTCGAAATGCTGGTTGCGTTTTGTTTAGGGCTGCGACGTTGTCCGCGATTCTCAAGTGCTCGTTAAGGCAGTGATCAGAACGCTGCGGGAATGAGTGTTATCCCGTATACCCAGTGCCTAAAGTCTGGGGGGTCTCAGGGGGTCCGGGACCCCCCTCCAACTTTGGCGGGGGGTCTGGACCCCCTTATACCTTAGGTCTCTTTGTCTTGGCCCTGTGCTTGGGGAACAGAGATGACAAGTCCTGGATAAATTGAAAGAATGCATAGCTGTAGAAATATGCTGTAGAAGTGTCGGTTTAATGTTATCCAAGAAGCACATATAGAGCCCCCCCCACCCCTTTCCCTCCTTTTTACGGGGGCCTCTACCTGTGCTCAAGCTAGGAGAGACCCCCCCCAGACTGAAGGGAGACTTTAAGCCCTGCGTATACCCTCCTGTGATCCGCGGCTGTGACTTTTCTAGATTTTTAACATTGTTGCGCCTATGGTGCGTGTTCAGTCGCCGAAACCGTGCGTCTTGTGTTTTGTTGCCTTTCTATTCCGTGTTCTGATCGTGCCTGTCTTTCTTATTGCTCACTGCTGCCCTGCCTCTTGAATTTCCGGTGAGTGATTTGTTGCAAGCCTCGTCGGCCTTTTCTTTCTTTACCTTTCTCAAGATTGCCCACTGGTACTTACATTTGATTAATTCTGTGGGCTAGATAAGCCAGCAAAGATTTAAAGCAACTGTATGTGTCAAAAGGAAGTGTAAGCTTGGTCTCTACATCTGTTTCTCCATACGAGCCCGAAATAAGACGTGAAATCCTGGGAGTAGCGTATCAATAATTCATATTGTGCTAGAAAGCGGTGTTTGACCGCCCACAAATTTTGTGTGTGTGTGTGTGTGTGGGGGGGGGGGGGGGGGGGGGGGCTTATTGCTGAAAAGGTAGTACCTTTGGGTTGCACCAGCAGTCAATATGAAAATAAAGGGAATGGGAGATGCAGCTATTCAGTGAAATGCTCTAAATTGCAATTGGTGTGTCAAGCTTTGGACTTGTATTGGAAGAGAAGCAGATTCTAACTTTCATACCATGGTTTTGCTAACTGTCAGCTATGAAATGCAGTGTAGTAGGGCTTTACTTGTTTTAGTCATTACATTCATAATTTTGTGACGACAGAGTTGAGGTTGGCCAGTAGAGGAAATTGAGGTGCTGAGAAAACTGTCAATATCTGCATGATAAATATAAAGAGTAAAGCAATATCCTCCTAATGCATATATTTTACATGTATTTGGGTTTAATTGTTTAACATTAGCCTCATACTATTTTATTTGCAGTTACCCTCATGCTTGTAACACTTCATTCTTTGGCATACTGCCAAACTGGTGTCATTGTGTAAAGTTCTTTTACATTTGTTGTCTGAACCTGTTTGACAGTCTCTTGATGGTTCAATCCATGTCAGACCTACTCAGCCTGATATCCTATTCTATGCAAGTATGTTTTTCTGGGCTGTGTTCAAAGTATGCCATCCAGTATAAATCTAACCTGACTGGTGCCAAAGCTGTAGATGCTATCACCTAAAGTTTCAAGTTTTAAAATGCGAGCTTTCCACGTCTTTCAGCACACATGCATATTTGGTTGCTTTGAGACTAGCCTCTGGTGGGCAAGAGGGACAGTAGTTGAGTGCCTCAAACTCCTGTCAAAGGTGCCTACTAAGTGTTAAAGCATGTACCGTTTTGTCACCATCTACACCCCCTTTTTGCGCCTCCCACATTACTGTTCAGTATAGAATTGTGTGTGCAGCCCTATAACTGTTCAGTTTTGTCTTCTCTGGGTTGCTTATGCAGAATTCCGTTTTGTGTATTTGCTGCACCATTCTGATCTGAAATGAGACAAATTGAAAGTAGTAAAAAAAAAAAAAAAGCTGCTTGAGATTAAGGACAAAAATTAGGACCACACAGGTCTCAAAACACTGCTCCAAAACTGGGCAGAGTTTTGAGATGGTGTTGTGTTGTCCCAATTTTTGTCCCTGGTCTCAAGGGTTCTTTTTTTTTTTTTACTAAGATAGTTCATTAGCTTGCCTGTGCAGTAGCCCTATTTCAAGGTGGAAGTGATTTTGTTTTGCTTGTTGCTGGCCGTCTTTGTTTTCTTTTGTAAGTTGCCAGTGCAAGTTCAGAAGTCGGTTTTCCTCTCATATACTCCCTTTCTTTCTGGCTGCAGTTAGACCTTTTGAATTGTGAACTTTGGTGAAGATTGCTTTCCCTGTCTTTCCATGCAGTCAGCTGAAGTGAAGCAGTCCCCACATTCGGGGAAGCGTCTCCCTTCATCCGGGGCTCCCAGTGAGCCTCCACCGGAGCCGGTGCACCTACCGGCGGAAGGTCTCAACTCCGGTGGTGATGAAGAGCCCGCCTCCTTCAGCGAGTCTCCGCGGGTAATGAGTCTTGACAACACGTTTGTCAACCAGTCTCCACAAAGCCCGCTGCAGCTTCAGACTTCCCCTCTGCCTTCCCTCAATGGGTCTCGCCTGTACGACAAAAATGTCAATTTGCTGCTGATTGACCAAAGTCTCCTGGAAAGTCGACCCCGCGCTGCACCGCAGGACTGCAACGACAACCACCTCATCTCCGAGCAGGCTTCTGCGGAAGTTGCAGCAGTTGTCGAGCGAAGCTCATCAGGTTCTGCAGATGGACCCCTAGACCCCACAAGCAAGAGTCCGTCGCCTCTCATTCAGGTTTGCTTCTATTGCGTTTTGTATCTGCATTTTTAAGCTGTAATGTAGGGCTCGTTTAAAGTTTGTTGTGATGCTGTAGTCACTGACTGAATAAGGGCAGCTGGGAGGGGTTTTAGTTGTCACACCTCAGTCACGAGCGTCCTACCTTCTATAATGCTTCTGCGTCTTGCGAGCCTGGAGCATGCACGGGCAGTCAAAGCACGGTGGAAGGCAACAAGTGCGTGCTGGAGACCCGGCTTTCGAAAGAGGTGCCTTGCCATTTTCATCCTATCGGTGACTGTGACGGAAAAGAGGCTTTCGTGTTGCCTGTCTTATTCCATTCGCTACTTTATATTGCGTTATCTTGTATGTTTATTTGGTGCAGTTGATCTCCTCCAAGCGGCCACGGCCGAGTCTACTTGCCGCTGCCCAAGAGCGTGACAACTGCTTCGTGGCGCCCGGGGCTCCTGCTGAAGACTCCGATGCTGCACGTGGCACGCTGCAGGCCGTGTCGGGGACACTAGACGTCCAAGAAGGCACTGCAGCAATATTAATCAAGGTTTGCTTTTAATGATGCAGTCCACATCCCCGTGATATCTCATTTCATTAAGGAACTGTTGTGTGTGCGAGCCTAAAGGGAAAGTCCACACAAATGAACTTCAGTCGCTGCAGGTGTTCAGCGAAGGTTCATATGAGCAGTGTTGGAGATGCCCTGTCGACAAAACTATTTCGTGGTGGTGTCACTTGTAGTGCATACTACTCGGATCTCATCTTACGAGCCACGAGTTTGACAGAAAATATATTTTACTTCATCTAGCTAGGATTGTGCTATTGGACAAGGCGACAGGGGGGGGGGGGGGAGGAGGGGAGGGGTACAGGCAGGCAGACAGGCAGGCATACATACACACTTTGTCACTTTGTCATTGCAAGCACAAAAAGGGTAGCACTTTTAAACAGTGAAGATTAGATTTGCACCTTTTTCATTTTTATGTTCCCCTAACGGGACCTGTTTTGGCATTTGGTAGAGCAGGGCTCCAGGCCGTGGCAAGTCAAATGTAGGGAGTTCGGCGGTCACGCTCGCTTGATACCCAAAAATAACTTGCCAAGCTATGCGGCGGTTCAATATTGTTGACTCTGCACATGGTGGCGTCGATTATCAGTTCATTCAATTGTGTCGCAGTAAGGCACTGATCCTTATTTCCCCTAAAGTCCCCAAGTGGCTCTAAAATATGAAATATAGGTACAAATTAGTGACATAGCGCGAGAGAATTATTCTAACTCCCAAAATATGCAGCATGCCTGTGCTGTGTGCTAATGGCTAGTTCCTGAGAACATTTGGGAACGGGTTGATAATTGTTGTGGAGTGCCTGGATTTTTTTTTCTTGCATATCGAACACAAATTTTGGTTCTATGCAGAAAAAGTGCAGCATGGTTTATGAAGCAGTGATGTGATTGCTGCGCCAATTGCGCCAAACTGCGCCAAGGGGCTAACCCAGCTACATCCTGCTACATTTTGGCAAAATATGGGTAATCTGCGCCAAACCTGCGCCGAAGGATTAATTTTTGTCGCCTTTCAAAACCGTTATTAAACTAAATACTGCAGTGATGTGATTGCTGCGCCAATTGCGCCAAACTGCGCCAAGGGGCTAACCCTGATACATCCTGCTACATTTCGCCAAAATATGGGTAATCTGCGCCAAGCCTGCGCCAAAGGACCAATTTAGGTCGCCTTTCAAAACCGAAACTAAACTGAGTACTGCAATTGAGCATGCGTGTGTTATGTGGCGCAAGCGGCCGCCTGACACAAAGTGCCGTGCCTCAATTGTCCACCCGGTCTTGCATGATTTTCCCGGCGTCTCGCGTTTCGTGCTCTCATCTTGTGGGTCTCGTCTCTCGTCTCTTTTTTTCATATTTTCAGCGATAGACACGGATGTGTGCAGACACTCCGACGCTAGTGTGCCGGGTACCAGCCATGCCGTCATGCTGTGAAACGAAACCACGTTTTTGCGCGGCAGGAGTTACTTTGGGAGCTGAAGCAACGGCCGTGGGAAAACTATATTTGGTCACTGCCTTTCAGTCGCCGTGGTCGCGCGACGTCTAATGTTGCCGTCCCCACATCACTGCAGATATGGTACTTTCCAAAATGAAACTAAGTACTGCCGCATGTTCATCAACATTCGTGTTCTTGTTTAAATCAGTGCGTTACTACAAAAGTCCATCTTTAATTCAAAGACTGCTCTGTCAAAGTATTGATTATCTAGATTCCTCTCAGTGGGCCTTCTTTCGAGAGGGACCTCGGTACGGGAAAAATATGCCGTGAAAGAAAGTTGGTGACGAGAAGTGAGCTAAAGCAAAGAAGGCAATGTCTGCACGCTGAACCCGCACAGCGTGCTTGTTTGTCTCGAGTTCACTCGTTGTACAAAGCGCTCCAAGAACTTTTTGAGGCTGGCTCGCAATGTCTTGCATCAATGCACTCAGGTTCTTTATTTTTTGTGTGTTTAGCTTGTACCTTGTTTGCCGGCCTGGCAAGCACGCGCCACTGGACTGTTTTTGTCACATGCTCGAAAGTTACATTTTGTGTAACTTTCGCAGTCAAACGCAACTGTCTGAACCAGGCTTTAGTCTTTCTGCACGGGCGACAACCTCGCTGGAGCTCTGCGCGTGTGGAGCATGAGGCGGCACGAGACGTCTTGTGCACTGCTGCCTGCATCCTGCGAACTAAAGTTATGGCGGCGTCACACATGTGCCGAACGCTTGGTGAGATCGATCTATTTATTGTTCTATGTTTGCTTACTTTTGGCGAAAATCTGTCACGTCTGGAACCAGTGAAACGTTGGCAAGTGGTTTTCGGAATTGCTCGGCAATGCCTACAGCACTGTGCACTTTTGTGGGGTGTCTCAATGTCTCTTTGAAGACATTGAAAGTGGAGATCCATTACTAGCAGAAGGCAAAGCGGGGCTTGCAGCAGCCTTGCAGAAAGTTTCGAAAAGCAAGAAGAAAAGCACCCGCTAGTCGTAACGCACCTTTGTCTTTTGTAGAATTTCGCATTGCACTGCAATAGTTACGTGTTTCATCAGTCGGAGACTGCTTCCATTAATTATATTATATAACTAGTTAACCTAATGCTGTGATATTTACTACTAAGCAGGTCATTTTAAAATAATTTTAATATGTGCAGTTTGGTTCTTATTTATTTATAGCGGGTATACAGTCAAACCCGTTTATAACGAACAGCAGGAACGTTACGATCAGTTCGATATATCAAGTAATTCGATATAGCAAAACAATTTACAACAAACTTCCACGATGCGCTCGTTGTAAGGCGAGAGCTTCTCTTTCTTTTTCATCTCTTCGCTTGCACATTGTAACACCGTGCTGAAAAGTGTTTTTGTTTTATTTTTGCATGCGGGCAGAGTTTGTTCTTTCAGCATATCTCCCCTTCAAAATCGCTTCTCTTCGTGGGAAACGGTTTTGGGGATGAATGTGTTTTCTGTGCGTGCGTGCAGAGCGTAGTTTTTAGCGTTCTCCCCTTCTATATCGCTTCTCTTCGCTCAATTTTGTTCGCAACTTCAGCTTTTGGAATTTTCTTTCGTTCACATTTTTTTTTGGGGGGGGGGGGGAATGGACAGGCTAGATGATTGTTTGCGCGTTTTTGGAAGCCCTTCTGGGGGTAAAAGTTCGATATAGTCAATATGTTGTTCGTTATAAAAAGTACCTTTCACATGGATTTCTATTTAAATTTTCTGCGAGTTCGATATCGACAATAATTCGCTGTACGTGGGTTCGTTCTAAACGGGTTTCACTGTATATATATCACTTAACTGAAGCATTGCAAAATGTGTCATGTCATTGGCATTTTTTACCTGTTGAAAGACTCCCAGGTGGTCTAACATGACCATAATTTGTTTATTGCGGCGAGCAAAGTGCGCTTCGTTTGTCCAGCACTTAAAACATATATTTCTATTTTCCTAAAAAAATCTGCTCCACACGCCAATTTTGCTGCCCCGAAACACTGTTCTGGCTGCTCCAAAAGCAACTTTTTCTGCTACAAAATACTGTTTCCGCTGCTCCGAAAGGTGCTCCAAAACGGCCTAGGCCAATCACGTCACTGATGAAGTATATTTATTTATTGAAGAGACACTCATCTATGACCTCATAGTTAATCGATGTTTGCATGCCTGCAACCTATATTACAGCGGAGCTGTTAAGGGCTAGGTTCCCCAGGATCGTGTCCGTGTATGTTGACACAAACCTACCTGGACAGCTACTGCCATCTTTAAGCGACGGCGGCAAGCACACAACCAGTATGGTTTCCGCCATCGCTCGTAGATGGCGCTAACCTTTCCAGCTATAATAGAAGAATGGATAGTTAGGCGCGTTGGTGGGAATTCATTGTAGGAAACAGCGCGAAAAACAGACGACGACAAAGAAGCACACAGTGTATCGAATACAGCTCCGCTGGTCTTCTTGCTTCACGAGAGTGGAAAGGCTGAACGTTTTTTTTTTCTCAATTCATACTTTTTGATACAGGTTGGCGTAGTTACACCACGGCCTTGCACCCTGGGGTCACTTTTTCCGAGTGGCCTTAACAGACGTTTTTTTATTCGGAATTGGGACTTCCTTGTTAACAATACTGTAAAACCCTTTATTATCACGGCCCCGATTTTTCGCGAATTGGGCTGCAAGGTCATATTCGTGACCATTAAATTTCGCGATTTCTAAAGGCCAGAAGTTGCCTCTACAAACAGTAGAAATATTTTGCTCCCTTTAAGGGGCGACCTGGGGCTTGAGCAAAAGTTGCTCAAGCGTTCTAGGTATAAAGAAATAACTTTCAGGCTACATGTAACTTGGTGGGCTGACTTCAAATAAGCAATTATTTTTCTTCTAGATGAAGTAGGTCATGTTTTAGAGCCTTTGTCCAGTTGTGCAATTGTGAGAAGGCTAGGAAAGTACATGTAGCAGGGCAATGTCTGAAACATATATGTGTATGTTCCTGAATGTTCAAGGAGTGCAACAAGGGTGGTTTTACATTTTTATCTTTATTCTATCCAAAGTTATGGAAGTTCGAAGCCATGGCTCAATAAGCTTATTATTTTTTTTTGTTTTCTCAAATTTACAATATATTCTTGGTACATAGAGTCACAATGTTATACCCTTATTGCACTCCTTGCACAGCCAGCACCCAGTCAAAACAAAAATGATGAAAATCCAGTGAGTAGGAGAGAAGCTACGCCTTGCACAAAACTTGCATGGAACAAAAACTTTTATCTGAGAAAAACACAAAAAACAAACGACCATAGACACATCAATGAATATAGTGAAAAACATGCAGGCAGCTCAGAATGCTCTCGGGGAGTAATCTCCATGAGGCTTGCCTCGTTGCCTTCGTTTTGCTGCCGCTTGGAAAGCTGCCGAGGCTGCACGCTTCCTTGCTGCCCTCACACTGCGGTGACAGTCCTTCTCAGCTGCCCGCTGACCGCCCTTGCAGCTTTGGTCAAGTTGCAACTCTTGTAGGATGCTTGAGGTAGCTTGCTGCTTTCCTACATTGAAGCGCATGATTGCTTCCGCAACTGCCGTCTCCACAGCAAACAGTGACGCATGCTTGTGTTTCGGCGTTAGGCTCCAGATGACGGAGTGCAGTGCTTCATTAGCATTCTGAGTTTTGCCTCTTTGGCATCTCCGCAGGAGCCTTTTGTCAGCAAGACGCTGATACACTGGAAGTAGTGCGTTGCTGACATTTTCTGGTAGCTTGTACCTGTGCTTTGGTGGGGGCTCGTCCCTTGCAGTGGCGGCATTGTGCTTGCACCACGAATCCACACCACTTGGGCACAGACTGTGGTTTTTCTTCTCGTCGGTTGAAGTGATGTGGTAGTACGTGGCCATCACCGCTGAGTACATTCGGTCTACGTTGCCAGCATGCGACTTGAGCGCCCAGCCGTAATAGCTGGTCAACTTGCTGATTAGGTCTCCAGTGAGTCGTCCTTTGCCACTGATGCGCCCTCCGTCGTCCTGCTTGTGCTTTTGCACGAGGTTGCGGAGTGCGGTTCCCATGCGCTTTTGCACGTGGTTCGTGCAGTCCTCTTTCTCCACTTCAATGAAACCATACACCTTGGCTTCCTCAATGGCGTGGTAGGATCTGCTGTCGCCGTCGCAAAGCATTGTTTTATACCTTAGGCCGTGGAGGGAGAGCGAGCGCTGAAAAAGAATCAGGGCCGCCTCAACCTCCATCTGACCTGCCTTGCATGTCGTGTTCTTCTGGCACAAGTGCCGAGCCTTCCATTCATCATACTCTGGGTTCCCTGGTTGTGGCCCACACTCGCAGCCAAGACAGAAATTCGACAACACAACATAGTCGAGAACATAGCCTGAGAACAGCTCAATCACTGTGGCCACCCCTATGCGGGATGAGTGTCCTCTTGTGTGCCATGTTCCATCGAAAGAAATGGCAATGTTCCCCGGATTGCCAAAGTTCAGTTCTTCATACACTTCCTTCACTGCCGTTGCACACTTGGTCAGAGTCTTCTTGCAGGCCTCTTTAGCTGCTGGGTGTAGCTTTGTCTTCAGGTAGTGTTGGAAGGTCTTATTATGGAGACCTCTGTGGGATATTCCCAAATCAGCGAAGATGTCGTTTAGTGCCGTTTGGCCGTTTCCACTGCTCTGCATAGCACGCGCCGCGAGGAGGTTGATCGCGAAGGGGTTGCAGTTCGCTTCGCCCCCGACTCGTCGCGAGCTCCATTCGGATCCAATATCGCCACAGTTGCTGCAGTGCATTTTCAGTTTCACAGCTAGCCCGAAGTCAAGCGTGTCCCTTTCTATGCTCACTGATCCGCGGCACACCCGGCACGCGGTAAGTTCCAGTAAACTATTCACTGCGTCAAGATCGACGATCGTGTATGTCAGGGGTGATGAACTTGGAGCAGCATCACACTCAGTCGCGAGCATCTTCATCTTGCGATCTGTAGCAGAAGTCGACGAAAGTTCGGCGGTTTTTTTTTTCTGCTTGCCGCTGGAGAACTTCTCGATCTTTACTTGTAAGGAACGTTGAGTCGATCCTTGTGCGTCCTTCTCCGCTGTCCGGAACGGGGGAGACGGGCGGTTCCGAAACCGCTGCCGCGGCAGCCGTCTCGCTCGCCGGCTCACGTTCAGTCGTCAGCAGGCTTTCCGTCATTGCGAGGGGATCTGCGATCGTCACCGTTGATTGCGACAATCCTTCCTGCCGACGCGTCGCACATTTCTTTCGCTTTTTTCCGAACTTATGCACGGTTCGAAACTTTCGACGCGGGCTTGGTCCAGGGTTAGGCATAGCGACGATAGCGCGAAGCGACGGCTTTGACAAGATGGCGCGGCTCACGTTTGGACCGGAAGTCACCGGAAGTAGTCGTGCACCAACCAGAAGCGGCCATTTCATCACGTGTCGGCTCAGGACCAATAGCGTAGCTTTTTTTCGTTTTTGCGTTTTGCTTTGTATATTTTTACTGCGCGGCGTAGGCCGCTCGTGTTTGGCGGGAAAGCAAGCCAAAGAGACGCTCTTTGAAACGAGACCAAGATGGCGGTGCTCTGCCGATTGGTTTCGAAATGACGGACGGTGCAATGTCGAGGATTTTGGAGCATTTTTGGCGAGCGGACCTCGCCTGTTCAGCCAATAAATATCAGTTTTTATATAAACGGACACATTTTTTGGACGTCAAGTTTGGTCAATATATGCAAGAGGGTATAAAGAATTCAAAAATAATAAAAATGAAAAATCGGTTTTTTGCTAATATTTTGGGTCACAAGACCCGTGTCCCCCCTTAAAGTTCGCGAATTGTACAATTCGCAAAGTTTGTGAAAATTAGGGGCTCACGAACATTGCAGTATTGCCTAATTATTTGTTATTAATTTTTAGTTCTCAGTGTTTGCCTTAAGCATAGGTTAAACAACATACATTTGCCATTCTGGAACGACGGAGACAACAGAGGCAGAAGCCCCCTAAACAAGACTTTGCACATGCAGTTACTGTTGTTATTGCGAGACATAACATTGCTCTACACGTAAAAATAAAATGGACAGCCCAGTTGGGACGTTGGAAGTACATCAAAACTGAAACCTGCATGGGGGTGCGCCCGAGTATAGACCGACACGTGGAGCAGCTCTGTTTACCAACATGGCCGGAAGGCCGCGCATGCGCGGTAGCTATGTAGGCAAAAGTGGCCTGGCTTTCCGTGTTTTCGCCATTGCGTTGTGTGGCGTGTGTTCGTTGTTGACGTTGTAGGGGCGCTTCTAGCTTTATTTGTGCGTCGTCTTTCCTGACAACGTATGTCGTATGCTATGCCCGACTATTTGAGCTCGCTACCCGAGCCTGATTGGCAGCGGTATCGAAACAAACTGTGCGGCATAAAAACAAACTGTGCGGCATAGAAACAAACTGTGCGGCATAGAAACAAACTGTGCGTGGACGGCGTTGCGTACGAGGATCCATACGCCGTAAACAAGGCCTGCTGGACTTCCGACGTGAAGTTTCTGCCACCGAAGTCGACGGTTCACGTCATCGTTTATTTAGTTTTTTCGCCAAGCCGGTTCACGGCCGACACGGTGCGGGCGTACTAGTCTCGAGGCCTACGATTACTTCGAGTCGGTTTCCGCACTGCCGGCGAGATCAGCAGACTGTGGGTCTGCGGAAGTGTATTTATTAATTAAATAAATACACACAGCGTCTTGAAGTCAAGGTATGATATTTTTCCTACCCTCACGACTACAAGGCATGACAAGCAGTAACGCTTTGTCCGTTCTGCAGTCTTGGCGGTAACACCTTACAGGTAACGGCGTTACCAGGAATGCGTTACTTGTTCCATTAACGTAGTAACCTACTCGTTACTTTTTCGAAACAGTAACGGGTAACATACTTACGTCACTTGTTACTACTTCCCAAGTCTTAAAGAAATTACACTTCAATTTTTTCCGTGTTTTTAGGAGTCAAGCCATGTTTTTCTTTGCGTTTTTTCTCTCGAGTATTTAGGTGAAACCGTAAAAAGAGATAAAGTAATTATGTTCAGTTTCTGCATGAACATATTGTTTCTTGATATATGAGCTTATGTATACCTGTATCGTCAAAACCGTAAAACGTATTAAATCATAACTTAAAAAGTAACGCAGAAGTAACGTGCGTTACTTTTTATCGGTAGCGGTACCTTTTATTTTTAGGTTACGTAGCTCGGTAACGCGTACCTTTTATTTGCAAGTAACTTATCTCGTTCCTTTTTTTCGGTAACGCCTACAACACTGCCGTTCTGTCGCCGATCCCCTTCTGCTGGGTAGCACGGGTGTAGCGAGCCTCCGACGAGCGCTTGGCCGGTGCTTTGTGCACGAACACCGTGGGAACAAAATCCGGGTGGTCTCGATCAGACGACGGTTTTCCTGCACATAAGCAAGCCTCGGGACGGAGATTGAAATAGAAGCCGCACTTGCCCTCAAGAAAGTGCTTGCCGCACAAACGGTCGTTCGCGCGAGGCGACCATTCTTTTCGACCCACGGATATTATCCACCTTCTATGCCTTTCAGAGTCTGCCGGGAACTTGTGGAAACTCACTCCGCTACTTTTCTTGTACATTTCGGTGCAATTAACGGCAAAACAGCCTCGCGGCATGCTGAAATGCTATGATGCCCATGCGAAACGTGCGCCCTTTTGCCCACACGAGCCGGCTCCGGCGCGATCGCAGCGCCGCCGCAGCTCCGCGACGTCAAGCCCGCGTGTCGGTCTATACTCTGGTGTGGCACTCAAATGGTTAAAATTAAATCTCGCTTTGAACGTAATACAGAGAGGTTGGAGGCAGACTACTTAGAAGGGATCATAACATGATATTGAGATGCAGGTTTCTTTAAAGGCCGGCCTACAGATGCATCTTCTGCCGAGAAGAAAACCGGTTCCCAGCTTCTTTCTTTTAGTCCCTCTCGCACTCTTCACTCCTCTCCCCACAGACTATTCAGTCCACCAGTCTTTGGAAATCTGTGGATGTTGGAATTGAATATTATATTACCTTGCAGGTGTTAAGCGGACTTATGTTATGCTCCTCATCCCTTGGAGCTTATTCTCTCAGTTAGAATGGGATAAAGGGCCCTTTCTTTTTGGGTAAAACCCGATATTTCCCTATATTTGCACCCCGAACATGTTTTTTGAAAATTGGGTTACACCTGATGTTTCCCTGAATTCGCAACAAGAATTGGACCATTTTCGCGTTTTTTTTTTTTTTGGCATTGTAGTGATGTGGAGCTCATTAGCGAAGCTTGTTGAAAGCGTGCATGACAAAAAAATGTAGAGTAGCACTTTCCAAAAAATTTTATTTTCGCAAAGGCAATTTTGACAAGAACGCTACCCCGGACAACAGAATGCTGCGCTGCGTTGCTGTGCGTTGCAAACTGATGCTTTGATGTTGAGAAAATATTCTTTTTGTTGAGATGTCTGAAGATGACAGGTCTACTATCAGGTCAGAAATGCTGCCCATGCAGATGGTTATGTATGTCAACAAAAATTAGCTGAAAATTGAAATTACTAAGTGAGCTCCCATACTGTGTTTTAATACAATTATCTGCGCTTTAGTTACTTGTTTGTGGAAATAAAACATTCCATGTTCTAAAACGAATCAGTTCTTTTTATTGTTAATTATAGTTAATGATTTTTATATGTAACCCAAATTCTGTAATCCCCTAGTTTCTTGAAAAATCAAATTTCTTCCCCATTAAGAGCTTGGAAAGTGGCTCCCGATTTTTACCCTTTAGATTTTTAAAAAGATATAAAACCCCAAAACATAGGGCCCCGATAGGCTGCCTTCAATAGAACAGGTCCTTTATATTTGTTTCTGCGTGTCACGCGCTCATTTTGTCGAACATGCACATGATTTCCTTTCTGGAGCAGTGTTGACGGAAAAAAATGCTTAATGCCCCACACCTCAAAATGCGGGTCCAGTTCGTCCCAGCATATCGTGAGGAAGACGAGATCTGGACGCACCACCACATCATTTCACTCGAGAAAGAATTCTCTCTGACTGGCATGCTGCTCTTCCACAAGTGCTCTGGTGCTCTTTGTGTGCAGAAGCAGCCAGAGGTGGACATCCTGCCCGAAGCAGTGGAAGGGACTGACGTTTGCACAGCCGCAAGCGAGCCGCAGCCCCAGGACTCTGAGGCTGGTCCTGAAGTGGCCCAGTTCTCCAAGGAGGAGTTCCTTTCCGTTGCGGCCAGCTTAAAGGACCCGTCGGACCTAGATTTCCTGCAGAAGGTGGGGAACAGTGAGCGCCTGCAGAGGACTCATCTGGGACGCTGCTCCCTCTTCCTCAAGTTTGATCCACTGCTATCGGAGCCGCGTCCTGTCTGCCAGAGTCCTGGTAAGTGGCAGTCTCGTCGCTGCTTTGAGGTGCGCTGGATAGTGCAGTTCGTAGGCACAGAAGTATAAAACCCTGGCTACGCCTCAGATGGAGGGATTGTTGGATCAGGATCAGGGTTGGTCTAAATGCATCGAACTTGTGGCAAATTTCATTGGTCGTTTTGGAGCGCGCCGGGGTCGACTTCTCTGGAGCATGCGTATTTCACTGGACGATTGGGATCGTGTTCCACTCATCGTTTTCGGTCAGCTCCCACTCCAAATCTCGTTCTGGACCCGGAGAAAGTCGCTCCGCCGATTTTGGCAGATTCAACTGGAAGCCAGCCTGGCCAGCCTTTTTTTTTCTCGCAACTTCCTTTCTCGCCTGGTGCAGTCAAATCTCGAGAGAACGAATTTCATCGGACTCGCGAAAATCGTTCGTTATTTTGATATTATCGTTATAGTGAAAACTCGTAAATTGTAATTATATCTGAGCAAAAATGACGTACCTTTGCAATAGGAATATCCGGACGCTCGGTTTTATTCGAAACACAAAACAAAAAATGCTCCACGTATTTGAACACTACACATTTATTGAAAGAAATTGGAAAACTTCTGATAGGTCTAGCACAACGCTACGGGAAGAACGTTTTGATGTCGTCCACCTTGTTGACGGCCTTGGTCATACTGGCACCGCTCACGCGATTGAACACGGCGGCGACAGAACCCATCGTCGCAAGGAAAGAAAACTCGTGACGGACAGGAGTGAACGAGCAGCACACCTTGCGTCCGGAACAGTCCGCGTGAAGGAGAGGTCTGACAGGAATGTGAAGTTAGCTGGGTAGGGTTAGGATTTGTTTCCCGGGTCTATCTTTGACTGATGATGGTGGTTGGGCGTTGTGGGAGCCGCTAAGCGGCCAAAATGCATGTCTTTCTGTAATTTAAAATTATATTCGCCATCCATCGTTGCTTTCGGCCGTTTTTTTGCGATATAAATTCGTAATAGTGAGGTGTTGTTCGCATATAAGAGCATTTAAATTATGTGTGTTATTCTGAAATATTCGGTATTTTAAATTCGTACTGAAATATTTTTGTGCTGAAACCAATAGGCATTTGGAAGGGGATTTTTGAAATGTTTGTAAATCTGAAAAATGTGTTATAATGACGTTCGCAATAACGAGATTTGACTGTATCTCGCTGGTCTCGTCTCGGAAGAATTCGTGATGGCCGCTCGCGAAGTGCCGCCCGCTTTGCTGCTGCTGCTGCCTGATGACAGTTGGTCGTCAAGTTGCTCGAGCAGCTCCTCCAGCAGCAGCCGCTCGAGTAGCACAACAACAAGGATTGCTGGTATGTCCCGCATGAAGTCGACTGCCTTCTCTGACCTCCGCAGAAGAGGCCGAAAATGGACTTACTTGGACACTGTTCACGAGTATTCCGACGAAGAGGCAAGCGGGCTACGGGGCTGATGCACATAGCTAATTGAGACTCATCTTTCACATCATGATTCACTTCGCTCGTGCATTGAACACGTTTTGTTAGTGCCGAGATTGCGAAAACATGTGCTTCGAGATCTGGGTTCGCGTTAACGAGATTCCTGGGAAGGTGAATGACGGGAAGGCATCCGCGGATTCCGGAGGAGTGATCGTGTTCCGCTGGGGATCCGGAGGCAGAGCGACTTCGTTCGGGTTGCGTGCTCCATCGGATCTGGTCTACTGATCCCGGCGCGCTCCAAAATAACCAGTGGAATTCACCATTAGTGTTTTTTCGAATATTAAAAATTTTGCATCATAGTTTCGAATAATACACTATTAGATTTTCGCTTTGAGATCAGCTGCGATATTCATATATTTCGAAGTGTTGATCGTGGCGGGTTGGCCCCGTTGGGCGCGCTTCTTGGCCCCATTGGGCGCGCTTCTTGCTGAGCATGCGTGCTCTGCGGAGAACCCGCAGAAAGGAGCTCCGCAGGTGTTGCTTCTCTGCAGTGCACCGGTGCTTGGTAAGGAGCACGCCCAGTGGGGTGACCTGCTACGATCAAGATGCGCAAAAGTATGAATATATAGCAATATATAGGGGGGCGGCACCTGCGCTTCCTTGGGATTTCTTAGGGGGGGGGGGGGGGGGGGTATTTACAAGGAGCTGTTTTGGTGGCGTATGCTGCTGTCACATTGCCAACACATCTTGCAAAAGACAGTTTGCTGACACTGTCCGTGTTTCCTTCATGTACAACTGTCCGGCCACATTGGTTGTACAAACGCGGTCTGCAGACATGTTCAAAGCATGTATGAGGCAAACATGCTTCCAAGCATGGCAGAGGCATGTCTGCAGTCAATGCTGTCATCGTGTCTGCAGACCGCGTTTTTTGTATGACGTAGAGAGAAGTGCGACTGCTTGACGAGGATATTGAAATGTGTACGACAACCTTGATGGTACGTGCAGCGAGCACGGCAGAAGTTTGAAGTCATCTTGTTCATAAAACCATCGGTGCCAAAGTTTACAGCCTGACGTCACTCTTCTTTCAGTCTATAAAAGTAGAATGATACAAACAAAGGATTCCCACGTCCTACTAAAGTGTTATAGTGCCTGTTGGGGTTGCTCCTATCTAAGAAGAAAAAAATCTTTGATAAAGTTCTGGGGACGCCTGTGTGTGTATAGGTTTAATTTTATGTCAAATCAGTCATTTACTTGCCGTTCCAAGACATTGCGCTTTCTGAGGTCACAGTTCGTAAATATAGTTGGATTAAAATTAGCTTATAAATGGAGAAGTGGAAGCTTGTGAACAACCTTCATGTGTTTTGCTGGGTTTTTATTTAGGCATGGTGAAACAGTATGTGAAAAACTTTGAGAAACTATTCGATATCCAATTCGAAAATACTCGGCCAGAACCACTATTTGCTTCGAATTTACTTTGAACTCAAAATCCACTATTTGCGCATGACTATTCTAACTATAAAGCTGCTTACTTTAAAACTTTTTGTTCTAGATCGTAAAGCATTGTTCTTCACCCTAAGCTTTAGATGTTCTTGTTGCGAGTCTTAGCAAAAGACCTTTTTCCATAACTGAAGTGCCCCTGGAAGGGAAGTGCAGTGCAATACATTCCAGTAACCCTTTGGCCACTGAGTTATGGTTTTGATTGGCCACCATGAATTCAGAACATCATGTCTCGACGAAATCTACAGCTTGCTTTTGAAATTCAAACTTTCACAAATGTGCAGCTGTACATTTTACATTTATTGCAGAGATGACGAGCATTACGGAAGAAAGAACGATTTATTTCATCTCCCCACAAGAGATTATATTTGAGCTCAATATTAATAATCTGATCACGTGGGGTTTTTCGGAACAGTGATGGCCTGAAGGGGGTGGGGGGGGGGGGGGGTGATAGAGCCTTGCTGCAGTTGACGTCTGTGTGTGAGAAACAATGGGTAGAGGGAGAGCAGTGCCTTTGCTGTAGATTGGGGTTTTGTGTTCGTACATGCACATTTTTTTTGGGTAGGGGCACTAACAACTATCACTGTAAAATTGTCTACTTTAAAGCGAGGCTGGCACAGGCGAGAAAAAAGATTTCATGCGAGTGTTGGACCAGTGAATCCCAACTAAAATATTCAGGTTAACGGTTTGTCGAACGAGCAGGGTATGTCTGTATTGTAACCGACAAGAGCAGCTGCAATATCTGATAGGCGTAACATATGCTTTCTTGCGACTTTCTGCATTTCTACTCACTGCTTTGTTACCATTTAACTTGCTTGCAGTGCACTCTAAAGAGGAGCAACAGCCTGAGGAGCAACAATCAGCGTAGGTTTTTGTTTGCTGCTTTCTGAAATCTGCCTCTGTAACTTCCTTTCCTCGTTTTGGACAGAAGGAGCTGTGAATTTCCAAATGCAGTGAAGCCTCTTCACTTCTGGCACTTGTGATATTCACTGTACAACTTTGGGAGGTTTTTAGTTGCAGATGTGCTGTGTTGGTGCTCATCTAGCTTGTCCCGTTTGAGGTGGTGGTGAAAGTGTCCTACTCTAGAGGTTTCACTCTATGGATGGTTTTAAAAGATTCTTGGCAAAGGTAGTTAAAACAAAAAAAAAAAGTTTATTTGTATAGTGCTTACTGGACAAGTTAAAGGAGTACTCCAGCAAATTTTTGAGCTACACCAACTAACTAGTTTCTGAATCCCCGGCTTTTTCCCTTTCCGGTATGGTGTTTAATATTGCGAAATTCGAAATAGTACTTTTAAAATTGGCAGTTGTAAACGATGCCAAAACCAACATTCAAATATACCCGCGCTTTTCTGTGCTGCGACGTCATTGGCAGGCAGGCTTGCAGGTCCAGCAGGCGGTCTAAAAGATGGACTATGCTGAGCATTTCCCTTGTGCTGTTGTGCAGATGCTGGAACGAGCTTCCAAAGCATTCATTTGACACCGTGAAACTGCTTGCAATCGGTTAGGAACAAATTGTAGTTCAAAGGGTGGACCTCTGTCTTCCGCTGGCGTCACTTTTTGAATTGTTGCCAGTAGAGACTTACAGTTTAAAAAACAGGGTAAGGACCAAACTTTTTAAATTGACCAACTTTGCAAACAAAAATTATTTTAGCCAAATATTTAAGTTACTAATTCAGCTATGTTTGTGTGTTCAGCCAATTCTCAGTCAAATTTGGGACTGGAAGAAAACTCCAGAGTACCACTTTAAGGGAGTGGGGCTGCTAGGTTGGTTGTTCCGATTGCGTTAGCCATCTGTAAGACCTAGATGCTCAGCTTTAACTATTTTGAACAGCAAATAAACATAATATAAGTGAATACATGCCTCTTCTGTCCAGTACTCAAAACTACTATAGTACTACTACATTATTCCCAGCCTATGTCTGTTCCATAAAAAAGGATTGTCGTCTCTGTGTCATGCCCTTCCATACACCGAGAAACTAGATTTGTTCAACTCTTTCTGTGATCTTAGTGTCAGTTTTCTCGGCTTTCATGGTCTGTTACTTCCTACTTGTGGTGGTTCATAAGTAGACTGTGCATTTTGATATTATTAAATTGCAGTTTTGTTTCTAAAGGAGGCAGTGCAGCTCCGAGAAAATTTTTAATTATTGACACTTGCTAGTTTCTATTATGGTGGCACACACCAGTCGGAGACGTGTTTCAGGCACCACATGATGCTACAGTGTAGCATCATGTGGTGCCTGAAACACGTCTCCGACTGGTGTGTTTACTGCGTCCTCAAACGTGTTGTGCTGTTGCTTGCTGCAATCTTGGTGGTGGCCAGGGGCGGATTCAGAACTCCATTTTGGGGGGGGGGGCGGGAAAATTTGTAAGGACACTATTCTCTCATTCTTTCTTGTGCACCGGGGGGTCCACCCATGTCAAATTGCCCTCCGAGAAGGGGGGGGGGGGGGGGGTCAACTTCGTTTAGGGGGGGCGGTCCCCCCCCCCCCCTTGGATCCGCCCCGCACAGCAGCGAACGTGGATGGGGCAGACGCCTGTTCTGCCGTAGCTCGGTCTCGACTTGACTATTTTCGGAAATGTCAACAGCCGCGAGTCGGGTCGCTTTAGGGACGGCAACACTTCCATTCTCCCATACTTTTAATGCGAAATGTGTTACGTGTCTGGACGCCTAGCCGTATCCGATATTCAGCCAGGGATGGAAATCAATGGGCCGACTGACAGCCGAACGCCGATGCAGCTCTCGTCTTCTTTATCGATGAGACACTAGTGTTAGCTGAACCTCTTTCTTTAATGCTTCCAAGTTACTCCTGGCGTGGGGAAAACATTTGTCACGACATATAACTGCGGCGCTTTGCTGCGTGCTTCCCCGGAGAACGAGCATGAGAGCGACAGAAAAGCAGGTGTACACGTCGGGCGTGCTCAATTTGCACGCTGCTCCACTCTGCGCTGTAGAGTGCCTAGATTTAAGAGAGGGAGCAAGTGAAACTATAGAGAGTTTGCAATTTAATGACTGATGCCTCCTGAAGCTCCTGGGCCAATTGATCGCAACTGCACGTGCATTCTGTTGTCATGGGTCAAGAAGAAAAGCAGGCAGAGACTTGCAGATGATCAACCTTGTCGCCACCTACTCGCAGCTCTTATTGCAAATGCGGCCCATAGACCACGCGACCCCGATCGACCAGTTGGAAGGACTCTGCAACCTACGCACACTGTGGCACTGCCGCGTTCCCATTGTTTTTGTTTTTTTTGCATGTTTGGTTTATTGCGTTTTAGTTCAACGGACTCCGAGAACTTTGCGTCTACAGGCCCACTGCAAAGGATGACACACACAAATACGACATGCACAGAGTGCTCGTATGCGTACTGTGTACAACGGGAGGTTGCGAGGTCAGCCATTGGCTTGTAGCCTTCAAAGGGTGCTCCAGGTCCTCAAACGAGTGGGTGAGGCTCTACAGAAAACGCTGGAATCTTGTGGCGGTGGAAGAATCCGTTTCATGTGCTGCGTGCGGCCATGCACACGATGCTCCCCTGCCCTTCACACTCCACCCTGAATGGCCCACAGACAGGCAACAATCAAGCACCCACCTCAGCGAGACAGGTGCCGCGCTGCACAGATGGAAATAGTCGCCGATCGATTTTTCGGACACGGCAGGGACTGAGAAAAACGTCCGAATAATAGAGTAGTCCGAAAAATCAACAGATGATGAAACTTGCCTTTATTACGTCTAAGCAGGCTGAAAAAAGGCCGTCAATAGTGCCTTGCTTCATGTTACGCCTGTTCGCTACGACGTCTGCTTGCATTTGCGCGAGTGTCGTGTTCTCGTCGTACACATTGAACAGCAATGTTAATGCATTCCTAATGTCTGCTGTCTATGGCTGTGGGGGTGTAGTTGTCGTCGGAGTCGTCGTCCGACTCTTAGTCGGACTCATTTTCTGCTGATGCGAGGACTTGCTGCACAATCTTGTCGTCCCTTAGCTCCACACACTGAACAAGGGCGGTGTCAACATCGGCGCACTCGCAGAACGTCGTGGCACCAGGAATGTCCATCTTGCTGTTCCGCAGGTCGGCAAACACTCTCGCCAACATCCAGTGCTGTGGAGACATCCTCGGCCTCTTGGTGGTCCAGCCTTGCGTCGTCGTTCACGGGCTCTTCGCTCGCACAAAAGCCTGCATGCTTGAAGCAATGGGCAATTGTCGTGGGCTTAAATGCTTTCCATGCGTCTGTGAACATATTGATCGCCGAAAGGAAGCCCGGCGAGTACCTCTTCTCGTTGCGGCCGAGTAGACGAGCCCGGTAAAGGACCTTGATGTTTTGGATCACGCCCTGGTCCATCGGTTGCAGAACACTCGTCGTATGGGGCAGCAAGAATTCAAACCGTATGGCTTTAAGCTTTTCCACTTTGCCGTGTGCTCCGCAGTTATCAACGAATATTACCACATGTCGTTTTTGGTACTCAAAAGCTCTGTCCAGGCGGCGCAGATAGTCCTCAAACAAGCACTGCGTTATCCAAGTCTTGGTGTTGCTTGAATACCAGACTGAGAGCTGCTCCGGATCATGAAAACTTCTCGAATCCTTAGTCTTGCCGATGACGAGTTGCACCTTCTTGTCGCCAACTGAGCTTCTTCATCCCCTTAAAACATCTCGGGGTTTTTTGCTTTCCTGATCACGAGGAGTGTCAACTTCCCAGTGCCTAGCATGTTCGCGCCGACCATGACGGTTATTCTCTCCTTGCTGTACTTCCCTCCTGAACAGGATTCTCCGTTAAAGCACAGTGTGCGATCGGGCAGCATCTTAAAAAATAAGCCAGTCTCATTGCAGTTTAAGACGTCTTCAGGGGCATATTCTTGCAGCAATGACTTTAGCTTGTTCATGCGGTGGTCCAGGACTGTGGTTCGGTCAACGGCTCTGCTCTCCCCGCACACCTTCTTGAACGAGACTCCGTGTCTGCTTGAAGCCATGAAGCCATCAGTCCGTGAACTTGGGAAGTTTTTTATGGTCATCTTCACAGCAAGCGTCTCTGCCTTTTGCTTGAGGGTGTCTCCTGACACTGATAAATTCTTCACCAGTACTCCTTTCAGCCGGAGTTGAAGAGCCTCCTTTAATGCTGGGTGGTCTCCTTGTCATTTTTTTGGCTCTTGCAGTGGGATTTCTTTAGCGCGGACAAAATCTTTCCCTTGTTCTCGACATCGTCCGACAAGGTTTGTTTGGACAACTGGAACTCCTTTGCTACGTCCGCTTGAGTTCGGCCTGTTTCTATTAGCTTGAGTATTGCTGCCTTCCTTTCGAGCGTTATGGTGGAGTACTTTCTGCGCTTCTTGGCAACACTTGGGGGCGGCGGTGGCAGAAGAACCCATGGGGCCATGACGTCCAAGCTAGCGTTATCCGAACGAGATGAGTGGCTGAAATCCAGTAGTGCAAAATGGCGACTGGCGACACGAATGTGGCGGAGGTGCAAAGGGATGGAAGGAAACAAAGCAAAATGGCAAAATGATGATGACACACAGCTAAATGGGGAAAAAAAAAAGTGTAGCATAGCGTCACCTAGTGCTAGGACTCCGGAGTACTCAAGTAGCACTGCCAAACCAAGCCAATCCATTTGCAGCCAACATAGAATTCAAAATGGCCGCTTCTCGGTGGTGTTTCCCCGCTGATCGCTCTCAACAATTTTGTCCGAAAAATCATTCGGACTTCAAGCTGTCTGAAACGTTGGTCGTGAATATGCACCATTTCTATGGGGTAAATCGCGGTTTCTCCTTTAGGTCGGAAATATCGAACAAGTCCGAACGATCGGCGTCCGAAAAATCTGTCGGTGATTGTATAGCGGGCATGACGCCGGTCGCAGACCCCCAGTGAAGTTGTGTCCAGTGATTTTGGCAAAGATGACACTGATACCATTTGTGTCATCTAGCCTCCACATTTGGACCCAGTTTCTCTGGACTACCACATCACGATTTGTGTTATCACTGCCTTTGCCACGCTAAAGCCTGAACTCCATGGGACGAATATCCTGCGAATAACCGACGAATTTTGCCCGGCGGCTTTTGCTCTGCACGTGGAATCAACACAGTGGCTGCTACGTCGCGCGCAAAGTGAGCGTGCCGTCGGGCGGCGTTCGCCAGTTATTCGTCACATAATTCGTCCCATGGAGTTCAGCCTTAATATAGCAAAAGGCGAGCGACCACCAGGATTGACATCTGGCGGCATGAAATGCCAGGTCGTGTGGCATCATTTGTTGCCACTTGGAGTGCATTTGCAATGCATTGGCGTTATTCGCAACACCAGCGATTTATAGGGGTCACCACTCTCAGGCAAATATGACTGTCTGAAATGCGTCGTGCCGTGCCACAGGCCAGCTCAGTACAGAACGTTCGAGTTTCAGCAGCAAGCATTAGACTCGAAATGATTTGCCTGATTTTTATTCGCTACATTTCAAACCTGCGGCAATGTGTTGGCGTACGCGAGCTTCAAGAGGCTCGACCTGGTTCGGGGAAGCGATGTCAGGACTGTGTTACTGATGCACGTTGATAAACGCACAACGTCTGGTTGACGCGGTAGCGTAGGTTGCGTTCGAGTGACCTGGGCAACGTGCCGATACGACAGTAACAAGAGTCGCCGGCAGAACTGTTGCATCGTGCCAACCACAGACATGTAATCACGAGCAGAAATCGCGTAAGGATTTGTTCCGTTCAGCTAGACGTTTTCTCCCTAGGTGCCGTTCGTTTTGCTGGAGTCTCAAATAGGACGCTAAACATGCCAATTGAAGATCGATCTAGGCACAGTAGCATCGTTGTTTTTATTTTTATGTGAAATCTCATCCTGTCCTCTTTCAGTGTGTTTTTTTTTTTCCCCACTGTGTTCAACTTGATGCAACTTGGAGGTTCTTTCTGCTAATGCATTGTATCCATTTCTTTGCTGCTGCTTTCAACTTGCAGTGCCTTGAACTGCAGTGCCTTGAACTGCAGTACTGGCAGTGGTGGAACACTGATTGATTTCGTGGATTCGCCGCTGAAGGTAGGGTTTCTCGAGCAATGAGAAAACTTTCGAGCTCGAATGTTTGTGATGGGTTGTGGAGTTTGTTTTTTTCGGTGTTAGGATTGAGTCTCACACAGGTGTTTCTTAGCTTACCTGGCTTTTGAAATTCACTGTTCATGTGATAATTTCACTATTCTGGGTGCATTGAAGTGAAAGATTCAGATTATATGTATAGCAAAATACCGAAGAAACTCTCCAAAATTTCAGAAATCCAGTGAAACAATGGCATGGGAATAATGATACAAAAAGCAAGATGGGGACATAAAAATAGGAGTCTTCGTTTTCAGATGTAACTCTCTGCTCAAAAAATTACAAATTCCGATTTATCCACTAACTCTTTAAATTTGTGGTAAAAAATCAACTGTGAAAGACTTCCTCAGATTTCGCCCACAAATAAGCTCTGAAAATGGGGATCCCTAGGCTATTTATAAATATTCGAGGCAAACCAAGAAACAAACCCTCACTTTATTTTTTGTTAATGCGAAAAGAAAGCCCTATAAGAACATCAAAAAGTACTGTGTAGCTGTAGACATGGTGCTTAGCAATGGGCAATATGCAAAATAGTAGCACCCCTTGCGGTTCAGGTGCACTTTGGGAGCAGGAGACTGTCAACAGGTAATTTGGTTTTTGGTTCGCTGGGTTGTGCATCTGTCGTCTTCTATTGTCTCCGCACCGCCATTGATCATGTCGCCGTGGATTGCTCCACACCTTCACACTATGCAGTAAGTACCCTGTTCTCATCACTACATGCCAGACTTAGCGAGTTATGAAACAATTAAGATTTTACTGCCACAGGGAGTGAGCAAAAATGCCGCAACGGCGAAGTCAAGTGAACGCAGATCGGCATGCGCCGAACGCTGTGCCAGTTCACTGCAAGCATTTGTTTGAAACCTCGAGAACAGCCACTGAGACTAGCACTTCAGGTCTGCCACACTCTTGTTCCAGTGACACATTTCCTCACAGCAACGTAGCATGAAATGCATGTTTGCGTTTGAACTCATTCCCGTACAGCGAGGTTTGTCATGTACCGTGTTAGCCCAATTGAAAATGGCGATTGGCAAAGCAAAGATGTTATAAAACTTAAACCAATGAAAGGAAGAAAAAATTGACCGCATCTCCACGTGGTGAATGATGTTGATTGGGGCGAAGCTCTGGTGGTGCTTATCTGCGTAGACGCTGAGCCGCAGCATGCCGAGCCTTTGTTTCTTTTTCATCCATGTCAGAAAGAGAATGTGTGGTATGGAATGTGGTTATATACGCATATAAACGTTGAGCCAATGCGTGCAAAGTTTAACGCGATAATATATGCATTTGACCGCAGCGCCCTCTCCTGTAGACGTTGAGCGGCTAAATGGAACGTTTCATCCATGACATCCCCAGCTCTTAAAGGGGCGATGCAACGATATTCAATTGGAATGTTTTTCACTTTACACGAGCTTACTGGCACTAGTGGGACTCAAGGTTACTCGCACGCAACGCCACTGGCCAAGAAACTCCTTTGTTGCGGTGTAATTTCAGAGACAAAAGCGATCATTTTCATTCAATCTCTCCTTTCCAAAATTTGATGACGTAAAGTGGGGATCGCAGTGCACCCATATGACGATATTTGAATGCTGTTCATAGATTGAACCTGAGCATTGCGTGGGCACTAGATTTGGGCTCGTGATAATTACTAGCTTGAAAAGCATTCGGGTAGTGGCCCGTGTCCAATCGCTGCAACGACGACAATAGCCGAGCCATAACAATGTCTGGAACTCAGCACGTGCCCTGTGCTTTGCCAACCCCCAGCGCGTGGCTATGATCAGCATTGGCGGCATATAATCGGCTCCAGATCACGTGGCCGCTTGTTCTGGCTGCGAGTTGAGGGGGTGAACGCTGCTCGTTTTTCTTTAATTTTTACTAGGACTTCTATTGCGTGGGGTGAAAAATGAACGCGTGTTTCATATGTCATTAACGTCAGGGATCCGTTCTAAGCGATATTTGCGCAAAGTACAAAAGTTGTTGCATTGCCCCTTTAAGTTACTACCACATCTCAGAGCCCCCTACTCGTCCCGCAGTCGTGGCCGAGTGGTTAAGGCGATGGACTAGAAATCCATTGGGGTCTCCCCGCACAGGTTCGAATCCTGTCGACTGTGCCAACATATTGCATCATTTTTAATTTTTAATCATTTTATCTTTTTTATCTTATCTTTTTTATCTTTTTTCATTTTTTTTTGCCCTACGTGAGCATGTGCACGTGACCACGTGAGCTCAAGCGGACGCCGGACCAACGGACATGGCTAGCCCCTAAGGAGCTTTGCCCCTAAAAATTTTTTTTTAAACGTTTGGGGTTGGGACACTTGTGTTAAAAAATTAATTTTACGTGCAAAAGATTTTTTTAGAGCAATATTGATGCTGCCAGATTTATTTTATATTCTTTGCACAAAGTCCATGACTTCAGAGAATGGTCATACTCTTTCCACCTCAACGAGATGGTCATACTCTCCACCTCAACGTGATGGCCAAGCCGATCCACCTCTCCTCTGCGTGCTGGAAATGCCGAAAGAAAACAAGTGGAAAGGAGGTGACTACAGACTGTATCGCGTCTAGCACCGTCAATATTGCTCTAAAATGTTTTTCTTGCATAAAATTGATTTCTTGACATGCGTGTACTAACCAAACTGCTTAAAAAAAATTTTTCTTTTCAGAGGCTCTTCAAAAAAACACTGGCACCCCCCCCTCAAAAGTTTCTTAATTTAATGCCAGATGATTTATATGGTGTCGGAATGTGATTTGCGACTCAAAATTCGTTTTCTTTTTTGCCCAAAAACCGCCGATCGAGAACTGGCCAATTTTGAGCCGTGCTCACTCTTTCTTTTCTATGGGCACGCGCCATTTTCTATGGTTTAGACACAACCACCAAAGACAGTCAAAGTCGTGGGTCATCGAAGGCACACACTCAATACTAGAAATGGACAAAAAATATGATACCCATTTTTTGTGGCTTCTAGAAAGCTGCAAATACATTGAATGAAAAAAAAAAAGTTGCTTAACCACGTGATTTTCGGTATCTTTCTCCTTTATTTTCTTCTGCCCCAGTGCAGTTTCGGTTTCGAGCAGTTGCATTTTTTGACTTTATTAAAAATATGTCGCACTGTAGCAAAATAGTGCGACATATTTTTAATAAAGTAAAAAAACGCAACTGCTCGAAACCGAAACTACACCGGTGAGGAAGAAATGTAAAGGAGAAAGATACCGAGAATGACGTAGCTGTGCAACTTTTTTTTTTTTTTCAATAATGTATTTGCAGCTTTTTAGAAGCCACAAAAAATGGGTATCATATTTTTTGTCCATTCCTAGTATTGAGTGTGTGCCTTCGATGAACCACGACTTTGATTGTCTTTGGTGGTTGTGTCTAAACCATACAAAACAACGCGTGACCACGTAAAAAAGAGTGAGCGTGGATCAAACTGGCCAGTTCGATCTGCGGTTTTCGGGCGGAAAGAAAACAAATTTAGTTGCAAATTGTTTTGGGTAGTTGGGCTTTCATATGTCATGTACAAATAAAAACCTTGAAGAGCAGAAAAGCCCTGTCAAGTGTCCCTTTCCGTACCAGCCTTAGTGGCTGATCTCGAGGTTGCAAACAAATGCTCGCAGGGAGCTGGCACGGTGTTCAGTGTGCATTGATCTGTGTTCACTTGACTTAGCTGTTGTGGCGTTTTCATTCCCTCTGTGCCAGCAAAATCGTAATTGTTTCGTTATTCTCTGTGTTTATGTAGCAACGAGAAGAAAAGTGCACTTACTGCATCGCGCGTTGGTGTAGCAATCCATGACAGGAGCAATGGCGGTGCGGAAACGATAGCAGATGACAGATGAACAACTTGGCAAAACCGAGACTACCCATTGATAGTCTCCTACTCCCAGAGTGCACCTGAACCGCTAGGGGCGCTGCTACTTTACATACAGTAGAACCTCGTTAATTCAAAGTCTGTCGGATGGCGAAAAATTTGCGAATTAAGCAGATTTGCAAATTATCCAAAAACGAAAGAAAACGACAAAACATTGTCTGCAAAGCCTTGAATCTTGAAGGAAACATTTTATTCCAAGCGAGAGAACATCATCCGAAGTTGTCGGCGATATGGGACTGCTGCGTTCTGTAAGTAGCAGTGCTGACCGTCATATTTTCAAGAAGGCTAACTAGGCACAACGTCTCATAATCACCGCCGTTACATTCAACAAAGCTGCGGACGACATTCAGCGACCATATAACTTCCCCTAGAGCGGGGCCCAAGGCAGCTAATCATCGTCGTCGGTCTCTGCCGTCACGTTCAGCGATTTCGCTCTGATGGTCTGCGTAGCATGTTTACTCTACTCATTCTCCCATGTTTTAAGTAGTCTGTGAACCTCATGCCGACTGAATCACTGTCACTGTCCTTCATGCGGGTGCAAAGCTCCTCTCCCTCATCGTCAATCCCAGGGACAATACTAGCACTAGCACTTGCGGTATCCTCCTGCTCCACGGCCGGTCGCATATAAGCGATTTGGCGAGCGACAAGACAAACGACGGCGACCCGCTTCACTATCGCTCGGTCTATCGCGGGACGAGGCAAACCGCATGAAAGCAATGGGAGCAAGCGACCAAGGCGATGAGCTACGTGACGGGTGACAGTGAACAATCTTCGTCACCCGTCGCTGACTCGTCGCTGTCGCCATCGCTTGTCTTGTCGCTCGCTAATTCGCTTACACGCGGCTCGGTAATGGCCTCAACCACAGCGGCGCGGCGCCAAGAATACCGATCACTGACACCGATCATCAACTCCACGTGAGGCGAGACTAAACCTGCCAACGCTTGCCCAAGCCCAAAAAATACAAAGGGACTACTAAGCGCATGGACCAGCAAACTGAACAGATCAGCAAAGACTCGTGCCATCTTTGTTTTTGCTGCTGAACCTGGATGCCAGCTGGCGTCCCCTAGCAACTAAAAATTAACCTGGCAGTCCAAATTGGCGAATTCACCGGGTAGGCACGCACGGAGCGCTCAAATTATCCAGTCATATTTTTGTGAGAAGTCACGGGACCGTGGAAATTTTGCGAATTATCCAGGATTCCGAATAAACCGAAATCGAATTGCCAAGGTTCTACTGTATTGCCCATTGCACACCAAGACCCTGTTTTCTTTTCCTCTCTTATTGGGGATGTGTTTGAGGGCCCAGAAAAAAATAAGTGAAGGCATGGAGGATAATGTAGAATTGTTGTTTGTTTGCCCATGAAAGAAAGGGGCAGCGAGTTTGTTTTCGTCTCTGTCGGTGTAAGCGTGAGCATATTTTTGCCGACGAGAGCTCTTCTGGCGGACTCAGCATTTGGTATGCATTTGGCACATTTCCCAGATTCTGTAAAAATTTATGGTGGGTGATTGTGTGGACATGTGCACTCATTTCTATGTTTTATGGTATCAAGTTCTTTGTTTTGAGTACTCCTGTTTTAGGGCCTCGTGTAACCTTTACATGCATTGGCCATAGGTCAATTTGTACCCCTGTCCTCATGTACAGTATGCATAATTAAGCACTTCCTTACTAACCGTTTTCTGCTAATAATGGGGCCATTTGAGGTTAGCTTAGTCGGTAAGTTTTTACATGCTACTCGTTTTAGAATTTTTTTTTTTTTTGCATTTCAGGTGCGGAAGTCCAGTAACAAAGAAGGCATTGAAGCTGCGGTACGATATTCTGGGTTCCTTGGCAGTTTGCCTGTGAAACTGTGTGCATTGCTTGTCGGTATTGGCTCTAGTCAACACCAGCTGCACAGTTTCCCTTTCAGGGTTGGTTCAGCTGTGCCATTTGTGCCATTGTGGTAAATTCCCACTTGCCTGTGCCTTGTTGCCCCCTAAGGAAAAAAAAGCACCAAACTGTGCCAAGGCGTGTATCTAAACAGATTGGTGTTTGGAAAAGTGTTCTTATCTGCAATTGTGGGAACCCAGTGTAGTTTAGCCATGGCAATGCGATCCAGGTCTGCGGCATAGCTTCAGAGGTATTGCACCAATTTTACTATACCATACTGTGCAGTTTAGCCAATTTTAGTAGAATGTGATAGCTCACTATAGTACTGAAGGTGAAACAGGTGCAGTTAATTCTTCTTTCCTGCTTGCATCTGTTCAGAAGCATGAAACTTTTGTAGAAATGTGCTCCTCTATGTATGGTTCCTTAATTCGTTAACATGTTTAGTCAAGATGTCTATGTTACGAATTGTTGCCTTCTTTCGAGTCAAATGATGTGAAACCTTTATCTTCCTACTCGTTAAAAGGTCTGTGCATTACGGAACCTGAATATCTTTATTGAATAAGCTTTTCTGCACTATTTTGGATTCTCGGGCATGTAGATCATCACGACCGACAAAAAACAAAGCAAATTAGACATTGAATGTTTACATAGTGAAACGTCAGGAAGTGCAGGGTTGAGGGTTAAGGCAAGGGCTTTGCAGTCCCCAAAGATGGCTTTGCAGACCCCAGTGGGTCCACGGAACCCCATTTGAGAATCGCTGACTTGGCTCGTTGCAGTTACTAGTCTATTAATTTTGCAATTAATTGATGGATCTTTCATAGTCTGCAATGGTCTGGCGTTTGTCGCATTTGAAAATCTTATCGGAAACTGGACTACAGAGTCGGCAGGCTGTTCTATCACTTGGACAGGATTGATGCAAAGCTTAAACTGCAAAAATATTAGGTCTCACAAAATGGCTTCAGAGTGTGGCTAATGGACGAGAGCACAAAACTGAATATGTGCGAAGTCAATTCTTTCATGGGCGCTTGCACGCGAATGGTGTTTACTTTCTGGATATGCCTTGCGCAAGTCTGGTTGATATCTCCTTGGAACTTGCTGCTCAACTCGTTTGTCTGGTATTCGTGGTTCAGCAGTAAAACTGCCAAATGCTTGACAACTTGTATATTTACTAAAACCTGCGGTTTCATTCATTATTTTTTTTTTACGTAAACATATTATAGTTTGATTCCTATTTCTCTTGGTTTGTGCTAACCATGTGCACTGAGGAGTACCTGAGTATGCTGTTCATGCATGCCCCACAAAATTAGTGGAAGGAACTGCCTTGCATATTGCCATGTTTTACTATGAATTTTTTTTACTTCGGATTATTACGTCTCAGGAATGGGCAATCTTGTCCATGCAATGCTCGGTGATTACTAGAGTAACTAAAGTTGTTCAAATTGCTTACTGTATTATCAGAGTAGTTTCTCCCGCAGGAGCTAAGGTGTGTTTGCATTATGAGATTGGGTGTCCTTTCACATCTAGGCAGCACACCTTGGAATGTTCTGTACAGTTAGCAAATACACTGCCAAAGCATGGGCATCATATTGAGTGACTTGTTGGCCTCAAGATGGCGATCTGTGGCCTGGTGCAGTTTGAGCCCTGTAGCTCTGGTGCTATGAAGCACCTAATGGTCATTCTATCGTGATCTTGGCATGGCTGGCTTATGTCCTAGTTTACGAGGGTTGCATGCTGCCTGTTGCAGGAACCGATGTTCTCTGAGAAGGAGATGACGCAGGCGCTCAAGTACCAGGAACTGATGTTCCAAGAGCGCCTGCTCAAGAAGGACCAGGACTATATGAAAGAACAGGACAAGTTGCGAGAGGAGGCCGAGGCTTGGCGGGCAAAGTTCGAACACTTGGGTGGCCTATACGAGCAGCAGGAGAACACTATGATGATGCTCAAGAGGCAAGTTCTGACTGCCAGTGATCAGTTGATGAGGAGCAAATATTTCTGCTACTTCTAAAATGTTTGATGCACAGGTGGTGTGTAAGGTTAAAAATGGCACGACTGTGTAATAATGAGATGCTTATGTAAGCAGCCCCTCATGTTTTCCGTAAATTTCACATTTTTCGGTGAATTTCGAGCGCAAAGATCACCCCTCCCCCCCCCTCCCCCCACACAAATTTTGACATTTCTATACATCATTCCAGCTGAAAGGCGTACTCCGGTGTTTTCTTCATAGTCCCCGATTTTCCTGCAAATTTGCTAAACACATCAACAACTCAGATATTGGGCCAAAATAATTTTTTTCTCGAAGGAATTGAATTTACAATTTTGGTCATTGTGCTTTTCAAAGGGAAAATCTCTACTGGTAACAACATAAAAGTGATGTCGGTGGAAGGCGGGGGTTCACCCTTTTCACTGTAGACTTTGTTCCCAACTGATTACAAGCAGTTTCATGGTGTCAAATGAATTCTTTGGAAGCTCGCTCCAGTACCTGCACACCGGCATGAAACAAATACTTGGTATAGTCCACTTTTAGACTGTCCGCTTGACCTGCCAGCCTGCGTTCCCCCGACATCACGGCATTGAAATGCGCGGATATATTTGGATGTTGGTTTTGGCACCATTTTCACTTGCTGGTTTCACATCAACCTCTTCTGACTTTCACAATACTAAATAGCATACCGGAAAGGATAAAGGCAGGCGATTCCGGAAATATAGCTGCCATAAAGTTCCGAGAGAATGCCCGCCCCCGAAAGATCGCCCATCCCATTTTTTGGTCTGCATATCCGTAACATAAAAATGAAGAAAAATCGCCCACCTCACGATTCTCGCTGAATATCAATCACGTGATGTCCAAAGGGAATCTCATTGACTGCGCGATTTTGCGGTATCTGTATGTGTGACAGGCGTGTTCGCCGTTGGTACCCTCGTGTTTATATCTCACTGCGACACGTGAATCTGCTGTGTCCACAATCTGCAGTACTATCTGTTTTCGGAACATGAGTGTTCGTAGCGGGTCCCTGAGATTTTTCCACGATCTGCGTGCGCTATATCGGTTCCTGTGACACCCGAGTTATATAGCGGCTTCTCGTGCGTTTAATGCACAGTGAAGCGTGAATGTGCTGCTTCCGCATTCTGCAGTATCCTTTCTCATGAGAGGGGAGTTTGTAGCGAATTCCTGCATACCATATTTACTCGAGTAATAGTCTCCCTGTTTATGAAGAAAACCAGAGGGTTCTCTTTTCCGTGGAGCACGCGGATTACCAATCACCGCGGTCGACGGCATGATTCCAGCGGTTTACAGGACAGAGATAACGTCTTTGCGTGAAGATACCATCTATGAAGATTGCGTTTGTATGGAGAATCGTGTTCTCGATCTCGTTATATGCTATGTTATTTATGTGCAACGCGATGATTGGCTGTATATGCGTTCTGCGGGAAAGTAGGCGCAAGGTCCTTGTTCATAAATAGTGCGGCTATTATTCGAGTAAATACGGTACTTATCGCACTGAGACTCGGGTTTGCCGTCTCTGCGATCTGTGGTATCAGTTCTCATTTCACATAGTTTGTAATGGTGGCCCGCCCCCCTACCCTCTTCATACTTATCACCAATCTTTTATAAAATTTTGCTGTTGCTCCTCAAACATTGCCCACTCCATATTTTTCATCATTGATCTCTTCATTTTGGGTGGGCGTTCTTTCAAGACTTTACGGTAGTTAGGGTAGCTCAAATAATCGCCAGAGTGTAGCCCCTTAAAGGGACACTGACAGGGTATTTATGCTCGCCGAGCATTTAGTTGTACGTGACATATGAGAGCCCAACTACCCAGAACAAAATTTGCGGCTTGAAATTCAATTTCTTTCTGCCCAAAAACCGCCGATCAAGAACTGGCCGGTTTGAGTCGCGCTCACTCTTTTCCGTGCTCACGGGCAGTTTCCTAAGGTGTAGACACAACCGCCAAATTTAATCAAAGTCGTTGGTCATTGAAGGCACACACTCAATATTAAAAATAAAAAAAAAAAATGAAACCCATTTTTTGTGGCTTCTAAAAAGCTGCAAATAGGTTGCTTGAAAAAAAAAGTTGCACAAAGAACCGAAAGCATTCTGTGCGTTCACTGCGTAGTTCTCAACATGGCATCGTTTCGCGTATAGTCGGACTCGTGAGAACGGCGATGGCAGCGGACGAAGAAATTTTGGACCGATCAAAAGAATTAGTATTCATCCCGTAAGACACGCCCGACCACCAAACCGATTTGCACGAAGACGTCGCGGAGCCTTCGCCCCCTTCTCGTGGCTGAAGACATCGCTCACGCAAACGTCAAGCACGAAGTGCGTACTTAGAGTTGAATATGCACGCGTATGATTTCTTTACTAGGTGCGAATATCGGCAATGCGCGGTGCTGCCAGACTTCGTGGAATGCTTTTGCTCGAGGAAAATGGGCAGCAAACTTTCCAACCTACACTTGACCGGCTGCATTATTAACGAAAGAGTTTCCCCAGTAGCTCAGTGGAAAGATGCCCGCTTCACATGCGGCGGAACTGGGTTCAGTCCCTAGTCTGGCCGTACCGATTTTTTTTTTTTTTTTACACATTTTGCAATTTTTACATATTTTTTACAATTTCCACTGAAAGAAACAAATGTTGTGGACGAAACGTCGCTGAACTAAATGTTATGGGATTTCCTTTTTGACACCTGCGAACTGATTGTAATCACTTTCCACGAAATGTCAGGAGCATGTAAATCGGGTGGCGTCCGCTTTCCGAGGTGCCCGTGAATGTTCTACAGGAATTGCAGCGAGCCATTGGTCCTGACCTAGTTGATCTTTCGGAAACTTGTGCAGACTGCCGCACAATGCAACTTTTTTCGGACGCAGGACATGTGAGGCAGCTCTTCACGCAACATCTTGGGGCTATTCTTTTCGGAGCCGATCACGGAAATTCACCACGGGCACTTACTACTGATCTCCAACTCCTCAGTGTACAAAGCAACTCATTTTGAACTGCAGAATAGCGAGCCTAACAAACATAACTGCAAAGGAATCGCACAGCAAACGGTTCCCCGCCACACATGTCGTCTGCTGCACGCAGAAAAAAAGCAACAAAAAAACGCACGCTCAGGTGTAGTTACGCGACTTCTGCCACTCGCTCTTTGCTCTCCACTTATCTGACCTCCGTGCACGGGTTTCGGTTTTGGTTTTGAGGAGTTGCGTTTTTTGGCTTTATTAAAAATATAAGTGACTCTGTTGCCAAATATTAATTCGGTAGTCTTCTGACACCATAATGAATCTCCTGGCAAAAAATGAAAAAAGAAAAAAAAAAAAAATATTGGGGGGTGTCAGTGTCCCTTTAAGGGGGAATGGTAGGGTAAATGGGTCATCTAGGTTTTAATTTTGCAACCTCAAAAACTACTGCATATTTTATTGTGAACTTTTATGTATTGAATGGTTGCATCCTTACGATTACCTTTCCGTTAAAGGGATGGTGAACCGAAATTTGGATTTCAGAAAAAACAATGCAGGAGATGTAGGCGGGACGCTACAATCCCTACAACGCTACTCGTAAGGCGATATCTCGAATGGACGGCCATATTTTTGGAAAAAGAAGTCGAGATTGAACCAGGCCGACAAGGCGCGTGACGTGAAGATACCTAGTTTCCTCCTCTCTTCACTTCGCTCCCTCAAGGCGGCGAGGCGGAGAAGACGCGAGGCCGTTCCCTCTCCTTCTCGGAGAAACATGACGTGAACATTTCTGTCAAATGCGCCTCTTTTTCTTGAAAAATACGGTTATCCGTTCGAGATATCGCTGTATGAGTGGTGTTTTGGTGTTTGTAGCATCCCGTTGCACGCTTTTGACGAGTGTTTTGTGGAATCCAGATTTCGGTTCAGCATCCCTTCAACTTTTTGCTAAAGCATTTTTTACATTTTTAGTTCCGGAGTGTCAAATTTTAGGCAGAGTTCCAGTTTTTAATGTACCTTTTCTTAGCAACAAAAACATGGGATGCTCATTTAATTTGGCACGTATCTTCCACATTTTACTGACCTTAAACTGGAAGAAAAAATAATAATAAAAATAATTTTAACAAGCAGTACGCAAGAAAAATAAATTGTTCTTGTCATGAGCCATATAAGAGTGGAACTTTTCTTAACATTTTTTGAGTGTTGTAATGAATGCTTGAAACTTTTAGGTTCGAACTGTTAGCAAGGTATTTTACTATAAGCTGTAAAAGTTTTAGTGTAATCGGATAAGTAATTTCTTGGTCAAAGTTTGGAAAATTGCAAAAATGTCATTTTGAGAAAAAACACTTTTTTGTGTCTCCATATTTGTAACAAAGGTTCAAAAGGCTCCAGCAGAATACATGTCCTTTCTTGCTTTCTTTTTATCCTCCCCAAAGCCTGCCTTCGTGTTCTTCATCCTTCTGCTTCATTCCTTACTTTCCCTTTGGTAGGGCCTTTGAGGTAATAATAAATAAATACTAACACACGTGCGTCGACCAATGTTAAATACCAGGAGACGCGGATTTCGGCGCCATATTTAAGTGGCTTGAAGCACTCGTTCACACTCGCTTCTGCCCGATTTTGTTCCTCAGACTGCATATGAATTTTTGGCACAAACAATTCAAAATTTATTTTCCCTCTTAAAGGAGTCGTGAAACGCTTTTCCAACTTTTTCCTGTTTAGCTTTCCTCCTCAACTCGTAAATCGCGGATTATACCAAACAGTTCAAGAAAACGGAAAGGGGGGAGTCCCCTCTTGCTCGGACTCTCGTTTGTGTACCCGGACACAGCCATTGTCCCCCTAGAAGATTAGCCCGTCGCTCAAAATTAAGACAAAAGTTGCTTTCCCCACCCCGTTCACCCCGAAGCTGACAGTGCTGTGGAAGCTACGTGCTCGTTGGGCCAGCCACACTTTTGCCACATGATCGCGCTCTCTCGCGCATACCCACGTGCAGAGAATGAGGTCAGGTGATGAAAGGGAGGCGGCTGATTGGTCCGGCAAGCGCGTGGCTCCCACCAGAATGTCAGCTTATGGGTGAAGGGAATAAGTGAGATCCGGTGCCGTGTGACGTGCGTTCGGGCCCGGTGACGCGCTACGGGGGCTCGGTGACGCGCTGCGGGGACTACGGATGTATCACAGTGAAAAGGCAGAGAGCTTACGAAGGGAAGGAGATACAAAATGGTCCGCTGTGTTTCCACATTTTCTTACCGATAGTCGGGCTTTTGTCTTTCTACCTTTTTTCTTTTGGCCCACTGAACGATGTGCTATTAGCAAAATCCCAATAAAAATTGGTTTATTCCAGCCCAAAATTCGTTTCATGCTACTGGAACCAATCAAGCAGCGTCAAAATGGCAAGTCACTATACCTTTTGTGTTTACGATTGGTTCAGCAATGATAGAACACCTACAGAAATGATGAACATGATGGTGCACTTTTGACGCTGTCCGATTGGTCCCGTCGGCCCGTAGCGTTGGTTGCGTCTAGTCGTGCAATTGGGGGGGAAGGGGAGAAGTCTCCACCGCCTACCTCCTGCTCCTCAGGCCGCAGTGTAATATCTTCATTGCACAAACACAAAACAAGATAAGTTCTGCCCAAAACTCTGCTCTTTGTAAGGCTGCTTCCCCGCATCCTTTGGAGAATTTTTACACATGTGATCACTTCTCCGCAAATGAGGGTCTGGTGGCGAAAGGAAAGGGAATGCTATGCCCTGGCCTTGCCATTTTACTTCTTCTGGTGCTCTGCTCTCGGTGGCAGCCCCCTACCATGGCAAATGTTCAGAACTGCAGTACCCCACAAACTTCACAAATTCAAACATTGTATAGTTTTTTTTTTTGAACCTCGGGTGGTTCGACACACCTTTAGCTTTGGTGCACAGGTAGGGGGTGTCCTCATGACTGAATTTATAAGCTGTACATAGGCTGCCTCTTCACGAATGTGGATGTATTGAGTGTTCAAGTTGCACTTTGCCTGGGTCCCCACCTTGGGAACCCAACTAAACTAGTCAATTCTTGGTGTGTGTTTCCTAATGCCATAGTCTTGCATGAGAATGATTGTTGCAATTTTTGAATGCAGCCACAATGAGCAGATCGTGTCTGCCATAGAGCGCCACGTACTCGGCAAGAAAAAGGACACAGACGAGAAGACTGCTTCGCTCCAGAAGATCACTAAAGAGCGTGATCAGGTGCGTGCCCCTGGGGAATTCTTTTCTATTGCTGAATCTGGATACTGGAACCCTTCTTGACATGCACCAGGTCCTGAATATATTGGCTCATGTCGTCGTTTTGGAAATGAAACCTGTCGAATCACCTGCAGTTGGCTTGGTAATACCAAGCCAACTGTAGTGCTAGTTCACAGCGAATAGACCCTTCCCGAAATTTAGTCTGGCCACTTTGATGTGGGTGTGTGGCATCTGTGCCATACTAATGACTGCCTGCTATTACCTTACAAAGAAGTTGAAGATGCTCCCAAGCGTAGGATAGGATATAAAGCCTGAATACGTTAGAGGCGTTCGCACAACCCGACTCACCAATTGCATACCAGTGCCACACCAGCACTTGTTTATAAGTTCTAATCAATCATTTAGCGTAAAGTTGCCTTTATAGCCCCTTGATGACGGGGAAATTTATCAAGGGGTTTATGGGCTGGCGTTTCATACTGGTTAGTTCTTTCGTTCACACCATCAAAATCGAAACGGAGGGAGACGTGAAAAGCACCTTCTCATCTGCCGTTGTCGTGTGAATGCTGTAGTGCAGTTGAAATGCATTTTCATGACTGCCATTAGTGTGGCAAAAGTGAAACTGCTGTTTGAGCCACCAGATGGCACTGAATTTTGAAAAGGGTCTATTAGGACGACAGTTTCATGGAACCTTTGTACTGCTCCTACTGCTGGTACATTCTAAATTTTAATTTCTGGCAATCTATTTCTTACTTTGGCTTTGCTTTTTATTTGAATTGCAGATTTGGGATGTTAATTAATGCATGACACTAACAAGGCTTCCTTACAAAGCAGGTTGAGGTCGCACTATCACATAGAACAGCAAGTTCAACTGATCAACACACCATGGACAGCTAGCTGCGTATGAAAGATGGACAAGTAAAAAGAAGTCGCACAGGTTCTTGCAAGTAAAAAACTGGGGCGTGTGATACATACTATGAAGAGAACTGCCAGGGCCCGTTTGCTCGAAGCGCTAACAACGGCTAAAGTTAGCCGCAGTACCTAATGGTGAATTCCACTCGTAGATCCGGAGCGCTTTCCAAAATCCGCGAGGGAGGCAAAATTCCGCTCCGTGGGACCCGCTCCGAATTGACGAGGGGAAGATAAACTCGCCTTTTTGGAGCGACCTCTCCCACACCCCTCCCCATCGCTTCCCCCCTCCGCCGTTCAAAATGGCCGCTGCTCGAACTTGACAAGCCCACCAACGCCTGAGCCGACTGATCTTTCCGACGCAGAAATAACACGCGACACAGGCCGGGCGAAATTATACGTACCACGGCGCTCATGTCGCAAATAACGAAGACGTCCGCGTCCGGCACCGTCACATACCTTTCGGCCGTGTCGAAGCGGCGGGGCACGGACAGCGATTGCCAGCGGTAGAGTTCAGATTTCTGGTACGACTTTAATAAACACAGAGGTAACAAACCATCACTTGTACGGTCGTTGCCTAATTTCTTCTTGTTTTATTGCACGGGAAAACGCCGGCGGAATGCCGTGTAAAAAGGTAAACAATCATTGGCTGCGGAATGAACAGGCCTAACCTTGCGTCTGCCTCCGGCTTTCCTGTCGTTCTTCCTCTCACGATCACAGATGTCAGCGCTTACGATTTACCACGCTCCACAGTCCCGGCTTTGTATCCCTGATCTACGCGAGGTAGACGCGTTCGAGCCGTCACAATCCCATGTAAACAACCGATGCACCCGAACAGATCAAACTCTATGACCCATCCGGCCCGCCGACCTCGCCAACCTCGCCGCGCATGCGCACTGCCGATTTAGAAGGAAATCACGTGGGCCGCTCGGTCAACTTCCGGAGAGATCTGTGAAATCCCGCAGAGCAAGTTCGGCGGAGTTTGAGGCGCTCCGTGGAGCGGGCGTTGCCAGAGATCTACGAGGGGAAGATGACTAGCTCGAGCCAGATCTGCAAGCGGAATATGCGCGCTCCAAATGGAGCGCTTTTGGAGCGCTCGAGATCAGCGAGCGGAATCATGTGACTGGCTGGGTAGGGATGCGGGGAAACATGGCGATGCCCCGGTGAGTGAGCGCCGCTCGCTTTGGAACTGATGTCGTTGTAGCTGCAATATCGGGCGCGTTAGTCGGCAACGAATGGTGCAAGAGGCTTTCGCTATGCCTTACCTCACTTAAATCGCAAAGCATGAGCAATGACCTCGCCGCATTTCTTAGATAGTCTTTCGATTTTGGCCATTCCTAAGCCTAAATGAACGCGATAATTGTCGGCGATAAATGTCGGCAACGTCTTTAAAAAGCGTATAGCCTTGACTCAATCGGCCGGGTATTGGTAGCACACAAAAGCAGACAGCGTTCCAATAGACTTTTTTCTAAATTACCCAAGCATAGAGAACGCTGAAAGTGTAATTCTACGGTCCGCGTGCGCTGGTCTTTTTATAAAATATTCGTAGTAAATACTCGTAATAAGGTTTTCACGAACGCGCGTGCAAGGCAAAATTTGTTTGAGACTTTATGCTTTAGAACAATTACTAATGCAGACGCCAGCACGTGCAACGCGTAGCTTGCACCTCGGTGCTTGGGAAATTTGGCAAAAGGTTTATTGGGACGCTGTCTGCTTTTGTGGGCTATCAACAGTGTTGCCAGATTGGGCTAGCCAAATATGACTACATTTTTTTCTAGTTGGTGTCAAAATTTGGTGTTCGGCTATCTGGCTATTTTTGGGCTATTCCTAAGGGCGCGGTGAACTCTTGTCGAACCTCAGGTTCGACGTCAAACTTTGAGGTTCGACTAGTTAATTTTCGAACTTCTAATCAGTTTCGGAAATAAACAGACGCGACGGACCAAAAGAAACAAAAAAAAAAACGAGCGCACATCCCTCCCCTTCTTCCCCCGCGGAATGTCCTCCCCTCAGAAATTCCTGGGGAGAACCCTGCCTGTAGCTGTGGGAATTCAAGATGACTAAACTCAGCTACACGCAATATTCTCGGGCAAATATAAGCCACGAGAAGGTTTAGATACCAAAATTAATACGCAAAAGGGCAATGGATGTCCCACTCAGATGCGACGTCGGCCTCCACAACGGGCACAGGTCGCGAGTCATAGCGATCTTGATCTGACAGCGTCGCACTATCTAAGGGTCACGTGGTCTGAGAAACGTTGTACTGTACTCAGTCTCCTCAAGCGTGCAGCTTTCGATGCTTTTTTTTCTTCTCTTTAGTGTCCGTATGGTGGACTCTAGACAGCCTAACTTCGCCATTGAATGGCACGAAGAATAGTTTTGACTTGTAACAACTGTTGTAACATATTTGGCAGAGTAGAAAAAAATATATATATGTGAAGAATAGTCGGACTTGTTTGATTCAAATCAATTTAAACCACTTTTTGCCGCAGTATTTCAAAATTTTTTTAATGATTACAAATTCATCTCGTTTCTTTTTTCAATTTGTTTAGGAGTAATTTTTTTTAAAATTGCATTACACCATCAAGTACTACTCCTTGATATACTCCTCCTTATGGTCAATGTAAACCACTTAATACCCTAGTTTCAAAACTAGGGCAATCATATTTATGTTCCAGATGTTCGTGAGCAAGCTTTAAAATATAAGAAAGTTGAGGTAACCATTCCCATCTTCTCTAAAGATCTTTCATTGTATGTAGTTCTGAGGATATACAAAACAATGACACACAGACTTGCACAGACAGCAGTGCGCTTCCATCCTGAAATGCTGTCGGCCAGTGGAATCGTAGAGATGAATGCCTGGTGCTGGCCATTCGAAACAGCCTTGGCTAAATTCATTTGCGCGCAGCATGCCAGAAAGCACCGAACGAGTGAAGAATTGTTATAGAGGCAGCTTGCCTACGCATTCTACCTGTCTGCCTGCTGATGGGGCGGGAAAGGGGGCTCTGACAGAATGGGAAGAGCCGCACACCACTTCTTCATCAGCTTTTTTTACTTCTATTAACATTTTTATTTCTCAGTATTGAGTTACGAGAGCAACGAGAAAAGCAATGCTCCGGTTTGTTTTGTGAGAAGAGGAACTTGGAAGGCTACGACGGTAAAGTTTAGGAGATTCAAATCATGATCTAAATCTCAAAATTAAACCATAATTTATTTTTTTCTCCATCCTGACGTTTTGATTACTGGCAACAAATCTCTATTTGGAGCAGATAAGGTGAATATTTCAAAGTTAATTAGTGGCTTTTAAGTAATTAAATGGCAAATTATCACTCTTATTCATACACTGATGAATGCCATAGTCGACAACATTATCCCGAAGGAAGTTTCTTTGTTTCAATTGTCTCTTTCTAAATCATGAAATGCTTTCTTACTGTGGTGGCCTCGGCCTTTGGTGCCAAAAAAAGAAAAAAAAAGCATTTAAAGACTCTTTCAAAAACTGAGCCCTTTCCGCATTTTTATCGATGCCAGAGAGTGGCCAGGTGCGGACCTGATTTCCTCTCGTGGTCCCAGGTGCACCATGGCCTGTGATGGCCGAACTGTGTTGATTGTCAGCACGCTTTTCGCTCTAGCTACAGCATCTGCAGCGCCGCTACTCTATACTGTTTCATATTTAGTATACAATGGTTTCCGAGCTCCTGGCAGGAGTGTAAAGCTTCATCTAGTGTCTCGCCCCTGAAATGAGATGCCAGACGAAGTCATGCATTTCTTTCAATAGCTTTGCCACTGTTGGACAGAAGTATAAAACTGAGTATAGCACACTTTAGCGTCGGGAATACAGTCTAAGCTCATTACAACAGACCTCGTTACAACAGATAATTTGGATATAACATGCCGATTTGTGAAGATCGGTTGGTTTTCCTCTATGTACCATTGACTCAACTTTATGTCTGCATACAACATACTCCTTTTACAATAGACAGAAATCTTCGTCAAGATCAAGATCTGTTTTAACGAGCTTAGACTCTACTCCTGCTTCCATATTTAATGGAAGCATTTCATGTTTTCGACCTAACTTTCTGTGCAAGAAGGGCTGTGAATTATAAAAAAAAATTATCCTTATTTTTTGGTTAAAGGGCAACTCCGCTCAATTCTGAAAAATGTAGGTTTAAATGTGATTCCATTTCACAAAGCACTACTAAACAGCTCTACGTCTTCGGATTCGCGAAATGTGGAGTATTATTCGTGTAATCTTAATTTAAACATCTGCTTATACCGAAACCGAAACTTCGGTTGCGTCAGGCAACATTGGCCTCGTGTCGACAGAGTCATGACCACGTCACGTCGAACCACGTGGTCTCTTGAAGTTCGTGGGGGCGAGGGACAGGACACGCGACGCGGGCAGGTCGCTTCGCATGGCGTGGACGGTGATGGCCCGGGGGAGAGGGGGAAGGGGAGAAGACGAAGGAGAGGGGGAGCGGAGAAACAGACCGATAAGCGCGCAGGGCAGCGCAAACTAGCGCATCCGCGTTACGGTGATCACGTGGACGCTGTTGAGCCAACACCGGGAGGAGAAACTCATGACGTCATCGTTCAATTTTGCTCTTAGAAGTAAAAACAAACAAAACGTGAGAATGACGTAGTCATGCCTCTGACGTAGGAAACTCCTTCAGGTGTCAAGGTAACTAGTTCAAACGTAAGTGTGATTAAATAGCTCGGTTCTGAGCTGCATAGTTGTGAGGACTCTGAACAGCAAGTTGTCCGAGAAGTTGGCTAAGGTATGGGTTTTTTGTGCAGTTGGCGGGGGACTTGCACAACATGGAAATCGCTTTTGCGGACTTCCACCGACGCTACGAGAAGGCCAAGCAAGCAATCTCTACGTTGAAAGAGGTATGCAATGAGTACTCTGTGGTTAAGGTTCTCTTTTCATGTATGTGACTGCATGAGGGGCAACGTGACGGCAGACACGGCATATCTCGGCACCACCGCACAATTCACTAGTTCTGGGGCACTATGGCCTACGTTGCTGATGCGCCAAAAAACCCCAATTTCATTCATTCACCGCACAATTCATTGTTCTCTTAGAACGAGTCCATCCTGAAGCAGCAACTCGCTGACTACCGGGAAGGAGTCGAGAAAAGCAACCAGATGTTCAACCTGCTCAAAGCCAAGACGGAGGAGAGTCTTGAAGGGTATGTATTTTCTGCTTATTCTTGGAATGGACAGTAAAGTATGCATTGTTAGATTAGTCGGACTTGTCCTGGGCAGTTGGAGGGTTAGATAGTTGAAAGGTACATCTGTTGGTCTCCTTTCCGAGTCAGTGTTCTCTGGCGCTTTAATTTTAAAATTTACCTACTAGCCCATTGACCCATCTTGCTGCTAATGAGGTACTGTCATTGACTGGATCCAAATCATGGGCTAAAAACTTCCGTGAAATTTTTTCAAAGTGTTACTGTGTTAGGGTTTGTAGCTCTTTAACCATTTTGATAGCCTACTCTCAATAATTCGATGCTCACGGAAACAGCTAAACACTTCGAATTAAAGGAGCACAAGGTTAATTTTGAGATGGTGTTTTTATGCGATTGTAATTTTGGGCCTTATAGGATTCTTAGGGTGCGTAGATAGAGTTCGCACCATAAAGACAATCTCAGAATTCACTTTGCTGTGCGTCTACACTTGAGAATTTACGGGCGGATCCGCGGCAGTGACGAGTGGAATTTGGAGCCCGGTGGCTCGTCACGGGCTGAAAGTCTAGATCGGTCCAGGACCCAATTTTTCTGCCAGGTGAAGCGTTTCGCCTGATAAGAGCCAATCAGCGTTTGCCGGAAGTTACATTGCGTGGTGCATCCTTCCGTTTTTTTCTGTTTGTTTAAAGCAGTGGCATAGCTCATGGCTCGATAAACATTCACCTGTCAGGACTACGAAGGAGGCAGTGTGCACGGAGTCTTTTTGCGGCATGGACAAATCACCACTGCCAATGGCATTGCTGCTTTTTTTTGGTGTGCGCTGCTTCTCCTGCTACGTAGCAAGTAGGGTGCACGGGAAATTGATGGTCGTGATCTGGAAGTTCTTAGCGTGGTCTTGTAGCTAACATGATCTCCCGTGTCTGTTTCTATCCCCGCTGCCTCTTCGAAAAAAAGTTTACTCGGTTAATAAAACATACATACCATGCAACGAAATGTAATCCGTGTGACATTTGAGTTCTATATAAAACAGAACAGCCTCGCTTTGCGAAGAGTGACTGCGTCCGACACGCTGTAGTCCGATACCATCCAAACCACATTCTTCAAACACCTCGACCCTTTACTACACAAGAAATAACACGAACGACGAAGGAACGAAGGGGAATCAGCGGATCCCTAAAACAAGGTCAGCTATTCATGCGGGAGGATTCCACTTGAAACAAAGGGTGATGCATTCATTCGAGGTGCGGGGAGGGGGTAGTCTTTCTGTTTGTTCTCAGCAAAGACATCACCGCCCACGGCTACTGAAAGATTCACCTGATTCCCACGCAAAGACAAGGAAGAAGGCAGAGGGTGCATTCCTTTTTTCTTTTTGCAGTCTTGAGAAGACACGATTCACCACCGCTGACGGTGCTCAGCTGCTTCTTTGATTTGCGCTGCATGTCCTGCTACATACCAAGTGGGAAACGCGGAATAGTTGTAGTCTCGTCTTCATTGCTGTAGATCTTGACCATATTCTTGCGGTTTCTCCCATAGTGGCGAAATGAGCGCGGCGGTGCAGGATCCAGCATCAACGTGAATTAAGCCTACTCGTACTGAATATACTCCAAGATCTTTCCGAGAGTGGTGGGGAGCCGCAGAGAACAAGAAATCTTGCACCTTCTTATCGCATCTCTCTGAGAGCAAACGAGAAAACGGCGGCCGCTGGCAGAAATAGATGTAAACACTCCGTTTCCTGTCGCCACCAGTTTGGCTTCGGTGGCAGTGATTTTTTTCGAGAGTGTAAACTTGCCATTAGGGCCCGTACATCAAAAAAAAAAAAAAAAAAAAAAAAAAAAAAATATATATATATATATACACAGTTGAATTGTGTGTTTTTTATTCAGTTCTCACCGGGAGAAGTTGACATTTACTCAACTCTGCTATGGGAGACTCGCAGCATTCCGCCAACGAAGACTCGCAGTATCGACTATGCTTTGCAAATTGCAAACCTTTCCCTAGTGCCTTGCGCAGTTTCTCCTCCAAAGAAAACGCAAACTTAGACTTCCGTGGTGCCATATGCAGGTTCTGCGTGAGCAGCACCCTGCATGAAAAGTGCCGAGATCGTTCCTAGGCCTAACCACTTGCCCAGTGTCACGGTCCAAAAGTGGGCTAGAGACCACGGCATGATTGTTGACACCAACATACTCGATGGACAAAACCTCTCGCAAGGCTGGGTAATGCCTGAAACCAAGCATCGTTAGCCGTATGCACCGCACGGGTACGCTTGCTTCCGTAACTTTCGCGAGAACGACGCCATGCTGGCGTGGCTTGGCCACTTAATTTGCAACTTTCAGCGATGGTGGTACTGCGGTGAGAAAATCACCTTACTCTAGCTCTTAGATGGTCTGCTTCTGAATGAGGTTGCTTGTTTACCCCTTCCTTACGTGAAAGTATCGGATAAGACACTTGTATCGCTCATATTTTACAAAATTAGAATTCCTTGCGCGTCGCAGATCCACCCTCGTACTTCATCCAGGTGTCAGCCATTTCTATAAGAACTCCTATAGGCTGTGGAAGTTGCGAATTAGCTTTGCCGCTCTGTTGCACGCCGCGGTCGTTCCCGCACAAGATAGATAAAAATGGTCGATGGGTGCGATTTAAGCTTGGTCAGCAGAATCGCGAGGCTTTTTCATGCTCCAACAGTTGCCGGACTTACCGAGCACGTAAAAAATCTTTTGAATTAACCATTTCCAGAGATTAAAGTTTGAATTTCCGCGAGTTTTTCCCATGGCCTTTTATGTGCAATTGCCTGGACTGCATCCCTGCTGCCAACAAAACCGGAAATTCGATTAAAGCAACTTTGAATTACCGAGAATCTACTGTACTTGAATTTGTGAATTTGACTGTTGTGCCTGGAGTTGGGTTTTGCATTCTAGTGTGTAGTATCTGCTCTAAATTTTTATTAATCCTGATTTTGCTTCAGGGCTAGCAAAGAGATTGAGGACTCTAAGAAGAATTTCCAAGCAGACATCACTGTCTTGAGAGGCCAGTTGAAGAAAGCAGAGATGGATAACAACTGTCTGGAGAAGCGGCTTGAACAAAAGGTGGGTGTGACGGCGAGGATCTGAAGCTGGGGACTTGCACCAAGTGCACCGCCTAACTGTTGTGCCCCTTTTGCAGACTGAGGAAAATGCTCAGCTGGCAAAGCTGTACGACGACCTGCTCAGCCAAGTAAAAGCAAAGTAGATGCTCTGGCAGAAGGTTTTCGTGCTCTAAATTGTGCATTTTTAGTTTTAAAGAATCGTGTGCTTTGTGAATTTTTTTGTTACTGCTGTTTGCCAAATATATGGCATGTTCCCTCTTACATGCATTCATATTTTTCATCTTTCATTACTGACTTCAACTCATCATGAAGTACTAAGGCCCTTATTTCTAAGCTCTGGTCCCATGGTAGCCTTCTTAAATGGCCTATATAACTGTTTTTACTTGATTGCCTCTTAAAATAAGTGTCAAAATAGTCAATAGTAGCTTTGCCAATACATCTCCTTTGATCCTGGGGGTTCAATAGAAAGCCATTATAGTAATAGGTAGATTATGTAGTTAGATAATGAGCAAATATTGCCCCAAATTTCATATTTGTCCTTAATACTAAAGTTGGGAGTGATTATTTTTTATAGCATATTCGATGTAATAACAAAAATATGGATTAGGGCTTTTTGTATGTTTATTTCAGTATGGCATTCATGGTTTACAAAAGTTCTGAAAAATTTTATCCACTTCATTATAACATTGAGTATGCAATGTAGAAATGTCACCCTCCTAACTTTCATATTATTGAAAAATATTAAACCTTGGCAATATTTATATAATTTAATAATCTAGCTATGACTAACAAATTTTGCCCTTGAATGCCCAAAAGAAATCTTTTAGCATTACCGCTTGTTCTGTTACCATTCTAGAAGGCCACTGTGGGACCAGAACCTTAAATCCTTTCCCACAAGTGTCAGTTTCTTCACACTAAAGCTAATGGAAACCCTACAAAATTGGTAACCAAATAAGTGATTGGTGCCTCATATTTGTAGGATACAAAATTTATTTTAGTATGATAAAAATATATAATAAAGGTGTATTTTAATATAATAAAAATTGGGACAGTATTTCAGCATGATACAAAATTTGTATCCTACAGATAAGAAAATTAGCATGAAGAGCTAGGCTTTATTCGTCCTGGTTTTTGTTACTTGACAATGGGATTGCACATTAAAATAAAAAAAATAATCTGCACATTAGGTAGAATGCCATGTAAGTCTGTCTACAACAGTTTTGGAGTGCATTGTTTTTGTTTATTTGTCTTCCAGAAAAAAAAAATGAATGTATTTCTGTAGTACCTGGTGTTTCTCAGCATGTTTTTTATAAACATTCCACCTTGCATATTTTGATCACTTTCGGACACATCGATGCTTACCTCGATAGATTTTATGTAATCCTTGTTTACAGTGCTAGACATAGAGGAGTCGGTTTCACCTTGCAAAGCGGTGGCCAAAGCTACGGTAGAGATTAAGGCCATTCAACTACTGGGGACAAAGCTTTTACTAGAATATGGCAGAGTTTTTGAGTGAAGGGTGGTGTTGTACTATAAATTATTTCCTTCATGAGCTTTGTGTACAAGCAGCCTCGTCTGAAAGCTTCGGAAGAGGTAGTTACTGGCACTTAATGTTGCTGCTATACTCTAATGTGTCCCCACATAATTTCTGCATATTTTCTGGTGTGTATGTAGTGTCGGTTGCATGGGTTTGCCGACTCTGCCAGCGGGTCCATTTCCCTGTTGGGCTGGAATGCATTGGTTTTGTATGCTAGTTGTAACTTGTATATACAATTTTTCAATACCTCTTTCAAATGCATCGGTTTTTTTTTCTCTGTACCTTGCACTGTAATGTGATTAAAAAATGTAAGTACCATAAACACTTGACAAGCTTGTAAATGTGATGGTAACAATTCATAACACTGCACTTCTGTGCCACTGTATTAGATTTGTTTTGTATAATTATTTTTGTATCGCATTTATTCCCATTGCAGTCTCTGTGGAATTTGCATAAAGGAAGTTGTAGCTCAATATACCTCGCTTGAGCAGCCGTATATCAGGTTGGGTTCAAATTCGTCTGTCTATTCATGGAGGATATGTCAGTTTCCAGGTGACTGGTGAAGCTGTGCAATTTAACAAATAAATTTTGCTACACCTTTACCCTCCCTGACCTTTGCTCTTTAATTGGTATTGGTGTATGAGCAAAACAAAAAAAAAAAAAAAAACTTGCTTTGTTTCCCTACAGGGACAAGTTTAAACCTTTGGCGTTCTGCCACACCTACTTTGTCTCAATATTCTTCTGGAAACTTGGGAGGCAACGCAAGGAAACACAAATATGAAACTAAACTAGAGACAAACGGGAAAACCTTCCGCCTCTGCTCAACTGCGATCATGTCGGAGTGCAGCGTTGCACCAGTGCCAACGGCAAACAGTCTGCGTCGTCGCGTACGTGCTGCAGTCCTCCACGCTGCATATACCCGGTTCAAGAGCATGCTTCGAGCACTGCTTTACGCAGCAAATGCGCACGATAATGCTACAAATATGCAGCGAGCGCGGAAACTATGCGGTTTACCCTTAGCTCCGCCTTCAGCACGAGCTAATAGCACACATTTCTGAGCCAGAAGCAATGCACCCTTTTTATGTATGAATCGTCGGTGTATAAATATATTATTCTACCAATAAAACACGAAAAATGAAGGTAAAACGAGAAAAGAAACTGTTCTCACTGGTTGTTACCGCGCCTCATCTCTGCAAATGTCGCCCGTGCTGTCTTGGGGTGCAATTCATCTTCCTGGTGCGCTTAGCTCCAAACGAGCGGGTGAAGGTTGCTCTCTGGTATGGGGAGTGCCAGCCGGGCAGAGCAAACACTGGCCGGCGGCGCCCAAGGGATACCAAGGGCACCGGCCCGGGGGGGGGGGGGGGGGGGGGGTCTGGTTTGCTCCCCCCCTTCCCCCCTCCACTCAAAAACAAGCTTGTACGCCACTGGAACACACAGTTCGTAAACGAAAATATAAATGGCGCTTCGAACGATGGGAGGCGGATTGAAGTGAGTGAGGTGGCGTACCCCCTTCCGCGGGAATTCCGCAACTGAGGTTATCTAGTAACATTGACTCTAACGTTGACTCGGGCAACGCACATCGCAGCCTTGTTTGAACCAGTGTTGTACATGTTCCTCAAAAAAGGAACGCAAGCTCGTTCCTTCCGATTTTTGGAACGCGTTCCCGTTACAAGTTCCATATGTGAACAAGGAACTTGTTCCCGTTTCAGTTTAGAAATGGAACGTATCGTTACATATACGTTACATTTGTATTTTGCTGATTACCATATATAGTTAGATCGAGGAAATTTTTTTTATCTATCCCTTCAAATGGGAACATAATAATTTGAATGCCGTGATGGAAGAGCACCAGGAGAAGAAAACAAGCAAGGAGGGTTTCATTTCTTGACATATTCAAGTTTAAAATGCTCAGCTTTTAACCGTATACGCCTCGCAAGTGGGCTCATTTTCGTCTTCTGCGCATGAGAAAGGAAGTACCGGTGACGTCAGAACGCCGAGCCCCGATTGGCTGATCGCGACCTTCTATCTGAGCGTCGTCTGCTTCTTTGCAACGTCGTCTGCTCGCAACGTCGTCTGCGTCTGTCTTACCTTTCCTGCGACTTGTGAAAGTGTAGGTCTTTACGAGCGAGCTCGACTTCGCCTTTCAGAGGGGGCAGACGAAATAACTCGAGCGGTACGTTGTTTTTGTCGAACAACTAGCAGACGCGCATCAAGGAGAGAAACAAAAGGACTCACTGGCGAGATGTCCCGAGGCGCCGAGGTTTGTTTGCTAAGAACCGAGAGTGAGCGTTTTAGTGTCCGCAAGTTCCCCCCCAATTACTTTTTCCCTCCTTTCGTGTGCGGCGAGACTCTTCACCATTTAACGGCGTCGGCGGGTTGGCACAGTTTGCGTCGTCTGCTTTACGTCTGCTAGTCAAAGCGATGGCTGCTTTACCTTTCCTGCGTCTGTCGGAGATTCACTGCTTTTTTCACCGGCGAGAGTAACCACTGTCCTCGGAAAACAAGATGACAAGAGGAAGAGATTGACCTCTTAATCTAAAATTGAGGTCAGCGATCAAAGTATAATACGGGAAGGGTTCAGAGGGATTGCGCGGGCATATTCCATTCAGCACGCCAGCCGGTCGTGGGCAGACGGTCTTGGCCAAGGACCGTCGGAGTGCCTGCTAGGCCTATCTGCCGAGCTCGCTTGGTCGGGGTCAGTGGAATAGTGGCCGTTGGAGCATTTCCCGGGTGTTTGTGGATCCAGCGTTCTTGTTCGTCGTGGTTTATTTCAAGTACTTTTTTACTTTTTTTTTCTTGCTGCTTCTAGTCGGGACGCGTGAGAAGAGCACATACAAAAATAAACGTCCGTTGGTCGTCGCGACCAAGAAACTGAGTGACGCTGTCGGTCATGCTGATTTGATCGTAAGAAGTGCGTAAGACAGCTTCGGAGCTGTCGTAGGATTCCGTCATAACCTGCGCAAAACTTACGACAATTTAGTTTCGTGAATACGAATTAGTTCTTACGTTTTGTCTTGCGCACATTTTTGGCGTAAGATCGTTTCGTGAATCTGACCTCTGCACTTCCGAAAGTCGCAGGAAAGGTAAGACAGACGCAGACGGCGTTGCGAGCAGACGACGTTGCAAAGGAGCAGACGACGCTCAGATAGGGGGTCGCGATCAGCCAATCAGGGCTCGGCGTTCTGACGTCACCGCTACTCCCTGCACAAGAAGCAGACGAACTTGCCCTCCGCATTCATGTTTGTGGTGGACGATTCAGATGAGCCAAATGTACTGTTACGCCATATTGCACGAGCGTTTTACGGCAACCTAACAAAGTCCCTTGTTCGAACTTAAAGGGAAGCTGAAACGCTTCTTGAAGAAAACGAGTTAGAGGTGAATTCTGGTGTATTTTTATCCCGGGAATCTGAATATTACGTTTGTTTTTTTCGGAATTTATAACTAAACGCAAGAAAACACTAAAAACGTTGTGTCGCCAAGCGCGTGTCGCTGGTGTGGGCAGAGCGTGCAATTGCAAGCATGCCAGATCGCAGATTCCCCTGCATTGACACAAGTCGTGACGTCTCTTTTTGACCTTTTGTGAAAATAGCAAGAGTGCGCGTGCATATCTTTGACAGGCGCAGAAGATGAGCAAGAGTGGACATTTCGAAAACTCCTAATATGACGTCACGCCCCGGGAAGGAGGGGCTTCAGCGGTATTTTGAAAGTTAATTTCTGCAGCCTTCGTGCACCATATTGAAAAATAATTTCGATATTCGTGATCCTGGAGGCCAAATGACGATTTCGGTATTTTCCTTAAATACAGAACTGTTTCAGTTTCCCTTTAACAACAGTTTCTTGTCGGTGTTGCTGTCCGGAAGACGAGCAAGTGAAGAAGAGGGTAGGGCTTTTGGAAAATGGTCTTGAAAACTACAAGTCCTTCTTTGTAATGGTGGGATTCGTTGTTCAGTTTAAAGGTGGGGGACAAGGGGAGGATGAATAAAGGTTAATTTTTGTGTATCTTAAGTGGCCAATGTTCGGGATACAGGGGTTTGTTCGATGTCGCGTAACCTGTTCTTTTGTTGTAACTGTAGGTTTCTTTCCTGAAGTTCAGTAATAGCTGTAGTCGGCCTTAGATTTCTGAGTGAGAGGATTCGTGGAACTTCCCTCTTTCTGTGTAGTTTTCTTCGTCTAAACGTTTTGCTTTTTGTACCGCAGTCCCGGACACTGAAAAAAGAATTGATGTCCACTAGCTCTCCTGCACCCGACTGTTACCAAGCGAAGACCCTACAAAATAAACCCTAAGACAAGTAACTAAAAAGTTAATGAGATCCTGCTCTTCGTAAAGATATTGTTTTTATACTTTTAGAATTTCAGTTTTCCTTCTTAGAAATAAAAAAAAAGAATACACCACTGGACGAAAAAAAAGGAACGCGTTCCAGGAACGCCGTTCCGTACAACACTGGTTTGAACAACAGTACGTAGGACCGGGTAGCTCTTTGGTCCCGTAGAAAAAGAAATCTGTTGACAAGCCATCTCGCAAAGACCTATAGACCGCCGACACTGACCCGACGAAAGAGATTTGTACGGCTCGTTAGCCGTACCTAAAGTAACCGGTTGAACATGAAATCCCCGGCACGTGGGGAAAACCTCAGTTTTTGCTTCGCCCGCTTCAATTGCCAATGACTAAAATGAAAAAAAAAAAAAAAAAAAAAAAAAAATCCGCCAAGCTTGCTGTTTGCACTCTTTCATGTGAAAGCAGCTCCCGAAACACTTTTGTACTTTTTTTCCGTAAAAATTATAAACTCGTCCCGAAAACCGCGTTTCGAGTTGTGATAAAAAGGCTCGAGGTCAAGGAGGTTATAATGGGCAGGAGGTGGCATCTCTATCCCCAATGCATGGAGCGAAGTGTAACGGAAGTAGGCGTGGCCACGAGCCGCGACGAGCATTTCTGGACCAATGGGAAGCCTAGTGAGTGGGCGCCGCCATTAATTTCGGTGCAAACAACCGCGTTGCGATGACATTTCCGTGGCAACGCGATTGTGTGCACCGAAAGTAATGGCGGCACCCACTGTTATTTGAAACAGCGCTTAACGGGAGACTTTTAAACCGGTATGGTCGGAATTGGATGAGATTATTATAAACGAACGCCTGGTTGCCCAGCAGAAAGTAAGTGACTAGAGTTGAGACGCTCTAGACGACGCACCGACTGAATCGGTGTCGAACAGGCGAGATTTCGAGCCCAACACTTGCCTGACCAGTAGGACTAGGAAGTCGGCGTGTAGCGGACGCTCTCGACACCGCGCGACCGCGCCTGGAGCGTTGTCTCGAACGAGTCGTCGTAGCGCGGCATTGGAAAGCGATCGCGAGTCAGTCATCGTAGGCACGAACGCTGAGAAGGGCATCGCGGGTTGAGAAAGCCGTACAAATTCTGCTTCGAGAAGATGTTGGTTTCACTCCGCCGTGATGGGTATTCGGGTTCGCATCGAAACATCTTTTGGTGCGCCGATCGAATCGAAAGCCAGCCGCGACAGCGAGCAGACGAAGCAGACCGCAGGCACGGAGCAGACGTAGCCTAAGCCTAACGACCAAGCGGAGAGCAGACGATGGGAGCATGGTTGAATTTAGTTTGGATGAGAGAGCGTCGGTGCGCGGGGCAGTCTGGGATTGGGTTGTTCTTCCGGCGTCGCTGGGTATGACGTCATGCCGGGTCCTGCCCTATTTAAACGTCCTTGCTCGAGGTACACCTAAGCACTTCTTATGAGTTGTGAATGCGAAAGCATGCACGCCACTCTTCCGCTCCCTTCTGTCGTCTGCTTCGTACTTGCGGTCGAGCGCGCGCGCTGACCTTGGGCGTGGAGCCGCTGGATGGATCGATGGATGGATGAATACGGCTGAGCCCTTTGGATCGGGCGGTAGCTTGCGCCACCTAGCCATTTTGTCTTACCCTTTAAGCTTAGAATATTTAAATGTGAAAACTATATTCACTCCGTACTGAAAAGAAAGTGAGGCTATAAATCCCCCTTGCCATCAGTTAATAAGAAAATGCCTAGTTTTCTCTCGCTTTCTGCCACCATTCACTTAATCTTTGCTAGGTAATCTCTACTGTCTTGAAATCCACTTTTCCTTCGCTGTCTCTAAAACCCAATGACTTTATAAATCTATGTTGTCTTCGGTATGCATAGGGTGAAGCCCTTTACAGTATAGTATCAAGTGCTCAGCCGTCTCGTCCTCCTCTCCACAAGCAGCGCACACTGTGTCCATTTCCTGGTACTTCGCCCTGTATGTTCTGGTTCGCAAAACACCTGTCCTTGCCTCAAACAACAATGAGCTTCCCCTAGAATTGTCATAAATGCTTTCTTTGGCAATAACTGTTTTGTTTAATCTATAGCCTTCCAGAGCCTTCTTTGTCTGCATTCCCTCTAGCCACCGATCTCTTTCTGTGGCCTCAACTTTCTCCTTAACTGAGACCTGCTCTTCCGTAACCCCACTATAGCCTAAAAACTTTCCTCTTAATTTCCTAGTGCGCTGTCTCCATGTTGTGTCTATACTCCTCATGTATAAATAGCTGAAAACCTTTCGTGCCCATTGCTCCCCACCCATTTGCCTCAACCGATCCTCAAATTCTATCTTGCTCACAGCTTCCCTGCCCTCAAATGACGCCCATCCCATGTCTCCTTGTACTCCCTGGTTTGGTGTTTTGCAATGTGCCCCCAAAGCCAGCCTACCTACTCCAGCCTGCTTTATTTCTAGTCTTGCATGCACTTCGGATTTCATGCATAGCACTGCGTTTCCAAAAGTCAAGCCAGGCACCATGACCCCTTTCCAAATCTCTCTCACCACCTCATACCTGTTGTAATTCCAAAGTGCTCTATTTTTCATTACAGCCGCATTTCTGTTGCCCTTACCTATTATATACTTTTCATGCTCACTGAGATATTCTGCACCATCACATATCCATACTCCTAGATACTTGTATTTACGAGCTCTCTCAACTGTAATATTCTGTATCTTCAGTCTCTCAACATCATCATTGTTAAAAATCATGACTGCTGATTTTTCACTACTGAATTCTAAACCCAATTCCTCTCCTTCCCTACCACAGATGCTCATTAATTCCTGCAAATCTATCCTGTTGTTAGCCATTAGTACGATATCATCCGCATAAATCAGTCCCGGTAAGGATTGCTGAATTTTTTGGCCTAGCTTACTGTACGAAAGGTCAAATCCAAGCACACTCTTCTCTAGTCTATCCTCCAATCCTCTCAGATACAACATAAACAGCAAAGGCGATAACGGGCACCCCTGCCTAAGGTCTCGTCCTATCTCTATTTTCCCCGTTGCCTTTCCTTCCCATGTTATAATCACCTTATTATCTTTGTAAATGTTCCTTAATATTGCTGTTAGTCCTTCATCTAGGTTTAAGCTCTCCACTATGTCCCACAGAGTTGTTTGGTTCACATTGTCATAGGCACCCTTGATATCCAGAAATGCCAGCCAGAGCTGTCTGTTTTCTTTTTGCGCTATTTCTATACACTATGTTAGAGAAACTATATTGTCCTTCAACCTTCTTTGTTTCCGAAACCCGTTCTGTAACTCGCCCAGTATGCCCTCGCAATCTACCCATTCCTCCAGTCTGTTCTTTATAATCTGCATTACCAACCTGTAAATAACTGGTGTCACGGTTATGGGACGATAATTCCTAATGTCAGACTTATCTCCCTTTCCCTTATATATCATACTCATCCTACTAAGCCTCCATTCATCTGGAATATTTCCTTTTGTTACCATAGTGCTTACTACCTCCCTTAGTTTTGCCTTAGATTTAGGACCCAAATTCTTCACCAGCTTGATTGGGATACCATCTGTGCCTGTCGGCGTGCCACTAGGGACTCTTCGTTCCGCCTTTTCCCATTCTCTTTGTCCAAAATCCGCGATGTCAAAAGCTGGACTGATACTTCCTTCGGTTCTCCTATCTTCCACATGTACCCGTTCCCGAAATTTCTCCTCCATCACTGCTCCTATATATCGTATCGCATCATCTCCCCCTAATTGATCTCCCTGATGTGAGAGTATGAACCTCTGTCTAGCTTGCGTCGTTTCACCGAGTGAGTTCAAGTGCTCCCAAAACTTCTTAGCTGCGTTTCTATCTTTCTTGCTTACATTACTCATCAATTCTTCACCCTTTCTCTGAATTTTCGCATTGATCAAACTGGATGCCTCTCGGATGGCTCGCGGACACGCAGCGCCATGGGGTGGCGGTCGTTGAAAATGACGCGCAGCGGCCATTGGGAGCCTCGTCGGCGCGCGCCAGCAAATGGGACTGAAGCCGAATTCCATCAGCTTTACTCCGCTCCTTTGGGATCGGAGAAACTAGTTGCCGTTGTCCAGGCTTTTCGCGTGGTTTCATAGCTGGGAGCTGGCTTCAGTTGGAGAAAGGATTTAAGTGCCGTTTGGCGCGGCTCGTTCCATGGGACAGTTAATGCTTTCGCATTAAAACGGAAAAGTGGTGCGCACCTCGTCTCAACAGTGTTGTTCCTCCTTTCCATGTGGGAGACCCTTCTCTCACTGTTTCTCTTCCCCGGCAGATGACGCCATTTTCGAGCGTGGCCGTGTTACACCTCCTAGAGAACAGTCCTGAATTATGAACGTCAGCTGAAGAGAGAAATGCGGATTGGGCACTAGTACAGCGTCAGCTTTCGGCGGACACTCGTCTACAATCAGTGGCGACACGAGTTTCAGCCGAACGATGACTCGAAACTGATCTCTCTCTGGGAGATCAGTGGGAGATCAGATCAGAAATGGGAGAGGAGAAAGGGAGTATCTGAGGGTGTTGGAAAGGAGGAAAGCTGAGTACAGTGGTTCGCGTAACTGGCGCACCAAACCAAACTTGGTCGAGCATACTGTTTCAAAAACTTTTATCATCAAGAATTACTCCACGATGATTTTTTTTTTCAGGCACCTCACGTTAAAGGGGCAGTGTAACGATTTTAATGTTGAACGAATTGGCAGTTTGCATTTTTTATATTTATGCAAACCCAAGTGACCAAAAACGCATCACCTTTTCCCGAAAAACTGCTATTCTGCTGCGTAATCCCAAAGCAACAAACGAATTATTTGCCGATCTGCAGCCGCCTGTCGGGGTTACGGGAACTAAAATGACACCATCTCTGGGGGTACGCGGAAGTCAACAAAACCTGTCCCCCTCCGCTGCTACACTCGCCGTCAGCCCCGTTACAGTTGCCTTAGTTTAGGGAGCCTTCATGTGCGCTTTGCGCACATGAAGGCACCCTAGCTTAGTTCACTGTAGCCCCGTGGCGAACCGTCCTTTGTGTCCATCGCTCGCCGCGACCTTCGACGAGGCTAATCCTTTCAAACTCGACAATCGCGGAGGAAGCGGCTGATCTCCGAAGAGAAAACCCAAGGGGAAACTACGTGAACCCCCAGAGTACGTCACTCGAAAGTCGACGTGGAGAGTGGAAAAGCACTTTGATCTTCGACTTGCTTCATTTTTTTTTTAATAAGAACTAGAAAATACGGTTTTCTGCTTTTCGTTCCATAGGTGACGCAGATTAATTTCCGCAGTCCGCCAAAGTCTGAAAATTGTTGCACAGCCCCTTTAAAGGGGCCCTGCAAGGACGTTTTGACTGGTTTTTAATTTGCACCGAACCTGAGCGCCCTGAACGTAGTAACTTAATGAAACTTTTCTTTTCTCCAATTTCGCTTTATTTTAAAAGTTATAGGCAAATTAAAATAAAAAAAAATAAGCAAAAAAATAACCTCCTTTATGACGTCGTAGGTCCTGGCTTGAGTGGCCGTGAACTATACTTCGTTTCAGCTTCCGTCCGAGCGCAGCCAAAGCTACGTGTGGCCGGAGCCAATCAGACGCCGGCAATAGGTCATGCGATCTCGCCTGCACCTTTGTATCACTCCGCTGCGCCGCTGGTCGTCCGCGCCGCCCGCGCTCGCCGAGTATTTCGTCTGCTGCGGGCACGGTGTAGGACCTACACCGTGGCTACGGGTGTGTCAAAGGTATCGTCTGCTACAGGTTTAAAAAATGCCCCTTCACGTTCTGAAATTTAGTCACAGGGGATGTCAGTACGTAGGCTGGCCGCTGCCGTCTGTGTCCGAGCTTTTCACCTGTTCGGCATAGTTTCGAGATGTAAGTACAGGTTTCAAGGTGCCCGATGACCCGGCCGTTGGTGTTTCCTTGTATTGTCTGTATATACCAGGGCTCGAGGCGCAGTACTTTTCACCAGCTTCTCGGCGTTCAATGTGATTGGCAGGTAAAGGGGTGCCCTGAGTTCGCCGCGTATCAGTGAATTGTAGTGGCCCGGACGCTTTTCTTGTTTACAACGCATTCGCGGTACGACGCGGCCGGAGTCTCTTGCCGAATTTGAAAGCAGACATTCATCACGACCTCTCGCGCCTGACGCCCAAACGTGACTTTGCGAAAGGACGTTTTGAAGCGACTCGGCGAGGAAAGCAGCGAAGCACATTATTCGGCCATTACGGGAACGAAATCGCACAAAAAAAAAAAAAAAAACGAGTCTGAGCGTTGCAGCCGTGTTGCCAGCGGATGTACGTGCTTTCACCAAACCACATGCATTTACATATATTAATAAAACCATAAACTTCAGATATTTAATTCCTTTAGCTGCATTTCATTCTCAGCAGCATATATCTGCAATATTGTGCAATGTTTACGCACAAAACAGTTATTTAAAAAAGATACTTTTGCGGACTACTTTGTGGTGCGTAGGAATTCTCTTCTCAAAGTTGCGAACCGTCCCTCAGCCTTTGGCTGCGCTCGGACGGAAGCTGAAACGAAGTATAGAGGAGGGTTAGTGAGCTCATCGAGCGCTCACGACTGCCGCACTCCGTGTCGACGGCTCGAGAGGGCGCCATTAAAGCATGTGTTGGATAGGCTGTATGAGGCGGGCGGCCAGGGCGGCTCGCATTGCATTTGCTGCGTGATTAAAGACTAATTCAGCATAACACTTCATTGGCCACAAACGACAGCAAACACGGGGTAAAGATCAGTTCAGAACGGGAGCCACTTCGCGCTGCCATACCGCCAAATGGCCAAATCGCCAGCCAAGCCCGCGCCGAAGGCCTTCGGAACGCTCGGAACCGGTCGGATCCTCGAGCGGTATACGACGGCAGTGCCGCCGCTTACATCCGGGACCTTTCTACGCTCCGCTTTCGCCGGTGTCTCATCCCACTAGCCCTTTCTAGTATGCGCCGTTTTTTCCACCGCTTGGTGGCGGGTATGTCGACGGGTTATTTCTTGTTTCCGTACTTTATAAACTCATTTGTTTCTTTTCTGATCTAAAATACTGAACAAAAACTACTTTCATACATAATTGAAACGGTTCGCGACACTTATATTTTGTATTTCGACTAAAAAAAAAAAAAAGCTTTTAGCGGCTCTGACCAGTAGTATGGCCAGGACCACGGTGTAAGATAATACTCTTCAGGTGAGGACACGGCGGGGCTGAACGCGCGGCGCGAGGAATCAGATAGGCCTCCTGGGCTGAAGCTTTGAACAAACTGCAGCGCCCTCATTTTGGGTAGTACAAGCTCACCTGATTGAGCCTCGCACTACTTATGGCACGTTGGTTGAGCTTTTTTAATTCTGTCTGGTGCTGAAGAACGAAAAAACACCTTTGGACGCCAGAAATCGGCCAGACTCAACAATCAAAGGTGCCAAATTGATGACACCACCGCTAGGGTACGCGTCTCTTATCTCTGGGTGGTGACGTCAAAACACCTGTGTCGCGACGCTTTCATTTTTCTTTTTCTTTGTCATGTCTACTTTGGAACGCGTGAAACGGCATCTCTTGGCTCGCGCTCTAAGCGTCTTAGCTTTGACGGCGTTCGAGTTATTGTTGTTTCTTTGTATATTCATCGTGATCTCGCGCTCTGCACCAGAGCAGGTACGCTTCTGCATGCGTGACAGTTTGAGACGCTAAAGTTTGTACTACCCAAAACAAGGCCTAACAAGTTCCTTTTCGCAGCACCCCCTGGGCAACGCAGGAGGCCCATAGTGTTCGTTCGACGGGCATCCGAAAGGCTGCATTATTCCTCGGCCACCGCGCCCGCGGCTGACAGTGTCGCCGGCGGCCAAACGGCGAAACTGTGTGAGAGCGAAAAAAATTATCTCGTTGCCATGACACCCCGGTACACCGTGGTCTTTCTGCACGAGCGACAACCTCGCTGGAGCTCTGCGCGTGTCGAGCATGAGGCGGCACGAGCCGTCTTTGCCGTACCCACGGGTCGACGAGTCATCTGCCGGCGCCGCTTGAAACCATAGTGAGAGAGAGAAAGAGAGAGAGTGAAAAGCGAACTTTATCTGCACTGCGCGAGGAGCGCGCTGTCCTTACCTGAAGAGTATTATCTTACACCGTGGCCAGGACTATACTTCGTCTCACCCTACGATGGACTAAAGGCGAAAGCTACGGACCGCCAGATCCAATCGCGAGCCACTTAGAAATTGCGAGGTATTGTGCTTTGATGCACGTATCAGGGCCCGCGTCTCGGATCACCGTTAGGAATGGGCGGACAGTGGTTCGAATCGAATAGCAGCGAGTGACTCAACAATGTTACATTGCAAAAAAACCACGACGTACAGGCTGTTTGCAGTGTCGAAGCTATAGGAATGATGCAGCGTCTTTGGGTTCGGAGCATTATTCGTCCACCCCTAATCAATGCTAGGCATGTCATAGTTTAGCGTGTAACGTGATTGGACCTGGCGGCCCGTGGCTTTGGCCTTTAGTCCATCGTAGGGTGAGACAGAGTATAGTGTGCCTACATGTTTCCGCCGCTCCGCGTGGAAACATGTGGCACCCTAGCCAGGACCAAAGACGTAACATATCGCACGCTTTCGGCAACGCGGGTCGCCCTCGTAGGTGGAGGAGGTTTCCCCGTCGTCCGGTTAAAATATGACGCACTGATATTTAGTTACTCTCTCCGTGCCCGCTGGCTTGCCCGAACCCCAAGAGACGGGGAAACCGCAAAAAAGGTAGACGCTTAAATATGATTGCAGGGCCCCTTTAAGTTTTTACGTCGGGATCACTCGTATAAAGTTAAATTCATCAAATGCTACTCCTTTCTTTATTCACAAGCATTCATATCACGAACGATAATCGATTGAATTAACCTGCCAGAGCACACAGCCACCGAAGATGATTTTAAAAAAATAATTGTTTACTCGTGTGCAGTGGTAATGACATCTACTTTTTTTTTTTTTTTCTGTTCTCTACTCGTGTCTGTTTACTTAGTACATTTACGAGGGGCGTTCATAAAGGTCGTGTTATTGTCATGAAGGAATAGAGATTCAGCAATCAAACTCGAGTAGGAGTTGAAACTTTCTCTACATGTTCGCCACCAAAAGTTAGCCACTTTTTTCAGCGATGCACCATATATCGGAGGCCATTGTTATAGAACTCCTCGTTTTGAGTGTTCAGGAATCGCTCCACTTCAGCAATCACTTGGTCGCCGTACTTGAAATACTTTTCTCTTATTTGGCCGCACTGGAAGCGTCTGCGCCATTTAACAAGAGTGTCATAAACTGGGGCGTTTACCCTGAACACCGCCACCAGCTCGGAACGAATCTGCTTGGCATTGCTTCCTTTCAAATGGAGAAAACGGATCACTGCATGTGCTTGGCACCGACGGGCTGTGCCATTTTTGTTTCGACTCCCTAGCGGCTTTCCGAGCTACTATAGCATGCGATGTTTATACTGTGCGGAAACTAGAGGGACGCGCGCTCATGCTGATGCCTGTTTTGTTCCGTTTTTTTTTTTTTATTTTGTGTGCCGATAATACGAACTTTATGAACGCCCCTCGTATTTTATTAATCTCATATTTACTTATATTAATCTTATTGGTTGACCCTGAACAATATGGTGAAGCATTGCATGGTTTATGTGCTATATGGTAGCCTCACCGTAGGTCTCGTTGAGCACTTCACTTGCCGCCATTACTCAGCCGTTATCTGGTCTACAAAAGTTTAAGAATTATACTATGCAGGAATGAAAAGGTGCGTTAACTTCGCGTCGCTCTGATGTACATTATTTTAAGTGCGCTGAAAATGGGGGACTCTAGCACATGTTGCCTGTGTGGTTCAAGTTTACAGGGGAACGGAAACGAAATTCCAGCGCTCATTTTTTAGCTTTAATATGCTGCATGTTGCAGCATAACCTCAGAAATACCAGTCTTTCGTTGAAAGGCACGAGGAAACTAATTTTCAAGTTAATTAAACGATCTTCCAATGTGCATCTGGTGGATGCATGCGGAGCCTATTTGGGAGGTAATCTAGCAACGTTGGAGAACTTGCTACATGACGTAGCAAGTTCCATCGGAGCAGCGTCGCTCTTTGGAATTTCAACATTTTCCTTCTTAGCTTTCCTCCTCAACTCACAAATCGCGCATTGTACCAAACAATCCAAGAAGACGGAAAGGAGGGACTCCCCTCTTGCTCGGACCCTCCTTTGTGTACCCGGACACAGCCATTCTCCCCCTAGAAGATTAGCCCGTCGCTCAAAACTCGAACAAAAGTTGCTTTCCCCACCCCGTTTACCCCTAAGCTGACAGTGCTGTGGAAGCTACGTGCTCCTTGGGCCAGTCACACGCTCGTCACCCCACGGGTACTTCGAACGGCTCGGTTGTAACATGTTGACGGGAGTTTTCGTAGACCGCGTCTCCTCCTCCGCTAAGCCCTCCGCAACGAAGAAGCCGCTACTGCGCCTGCGCGCCCATGGCCTTGACTGTAGAATTCCGGGTATCGTAGTGGGTTGCGGAGAGCGCTGCGGGACGGCAAAAACGATCTACGAAAACTCCCTATATTACAACGCTGACAACGCTACAAACGGCAAAGCTCATAACCACGCCAGCCTTGCTACGTCACAAACGCGAGGAATCTTCTTTTTTTTTTTTCTGTATTTGTTTGCGCTGGATATCCCATGACGCATCGCGCTCTCCGTTCGCTTCTCTTCGAGCGCGTGCTCGAGTTCACCGTTTGGAACGAAAAATATAGCCGGTTGTTCAAAATACAAACGTGCGATTATCATTTACGGTTATTATCCGTCATGCTTGACTCATTTCCGAACGAAATTTGAATATTCCAATTTTCGTTTCCGTACCCCTTTAATGAGGAAGCAAAATCATACTTGACATTCAACTTTTGGCTGTGCAACAGAGGCCATTCATACATCATTCAGTGTCAATCATATATGACCCCGTCAATGTGGCTCTTTCTGTATTGAAGGGTGCGAAAAGCATTATCTGCCATATTAAGAAACGCAAGGGAGAGGCAGTTACACCTCCACCATAGGAACATGCTCAATAGACCTCTTTCGAAAGAGTGCACCCTCTCTTGGCAGCTGTGGAATCCCTGCACAATGACGGACTCAACCCGCAGCGTCACCGCACACTCCATGCGTTTGCTTGGATTAGAAGGCAAAATTACACCCACAGAAAAAGGTGATGAGCGGAGTGACGTACTTTCGACGCTGTTTGATTGGCTCGTCGGCTCCTAGCGTTCGCCGCGCACTGACGTTCGCTATCTGATGGAATGACTTGCACGTTTCAGGATGATGCCAATTGTTCCGCCATTGTGCAGTGGTTCCGACCTTCTAATAATCATCACTTTACTTTCGAAAGGTGTCTATAACTCATATAAGGCAGAACCTCTTCAGAAATAACTACCAGGAAAGCTGCTGCACCTTGATATTATAGTAGTAGTAACGCGTTAGCCCAACAGTGAAGTCGCTGGCTCTGGACAGGCAGTCGGCGTCGCTGTGCTTTCGGCCTAACTTGTAGACCACGGTCACGTCGTACTCTCGCAGTTGCAGGCTCCATCGGGCGAGGCGACGATGGGTCCTTCAGGCTCAGTAACTAGCATAGCGAGTGGTGGTCGGTGACCACTCGAAAAGGGCTCCCGTATAAGTATAGGCGGAATTTCGTGATGGCCCAGACGACTGCAAGACATACCTTCTCGGTCATCGAGTAATTTCGTTCCGCGTTCGGCAACGTCCGACTTGCGTAGGCGGTCACGCGCTCTGTACTCTCTTGTCGTTGGACCAGTACTGCGCCGAGTCCTGTATAGCTGGCGTCCGTGTGAACTTCTGTTTCGCCTGATTGGTCAAAGTGGCCAGCGACGATGAACAGGGGGGATAATGAACAGGAAGATGAACGACGATGAACAGGGGGAAGAAGCAGCGCTCGGTCACGGAATCTCGAAGATTCGTGTTTATTCTTACTCGGGGCGTAACATTTTCTCGTTGGTGGCTTGCGGGTCGGCGCGTGCACTTAGGCGTAGCACATCTTCAACGAAGCTGATTACGCTCTCGTTGAAGGCCTGAACCCGTGTTTAAAGCAGATCCTCCGAACGCTGCCGTCGGTGTTGGCTCGTAAAGGTCCGCTTCAACTCGGCCACTGCAATGTTTTTACATGACGTGAGCAAAGCCTCGTGGTTTTCGAACCAGTGCCTCTCAGTATCCTCCAGCGAAAAGTAGAGGTTCTGCAGGTACTGCACGGCAGTCCACCCGTTGTGCCACGCGCTCGTAGTGTTGGATCCAGTCCTCGGTGTCTTCGTGGATCTCGCCTTGGAAGGGCGTCGGCGTACGCGGAGCGACGGACAGGTATATGACGGGGGCGGCGGCAGGGGATCTGCGACGATTGGTTGCTTATCGTCGGCTTCGTCAACTGGTGGGTCTTCTCCGGCAGTAGCCCAAAGTCCGGAGACAAACCTTGAGCACGGCGGCTTCCTCGGGTTTCGGTAGTTTCCACGAACGGTCTTCTTGAGCCGGGCACTGGGCTTGAGCTGCGAGGCCTCGGAGGGGTACGTTTCATGGACTGTGGTACCCCGCACCTCCACCAGAAAATGTCATGAAGGAAGGCGTCGAGAGGATGAACAATGAACTAAAAATAAAGTTATAATCGGCGAACTTGTGCCAAACAAAGTAAAAGACGAGCGTCGAGACAGCAGAAAAGAGTGCGGCGATTTGGCGGCGTAACAGCAAGCGAGAGCGAGACTGACTCGACAAGGTCACGGGCAGCTCCTTATCTAGTGTGCGTCGGCATCGCGAAACTTTGACCCAGAAGGTTCGAGCATCCAGCGTTCGGGATGAGAATGAACAGGCACTTTCGAGAACAAGAAACTAGGGCGAAATGATCAAAGTTACGCTCCGAGCAAGAATAAACGTGAATCTTCTAGACTTCCGCAACCGGAGCCTTGCTTGTTCGGCGCTGCGCGCGACAATATCTAGGCCTTTTATCGTGTGAAAACTATTTTTAATATCATAGGTAAGCACCCCAAAAGCATTTGCAGCACTTGCCATGGTCTGAGCGAGCGAAGAAGTCTTGTTTTGAGCCCGAATCACCTTACGGTAGCAGACGACGCAGCGGACTCTGCGGAGAGTAGGCGGCAGTTCTGCGGTTCTGCCGCCAACTTTTCGAGGAGTTTCCCCAGTTTCCCTCTGTTGAGATGGACCAAAGGAAACCGTGTCATTACAAAGGCGGGTTTATTCGGAATGTCGACGATCCTTTTTATTAGCGCGTGTTTCTTACTCTTCATTTCTAATAGAATCGTTAGGTGCCGGCGAGCGGATTCGGTTATTTAATGTTGAAGTGCAGGTCGTGTTGATAGCACAACTTTTCAGAGTACCTTGCTAGTGCTACTAGTATTTTAAGGTGTTTCTACGGTAGATTGTAATTCTTTTTTACTTGCGATTCAAAGCGAGACGCTGGCAAAAATAACGTTGTAACATCGTCGACATTGATCATAACGTTAATTACGATCGTGTCCTTGCCGAAGTTCGACGGCATGGATTGCACAGACCTTATTTGTATATCTTAGCGCTATTGATTTCTGCTTGCTGAGTGGCTCTGCCTACGTTTCCAGTCTTTTCAGGCCCGATATCAATCAGCTCCACGAGTTCGAAATTATATATATTGTTTTTAAATTTAATTCCATTGGTCAGTCAGTTTACACAGATTTTCGGCTTAGCCAGCTCTCTCAATTATCATAAAGAAAATAATCAAACTTCAAAAGAATTCTTATAAAAAAGAACAAATTCGTAATTGCAATTTTTTTGCCTATTTTTGTAAGTTTAGTTAGTTACTTTGGGAGTTAATTAGTTAACTTTGGGAGTTAAAAAACTCCCAAAATAATTCGAATTTCCTGAAAAGAAAAGTTTAGTTTAAAAACGTTTGGATTAGAAGAAATATAAAACCACAAACGCCAAGACGTTTTTACCCCGAGTGGGTGCACTGTAAAGTTATTTTTTGGAGATTGATATAGCGCAGTCCATTCCGACTGCTCTAATCAGCTTACCTGTATAATTGTTTTAGCTTCCCAAACACTTGTAGTTCACAAAAGTTTGTTTGGAAAGGTAATAATATTGACGACACTGCACTGCCACTCAGATGCATTGCAAAATTCATGCCTTCTTCCAACCATCAAGTGGGCTTAACATTTTGATTCGACATTTCCTTGTACGAGATTTATTGGCAACTCAGAGCTCTGGATATGATTTACACTGCAACGGAATTTTCTCGATCGTCCATTAACTGCAACCACATTTCCTCGATCACAGTCAGTGAAAACATTACAATTATATGTGGGCCTTGTTTCTAGATAGTTTGCGAGCTTTTGACATTAAACGTCTATTGTGTAAACTCCGTCACTGCTACACTAAAACAGCAATTGTATTTCCAGATTGGTATACCACAACAAAAACGCCGACAAAACCATTTCATAAAGCTTTAGAAGAAAAACACAAGAACCAAGTGAACGTTTCAGAAGCTGAAAAATTAAGTCTAGCAACTGTGCCGACTTTCAACTTCAAAACAAAACAAAAACTGGGCATTGCTGGAGATACGCCAGCACAACTGTGCACATAAAGAAGGAACACTAACACCTGCAGTTTTGACTATCAAAACAAGGCTGTACTACAGAAAAGAGCACAAAAGGTAAGAGAAAATTAGAAATCGGGTGAGCAACATGGTGTTAACTCAAACAAGAGAGCATTTTCCAGCATTGCAGGATAGTGATATTAATGACAGGTCATGCGAGCATTGAAGTCATGATTCTGCGATGCCGAGAAGTGCTCTCCTACGTAATATCTCTTACAGATTCTAAGAGCTACCTAACATTTCTCACGGATTCATGCATTCCAACAGATTTGCTTCCACACTTTGCGCTTCTCTTCATTGCATCCAGTTTCGCATTAATTTTGCGCAGCGCAAATGGCAATCTTAGCAGAAAAACAAATTCACCGATAAGTTTCTTTGAAATATCGTGGCACTGGGGGAGGTCGCTGGGGTGGCTCTTCAGGTACCTTTCTCCGAATGTGTCAACTGATATCTGTGAGGTCACTAGTTTCTTCTCATTACACTGGAAGAACACTTCTGCACTTTCCAGCAGAGTGAAGCAGGGAGACGGAACCATGAATAGGGAATTTTTTTCTTTGTCTCCTGTGTAAGACTTGAGGGTCGTCAGCTCTGAATGATTCTTATTGTTCTTGTCCACAAGGCATTCTGTGCAAGATGAACACAAAATGTGCTTTTTTTCTTACATTTCGTGCAGCATACCCTGCAACATAGTGCAGGGACGCTTTTTCGTCTTCAGGGATTGATTTTAAGAAACAGTCAGGAAGCTCGAAATCTTCATCAATTGCGCTCTTCTGCTGTGGTGGCTTTGCCTTCATGTAGCTGAGAAGATGTTCTGCAGGGTATTCATCATAGCTTCCAGACCAGCATGAAGCAAAGAACTGGCTGAGTGTTATTATTCGAAGGGACATTTTGAAGTTCAGGGCAGGGGGCACAGGGTTCTTTTGGAAAATCAAGCTGAAGATATTTTCCAGACAGTCCTGTGTCGTACGACTCATGAAAAGAAATTTGAATTCCTTTTCTTGCCGGTACAGCTGTTGAAGCTTGAGGACAGACTTCGTTGTGACTATCATGCCAGCCTGACACGGTTTGAAGCACTCCCTCTGTCCTTGCTTGTAAAACGACAGCCTCGAAAATATGTACACAACGTTTTCGAGGAAAGTGACCGCTTCCTCGTGCTTGGTGGGATTGAGCTGACTCATTGCCAGTTTTATGGTGCGCGAGGTCATCAGCGAAAACCATTTGAAAACTAGCTCCAGGAACCAGGCTGTTGTTAAAGTTTCCTCGCCCATCATTCCTTCTTGTACAAGATACTTAATGGCGGCACCAACTGCATGGTTCAAGAGGGCATAAGCAGACCCCACATCCATCTTGTCAAAATACGATGAGTTCAGCTGCTTCTCCTTGATGTTTGGAGCCAGTTTGAGGTTGTGCTGAGAGTCGATCGACACGAGCTTCTGCACATGCTCCAGTGAAACCTGTAAATATGTAAAAGTCCATAGATTAGCTGCGCATATAATTTAATTTTAATTATCTCTTAAGGCCCTCTTGCACATCAGATCAAGATAGGGTGGATGATAGTATAACATTTAGCAATGAAAAGTGATGGGTGTCAAAGATTCAACATTTCACCTTCTGTGGCAGTGTTTTGAGGCATGCAAAATATTGGTTTGGAGGAGCCGCAGACGCTTTTGGAGCAGATGCGAACAATGATAATGATCGACGGTTCCTCTTTGTACTGAAGCATATTACTTATAACTCTTTGTGACAAAAATAGATAAGACGCAAAAGGAACACAGAGCCTTTTTTTTTATTATAAATACCGCTCTGGTCAGAGTAGGTTTCATTTACAATTGATAATAAAAAATGGTCGAAAAATAAATCATAGCGCAACTCTTCAGTTGTGATAAAGCCTCTTTCTCCTCCCTATTTTACACTCAGTAGTTTATTTATCCTGTAAGTATATTGACGGCGACACAACGCCGCACGGGCGCATAATGACCGACGTTTTGCCTTTTCTTAAACGCCATCTCTCTCTCTCTCTCTTTTCTCATGTAAAAATAATTATTGTAAAATGCCAGCAAAAACTAGCATATCCGCTACACGTCTATCAATAAAAACGCGTCCCCAAAGTTTAATGCACCCACCAAACTCGAGACTCTAATATCATAAACTGCAAAAACAATCACCTACAAAGATTAGGAAAACCTACACCTGTGTTTTTAAAGGTACACTGTTCTTTAGCAGCGTTGGAACCAGACTTAAGTCAAAACTCGCTGCTCTTTCGATCGACAGCTGCACGGCATCTACAGGGACTATCGCATTCATTCAAATATAGACCCGTGTCTTTTTATTCTCTCTCTTTCTCGACTCAACTTTCTTTGGTTAATGATATATTAATTTGCAATCAGGACGAAGAAGGTCGTTCTGTAATAATCCTGAGCATAAAATCCGTGCCTATCGCTCTAGCCCTCCCCCAGGGGCCCTAATCTAGACACATGGCAAAAAAGTCAGCGAGAAAACGGCCGGTGCCAAGAACAAGTGCGGCGTTGGCCAATCACGGCCGCCAGATTTCTCGCAGACGTTTTCGCCAAGTGTTCAGATTAGGGCCCCAGGTCAGCCGCTGCTCCTAGCACTCCGGTGCAAAGCGGTGAAGCTCGTCGCGTGCACGCTGGTGAGATGTGAAGGTTGACGCGAGCGGTGCCTAACTTCGTTTCACCTGAAGTCGGCGCTACAGCCGACTCTACGAGCCAATGGGACCAATCGAACAGCATTCAAGTGCGACATCATGGCATTCGTCATCTTCCTGTATGTGCTCTTTTATCAGCTAAACCAATCAAGTGCGGCAAATGTCCCGTCACTTGTGCTTTTACTATATGTGTTCGATGTTGTATGCATTCGAGCCTTCGACTGTGCTCTGACCTAAGATGAAACAAACTATATGGTGAGTAGAGACGCCATGAAATTGATATTTGTACAATTTTTCTTTCCTTCTACTTCTCTTAATATTAGGGTTAACCAGTAATGGTATTTGTTTTTGCTTTAAGCTTATTTTGGCGCAGGAGTGGCGCGTTTTCGAGCTAAAATTCCATTTTGACCCAAGATGGCAGTCTTTCGTTCACGGTGCAATGTGGCGCAAATGGCGCAACACTTCCATCACTGCTAGTTGTCAGTTGCATCATGTTACTAATAGTATTGGTGGGGTAGCAACCCGAACATGTTGAAATAACGATTAAACATTCGGGTTTACCGAAGTTGTCATTTTGAAGTTTCATAAGTGGGTAGTTGCACCTGCCAGGAGAGTGTGTTTGAATATATTAAGAATTATCTTCATTTGTTCTATGTTATACAACTTAGTGGTTATTCCAAGCAGCAAAACATACTCGGTTTGATGGCAGGTTTACTTTTCTTGGTAATCAGCTAGGAGGATGAAATCTTGTCCTCTGGTAAGGTGACCACGAATATTCTTGAGTAGGTGTGGGACATCGGCCAAGAAGTGAGATTGCCGGCTAGTCTCCCCAGCACATGGATGTTTGCACGACACCACTTTAGAGCCAAACTGCGATACTGTAATGCCGCAAAGTCGTCAGATGGCTTGGTTCCCCGGGCCCATTGTCAAAAATGACAGCGTCGATGGCTATGTCGAGTTCTTTGCACTGCTGAATGATCTTAAAGAGAACTTTCTTCACTTTCTGCAGATTAAACGGAACTGCCTGCAAGCATAAAAACAGTAATTCTTAGTCTATTAGGCATGTAATGTTTACCACACAAAAAGTATACACAAAGCTCTTCACTCAAATGGTGTAGTCTAGAAAGAAAACGGATTTATAGCAATAAAACAGCCCATACATATAGTGTTCTGACTGTGTTAGATTGAGGCAAGTCAAATATAAGTTCATAAAAGAATGCACAGACTGAATTGAAGCCTTGAGAAACTTAGGCAAGCGTGTCTTGTCATAGTTGTGTAAAACAGAATCGGGTGCTTGTCTCTATCTATCTAGCAGAATAACATGCACACTCAAGGCAATATTTTTTTTGTGAAGTTGGGTGAGTTGCTAAGGAAAAGGTAAACTGAAACTAAAATTTCTTTGAAAAAGGCTGTAGAAACGTTTCACTGGCTGCTATGAACCAATGTACGGGTTTATGCAACACGATTAATGCTCGGAGATTCCCGATGGATAAATATGCAGATGATTAAAATACATAGCAATACATACAGTGCATCTCATGATGGCCTGGGGGGTTTGCTCTAACAGGGTGGATTGTATTGTTATAGTATGTAGTTTGTACGGTACTCTGAAATCAAAGCACTGTCTTCCATGTTGAGGGTGTACATATATGTGAATTGGTAGCCAATCACTTGTTTCTATCGTGACGACATACCCCCTAGCATGAACACCAGGGCGTGTGAGGCATAGGTCGGGTCAGATTGTGCGGCAGCAGGACCAGGCTTCATCGTAGAGTACCCATGCACTCTCTTGGATGATTAATCATAATCCAAGCCTACAAAAACGAAAGACACGCAAGAATGAACCAAAAGCGAATAGGGTGTTGGCAAGCAGAAGTGCTTCAACTAATTAGAAGAAATCTATGTACAGCAGAAAAGAAGGGCAACAAGAAACAACATTCTTGGCAGGAACTTGTAACAAAAGCTTTCGTTTAGCTATAAAAAGTAGTTGAAACATTTTTGGTTGAAGCTCTTCTGCTGCATGTGTTTATCTGTGTGCAAAACATATAAAACTAAAATGCAAAATGCAAAAAAAAAAAAAAAAATTGCAGACTCCAAGTCAGGTACGGTAACATTGTCCATGAATGCAGTTTCTTTTTTGGTTGGGGTATGGGTATAAAGTGTCTAAATAATTCTCTTCGACCTCCATTGAACTTGAATACCTTTTGACTGCGTAACCGAGCTTTCGGTTTCACGTCAGAAGATCCCCAGGTGGTTTAAATTAATCCTCAGTCCGCCGCTGGGGTGTGCCAGATGCCCTTCATTGGTTTAGCACGTAAACGCCCACTTTTTAAAATTTTATTTGGCAAGGTTCACGTGCACATAAAATATTTTGAACATATTTTGTTGGCATCAATTTATAGATATGTAGATTGTACAGTAAAGATAATGCAATGTATGAAATTAAGGAGCAGATATCCTTAATATACCTGTTGTTATCTGCATTTCTTCAATGAGGGGAGTGCATGTCGCTCTTTAGTGTACATTGTCTCTACTTGTTTTGCCAGTGATGGCAGGAGTTCTGTCAGGATACCTAAGGATACATAAAGATAGATTGTTTTTGGTTACAGAAGTGACATGGACCTTAATCTACCAAACCTTTGTAGAAATAGACCTATTGCTATATTACCCAAGCATCAAGGAGAATGCAGGGATTGGTGTTCCACGCGCTGCACGTGCTGGCCTCAGCAGTAGTAAATTTTCCAAAGCAAAAACCTAAAACAAATTGTATCTTGCAAGCGCGTTCGTCAACGCTTTATTTTGGTTATTTACTTCGAATATTTTATACGGGGAAGACGTGCGCGTGTGGCGCGTGGAACACCAATCCCTGCATTCTCCTTGATGCTTGGGTAATACAGCAAATGGTCTATTATTTGTTTTTAAGATTAATAATGTGTAGTGAAGAATAGCTAAACCAAATATGATTGCATGTGGAGTAAAATATTGATTGCTGCTGTGATTGAAATACCCGTGTAGGGACTGGACGCACCGCTAGGCGCCTCCGGTCTCAAGGATAGAAAAAGAGAAAAAAGACGCGCGTGAGCTATACGCTCAAGAGGATCATACACAGCAGAAATATAACGCTCCTGCCTGCTCCTTTCACCACACCTGGCAGGAACTTCATGTCTTCTATTCTTCGTTGAAGAGTTCGCGGGAGTGGCATCAAATGCCCTCGCACATAACTGTAGCGTCGGGACGAGTGCTTCCTCGGTCGGCGTAAGTACGCGCTTATTCGGCGATCCGACCGAGACAGATCTCGGCGCATCGGCGTATTTCGGCGTGGCGTATCCGGAAGCGTAAGGCGCGGTGCCGGCCAATCAGCTCCCGAGTTGAGAGCTGGAAGTTGCTCGAGAATCGGGGTCTGTACCGTGCATCACGCAGGAGTGATACACGAAATAATGCCGGTAAGATGCTCATCCAGATCAAAACGGGAAGAGGTGGGGATTGAGCACAGGATCCCTGGCTTCTGCAGCGCGAACTTTTGTCACAAAAAGTTATAAGTAATATGCTTCACCACAAAGAGGAACCGTCGATCATTATCATTGTTCGCATCTGCTCCAAAAGCGTCAGCGGCTCCTCCAAACCAATATTTTGCATGCCTCAAAACACTGCTACAGAAGGTGAAATGTTGAATCTTTGACACCCATCACTTTTCATTGCTAAATGTTATACTCTCATCCACCCTATCTTGATCTGATGTGCAAGAGGGCCTTAAGAGATAATTAAAATTAAATTATATGCGCAGCTAATCTATGGACTTTTACATATTTACAGGTTTCACTGGAGCATGTGCAGAAGCTCGTGTCGATCGACTCTCAGCACAACCTCAAACTGGCTCCAAACATCAAGGAGAAGCAGCTGAACTCATCGTATTTTGACAAGATGGATGTGGGGTCTGCTTATGCCCTCTTGAACCATGCAGTTGGTGCCGCAATTAAGTATCTTGTACAAGAAGGAATGATGGGCGAGGAAACTTTAACAACAGCCTGGTTCCTGGAGCTAGTTTTCAAATGGTTTTCGCTGATGACCTCGCGCACCATAAAACTGGCAATGAGTGAGCTCAATCCCAACAAGCACGAGGAAGCGGTCACTTTCCTCAAAAAAGTTGTGTACATATTTTCGAGGCTGTCGTTTTACAAGCAAGGACAGAGCTGGAGTGCTTCAAACCGTGTCAGGCTGCATGATAGTCACAACAACGCATTGGATGAGCAATTTAGCCAGTGCAGGACGACTGCTAGCCAGGGGTCTGTAACGTGCATCACGCAGTAGTGATACACGAAATAATGCCGGTAAGATGCTCATCCAGATCAAAACGGGAAGAGGTGGAGATTGAGCACAGGATCCCTGGCTTCTGCAGCGCGAACTTTCGTTCCATGTGCTCCAAGCAAGACGCGCTAATCAAGTCGCTAATGCAGAATAAAATCAGCGTATAGTCAATGCGTGACAAGCATTGCGGCCTCGTACGTGCACGTAGAAAACATGATGTAGTAATCAAACGAGAGAATTTCACGGCGATCTAGCGGCAAGCCTGCACAGTAGGAGTCGATTGACGCGTAGTTTTTAAATACTACGCATACACTATAGTACATTTTTCTCGGTTCCTCGTGAAAGAGGAGCTCTCCGTGGTGGCTTCTTCGGCTTGTGGGCAAAGACCGAAGTCACGGCGTTTCGTGCTAGCTTGCGTTTGCCGTCGTTCCGGCGTCCAGAAAACTGGTCATCGGCAAAATGATCCTACGAACATCGCAGTTTGTGTTCATTAAGTTCTTCAAACTGTTGCATGAGTTATCGCAATAACTCGTGCACAGCCGAGTACAAGAGGTGGGAGTGAAGCCCTTTCTGCTGATCCGCGACAGCCACAAAAGTCGTCGTTTGCGGGGTTTCCTTGCCATCCGGGATAAGAAACAGCTGTTTGCCAGCCTCATGCCGGTTACTGCACCCGAAAGCGCAGCACCCTGGCATTTGCGTCCCTTTCAGCCTCTCAAACTGCTGCAAAAACAACGACTGCCCATGCAACATACCGCCGCGAAGACTGGAACCTTTTGCGAAAGAGCGGGAAAATTTTCCCCAGGTGATCGCTGTGAGCCAATAGGGAGCGCGGATTGTCGGCAAACTTGACATCAATAAAACTGTGGTTGGGGCTAGTTGGTACATAGCGATTAAAAGGTTAAAAGGCGCGAACAAAACAGGACGATAAAAGACACACGTACGACACGGACAGGCGCCAACTTCCAACTGATTTAATGAAACACGAAACATCTTCAAACTGTCGATCCCCATCGCCTAAACACATGCAACTGATAAAGGTTCCTATCGCTCATTACACACAGCTTTCAAAAAACACAATTTTTTTGTTTAGTAGATAAAGGGATGGCATGCTTACGCATTTGTCAGCCGCTTTGTGTATACAGAAAGCTTCCGATTAATTCCCTTTCCATCTTCTCATTCGCTCTCTTAATAAAGCTTTGTGTTCTAACAAAGGTTCACACCCACATCGTTTGCAGGGCTCCGCAAGATGCTCACCCGAATTATTGCGTCCGGCTTGCTTGTGTTCCCGCGCTCTTTCATTAAAGCATCGGCCGGTCTGACCGATGTAAACTTGGCCGCAACTAAACGGAATCTTATAAACCACCTTAGTCACGCATTCGATGTATCTTGTTACATGTTTTTTTAGCACATTACAAACTTTCGTTTTGACATCGCGGAGCATATCTTTGAAAGCTTGCACAAGACTGAGAACAGTATACAACCCTGTCTAACAGCCATCTTTTTTTAAATTGTAGGACACCTTGTGCAAATATGGAACCGCCTGCACTGGCATCTTGTCTGTCTTTTCACGACATTTGTCACCGCCCTCTCGTTTAATTTTCTGTATGAGCCTTTCACACACACACTTGTCACTAAGCTCTTCGGGTAACCGGCACTCGTCAAGCATGCAACCTTGGGATCAAAGCTTATGAGTCTTGCCGCTAAAGAAGACCTCCAAAAAAACATATTCTGCCTTGTTAACCGCCTTTCTTACTCCTTCAAGGTTCACGTCAACCTAAGCGCGGCCGTCTTTTGCAAGAATTCGCAAAATACGCTATAATTCGGGTGGGCATCTTGCGGAGCATTGCAAACGATGCGGATGTGAACCTTTGTTATACTTCGTTTCAGCTTCGGTCCGAGCGCGGCCGATGTTATGAGCCGAAGGGCAAATGAAACAGCGAAAGAGGCACAACGTCATGGCGTGCTCTCCGCAGTTGATAGGACCAGCCGGTATTCGCCGTCTCTCTGTGCGTGCTTTTCCGCCGGCTAGTCCTATCAAGCGCAGAGAGCACGCCATGACTTTGCGCTTTTTGCGCTGTTTGATTGGCCTTTCGGCTCATAGCATCGGCCGCGCTCGGACGTAAGGTGAAATGAAGTATAGAGCACACAGGGTTTATTAAGAGAGGGAATGAGAAGATGGAAAGGAAATTAATCGGGGGAAGCTCAGCAGAGTGAGAGCCCTGTCTCGTAAATTGGCAAAGGGTGAACGATAAGCCCCACATTGCGTGCCGACGGCTTCGATATGTGCTACGTATACGAGCGCAACGCACACGGATTGTCGCATGACGCAGCGAAAAGCTTGATACTTCTTCGCAATAAAAGCGCACTCCGGTGATATGTAGTCAAGTTCCGATTGGCCCGCCAGGGCCGTAGGTTCCGCCGTACTGCATGTTATGCGATCACGGCTTCCTGGTCTACCCAGTATTTCTTGATTCAGACACTAGGCTAAGCGGCGCCACTAGAGTAATAGCTCACGTTTGAACAATGCAGCCGCCACTCCCAGGCATACCCAATGTTTCTTGCTTCAGTCGCTAGATAGCGCCAAACCAAACAGCATTGCAGGTTACCTATACACAAAGCGGCTGACAAATGCATAAGCATGCCATCTCTTTATCTACTTAACAAAAAAAAATGTTTCTTGAGGGCTGTATGTAATGAGCGATAGGAACCTTTATCAGTTGCATGTGTTTAGGGGCACCATGACAAAACAGCACATGACAAAACAGCACGCGACAAAACAGCACGGTCAAAACAGCACGCGTCATAAGAGCACGGCGTCAAAAGAACACAGCGACAGAACAGCACGCGACAAAACAGCACGGCGTCAAAAAAAAACGGGGTCTGCCATACCGCCAACTAGAGGACGGGTAGTGAGCTCAGCGAGCGCTCACGGCTGCCGCACTCCGTGTCGACGGCTCGAGAGGGCGCCACTAAAGCATGTTCTGGCTAGGCTGTATCATAGAGTTATTATAATGTACGCTAGAGGTTCAACTGGCTCTAGTGTCTATGCGACTTCCGTGACGCAAATTGAAGCAGACAGCAACCAGTCTACTTTTGCGGTGCTCCTGTGTATTCCTATGGGAAAACGCGCGTGCATTTTGTCTCTTCGCCGGATAATAACACAGAACACGTTGGTTATTTGGGTCGTACCGAATAGTATGTATCTTGATTAACACTGTAAAAGTGTAATTGCTCTAGTTAGTGCATTTTTCTTCATCAGTGAACGATGTTTAACTTCGCTACATTTCAGTCCCAAACGTGTGTTCCGCAGCAGGTGTGTAAAAACAAGCGACGATTCAAAGCAAAATTACAATCGAAAGGAATATAGAGTGTGTTCAAGGCTCGCCAGCATTCTGTTGACTCTTATATGTTGCTAATATGCCAGTCCTGTCACTATATGAAAATGACCCCGTCGTGCATGAGCGGATAAAGACATTCAAATAAAGAATAAAGTACGTGGGCTATGAAAAGTGTCTCTTCGTATTGTTTTCTCTGCCGGGCAGCTTTTATCGCGCACTTGTTCTCAAAGATATCGAGCGCGCGGGTGATATTTTGAACGTAGAACAAGCAGCTTCGCTCAGGACAGGAGAGAATAAAACGGTACTTACTTATTTAAAATCGGAATAGATTACGTGGCCTTCAATTTATTTTGATCGTACATGCACTGCGAGTTACTGATCCAGTGTTACTGCGTAGTTCTTGTTGCCGCTCTTGATTTTCCAGATGTCCTTCGTTCGTTTGGCATGTATATCCCCCATGCTGGAAATCGCCGACGCCGCGTTCGCGCTAATAGTGTCCGACAGTGCACATAAATACACGTACGAAGCCGTTTTAGCACCGTTTTTAATGCGATGAATTCGAAAGAAAAACGCCGTAACTGACCAATTCTTTCATCGGCCTGACTGAGAAATGTTCCAAGCTACCTAGTACGTACGAATTATTCGGGATATTTGCTCTTATGATCGAGCGCAGGGAGAAAATGCACTCACTTTTTCCCATAGAAATGCATTACCGGAAGTCAATTTTCGACTGGTTGCTGTCTGCTTCAATTTGCGTCAGCACACTAGCGCCAGTTGAACCTCTAGCGTACATTATAATAACTCTATGGGCTGTATGAAGCGGGCAGCCAGGGCAGCTCGCATTGCATTTGCTGCGCGATTAAACACTAATTCGGCGTGACGCTTCATTGGCCACAAACGACAACAAACACGGGGTAAAGATCAGTTCAGAACGGGAGTCACTTCGCGCTGCCATACCGCCAAACGGCCAAACCGCAAGCCAAACCTTTTTGCCGAAGGCCTTCAGAACGTTCGGAACCGGTCGGATCCTCGAGCCCGTATACGACCGCTGCTCCGCCGCGTACATCCGGGACCTTTCTACGCTCGCCGCTCGTTGGTGCCTGATCCCTCTAGACTTTTCTAATATGCGCCGCCTTTTCTACCGCTTGTTGGCGGGTGTGTCGACGGGTCATTTCTTGTTCCCGTACTTTATAAACTGCACTTGTTTTTTTTTTTTTTGATCTAAAATACTGAAGAAACACTACTTTTACAAAAAAAAAAAAATTGAAACGGGTCGCGCCATTTATATTTTGTATTTCGTCTAAAAAGAAGCTTTTAGCAACTCTGACCAGTAGTAGGCCCAGGATTAAAGACTTCACATTTTGCGCGCTTTCGGCACCGTTGGTCGCCCCCGTAGGTGGAGGAGGTTTCCGCGTCGTCCGGTTAAATATGACGAACTGATATTTAGTTACTCTCTCCGTGCCCGCTGGCTTGCCCGAACCCCAAGAGACGTGGAAATCTGCAAAAAAGGTAGACGCTGAAATATGATTGCAGGGCCCTTTTAAAAGAACACTATTAAACATAGTATAAAAGAGTTGCAGTGTCCCAGTGTGTAAAAAAAAAAACAAAAAAAAAAACGTACTGTAGATTTATACGTTATTTTATTATTTTGTATTAGGCAATGGAGGGCAGCATCAGCAATCTGTCAAACATGAAAAAATATGTAGCAGCTTCTGTGATGCAAATATTAAAAATGAAATCTGCGACTTCCAGTGCCAACGAATTATGAATCAATCGCAAGAAAACGGCAAGGGATTCAGCTCCATTGTCATGGGGTGGGAAGGTTTTATATTATAGGTAGCAAAATATAACGACACCGAAAACCAGCAGGCACTTACGTACTGTACGTGCTCTTTTGACGCTGTGCTCTTTTGGCACATGCTCTTCTGTCGCTGTGCTGTTTTGACGCGTGCTGTTTTGTCGTGTGCTGTTCTGTCGCGTTCCCGTGTTCAGGCGATGAGGATCGACAGTTTGACTGTCATGTTCCTCCGAGGGGACGAGGGCAGGTCGAAAGACGATGCGACACATAAGTAGACGAGCGACGAACAAGTTTGGAGCATTGGATTCTGAGCTCGAAGACGGACACCAAGGGGCGGCCTCGCAACATGCTGTCAACCCAGGCTGCGTACCTGGTTGGTCAAGCGACATCATCGAACCGGTGTTGGATGGCCCAGAGCTCGTTGCAAGCTTGGACTCACACCCGTGACATCGAAGAACAAAGCCTTGTTCTGTCGCAAGCAAGATCGACGCTCGAGACTGTGAGTGTTCTCAGCTCCCATTTAAATACGACCGAGAGTGACTGTAGTGACTGTAGCTATTTAATCACTCAATTCGTTTTCTTTCGCTTCTGCTTATATTTTTTTTTGTGCTTGTGAGTAAATTAATTTTCGTTCGTCTACTTATGTGTCGCTTCGTCTTTCGACCTGCCCTCGTCCCCTCGGAGGAACATGACAATCGGCGAGCTTGCTAGGATACGTGGCCCATTTCTGACGTTTTGTTCTTCTGAGAGGTAGAGGAGCGTCGGAGGGACGGAAGGCATCCGGGGTCATGGAGGCCGAGAGGCTAATCGCGGCCGGAAAGGAATAGACCTTTTGCGAAATCTCCCAAGCGCCCCGGCCCGCGCGCAAGGAATTGTGGGAGAGACTGTCCCTCGCCTGGCCGCTCTGCCTTGAGATCGCATTGCCTTGTCGCTTGTCTCCTCTTAATCCTCTGTTTTTAGATTCCATTACCTATTTCTATCTATTCCAGTGTATTTGTTATTGCTTCTAAGTGTTTCTATTCTCTTCTGCGCGCGATATTTCTTGTAGATATATAGTATTTGTGTCTTTATTTCGCCTTTTTCGACGGGAGTGCCGACGGACAACGCGCCTCTTCGCGTGTCGTTCCCCGGGTGAGTACTACCGTTGCTACCGATTCGTATCGCGCTGTTAGCTGTTCAATTTTGGTTCATTTGACCCACGTGCAGTCGAGAGGAGCCGTTTATGAACACCCGCGCACATGTCATCGGGGTAGGCAGAGCTCTGAATCAACAATCGCGACGCGGAGCCGAGTGCGCTGTGATTTGGCCGCCCGCGCTCGCTTCATTGACTCGCACTGTAGCGTATGACTTCGAGTTCCGCTTACTTAACCAAGATACAGCACGCCGCTTTGTCGCCGCGAACCATTTGTCCGAATGTTTGCGAAGCTGAGGCATATGCAACGCTGCGGCACCTGACAACTGCGCGCTGCGGCGCGATCCCTTCGCAAACGCCGACGGCCCAATGTCGTAGCTTGAATGCGCCTATGGCATGCCTTCGTAATCTATCTGCTAAGCTGTTGTCAGTTGCCAACGCCCTTTTTCAAGTGCAGAGATGTGTTGCCGCGAATCATTTGTCCGAATGCCTGCGAAGCCGTAACACCGTTCGGCATATACAACGCTCCGGCGCCTGACAAACAGCGCGCAGCAAGCGCCGGCGGTCCAACGTCGCGGCTTGTATGCGCTTATGGTATGCCCTCTTAATCTATCTGCTAAGCGGTTGTCAGTTGCAAACAGCCCTTTTTCAAGTGCAGAAATGTGCTGTCAGACAGGCAGTTATCTTGAAACTCGTCGTTCCTTCCATAATTTTATTTCTCTAGTCAAGATGTCAGCTCAAGGTATTTTGTTTCTTTCGGTCACCTTCAGCAGCAATGCCCGGTGGTACAGTTTGCTGTGTGCCAGGCTGTGCAAACAATACTGCCAGCGGCACAGCATGTTTTCTGGCACTGCTTTCCGAAAGACAGCGTCCTGCGAAGCGTTTGGGTGAAGACAACTACGTGTAGTTGTCAGGCGCCGCAGGCGTTGGATATGCCGACGGTGTTACGGCTTCGCAGGCATTCGGACAAATGATTCGCGGCAACAGATCTCTGCACTTGAAAAAAAGCGTTGGCAACTGACAACAGCTTAGCAGATAGATTACGAAGGCATGCCTAGGTGCATTCAATGCCGCGACATTAAGCCGTCGGCGTTTCCGAAGTGATCGCGCCGCAGCGCGCAGTTGTCAGGCGCCGCAGCGTTGCATATGCCTCAGCTTCGCAAACATTCGGACAAATGGTTCGCGGCGGCAAAGCGGCGTGCTGTATCTTGGTTAAGTAAGCGGAACTCGAAGGCATACGCTACAGTGCGAGTCAATGGAGCGAGCGCGGGCGGCCAAATCACAGCGCACTCGGCTCTCGCGTGGCGATTGTTGATTCAGAGCTCTGCCTACCCCTGTGATATGTGCGCGGATGTTCATAAACTGCTCCTCTCGACTGCACGCGGGTCAAATGAACCAAATGAACAGCTAACAGCGCGATAGGAATCGGTAGCAACGGTAGTACTCACCCGGGGAACGACGCGCAAAGCGGCGGGTTGTCCGTCGGCACTCCCGTCGAAAAAGGCAACATTAAGACACAAATACTATATATATGCAAGAAATATCGCGCGCAGAAGAAAATAGAAACACTTAGAAGCAATAAAAATCCACTGGAATAGATAAAAATAGGTAATGGAATCGAAAAACAGGGTATTAAGAGGAGACAAGCGACAAAGCAATGCGATCTCAAGGCAGAGCGGCCAGGCGAGGGACAGTCCCTCCCACAATTCCTCGCGCGCGGGCCGGGGCGCTTGGGAAAATTGCAAATGGTCTATTGGGTTACGCTGGGCCCGAGTTGAAGAAATGGGTAGATGACGAAAGAGCACGGATAAGAGAAGGGAGGGCTCATGCCCGCGAGGCAGAACGTTGTAAGTTGGCTACTTTTGAGAAAGAGAAGGAAGTTCTGGAACTTAGAATCGCCGCACAACGAGGTCACCAGGAAAGGGTTGATGGGGAACTCGGAGCAGCGCCAGTCCGAACTCTCCGCGGGAGTCCTCACAAGGTGATCCCGCAATTCAACGAGCGGAGGGACAACCTAGATGCGTACTTGCAGCGTTTTGAGCGTGCGGCGACAGGGTTGGGTTAGGCCCCAGGAAAAATGGGCTACAACTTTAAGCTTGTGCTTGTCCGGATAAGCGCTCACGGCAGTTGAACGAATGACACCGGGAGATGCATTAGACTACCCGAAGGTGAAACTGGCTTTGCTCCAGAGGTTTCGTTATACAAAGGAAGGATACCGTGAGAGATTTCGGGATGCTAAACCCGAGGAGGGCGAAACTAGGAGGCAGTTCGCCGCTAGGCTGGCAGGTTACCTTTGATGGGCGGCTGGAGGTGTCACAAATCGAAAAGACCTTCGAAGCGCTACGAGACACGGTTCTGGTGGAACAGTTTCTTGGGACCTGCTCAAGCAAGCTAGCTGTCGGACTGCCGAACTTTGGATGAAGTGGCAGCCAAGGCTGACCTCTTTTTAGAGGCGCAAGTGCAATCGAGCACAGGTGGCAAACAGAAAGAAGAAACTGTAAAGAAACTGAGTGCAGGAGATCCAGCTAATAATGATAAAGGCTAGGCCAGGAGAAGTAGCCGCTGCTTTCTTTGTGGGAAAGCAGGACATAAGGCTGAAAATTTTCGGAGTAAGGCTCAAGCGAGTAAAGCACCAACGTGCTGGAACTGTGGACGAACGGGTCACAGGGCTAATCAGTGCAAGGTAGGACCGCACGGAGAACACCAGGCCTCTTGCCTGTGGAGAAATCCACCAGCAGATTGGGACGAGCCAGATGACTCCTTCGTCACTCTGAGGAGCGGAGATAAGGTACCGGTGGTGAATGCTGCCTTTGGGAATCCTCCAAAGTTCTTAGCAGATAACACGCCTGTGGTTGAGGGACGACTCGGGAACCGACGGATAAAGGTACTCAGGGCAGGCACGTATCCAGGGGGGGGGGGGGGGGGGCATGGGGCCCGGGCCCCCCCCCCCCCCCCCCGAAATCTTCCATTTTGCTGGGACCTCCTCTCCCCCCTCCCCCTCATACAGCATTTTGTCATGGGCGGGCCCCCCCCCCCCCCGAAACAAAATCCTGGCTACGTGCCTGACTCAGGGACACCGGCGGTAACACTGTGGTAATCAGGAAGGACTTGGTTCCTCTAGAAAAATTCACCGGAGAGTCGAGTGCCGTCTTTTTATTGGACCGCACGGTCAAGTATCTACCTGAAGCGAAACTTTCGGTCCAGACGCCGTTCTATATAGGCACGGTTCTAGCGAAGTGTATTGACAATCCATTGTATGATCTGGTGCTTGGGAACATTTTGCAAGTCCGAAGTGCGGACGATCCAGACCCGTATTGGGAAAAGACAAATGAAGTGGCACCTGACAGCCCAGACGACCGGGTCGAGCTGTGTCGACGGTCCGAAAGGTGGTCTGATGTTCACAGAGGGTTCGGCTCAGTCAAGAACAATGAGGAGTCATGTCCAGTGATTCTAGCGGAAGTTGCTGCCGTTCACGGTACGAGCGTCACGCGTAGGGGAGAAAAGAAACACAAAGAGACAGCCTGAAGGTTCCGCAGGTATCAATGATCGATACAACTCCAGAGGCTCTCGCTAGAGAGCAGAGAGAAGATGACACACTCAATAGGTGTTTTGATGTGGTTGGGCAAATCACTAGAAAGCCTAAGTCTAGGACAAAGTTTAAGTTCTTCGTGAAAAACGACCTGTTACACAGATCTGTTGAGTACTCGTCGGGGAGGAAGACAACTCAACTGGTTCTCCCGAAGAAGTTCAGACCGGCAGTGATAACACTCGCGCATGATGGCATAATGTCCGGGCACCAAGGGATGAAGAATACGCTAAGCCTGGTGACAGAAGAGTTTTTCTGGCCTGGGATGCAAAGCGATATCAAAAGGTACGTCCGATCGTGTGACGTCTGTCAGCGCACGGTGCCAAAAGGCAAAGTGGGCAGGGCGCCTTTGGGGAATATGCCCACGGTTGAGACGCCATTCCAGAAAGTGGCAATCGACATTATTGGACCCATCGCACCAATGTCAAGTGAGGCATCTTGGTTTTAGAAGCGCACAAAAGACGAGGACAGAGTAAGAAACACAAACGACGGACGCTCGTCCGTCGTTTGTGTTTCTTACTCTGTCCTCGTCTTTTGTGCGCTTTTAAAACCAAGATGAATAACTACCAACTAGCCCAACTTTCCACACTTCTGCAGTCAAGTGAGGCAAACAAGGAGATCTTGACCATCGTAGACATGGCAACGAGATACCCGGACGCGGTAGCGTTGCAAAGCATCGGGTCTCATCAGGTGGCCGAAGCGTCGGTAGAAATGTTAACACGCTATGGGGTACCGACAGAGATACTCAGCGACCGCGGGGCTAACTTTACGTCTGACCTCATGAAAGAAGTTAGTCGCTTGTTATCGATGAAGCACCTGCTTACCACACCTTACCACCCCATGTGTAACGGATTAGCCGAAAGGTTTAACGGCACTATCAAGCAAATGCTAAGGAGGATGTGCCAAGAAAGACCAAAAAACTGGGACAGGTACCTTCCAGCGCTGCTGTTTGCACACAGAGAGATGCCGCAGTCGAGTCCTAGATTTTCACCAACGTTACTAAATCCACTCAGTTGGGAAACTGCCATAGACACTGCCCTGAAAAAGTGGCACCGATCCGTACGCGAGAACCGAGCTAATGGCGATTACAACGCCGCCATTTCTCCCGCAGCGGCCACACAGGGAACTGCACGTGACTTCGATTTTGGCTTCAATCGTCCATTTTGGCGCCGAAACAGATACGGTAGAAGGGGTTTCAGGGGTGCCACCCCCGTCTCCCAAGCGGACGCGCCGCGAATAACTACCGAAGTTAAGATGCGCCTAGGTCGGGACGCGCTGAAATCACCGCTGAGGCATGGTTGTATAAAAACAATATTAATTTTGCTACAAAACCTTGCAAACTAAAGATGTTAGAAAACATCACGCGCCCTTCATTTTGTATTAAACTCCAATAATAGTTACGACAAAAACAGTTTTTTTCGTTGGTTTTTACGCAAAAACATGCTTTCTAAAAGCGCAAGGTGACCAGAGTACAGACAAATGATAAAGAGTGGCGCTGTTGTCGTATTTAGCTCGGTCTCGGTGGGCGCCAGTGACTCAGGTTTCAACGGTGAGTTTCCCAACTGAGGGTTCTAGTAACGTTGGTTTTCACCATTCGAGCTACTCTACGGCAGAAGAGTGCGAGGGCCCTTGGCGATTCTAAAAGAAATACGGTCAAGCTGAAACGCTGAAGAAGGAGGTAAAGACGTCGTACTGCTATATGCTTGAGCTAAGGAAAAAACGAGAGAACGTGCGAGCTGGCGCACAAATGTTTGGACGAAGCCAAAGCTAAATTTAAAGGTTACTACGACAGAAGGAGCTCCAACCGCAAGGTGAGACCAGGCGACTTGGCTTTGATCCTTCTGCCAACAAATGCCAACAAGATGATTATGCAATGGAAAGGGCCCTTCGTAGTAACGGCAAGAAAGAATGAAGTTGATTATGAATTAGATGTGGGAGGCAAGGGCGAAGGTTTTTCATGTCAACATGTTAAAAAAACTACGAGGAGAGGGAGATGGCACGACAAGAGAAGACAACCTGTAGTATTGCTGCGGCAGTCAAGGAGGAGACCACAGGAGGGCTAAGTCTCGAAGACGTCAAGAAAATTCCCGCGGCGAGTTGGACGAAGCAGCAAGGATGGAAGATGTGAATATCAACAAGAACTTAGACACAGAAAAAAGTAGCGAGGTTCGTGCACTAATCGAAGATTATCAAGACATCTTCTCCGATCTTCCAGGAAGAACACATCTCGTGACGTGTGATCTGCAAGTAGCCTTGATACGACCAGTACATGTGAAACAATATCCACTTCCGCTGTCGGTTCAAGAGGCGGTCGAGGAAGAGATCTCTGAGATGCTGGCGCTAGGTGTGATCGAGAGATGCACGTCATTTTACAACGCGCCAGTGGTGATCGTGAAAAAGAAAGACGGGTCAAATAGATTTTGTATTAATTACAGGGGACTAAATGACGTCCTCAAACCCGATGCGGAGCCGATACCGAGACTCGACGTCACGTTTGCCAAAACAGAACAGAAGCGCTTTTTCACGAAGCTCGATGTGGCCAATTGGCAGATACCCATGGAGGTAAGCGCCAAGGAGAAGACAGCGTTCTCTTCAACGAGAGGACTCTCGAAGAAAGGGTAAAAGCACAGGCGAGCTGGTGAAGAACTTCCGTCGTAAACCGGAGACGCGGTAAAATAAAAAAAACGGACAAAACAACAACAAGAGAGCACTCTACCAGGTCAACTTTATGCCCTTTGGCTTAAAGACTGCCTCAGCTACATTCACTAAGCTAATGCGCAAGTTGCTGGACGGGATCCCAGAAGCGCATCATTACATTGATGACATTCTAGTCGCGACGAGTTCGTGGGAGGAGCACATTGATACGCTCAGACGTATTTTTCAACGCCTGCGAAGCGGCCAACATCACGATCAAGCCGAAGAAGTGCGAGTTAGGATTCGAAGAGATCAGCTTCTTGGGACACGACTAGGGAAAATATCACCGGATCCTAAACTCATCGAAAGTATTCAAGATGTCCCAAGACCTTGTGCAAGGTGACAAGTCAGATCGTTCCTCGGCCTTACGGGGTTCTATCGAGAACTTGTAGAGAACTACGCTCGTCTGGCTGCACCACTTATGGAGCTTACTAAAAAGGGATCGCGGAATGAGGTTGAGTGGGGGCCAAAGCAAGAAGGGGCTTTCGAGCAGTTAAAGTGTGGATTGGGGCAGTCGCCCATCTTATTAGCGCCGAACCCAGAAAAAGAGTTTGTACTAAGAACTGACGCCTCTGATGGAAGTGTAGGTGCAGTCTTGTTTCAAGAAAAAGATGGCACGCTACATCCAGTAGCGTATGCAAGCCGAAGGCTTAGTAATGCAGAACGGAAGTTCGCAACGGTGGAAAAAGAATGTTTGGCTTTGGTATGGGCCGTTGCCAAGTTCAATGTTGTTTTTGTATGGTAGGAAGTTCCGAGTCCAGACCGATCATCAGCCTTTGGAATTTTTGAACAAAGCCAAGCACACCAACAGTCGAGTGATGAGATGGAGTATGACGCTACAAGATCAAAGTTTTCTTGTAGAATATATTAAGGGTAGAGACAACGTGGGGGCTGACTTTATGAGTCGCGTGTGAGGAGTCGTGACTATACTTCGTTTCACCTTCGGTCCGAGCACGGCCGATGTTATCAGCCGAAGGGCCAATCAAACAGCGCAAAAAGCGCAACGTCATGGCGTGCTCTCAGCGCTTGATAGGACTAGCCGGCGTAGGAGCACGCACAGAGAGACGGCGAATACCCGCTAGTCCTATCAACTGTAGAGAGCACGCCATGACGTTGTGCCTCTTCGCTGTTTGATTGGCCCTTCGGCTCATAACATCGGCCGCGCTCCGACCGAAGCTGGAACGAAGTATAGCCTATCTAATTTACCAGGGAGCTTTGAGTCCATTTGGAACAAAGTTAAAGAAAACCTACAGAAAGGTTTCCCTAAGTGGACGTTTGGCCGAAACTTTCAAAGGATAAACTGCTGAGCCTGAATAAGTGTTATGAACAGTGTAAGACTGGTGCGAATATCAAGGTCTAATTTTGTTCTTATGTGTACCTTGATGTTTTTATGGGTGTGTGTTGTGACTTGTGAGTGTTGTGAGGAAGATAAGCGACGTCAACGACGTGACGAACATCTCATCAGAACTTTGACGTCTCTCCGCCTCAGGAAGTGAGGCTCTTGAAGAAGGGGGAGTGTCACGTTCCTGAAGTGACGGTCAAAGCGGAAGATGAAGAAGGGGAGAAAGCTCGAGGAAAAAGGAAAAGGATAAGCTCGCGGGGGAAGATGACATTCGACGACTGAACCTGAAGGGCGGCAGTTGACCCGCCAAGGCTCCCGGCAGACTGGTGAACCCTGGCTCCGCTCCAGGTCTTTTCGCCACCATCAGGCCGGAGCGACGTCGTGCTTGCTGCTCGCACCACAAGCTCGGAGCATTGGATTCTGAGCTCGAAGACGGATACGAAGGGGCGGCCTCGCAACATTCCTGTCAACCCAGGCCGCGTACCTGGTTGGTCAAGCGACACCATCGAACCGGTGTTGGATAGCGCAGAGCTCCTAGCAAGCTTGGACCCACACCCGTGACATCGAAGAACAAAGCCTAGTTACGTCCCAAGCAAGATCGACGCTTGAGACTGTGAGTGTTCTCAGCTCCTATTTAAATACGGCCGAGACTGACTGCAGTGACTGTAGCTATTTATTCACTCAATTTGTTTTCTTTCGCTTCTGCTTATAATTTTTTTTTTTTTTGTGCTTGTGAGTAAATTAATTTTCGTTCGTCTACTTATGTGTCGCTTCGTCTTTCGACCTGCCCTCGTCCCCTCGGAGGAACATGACATTGACGATGTTTCGTGTTCCATTAAATCAGCTGGAAGTTGGCGCCTATCCGTGTCGTACGTGTGTCTTTTATCGTCCTGTTTTGTTTGCGCCCTTCAACCTTTTAACCGACCTCAATCAATGGCGCTACTCTGGCTTCCTACGGGAGTCAAATACAGTGGCGCTAGGGTAAACCGTAGCGTAGCGCCCACCTTCGTGCCGTGTCCCGCGGACTAGCGTGACGGTGCAATGTTTAGGAAGAAGATGGCGACGTAGAAGTAAAGTAAACGGAGACACGCTGTTTCGCTCTGCAGTGTAGTTGTAGCATCCGCGCTAAGTATTGCTATTCCTAACAGGCGGTGCTCGCTTGATCAAGCTTTATTCGCCGTTCATGACAGGATGACACATCCCAAAACGCTGTGCGTTTTGGGCAGTTATCGAGCGTACGCTTGATAACAGTGGACTACGACGGAGAAGTAGGAAAGCCAGCCTTATCTGTTCCGACCGCGAAATTTCGTAACAAAAAACAAAACAAAAAATATACTAGCGCAACGTTTTGCCACCCACCAGACACCCCGATAATTATGCGCAGATTACTGGAATTCATGCTATTGGTTACGTCGAGTTCGTCAATCTGAACCGTTGAGCAGAGGCTACCGAAGCTTCGGCTCTTCCGAATCAGAAGGTGGACCGCGACGAGTCTGGCCAGCGGGGACGGACTTGGACGACAGCGGAAGGACCGAACGTTCACCATGGAAGGTCAGGATTTGCCGCGGTCTCCGGAGCCGGTCTCCCAAGAAGCGACCTCTCTCACGTTGTAAGTCAGCGCTGTGTTTGTCTTCCGTCTTCTACCCTGTCCGCGTCCCTGCGCTGTTTGTTACCCGTTAAAGGGGTCATGAAACGATTTTCTACTTTCGCTTAAATACTACATGGAATCACTTCCTAACGTTAATAAGTGAATAAACTTGCCTTAGTTTTTCCTTCTAGGCAATAGCAGTCGCCAAAAATATTCGAGAAATGTGAGCATTATTCATAACTCGGAACCAGAACAAGCGGCCACGTGGCCTGGTGCCTATCCTATGCCGCCAACGCTAATCATATAGCCACGCGTTGAGGTTGGCAAAATAGAAAACGTGCGCTGAGCTCCAGGCATTGATCACCGCAGTGGTTGGACACGATCCACTACCCGAGTGTCCACCTAGGCATTGATTGTTACGAGCCGAAGTCGAGTGCTCACGCAGTTCTCGTGTCCAATCAATGAGCCGCGCTTGGCCATAGCCTCCTTTATACTGATAATGCCTGCCCAATGGTTGGCTTCCCCATGCTTCGTCGTCGTTGCGCCTGCTTCCCAATTTTGCCACTAGAGGCGCCAAAACCCCATACAAAAATATTTACAGGTTGGTAATGCAGATTATAAAGAACAGACTGGAGGAATGGGTAGATTGCGAGGGCATACTGGGCGAGTTACAGAACGGGTTTCGGAAACAAAGAAGGTTGGAAGACAATATATTTTCTCTAACACAGTGTATAGAAATAGCGCAAAAAGAAAACAGACAGCTCTGGCTGGCATTTCTGGATATCAAGGGTGCCTATGACAATGTGAACCAAAAAACTCTGTGGGACATAGTGGAGAGCTTAAACCTAGATGAAGGACTAACAGCAATATTAAGGAACATTTACAAAGATAATAAGGTGATTATAACATGGGAAGGAAAGGCAACGGGGAAAATAGAGATAGGACGAGGCCTTAGGCAGGGGTGCCCGTTATCGCCTTTGCTGTTTATGTTGTATCTGAGAGGATTGGAGGATAGACTAGAGAAGAGTGGGCTTGGATTTGACCTTTCGTACAGTAAGCTAGGCCAAACAATTCAGCAATCCTTACCGGGACTGATATATGCGGATGATATCGTACTAATGGCTAACAACAGGATAGATTTGCAGGAATTAATGAGCATCTGTGGTGCGGAAGGAGAGGAATTAGTTTTAGAATTCAGTAGTGAAAAATCAGCAGTCATGATTTTTAACAATAATGATGTTGAGAGACTGAAGATACAGAATATTACAGTTGAGAGAGCTAGTAAATACAAGTATCTAGGAGTCTGGATATGTGGTGGTGCAGAATATCTCAGTGAGCATGAAAAGTATATAATAGGTAAGGGCAACAGAAATGCGGCTGTAATGAAAAATAGAGCACTTTGGAATTACAACAGGTATGAGGTGGTGAGAGAGATTTGGAAAGGGGTCATGGTGCCTGGCTTGACTTTTGGAAACGCAGTGCTATGCATGAAATCCGAAGTGCATGCAAGACTAGAAATAAAACAGCGTGGAGTAGGTAGGCTGGCTTTGGGGGCACATTGCAAAACACCAAACCAGGGAGTACAAGGAGACATGGGATGGGCGTCATTTGAGGGCAGGGAAGCTGTGAGCAAGATAGAATTTGAGGATCGGTTGAGGCAAATGGGAGGGGAGCAATGGGCACGAAAGGTTTTCAGCTATTTATACATGAGGAGTATAGACACAAAATGGAGACAGCGCACTAGGAAATTAAGAGGAAAGTTTTTAGGCTATAGTGGGGTTACGGAAGCACAGGTCTCAGTTAAGAAGAAAGTTAAGGCCACAGAAAGAGATCGGTGGCTAGAGGGAATGCAGACAAAGAAGGCTCTGGAAGGCTATAGATTAAACAAAACAGTTATTGCCAAAGAAAGCATTTATGACAATTCTAGGGGAAGCTCATTGTTGTTTGAGGCAAGGACAGGTGTTTTGCGAACCAGAACATACAGAGCGAAGTACCAGGAAATGGACACAGTGTGCGCTGCTTGTGGAGAGGAGGACGAGACGGCTGAACACTTGATACTCTACTGTAAAGGGCTTCACCCTATGCATACCGAAGACAACATAGATTTAATAAGGTCATTGGGGTTTAGAGACAGCGTAGGAAAAGTGGATTTCAAGACAGTAGAGATTACCAAGCAAAGATTAAGTGAATGGTGGCAGAAAGCGAGAGAAAACTAGGCATTTTCTTATTAACTGATGGCAAGGGGGATTTACAGCCTCACTTTCTTTTCAGTACGGAGTGAATATAGTTTTCACATTTAAATATTCTAAGCTTAAAGGGTAAGACAAAATGGCTAGGTGGCGTAAGCTACCGCCCGATCCAAAGGGCTCAGCCGTATTCATCCATCCATCCATCCATCCATCCATCCAAAATGCAGACGACGCTTCAACGCTGCCCGCTGCTACAGTCCACTGTGACGCCATTTGTGAATTGAATACATTTGTAACCCGTGCTACATAGCTAGCGTAGGGCACCGTCAGTATAGTTTTCATATGTAAAAGAAATCTTAACCTTTCTTTTAGCTTTCACTTCTTGGTTTTGTTAGTATGCTGAAATGTCACCAGACCTCTGGTGCTTGTCACAGCGACAACAGTTATAGTCAAACCAAATTAAAAAGGAGACAGAGGCTGGCGGACGTTCACGACGTTGCAACAGCAGCCACTTGGAGTTTTTATTGCTTCTGGAGCAGAGCCGGAAAACATACGGCCCGCGGACCACATGCGGCAGTCAAGGGATTTTTCTCAGGACCGCGATTGAGCCTTCGCTGACCGAAAACCTGCGCACCCTTCGGCAACGCTCTGACCGGAGATCTTAAAATACATTTTCAATTTTTTTTTTTAATTTTTTAAGCTCACAGTTTTTTTTTATGTTTTGACCGGTTTCTTCTGGTCTGCACTGTTTTTTATGGATGCAGTTCTCGACCTTTAACGATTTTCTAGATAGTGCCTTGTTGAAGATCTTCTTGAGGTTATGCTTGTCAGGCACGGATGCAGAGTAGTTTGTGGAAATTGGCCGGAAATACTTAGTAGACAGAATTTGCAGGAAATCTTTGTAATGGTTTACATCTTTATCTGCCTTCAAGCATTTCAGAATGCCGGCGGTGCATAAGTGTATCTACCCAAATCTCAACAGCTACTTACAAAGGCTTTTTCAGCATATTTCGCTTTTCAGTAAAACCTCTACGAAGTTCTTCAGCGCATACAGCACCCTCACTAGCTTCTCCGATGGATAGTATAGTCCTGCCCTGTCCTGGTGCCTGATGATGGAATCACTGTGAGCCGTAGAAGCCTGCTTAATAACCAGTAGGAAGCAGTCACTGCAGTTGACATGTTCCTTTACCACCCGCGCCAAATATCCACCTACTACTACGTGACGCCACACGCACACCGTGTGGCGTCACGGTGTGCGTGCCGGGAGCCGCAGACAGCCTCGTGCTATTGAGCTATGCCGGCTATGGCTAAGCGCTCTAGAGCTCTGAGAATCGAACGACAACCGAAAGAAGTTACTCGTGTCACAAAAACATTACGTGATCACGTGACTTATTTAAACACGTAGGGTCACGTTACCGCGTAACCTAACATGGAAAACTTACATCATCACATAGCTTAACGTGATAACGTAGGTTACACTAGCTACAGTGAACTGTAGTAGCAGACAGCGGACAAGCGTCGTCTGCTTTTCTGTATGGGGTTTTGGCGCCCCTAGTAGCAAATATGTCAAGTAGGTGCGACGACGACAAAGAAACCATTGGGCAGGCATTTTCAGTATAAAGGAGGCTATGGCTTGGCTGAAAAAAAGAAAGGCAAGACTGAAAGAAATAGTCCCCTTTTATCCTCGCGATTTCATCGCGACAAAGAAGCTTCTGAACGAGTCGCGGTCTGTGCGAGTATACTTGGGCCAGACTGGGCCCTGTATACGCCTCTTCAAAGTCCTGAACATTCCAACCCGATATCGTTTCATGACCCCTTTAACATGACCTACCAACAAGCCCATTCGTGATTTAATTTACTTTTGTTGAGCGCGTTTTATCTCCGAATTGGAGAAGGGAGACAGATATAAAATCAACTCGTCGTTGCGTGACGAGTCTCTCTCTCGCTCAGCAACCACAAATATAATTTGTTTTTAAAGCAAAGTGTAAAACAAGAATTATAAATGGACTAAAATCATACAACTAGTTTAGTCATTACACATTTGGAGCATAGATGGGTGAATCCCAAACAATTAATGACCGTATGTTTTTAGCAGATTCATTCGGGATGTCAATGCTATGCGCACAATAACAATTGAAAAGTCGGAAGGGTACAGTCGGCAGCAAAGGTTTGCGGGGCACGGGAGCGCCAGCCGAAAAGACAGGCGTACCTACTGACGGCGCGTTGCCACTCTCAAGACTCGCGCTTTGCGCATGCGCTTCCTATAGTGCTCGCCAACCTTTTAGATGCGGAGCATCTCTTGCTCGGGTCTATGTCCCGCGGCCTCGGAGTTGTAGTCGGCACTCGAACTACGCACGCGCAACTCTCCTCCTTCCCTCTCTCCAACAGCTGCGTGTTACTCTCTCCGCTCTCTCTCTCTCTACCAGCTGCGTGCACTGCGCGTGCGTTCGCTTCTCCTCACACCGCGCGCGCACGCGCAACTCTCCTCCTCTAGTCTCCTCTCCTTCAAGTGTGAAAAAAAAAAATAAACGGCGAGCGGGAAGCGTTCCAAGTTTCTCTGCCGCGAGCCGCGACGAAGGCTCGCGTAGGGGGTAACGCTAGGGCAGTCGGTGGCGCCATCTCTCGACGTCAGCACGCAACTGACTTTCCTCGGAACCAACACGATGCTCCGCAACACCCCATGGTTCCCCTCGGGAAGATGGTGTAATTTTTTGTTTTCGCTCACTTCCGTCCGACGCCTGCGAGATGACGAACCGGCGCAAGGTGCCGCGAAAAGAAAGACTCGCGCTTATTGAAGGCACCTCGCGCCGAGCTCATTGCGGAATATTGGAAAATACCAGGAGCCGAATCGTTTAAGCTTTCCGACGCGAAATAAATGTTTACTTTTGACCTTCGCCAAAGAGCAGGAGTTGGAAATTTTACTCGTGAAAGACAAAGTGGTGTGCCGGTTGTTGAAAGCCATTCTCCAGCATGAAAAGGCCGGTAGAACGGCCGATGCTCCCTGGGTGGCAATAATAGGTACAGTCAGCACGGAATGAAACCCGAACGCCGGAACGCGTGGCCTTTGACACAGGCTGCTCCCCCTGGAGGGCCCCTGAGAACTAATGAAAATGCGCAGGGGTGCGAGGGTGCGGGTCCTACTAAGATGTGCTCGACCCTCGTGCGGCGCGTCTGGGGCTTCCGTGTTTCGCCGGTGGCGCGCTGTAAGCGCTGTCACTCGGGGTGCTTTTGTGTCGCCGCACTGTCGCCCGGTCGACACCTGCGGCTTGTGCTCGGCGCGAGGAGGTCGATGCTAGGAGCAGCAGCAAGCTGCTTGCGCGCGCGCCAGCGGAGCATGCTCATGGTGTCTTCTCCTGGCGTGCGCAGTTTTTATTGTTTGTTATACGTATCGTAATTTTATAATTAGAAGTATATTTATAGCAAAACAGCGCGACATACGAGACAGAAGAACAAGTTGGGACACATGACGAGTGCTGACACCTAACTGAAGGTTGCTACTGCAAATATTTAGTATATAATATATGAGCACATCCATGTTCTTCAGGCTTGTATGCCTCGCTGCGGATACCATAATGCAGGTCTACTAACTCGCGACCTCAGAAAACATTTTCCTTAATTGTAGTGACTTGAGCCTTGAACAATACGCCACTCTGTGCAGATTCTGGTCCGATCTGTCCAGTGCACCCATTAATTATCGCTTTGTGTATCGGATGCCCAGCGATATCTCTTCAGCGCTATCATTATTTATCGCTTTGTGTATCGCAAGGACGAAATGAAAGTTCAAACATTTCATGCACAGAAGACCCGTAGTGCTTGATGACGTGTCACCGGAACCACACGGAGGCTCCGGTGAATAACGGGGCACACGCGGTTTCTGAGAAATAGTGAAACGTCATAGACGCGAAATAAAATTCGTTTATTGGCACAACCATACTCTTCATGAAAAAAAAAAAAATGCTGGAACAGACCGACGCGGATGCCTCGGTCTTGTATTCAACGCCCATGTTTTTGTGCGAGGTTATCAGTCGATTCTTCTAAAAAGCGAGGAATTGCTCGCTGACGTTCTCTTTGGCAACCACCGATATGCCAGGCTTATCGATTCCGGAGCGGAATAAATTCATTGCCCTGTCTGAGCAGGGCCTATCGCAAAGAGCTATAGCCAGGCTAAGCGGCCGCCCGGTGTCAACCGGGCGACAGTGCGGCGGCACAAAAGCACCCCGAGTGACGGCGCTTACAGCGCGCCACCGGCGAAACACGGAGGTCCCAGATAGGCCGCGCGAGTGTCGAGCACATCTTAGTAGAACTTGCACCCCGGTACATTTAATTAGTTCTCAGGGGCCCACCAGGTGGAGCAGCCTGTGTCGATGGTCACGCGTTCCGGCGTTCGGGTTTCATTCCGTGCTGACTGTACTTTTAGCAAACCGCTGCCGTGTTCCGCTTACCGCACTTCCGGAGCCTTTGAAGCATGCTTTCAAGCGCGCTCCCGGGTGATACCGTAACCGCGGGGCTAGCGCTTAAAAGCATTTTTCAAAGGCTCCCCTCCGGTAGCGCGGTACGCGGAACACGGTAACGGTTTGCTAAAAGTCTCCAATGCCTCATTCACATTGATGGTTGAACCGCATTCGCGAGGCAGTTTACGCGAATTTGATGACGAAAACGGGCAAACCCGCTTTGCGGTTGCGATTCGAACGTGTGGGGATTCCTGTGGTCTCCCTTCCCCGATGTCTGTGATAACGGCCGCAAGTCGGAACTCTCGGCCTCCTTCGCCGTGAGCTGCGACCTGTTCATGAAGCGGAGGTCCCCTGTCTTGGAGGGCCCTCCCCTCACTTTCTCTCAGGGGGGCTTCTTTCCGTTCCCCCACTCGGATGCGAATCACTGCTGACAGGCGAGGAGGTTCCGCCTCTTATTTTCCCGCTTTCGGGAGAAGGTACTCGTCCGGTGACCGCGAAAGAGATGGGACGTCTATAGGCGACTTCTCCGATGCTTCCCCAGTCTTGGCTTTCCGGAACCCCGCATCTGGCATGTGAGGACCTTTTCTTGCCATGCTGGCGCGGGGTGCATTTTGGATGGGGTGTTTTTATAAATGCTCTTGAACTATGTCCTTACTCTGGTACGTGTCTTCTCTTCCGCTATATTCGAGAGAGTGAGACAATGTAGTCGGCCATTGGCACCGACGGAGGTAATTTATCGAAATGACCCGTGGTAACGTTGCCCTAAAGGTCATCTACATTGCCGCGGTGATGTGGGGACCGCGCTACTAGGTTTGACGTCTCCTTCGAGATCGCTGCCGCTGTTGGGATGACCTTTTGGTTACTCTATCGGTACCTCTGTTGGTAGCTAGCGAAATCTCACAAGCGCCAGTGTGAAAGCAGCATAAACGAAGAGTTGGAGACTCTCCGTGCAGGACCTGAGCTTGCGGCGTCCCTCGACGAGTCTCTGCCGCGTCGCGTGGAGCAAGTCATTGCAGTGAACGGTAATTTTACCGGTCATTAGGCAGTTCAACTAAAGGCCCAAAAGCCCCCCCCCCCTTCCCCCCCCCCCCCCCCCCCCGGGCTACGTCCCTGGTTACCGGCGAGCTCAAGCACGACGACAACGTCTTCGGTTAAGTAACGCGCTGTCGGCTTCCAAAAGTGCTTTCCGTTATGCAGACTTATGGCTTGCTTCTTGCGTTAATATCATGTGTGCAGATTCGTCTGCGATTTTTTTTTGTTACGGATTCTGTGTGCTGTATCGGCTCGGGCTCGAGAGACTGAACGAAGTCTCTCGAGCGATACCGAGAGGCATCAGTCGGCCCGTTGCCTGAGGTGGTAGCACCCAAACTTACATATGGCGGTGGCTTGACTGCATGGATACCTTTAAAAGGTAAGAACGGGGTCCACTCAGTTCATTCATAGATACTTCATCCCAGGACACTTTATCCAGTCTTGGGTAAGTTACTTTTCATAGTAATTCGTTGCAGTTAGTTACTTTCAGAAAAAAAGTAGCGAAGTTACCTTTACAGTTACCACAAGAGTAACTCGTTACAGTTAGTTACTTTTAAAAAGTAACAGTAACGACGTTACTTTTCAATTACTTTTTCACAACACAAAAAAATTTAGGAAAACTATAAAACGCCTTTCACAAAGTTTGTTTGCATAAAATTAAAAAGTGCGCTTATTACTTCAAACTGTAACTTAGCAGCAGTTGCTTCTCGAAATTGGTGTCTGAAAGTTTCCCTCGTTTAATTGCGAACACGGGCCTGCCCTTGCTGAACAGGCGCTCAACTGGCGCGCTGAAAGGAATTGCATGGGGGCAAACGCGGACCCAATACAAATGCCCTATCCTTGGTAACACTAGCAAGTTTCTGGCTCGTTGATGGTTGCGCTGGGTTCATAGAGTCCCTGGACATGTCTCAGTTCGTACCCGGCAAGCCAGAAACAAACCCCGCGCAAAGAGCAGTAAATTTTGCCTCGACTGTTGACACCACGCCGGAGTAGTGGCGCAAGATCAAAATACGAAACATGCCCATAGCGGAGTAGTGGCGCTAATAAAAATACGAAACATGCGCAGTGCCCTCCGCGTGTATTGTTGATTCACAGTTGATTCACCCGATAAAAAAGCGTTTGTGCAGGAAAAAGAAAAACCGCAAGATAAATAGTGCTTCAGATACTAATATGGAAGTGTTCATTCACGAAGTACAAGCGCGTGCGCAAAGATAACTAGATTTGTTTTCATCAAATCTACACGTGGCTACATTCAGGTCGTGACTCGCGATAAAGAACGCGTATTCACAATTTTGTGCAAGGCCAACTTGACACTCGAAATGTCGGAACAGACAATTTGGAAAGTGCAAGGAATAGCTAGATTGTACTCGTTCAATGATATATTACTCACTGGAAAGTAACGACAAAAGTAACGTCGTTACTTTCATTGTTACCTCAAAAAAGTAATAGAAATAGTTACAAGTTACATTTTTAAAAGGTAACTCGTTACAGTTACAAGTAGGGATGCCGCGAAGCACCCTAGGTTTGAAATCGAAAGGTTTCGATATTTTCGAACCGAACTGATGTTCGAAATCGAAAGGTTTCGATATTTTCGAACCGAACTGATGTTCGAAATCGAAAGGTTTCGATATTTTCAACCGTATGGAGGTTCGAATTCGACAAATTCGCAACTTTCAAAAATCGTGGAGTTTCGAATTCGAAAAGCTCGAAGCTTTCACGGTTTCTAAAAGTTCGCGTTCGATTATTTCGATTATTTTTTACTTGAGGTTCGAGAAATTTGAAGATTTCAAACTTTCCTAACTTAAAACTCGAGAGATTCGAATGTTTCGAACTTCTTTGGATCTGAAATTCGAACGTTTCGAATTCTTATAAACATAAAGTTCGATAAATTCGAAGATTTCGAATTTCTTCCTACATAAAGTTCGAAAAGTTCGAAAGTTTCGATTCTCTTTCAGGGCTAAATTCGAAAAAAAAAAAGCTTTGAAGGTTTCCAATATCTTTAGAGTCCAAGTGCGCAAAGTTCGAGGTCCGGTTTTCATGTTCCGCCAGAGTTTCAGTTTCAAATAACGTTTTCACGCCTCACTGGTTTTCACGAAATCAGGTTTAGAAAAGTTCGGGTGTGACATTTAGACTGCGCGAAGTTGGTCAGGCAATTAAATGAGACGACGAGTTTCCCGGAGGTGCTGGAATATTTGCAAGTGCAGAGTGACGTGTGACCATAGATCAGTAATTGTGACCGCCAGCCCGGGACGTGCATCACGTAGTGATCACACGAACGCACTGTTCACGATACTCATCCAGTTTGAAGCGGCCAAGGGCAGGCAGGTGGTTGAGGCTCAGAAAAACCTTGAAGCGATATGCAAAACCGCCTTCCTACCCCCTTGCACGCTGGTAGTAATCCGATCGAACTCCGCCCAAATGACGCTGGCATATAGTAAGTTTAGTTTGTACATGATGCAAAACCCTGAGACTGGGAATGAAATTTGAAAGAAAAAGCGTAAGAAGACAGAAAAAAGGGGACAGGACAACGCCTCAAACTCAGCTCTGGGATTGAAATTTGAAAGAAAAAGTGGTAAGAAGACAGAAAAAAGGGGACAGGACAACGTCTCAAACTGAGCTCAGGACAACTTCTCAAACTCAACTCAGCTGAAAAGTCAGCTCAGGACAACGTCTCAAACTCAACTCAGCTGAAAAGTCAGCTCAGGACAACGTCTCAAACTCAACTCAGCTGAGTTTGAGACGTTATCCTGTCCCCTTTTTTCTTTCGTCTTACACTATTTCTTGCGAATTTCATTCCCAGTCTCGGGATTTTGCATCATGATCAACATACATCAGCTCGCCTGCACCTTGACAATTTTTTTTGTTTGTAATTGCTTTGGAGGTTTATTTTCGGGGACGGAAGAAACGCCGAGCAAAAAGCACAGAAGCTGATACAACTTTAGGTTGGGGAGCGTTCTACCATACCAGTGGCGTCGGAAGAGGAAAAACGGGAAGCTCCAGTCTCTCCCCCCCCCCCCCCCCAGATATTTCGGACTGTTAAAGTAAACAATACGGGGAAAGAGGGCGTGGTCGAGCTTATTTTAATCTGAAATTATTTAGGCATATCTATAGCTACTGTCGCTCTTCTGCAAAAAGATCGCGTAAATGGTCATTGTTAGAAACTCGTTGTCAGAAGGCACTACTCGTCAAGTGCTCGGCGGCTCGGAAGTTCAAAGCTATGTCTTTTCGACCTAAATAACTGTGCCATTGGTAAAAAAATAATAAATAAACATAACAATAAATACAAAAATAAGAAGCTGGAGAGAAAAAAAAAACTATCAAGAACCCGCCGGAAGTGTTGTATTGCATATTCAGAGGCCCAAAACTATGAAACAAGTTTCTCCTACCAAAATGTGTACAGGCAAAGAGAAACACATCACAGGAACGTGAAATGAGAAAAAAAAAATTAAAAATGATTTTTTTTTTATGACTTGCTGAACTTAAACAATTTCAGAAAATTTCTCCCATGAGTTAATTTATTCCCCAACGTGAAAAAAAAACAATAAATACATTATTTTGTATTCTGCAGATGGTAATGATATGTACTGTCTGTGGTATTAATTTAAATGCGATACCTCAAACAATGTAGACGAAACAAAATTACCAAGTTTAGGGCATAATTGACCGTAGATACATGTTAGGATATTTCTTCGAAACTCGTCTTGAACAACAATAATCATATCTTAAGACGACACTTACCTAGGCTATACATAGATCATTCTTAAAAGGTTTAACATCTCTACCATAAATAGCTTCGGCTATAGCGCGCTTCAAATATAACACAAACGACAATTGTCAAAAACTCGTCGTCCTTCCTCGCTCCTTCGGGAATCTATTTCTTTAAAACCAAGCATGCCAGATGATTGAAATAAACGGCAATGTCTTTCGCAAGGAATGCAACACCGCATGTAAAATTGAAAAAATGTTACGAATGTATCTCACTGCTTGAATCCAAATGAAACCGCCTGCCGGTCTTTCGAAGTTCGACGAAGTTCGAACTTTTACCCTAAAAGTTCGAAGTTTGTCGAACTTTTGACTTTTCAGCAACCGAAAGTTCGACCATTTTCGAATTCTTTAGATTAATAAGTTTGAAAGTTCGAAAATTGTCGAATTTCTTAGCGTAGGAAGTTCGAAAGTTCGAAAATAATCGAATTTTTTAGTCTATCAAGTTCGAAAGTTCGGCAAGCATCGAATTTTGCAGCGTAATAAGTTCGAAATTTCGAAAAGCGTCGAACTTCTTAGTTTAATAAGTTCGAAAATTCGACTTCCGTCGAATTTCTCTATATGAAAAGTTCGAACATTCGAAATCTTTCGAACCGCTTGATTCGATCATCGAACCATCGGTTCGAAAAAAGTTCGCGGCATCCCTAGTTACAAGTTACCAAAAAGTAACGAAGTTACAGTAACGCATTACTAGTAACGCGTTACTACTCAAGACTGACTTTATCCCAGACACTTTATACCAAAGGTGTTTCATCCCAAGAGTTCTTATCCCAAGATGTTTCATCCCATGTACATTTCATGCCAGGATATTTCATACTTTAGAGTTATGGACTATTCTGGCATCAAATGTCGTGGTATGGATTGCCCATGGGATAAACTGTCTTGGGCTGAAACATCCTGAAATGAAATGACTTCGGTATGATGTGTCTAGGATGAACTGTCCTGGGATGAAGTGACTTGGGATGAAGTGAGCCGGTAAGAACTCTTCGTGATAATGGAATCACGCGTCCTTATCTGTCTTCATCAAACCCTCCGTGTCTCGTCGGAGCTACTCGCTCAGGAAGGTTGTGCTGTTCTGTTGATGTATCGGTTGCGGTGCAAGCTAGCCATCCGACTAAAAAAATATGTTGCGGGGCGATAAGCGATAAAAATAATGGGCGTTCAGAAGTGTGAGTAGTAAAGCCGTCATGAAGATTCACTGAATTAATCTTGATTAATTAAAAATAGACATGGGAGATTGAGGGTAAATATCAACTCTCAGAGATAACGTTTTCCTACTTTTATTCACCATCATTTTAGAGCGCAGCTCTTAGGCGCCTGTTTCCGGCTTGAGCGGCGTCGCCGTCGGCGTCGGCGTAACCGCGCGGTGCAGTATGGGTAAAATTTTCCGAAGGGACCCGAGGTCCTCCCGAAGGACCTCGGGTTCCTCCCGAAGGACCTCGGGTTCCTCCCGAAGGACCTCGGGTTCCTCCCGAAGGACCTCGGGTTCCTCCCGAAGGACCTCGGGTTCCTTCGGAAGGACCTCGGGTTCCTTCGGAAGGACCTCGGGTTCCTTCGGAAGGACCTCGGGTTCCTTCGGAAGGACCTCGGGTGTCTTCGGGAGGACCTCGGGTGTCTTCGGGAGGACCTCGGGTGTCTTCGGGAGGACCTCGGGTGTCTTCGGGAGGACCTCGGGAGGCCCTCGGGCTCCTTCGGTGACCTTGGGGAGGGGGGTCACGTGGTCTCCCCCCCCCCCCCCGAGGTATCGGTATCGTCATCGTCACTGATGACGTCACCAGTGACGTCACTGATGACGTCATCGGCATACGCATCGTCATCGTCACTGAACGTCACTGATGACGTCATCGGCATCGTTACGTAACCCCCCCCCCCGAGGTCACTTGACCCACCCCCTGTACCCTTCCCACCTCCTCCTCAAGAGCTGCGCTCCAATTCGGCGTTACAGGGAGTTGTAAACGGCTTTAATTTTTTTCTTTCCACCAATAAAGTAACTTTCTGCTGTTTTATTTTGAGAGAAACTGAATTCCTCAACTACACGTTATTGCTTTTTTAGGCCCTACTTTCCGTGAGCGTTTGGTTCTCTATGCATTACATTCCTACTATGATCTGTTTCGCCATGTCGCATATTCGGTGTCATGCCATTTTATGAGAATTGTGTATGACACATCTGCCTCTCCGAACTGTATTTACATTACTAAAGAATTTTGCTTCGAAGCAAACCCATCTTCCCCGATGCATCGTTGTACACGTATTGCTCTTACACTGCGTTCTTCGCCCTAATAATTTACCTGTGTACACCTTTCTAGCTTAACTGCTGTGTGTAACTATCATTCTAGGGAATAAAGCATGTCTGCGTTACTAAAAATTCTTAGCTACGAATATAAATCCACTTGCAATGCTTACATGTTGGAGCTGTTCCGCGGCGCCCGATCGCTTCCCGTGCATCACTATTTGTTTACTAGACCATCTGTTTTTTCTAAACTACTTTATAGATAATAAACCCTGTTAGTATCAACAAGAACTTGTTTTTACGGCGATATATACGCGCGCGAGGCCCTCATCGCGAGGCACCTGGCCCGACTCAATCGCCTCATTGCGGTGACGTCAAGGTAGGAGCGCTCCGGCCTTGACTCTAGGTGGTGTTGCCGGAGGGTACTTGGATGCTTGAATGTAGCAGGAACGACGGGGAGGCGGAGAGCGCTCTCCCCGTGAATACATGGGTTTTTGAGAACAGTGGCGGCCTACAGGGGTGATGGGAGAGGGAGCGAGAGAGCCTTGTCGTGTGTGAGGAACGAGAGGGAGAGCTGTGCCTCTGCTGTAGTGGGGTTTCGCGTTCGTACATGAACATTTTTCGCCGGGAAGGGGCACAACAGCTACCGCTGTAAACAATTGAAATGTACAGGGCGTTTTTGAAATGGGTAACGGGATGAGTTCAAATGCAAAGAGCGTTTTGGGAATAGGTTGTACTGTCAGAGGTTTAAAACGAGAATGGGTTGCTTCGGACTATACCCGTACGGATAGAGCGATCTCGAAACTTGCGTGCGGCGTCGCGCTGCTTTTGCATGGACTCTGCGCGAGGTAACCTCCCCGCATGTGACATTGACGTCACCTTCGACAGGCCCAGCGTGCTAGATTACACCTTTAAGACAACGGCGGAAACCACGCCGGGGGCGCTGGAGCAGACGATGCCGGGGGAGCTGGAGCAGACGCTGTGTCTTGATGCACTCAACGTTGGCGGAACTGTCGATGCCAAGGTAAGCCGACTTGTTCATACCCATTTGTCGGTGTGAACCGCTGGCCGCCAAGCAGCAGCAACGGTTCGCACTCGTGGCTGTGAGATGTTTCTATAGGTTTCTAAGATTGCTGCACTGATCGCGAGTGTTCAGTCGCCGAGCCAGTGCATCTTGTTTTGTTACCGTCATATGTGCTACTCTCTTCTATTCCGTGTTCTGATCATGCCTGCCTCTTACTTCTCACTGCTGCCATGCTGCCATGCCTCTTGAATTTTCGGTGAGTGCTTTGTTGCAAGCCTCTTGGCCTTTTTCTTTGACTTTCCCAATATTGCCCATTAACACATTTGATTCATTGTTGGTCTTTTAAAAATAAGCCAAGTTTTAAAGCAGCTGTATGTGTCAAAAGGAAGTACAAGCCTTGCCCTCTGCGTTTTGTTGTCCATACGGGCCCAAAATCTAGACGCGTGAAAACCTTTCCTCCATGAGTAGCCCGTTAATATTTGATATTATGTTGGGACGTGGTATTTGTCCTTCCCTCGATTGTTTTTAAGATTTTGATTGCTGAAAATATGGTACCTTTGTGTTGCACCAACCATCACAATTTGAAAATAAGGTGAACGTGAGATCAATCTATTTTGTGGGGTGTGTGTAAAGCTTTGGACTTGTTTCGGGGGTGAGAGTAACATCTTTCGTGGCACGATTTTGCTGTGTCGGCTATGAAACGCAGTGTAGTAAGGCTCAATTTATTTTAGCTTTTGCATTCATAATGTTAGGATAATTGAGTTCAAATTTTGCTGCAATATTTTCTTTTTGAAATGTAATTTTTTTTTTAGTGTACATTGTGCATGCTGTCAAAGGTTTGCTAAAAGGCGAGTGTTAAGCAAAAATCACTCTTGAGAAACCTGCATGTTGGAATTTAAAACTGCATTACATTTCAGGTTTTGTCCTGTCCCTTATCCCATGGAGCTATTCTCGCAATTGGAATGGGAGATACTGCCTTCAGCAGAACGGCTCCTTCATACATTTTACAGCGTGTCACTTCAATAATTTTGTTGAACATGTACGCGACTCCTTTCTGGAGCAGAGTTGACGGGAGTAAACGCTAAATACTCCACACTAACTTAGCAGTAGGCCCAAAACTCGGGTCCAGTTTGTTGTCCTTGCATATCGAAAGGAAGACGAGGTCTTTATGCTCCACTACAATATCGCCATTTCACTCTGGGCATTTTTTTTTCTCTGACTGGCACGCTCCTCTTCCAGGAGCAGTCCAGCGTTTGTGTGCAGAAGCAGCCAGAGGTGGACGTCCTGCCCGAGGCGATGGAAGGGACTGACGTTTGCACGGCTGCAAACGAGCCGCAGCCCCAGGACTTTGAGGCTGGTCCTGAAGTGGCCCAGTTCTCCAAAAAGGAAATCCTTTCCTTTGAGGCCAGCTTAAAGGACCCGTCGGACCTAGATTTCCTGCCGAAGGTGGCGAGCAGCGGGCGCCTGCAAAAGACTCATCCTAGACGCAGGTCCACCTTGCTCAAGTTCGATCCGCTGCTGTCGGAGCTTCGTCCAGTCTACCAGAGTTCTGGTAAATATGTCTGTTTTTTGTTGGATCAGGGTCGGGCTAAATGTATTTGACGAAAATAATCCCTGGAAAAGGGGAACAAGAGGGACAAAGGACATGCACAAATCTCCAAAGCTAGGTGACTGGTGCGCGACCGAAAAAATCCTCCTGGTTCGGGTATCGAACCCGTGGCCTCTCCATTTCCAGCGGAGCGCTCTACCAACTGAGCTAAACAGGGGTAGACATCAGTAGAGCAAGCAGGTTTTATCAGTTGTCACCAGTCTAACACCAACAAGGGTGTTAAAATTATAAAATTGCTTCCTTAAAAACTTGCGTATGTAGAGCATTATTTTTTTATCCTAAGCTCTTGATGTTGTTGCGAGTCTTAGCAATATCTTTTTAGCATGATTGAAGTGCCCTGGACAAAACGCCCTGCGCAATGCGTTCTGGTAACCATTTAGCCAGTGAGTTTTGCTTTCGATTGGTTACCTTGAATTCATTCAGGACGTCAGGTCGCGACCGAATCTACAGCTTGCATTTGTATTATGCGACTTCCACAAATGAGATGTACTCCAAACGCTTGCGAGCATTACAAAAAAAAAAAAAAAGGTTCTGGAACATTTTTTTTTTTCTGGTTCCCGCATGTCAGTTTTTGTGCATATTCAAATACTTTAGTCTCTCCACAAGAGTATCTTTGAGCCCAAAATTATTAATCTGATCCAGTACTAGACTAGTGCCTGACAACTGAAGTGTAGTAGTTAAAGCCCAATAAATGTGGTTTTCCATCGGTCAGGTTGTTTTGACTAAGTATTGATCTACAGACGAGCTTTGCCCATGCTGTACTAACAGCTGTGCCTCTTGCTGGCGCATAAAACTCTATAAAGCGCCAAATAATTGCTTTTAATGCTACACAAAATGAGCTGCCAAGTGTTCCCCATGTTAACTAATGTCATCTAACCAAATTTTTTACTGATTGGTAGTTATTTACAAAGGCTGAGATTAACTGTGACGGAGACTGTGTTATATGGCTTGTCAGCGGTTTCTTCCATCTCCCTAAGCCTTCTGGGCAAGCTTTACGACAGCTAGAGTTCAGTGTCGAAACGGTGGCTCTGAAATTCTCGCTCCAAATTCATGCAGTGAGGAAAACATAATACATAAAAATTCTTGTATATATTAGCCCTCAGAAAAACTACTAATACTTTTGGATTTAGTTTATTTAGTGCACAGTCTAGAGGTTAATGCCCGTACGAACTGGTGAACACCGGGCGAGACCCTCCAGGCTAATGCTTGATCGCTGCTTTCTGAAAATTGGTTTGTTTTAGAGGTTCCCGTTTTACTGCATGATAAGTCTCGCCGTAATAAGAAAATTTGAATTGAGAAAAATGCCAGCGAGTGCGTATTTTCGTGTAGCACTGTGGTGCAGTACAGAAGGAATGGAAAGGTGTCACTTAACAGCTTTTCAACGACGTTTCAGTTTTTCCTCGCATAGGACCTTTCGTCAATGGATGCAGTAACATATAACTAGGGTTCTGTATTTTCGGTATATACCGATTAACACCGAAAATTAACCCCCGAGGCGGTTTTCTTTGAATCTGTGAAAACCGAAAAACCCAGAAACGAATCTGTCCTTGAAGAAGAAAAGAAAAAAAAAAAAAACGCCAGCTTTACGGGCAAAAAAAAAAAAAAAAATCTACCATGCTTTTTTTTTTTTTTTGTGGTCCTGTGTACACAGCAGCACTGAACTGTCCCTGGGGTTGTTTCTTTCTATCAAAACCACATTCCTTGGCCCGTTTTATTCTTATCTTTACCAGTATTATTGGAGAAAATATTATAATTTATAACTTATAAGTTATCATATTTTCTTCATAAGTTATAGAGTTGCTTTAAAACGCTAGCCCGATAAGCACCGGTTTCTCTCCGGCATTAACATTAGACACAGAAAAACATCGATTCAAAGAGAAAGAAGTAAACACCGATAAATAACCCCCCAATTATAAGAACAATAAATACCGAAAACACGCAACCCTAGATATAACCTTGCTCGCCAGCAAAGCCAGTGTAAAAATGCAAGCTTTTTTCTTATTTGATCATATGCGCTTATTGGACAAAAAATCGTATAATATAAGATATTTCACTAGGGTGAGGCAAATATGGAGATACGCAGTGTGGAGATACCGATATCTGACTCTGCTAAAGAGCAGGAAGTGTTTACAAAAACGCTCCGTTACGAGAATTGAGCAGACATACGCCGATAGAAACACTGTGGTGCGGGCTGGTCGTCTTCCTTGTCCAGATGCCAAAAAGTTAAAAAAAAAAGCAGAGGTAGATGCTTTGGCTCCACGCACCATGTATAGTCTCTCCGCGTCTTTTTTTTTTTATTCGTCGACTGAAACCATGCCGTTCCGCTTTTTGTCTGCGTGTCCAGTGTGGCATGGAGGGATTTATGAAAATAGTCTATTGGGTTGTCACTTCTGTTTTAATTTAGTCCATGTTCATGCTTTGTGGTAATGATTGCCCACTAAATGTTCGAGCAGTGTTCTACATACATTGTGGTTTTTCTTTGTTGTGCTAGTTTTCTCTTACGTATGCAGGCGGGTTTGCTGTTTTTTGGCAACGAAATGAAGGATCGTAATGAGATAAATGGCGATTCAATATGACAACGTAGCGCTATGGCCTATTGAAAATATTGAACATATCCATCAGCTCGACTAAATTTACTTCGATGGTTTTAAATGGAATTGGAATTCTGCGAGAAAGTTAAATGTAGAGGCGCTCAGGCAATTGTTTGAGGGATATTCCCTTTTTGCCCCAAGCCCTTAAAATGTGAATAAAGCTGTTCCGAAGTTGAGTGGGTTAGATCATAAACTCCTTTACTTTAAAAGAGTCTGGCACGAACCAGAATTTTAAGCCTTTGTTTTTGTTAAATGTATTAAAACATATGCGTGTTTGGTTGATCTAATTTGCCTAGAGGGAGTGTTGAGCAACTTGGTCTTATCTAAAATCCTTACGGTTAACGGTCTGTCGAGTGTGCAGGGTACATATATATTGTAACAGGCCAAAGCAGCTGTCAAATCTGATACGCTAATATGTGCCTTCTTGCAACACTTTCGACATTTCTACTCGCTACTTTTTTTTTTACCATTTTAACTTGCTTGCAGTGCACTCTATAGAGGAGCAACAGCCCGAGGAGCAACAGTCATCGTAGGTTCTTGTTTGCTGCTTTCTGAAATCTGCCCCTGTAATATCCCTTCCTCGTTTGGGACAGAAGGAGCTGTGACTTTCCTTATGCAGTGAAGCCTCTTCGCGTCTGGCGCTTACGACATTCATCTCAGTCGTACAACTTCGGGAGGTTTCAAGTGGCAGATATGCTGTGTTAGTGCTCATCTAGCTTGTTCAACTTGAGGTGGTGTCTGAAGTGCCATACATCAGAGGTTTCACTTTATGGATGGTTTTGAAAGCCTCACGGTAAAGGTATCTAAAACTCGCCAATAAGTTTGTATAGTGTTTATTGGACAAGTGTAGGGAGTGGGCTGCTAGGCTGGTTGTCTCGATTGCGTTAGCCTTCTAGAGTACAAGATGCTCAGCTTTAACTGCTTTGAACAGCAAATAAACATAATCAAAGTGAATACACGCCTCTTCTGTCTAGTACTCGAAACTATTCGTACTATTATATTATTCCGAGCCTATAGATGTCAGTTCCACAATAAAGGATTGTCGTATCTGTATCGTGCACTTCCGTACACCGAGAAACTAGATTTGTTCGACTGTTTATGCAATCTGCGTTCTTCAAATAGTGCCAGTTTTCTCAGCTTTCATAGTGACTTACTTCCTACTTATGGGGGTTCATAAGAAGACTCGGTGCATTTCGACATTTTTAAATTTGCAAAGTTTTGTTGCTAAAGGAGGCAATGCAACTGCAAAGGAATTTTAATTACTGGCACGTCCTAGAGTCCGTTGCAACTCAAGAAGGTAGGGCGAAAGAAAGGAAGGCCGGGGAGGAGGAAGCAGACGGAACGCTGGAGAGGTTCCCCTCTCCTCTCCAGCGTTCCGTCAGCTTCCTTCTCCCCGGCCTTCTTTCCCTCGCCCTACCTTGAGTTGCAACAGACTATAGTTTATATCCTGGTGGCACACGGCTCACTCCGTAGCATTGGTATGGTGCCTGGAAAAACGGATGTGCTCATTGCATCCTCATATGTTGTTAATAGATTTCTACCTGATAATGTCATCAGTGTCATGCAGTTGCTTGCTGAGATCTTAGTGGTGACATGGCAGCGAAGCAGGATGGGCTGACGCTTGTTCTGCTGTAGCTCGGTCTCGGTTCGACGTTTACAAATGTCGGCAGTCATGAGTTAGGTCGCCTCAGTGACACTTCCGTTCTCGCATACTTTTTGCCAGAGCTTTAACGAGCAATCGCCAGGATTGGCATTCAATGGTGTGACATGCCTGCTCTTGTGGCGTCACTTGTTGCTGATGCGGGACCACTTTCGATGGGTGGGCGCTATGGGACGCTTTACACAGAAGTCAAAGATGCGATCTAGGCACCGTAGCATCGCCGTTTTTATGTAAAACTTCACTCTGTCTTTTCTTTTTTTTTAGCGTCACTTGTATATTTTTTTCCACTGTTCAGCTTGATGCAACTTGGAGGTTCTTCCTACTGATCCGTATTTGTTTTGTACTACCATTTCTTTGCTGCTGCATACAACTTGCAGTGCCTTGAACTCCAGTACTGACAGCGGTGAGAGGCTGATTGACTTGGTGGATTCGCCGATGAAAGTAGGTGTTCTCGAGCTACGAGAAAACTTTCGGGCTTGAATGTTTATTATGGGTTGTGGATTTTGTTTCCTTCTATGCTAAGATTCAGTCTCGCACATGCGTTTCTTAGCTTGCCTGGCTTTCGAAATTAACGGTTCATGTTATAATTTTACTATTTTTGGTATGTTGAAGTGAAATGTTTAAATAAAATTTATAGCAAAATACCGAAGAAACTCCTTGAAACGTTTCAGAAATCGAGCAAACAGTGAGTTCCAGAAATATATTTCACCAGATTTCTGGTCTCGCCAGAAATTTGGTGAAACAAAGGCATGGGTATAGTGGTCCGAACAGCAAGACGCAAGATGTTGACGTATAAATAAGGTTATTCGTTTTCGAATAGATCCGATAAAAAGTAAAAAAAAAAAAAAAAACTCATGAAAAAAAAAAGGCCGCTAAAAATATTATGGATTCGGATTTATCCGCAAGACTTTTAATTTGTGTGAAAAAATTGTTTGGTACCCTCCAATATTTCTTACAAACAAATTTAGAAAATGGGGAACCCTAGGCTACCTATAAATATTCAAGACAAGAAAATAAAAATACTTCACAAGATGTTTTTAATGGGGAAAGGAAAGCCGAACAACAAAAAAGTATTTTCAAGGTACTCAGCAGTTGCACAATGCACACAAAGGCTGTTTGTTTTCCTCTTTTCTTCGAGAGGGTCCAGAAAAACAAATGGAGGCATAGGGAAGGTGATGTAGAATTGCACGCCCTGAAAGAAAGGGGTAGCGGGTTTTTGTTTTTGCCTGTATCCGTGTAAACGCTGGCATATTTTGACCAATAAGGGCTCTTCCGGGGGATTAGGCCTTTAATGTGTACTTTGCACGATCTCTAAAACTTCACGGTAGTTGATTCTATGGACATTTGCACTTGCTTCTTTTGTAGATTAAGGTAGCAGGTTCTTCGTTTTGAGCACTTCTGCTTTTAATGCTTCGTGTAATCTTTACATACATTGGCCATATATAATTATGGACCCCCGTTAGAAATGTGTTCTACAGTATGTTTAATTAAGCATTTCATTACCACATAACTTCAACAGTTTGCGGGTTACTTAAAGGGAAGCTGTAACACTTCTTGAGAAACAAACACGAGTTAGAGGTGAATTCTGGCGTATTTGTATCCTGTGAATCTGAATATCACGTTCGTTTTCCCCGAATATGTAGCTAAACGTGAGAAAACACGAAAAACATCCGACCAGTCATGACGTCATACTAGGATTTTTGGGCCGTCAAGCGCGTGTTGCTCGTGTGGGCAGCGCGTGTAATTGCAAACTTGCGAGGTATATTTCTCCGCACTGAAGTCAGTCGTGACTTCTCTTTCTCAGCTTTTTGAAGATAGCGAGAGTGCGCGTGCATTGCTTTGACAGGCTCTGAAGGTGCGCGAGAGCAAGGATTCCGAAAACTCCTAGTATGACGTCACGCCCCGGGAAGGAGGGGCTTCAGCGGTACTTTAAAAATTAAAATTTCTGCAGCCTCCGTGCACCAAATTGAAAAATGTCGATTTAATGATATAATAAAATGTCGAAATAATGTCGATAAGGCCTAATGAAAACGATTTAGGCGTTTTTGCACAAATACCAAACCGCTACAGTTTCCCTCTACCTTTTCTGCTCATCGGGGACTTGTGGTTGGCCTGGCCAGTCAGCTTTTAGGCGCTACTCGGTTTAGAATTTCTTTCCTCTATTCCAGGTGCGGAAATACAGCAGCAGAGAAGAGACTGAAGCTGCTGTAAGCTATTAGGAGTTCCTTTTCAGTTTGCCTGTGAAACTCTTTGTCCTGCTTGTTATTCTTGGCTTTGGTGCACACCATCTGCAAGTTTTCTTTTTGTGCTTTTATACGACGTTAATTTAAGTGCTACTTGCAGGAATTCCAGATTAATTTGTATGATTGAATTTTCTGATATAACTGATACAGTAAAACTCGGTGATAACGAAGTCAACGGGTATCTGAAGTATGTTCGCTATATCCGGAATTCGATAATCTCGTTTTAAAAAAATTGGGGCTGGTTTTTTGGGGGTTTACTCTTTCCACAGATTCGGTGTTTTTTGGTGTCAATTTCCAGTGTCGTACATAATCCCAAACAATGTAGCCCAGGAACCTGGTTGCGCGATCTATCGGTACGCGCGTGTACTATCGGGGAAAAATGAAATGCGAACAGAGGAGCGCGTGGCTTGCCGTACAGGCTGCGCCACCTGGAAGTGAGCCTAGGGGCGAGGGTGCGTGGCCTACTCCGATGTGTTCACGCCCTTCGCTCGGCGCTCCCCAAGCTTCGGCAGTGCGCCTCTCAGTGCGCTGAAAGCTATCACCGCTATCTTTGCTGGCTCAGCGCGTGCGGTGCGAAGAAGCTCGGCCCACGCGCCGAGCAGACAAAGATAGCGGTGACAGCTTTCAGCGCACTGAGAGGCGCACTGCCGAAGCTTGGGGAGCGCCGAGCGAAGGGCGTGAACACATCGGAGTAGGCCATGCACCCTCGCCCCTAGGCTCACTTCCAGGTGGCGCAGAAGCCACGCGCTCCTCTGTTCGCATTTCATTTTTCGCCGATAGTACATTCCAAAAATTTCAATGGGAAAATTGGTATTCTTTAAATAAAATGAAACCAAGCCCATCGATATGAAAGCGAATTCAGATACTCTTTATAGTCCCTGAAACCGCATAATGCAAAACGGCCCGAAAAGAGCGGAAGGTCATACCAAGTGCATTTGAAATTGGGCAACTTTTCTATGTGAAGACACAAACGAGACGTTGCTTTTTTATATATAATTTTACGCTCACGTGATTCCTCAAAGAAAGTACCACTTGATTTAGAAAGCCGGGACTATGGGCCAGCTTTTTTAGGCAGGGGAGTAAACAATAGTAGCCGAAAGAAAACTTCCTGAGCATAGTTTTCGTAACGCACCTACTTGAGTGGTCCTCAATAGCTGCACGCAGGCTTGTAATTTTCGTTTTGCCGAGCATTGCTGCGACGCCCCTGCAGCTCAGTGGTTGGCGCGTCGGGTTTTCACATTGCTGCCCTGGATTCGAATCCTGTCATTGCGTTTTTTTCTCGTTTTTTAACTGTATTTTCCTTTTTTTTTCACACTGTTGTTTATTATTGCTTTATTACCGGGACACACTGTGGTTCATTACTGGAGGTAAAAAAAATAAAGAAAAATGAACAGTAACAATACCCGCACACAACACTAATTCAATAAGCTATACAAGTGACAGAGCCAAAGACAAAACTGTAAAGCAACCTAGCAGATTGTTTTCTAGGCTGCCTTTGCAGTTCTTGCTATGAGTTGTCCGTGTTAGCCTTGTATGAGTGGGGCATCCTTATCTGTCATTGTTATCTGATTATGATTCCTTGTAGAATCCTGTATTTGGCGCTTCTGCTGGATTGATTTCATTTATTTCTTTTGATGAGCGGTATAAAAATGGCTAGCAGCAGGGCCGAATCAGGTGGCGTTAGTTCCTCGTTTGCTAAACCAACCTAGACAATCTCTGCGTAAACAATACTAATAATAATTACAAACATTCTACAGCATCTCCCTGAACCATAGTCCGCGGCGTGCGTATATTTTGAATGGAAAGGGGGGGGGGGGGGGGGGCGGAATTAGGGGCCCGGGACATCGCCGCCTGCTGCGATTGGCCAGCTCGGCACCGCTGACTAATTGCAGCAGACGGCAATGCCCCGGTCCCTTGGTCCCGCTGTGTAGATAAGGGCTCCTTGATCTCAGCTTGGCAGCCCATGTTGCCAGTCATTGAAGCGTTCGCTCTTCGCATCAATATCCAAACTCGGGCTCTGATCATGACACTTCGCCAAAAACGTCTGCGAGGAATTCGACCGCCGTGCGTGGCCGGCGCCAAGGTCAAACTCTTTGCAGGCCAATCACCGCGGCCGGATTCCTCGCCGACTTTGTCGCCAAGTGTCCAGATTATTAGCCCCTGAATGTGCGTGGTTGGCGTGGTGCAAACCAAAAGAATCGAACTGCTTGAGCAACCACGAGAACCCTTCTCCGGCACGCCCCGGCTCGCCTCTGCACGCGCGCTCTCCCACTCTTCGTTGCGACCTTGCAATACTTAACGATGCGACGGGGCCAGACGCGTCGCCTGCAGAGCAGTAGAAATTTTCCCACAGAAAGCGGGCCAATATGTCGCCCGGAGCTGCGGAGTGCTGCAGCATCTGTAAATGTTAGTTTTTTTTTCGTAAAGGCCTGGCGTTTTCTTTTTTTTGCTGGTTTGGTAAAATGTTTGTTACATCCGCGGCCCCTCTTCGATGACAAGCACAACTTGCACAATTGATCGGTTTTACAAAATGGCTTCGAGTTGTTGACTAATGGATGATAGCACCAAAACTGCATATGCGCGAAGTTAATTATCTCTTGGGACTTGACGTGCTAATTGTGTTTACTTTCGGGATATGCGTTGTGCAAGGCATGTTGGTTTCTCCTCGGATCTTATTGCTCGACTCTTGCTTTTCTAGCACTCGTGATTTGCCAATAAAACTGCCAGACGCTTCATCACTTTTACTGAAACCTGCATCAACAGTAGTCTTTTTTTTAGCTGCTTTTTTATACCCAGATAGTCGAATATCTCTTGCTTTGTGCTAACCATTTGCACTGGGTACGAGGGGCGTTCATAAAGTTCGTATTATTGTCACGAAGGAATAGAGATTCAGCAATCAAACTCGAGTAGGAGTTGAGACTTTCTCTCTACATATTCGCTACCAAAAATTATCCACTTTTTCTAGCGATGCACCACATGCCGGAGGCCATTGTTATAGAACTCCTCGTTTTGAGGGTTCAGGAATCGCTCCACTTCAGCAATCACTTTGTCGCCGTCCTTGAAATGCTTTCCTCTTTTTTGACGACACTGGAAGCGTCTCCGCCATTTAACCAAAGTGCCATAAACTGGAGCGTTGTCCCTGAACAACGCTCCCAGATTGAATGAATATCCTTGGCATTGTTTCCCTTCAAATGGAGAAAACGGATCACTGCATGTGCTTGGTACCGATGGGCAGTGCCATTTTTGGTTTCGACTCCCTAGCGGCGTTCCGAGCAACTATAGCATGTGATGTTTATACTGTGCGGAAACTAGAGGGACGCGCGCTCATGTTGATGCCTGTTTTGTTCCATTTTTTTTTTTTCAATTCTTTGTGCCGATAATACGAACTTTATGAACGCCCCTCGTATGCTGTTCATGCTGGCCCCCACAAAATTTGTGGAAGTAACTGCCTTGCATATATTGCTCGCATGTTTTGTGATGCTTTTTTTTTTTTTAATTTCAGATCATAACACCCTACGGATTGGCAATCTCGTCCACGCAAAGCTCGCTGATCACTAGAGTAACTGAAGTCTTAACTGCTTACTGTATTAGGGGAGCTAGGATGGTGTGGAGCGTACGGCACCCTTTGCATTTTGAGATCAAGTGTCCTGTCAAGTCTAGAGCACAGCTTGGAATGTTTTGTAAAATTGGCACAATACACTACCAAAGTATGTGCATCGTATCAGGCGTCCCGTTCGCCTCAACATCAATATTTGTGGCCTGGTGCCGTTTCACCCTTATGGCTCTACCGCTATGAAGCGCCTAATATATATGTCGCATGGCTGGGGTATGTTCCAGTTTACGAGGGTTTCATGCTGCCTGTTGCAGGAACCGATGTTCTCTGAGAATGAGATGACGCAGGCGCTCAAGTGCCAGGAACTGGTGTTCCAAGAGCGCCTGCTCATTAAGGACCGGGACTACATGAATGAACAGTACAACCTGCGACAGGAGGTTGAGGCTTGGCGGGCAAAGTTCGTACACATGGGTGGCCTATATCAGCTGCCAGGAGAACACTGTGATGATGCTCAAGAGGCAAGTTCTGGCTCCCAATGCTCAGTTGTAGAGTACCAAGTATTTCTGCTACTTCTGAAATGTTTTATGTGAGGGAAGTCTCTCACATCTTCCGCAAATTTCACATTTTCCGGGAATACCAAGGAAGCGCCCAACCGCCTACCGCCACCTATACTCCGTTCCAGCTTACGATGTATCGCGATGGACGCTACGCTATACGAACCAGCCTATAGTTCGCAGCTTGTCTCGTGACTTCGCCTTTCACTTGTCGCTCTGCCCAACAGGAAGGACATGTCACCCTCAGAGGTAGGAATTCGCTCCCGTGGCTTGTAGCGTCCTTTGTGGCCCATCGTAAGATGAAACAAAGTATTAATAGAAGGCGTGATGACCCCCCCCCCCCCCCCCCCTCTTCCATACGTTTCAGACATTTCTAGTAAACAGTTGGGGGAAGGGGAGGACAGTCTCCTCTGCCTACCGAAGCTTTCTTCTTGTCAGATGGCAGTGTAAAGCCTATTTCGCGAGAGCAAAGCAGGATAGGTTCAGCCCAAAAGTCTGCTCTCTGTAAGACTGCGTCTCGGTATCGATTTAGAGCGTTTTTGTGCATGTGATCACTTCTATGCTAATGAGGGTCTGCTATCTACTCTGGTGCTGTCATCTCGGTGGCACCCGCCGACCTCCTACGTGGGTGCGATGGTGGAGTAATGCTAGCACCATGGCGAGTGTTAAGAACTGCGGTTACCACAAACTTCACAAATTCGGACATCGGAAGGTTTGTTTTCGAACCTCGAGGGGGTTCTAGACGCCTTTAGCCTTGGCGCAGAGGTAAGTGGTGTCCTCGTGGCTGAGTTTATAAACTGCACATAAGCTGCCTCTTCGCTAGTGAGGATGAAGTGATTGTTCAGGTTGCACATTTCCTGGGTCCCCTTCTTTGGGGGCCCAATATAACCAGTCAATTCTCAGTGTGTTTCCTAGTGCCATAGTCCTGCACAAGAATGACTGTTACAATGTTTCAATGCAGCCATATTGAGCAGATTGTGTCTACCATGGAGCGCCACGTACTCGGAAAGAAAGACGCAGACGAGAAGATTGCTTTGCTCCTGAAGATTACTAAAGAGCGTGATGAGGTGCGTGTCCCTGGGGAATTATCTTTTACTGAATTTTGATACTGCCTTCTTGAAAAGCCCCAGGTCCTGAAAATATTGGCTCGCGTTATCGTTTTGAAAATGAAACCTGTCAGATCAGCTCAGTTGGCTTGGTAATACCAAACCAACTATAATACTAGTTCCCAGAGAATACACCTTTTCCAAAATTCAGTATGGCTACTTTGATGACTATCATAATAATCTGAGGTTAGGCATATGTGCCTTATTCATACAGCCCTTATGGTGGCTGATGAAGGAAAGAGTTGAAGATGCTCCCTAGCGGAGTCTGTATACACGGAGACGTTGATACGACCCGACGCACGGATTGGATCCTAGTGCTGCGTCCGCACTTGCTTCGGACTCTGGTCTAATAAATATGTGAACGCAAAGTTGACTAAAGCATCTAGATGACGGGAATTCTATCGGGGGGTGCATGGTTCGGCGCTTGGTACTGGTAAATTTTTTTCGATGGCGCCATCAAAATTCAAACAAAAAACCACGAGGTGTGAACAGCCCATTCTCATCTGCCGTTGACGTAGGAAAGTGATAATGCCAATTAAAATAATTTTTATGACCGACATTAGTGCGGCGAAAGTTGAACTACTGTTTGAGCCACCAGATAGTCCTGAAGTTTCAAAAAGGGGTCTATAGGGAGTATTCACTAGACGCCATATTTGTGGGTGCTGTTTAGAGCGCATGCTCAGAACGAGCTCACATCAATAGGCTGCTAAGACCGGCACTCTTGATGGTACGGAATGCACGTTGCAAAAGAACTGTGGAAGCTCGGCGTCAGCACGCGCTCAGCATTCGCGCACACAGCTATGGCCGCCAGTGAATACTCCCTATAGGTAGCGCTCAAGGCAAGCAAGATAGAATATATTTGTGGCTCGCATTTCGAAAATGCGTCCTTACGCTTCTCTACCAGTTTTTTTTTTTTTTATGCTCCGTTTCATTACAAGTGGCAGCGTAGCAGAGGCTACAAGAGCGAGCTCCGAGCTTTCAGTGTCCCTGCCAAGCACGCGCGCTCGTGCAGTGTGAGCATCGTTCAGCAGAATATGCTTTTGCAAGCAGCTTCGACTTCGCTATCACGTACAGTGAAACGTCGTGCTAACGGAGGTAAAGAAAGCAATACAAATAATAAAGCTGAAAGGAATACTTGATACTTGATGGGGTGCTGAGGCCGCGAGCTGCATAATTTTTATTTTTTAGGCGTTTTGTCATCGCACATTTACAGATGCTGACAGTTGCTTGTATTCGAACGTGGCACGTGCGTAATCGGACGTTACAGCGCCGCTTTTATGGTTTTATCGCGTGGATGTTACAGCCAATACCACCTAGAACACAAGGCCTGCGCGTTTCCTCCTCTAAACGTCATCACTAGTAGATCCCCTCAGCGCCCCCTAGCTAGCCGGGATGAGCACCCTCGTCTGCTACATCGTCTGCGACATCGTCTGCTCCATCGCCTGCTTCAGTGGTTTGCGTAGCAGATAATGAAACAGACGCTCACGCCGAGTGTCTGTTGCTATAGCATACGATGAAGTTAGACGTTCACGTGGAGCGTCAAATGCTAATGCATGAGTGAAATTGCCTTACTGCTTTGCGAAGGGCTGCAAAGCCCTTCGCTGGACGCCATTTCCGAGGGCGCTTTTTATACTTCGGGTCGCTGCTTTAAAGGGTTCTTCCGCAGAACGAGCGCGCGCGCGCTAGAAATGCCCGTCTCAAAGCCAGGAGTGCGTGCTAGCTCGCGCTCCTGGCCGAGGGAGTGTTCGCGTGCACGTTGCAAAGGAACTGGAAGCTCGCTATCAGCTCGCGCTCAGCAGTCACGCACACAGCGGTGGCCGCAAGCGAATGCGACGTAGTTGGGACGCGGCCACGGTGTAAGATCTTCAGGTGAGGACAGCGCGCTCCTCGCGACGTGCCGATAAAGTTCGATTTTCACTCTCTTTCTCGCTCTCACTATGGTTTCAAGCGGCGCCGGCAGATGACTCGTTGACCCGTGGGGGGCACGGTGTAAGACGCAGGAGGCAGTGCACAAGACGGCTCGTGCCACCTCATGCTCCACACGCGCAGAGCTCCAGTGAGGTGGCGCCCTCGTTCGGTTACCTTTCGTGACGTCATTAGCTTAACAAGCTCGACGGTGTTTGTAATGAGCATTCTGGAAGCTTGAAATCAGTGCGCTCTTAAAGCAACACTGCCAACACCGTCAAATTTGAAGTTCTTACATTCCTCTTATTTCCGTCAATAAGACATCCTTTGCTGACGTCATAGTCAGCATTCAGCCAATTGGGGTGGGCCGACCACAGCGACACTTTCGATCGCTCACGTCGCCAATAAGGGGCAGGAGGTGGCTTCTGTATTCTCCATACATGGAGCGAAGTGTAACGGAAGTAGGCGTGGCCACGAACTATTCTCAACCAATTAGGAGCTCGTCAAATTGATTTTTGGGGCAAACAACCCTGGTTGCCATGGCACTTCCGTGGCAACGCTGTTGTTTGCCCCAATATTTCATGGCAGCGATGGCGGCGTCCACTGAATCGGTGTCGAACAGGCGAGATTTGGAGCCCAACGCTTGCCTGACCAGTAGGAAGTCGGCGTGTAGCGGACGCTCTCGACACCGCGCGACCGCGCCTGGAGCGTCGTCTCGAACGAGTCGTCGTAGCGCGGCTTTGGAAAGCGATCGCGTGTCAGTCGTCGTACGCACGGACGCTGAGAATGGCATCGCAGGTTGAGAAAGCCGTAGAAACCCTGTTTCCAGAAGGTGTTGGTTTCACTTCGCCGTGATGAGAATGCGGGTTCGCATCGAAACATCTTTTGGTGCGCCGATCGAATCGAAAGCCAGCCGCGACAGCGAGCAGACGAAGCAGACCGCAGGCACGGAGCGCACGGAGCAGACGCAGCCTAACGACCGAGCGGAGAGCAGACGATGGGAGCCTCTATGATGGGAGCCTGGTTGAATTTAGTTTGGATGAGAGCGCGTCGGTGCGCGAGGCAGTCTGGGATTGGGTTCTTTTTCCAGCGTCGCTAGATATGACGTCATGCCGGGTCCTGCCCTATTTAAACGTCCTTGTCGCACAGTGCAGAAAGACCACGCGTCAACGTTACTAGAAGCACTCAGTTGGGAAACTGCCATAGAGCCTGCCTTAAAAAGTGGCTCCGATCCGTACTCGAGAACAGAGCTAATGGCGATCGCAACGCCGCCATTTCTCCCGCAGCGTCTACTCCGGGAACTGCACGGCTGCACGTATTAATTAGGTCGAGTCGGGCAAGGGCCGGTGGCGCCATCTCGCAGGGCCATCACGCAGTAGCTACGTAAAGCAACTTTCATGTTTCAACTCGCCGCTAAAGGGTGGCGCTGTTATGGTATTTAGCATGGTCTCGGTGGACGCCAGCGGCCCAGGTTTTCGAGGGTGAGTTTTCCAACTGAGTGTTTTAGTAACGTTGACCACGGTGTACCGCGGTGTCAAGGCAACGAGATAATGGCAGATTGATACTTTAGACCCATGTTGCGGATAAAAAAAACAGGACGCGCGATGGCCAAAAAACATGCTTTTCGTGTAAGGCTCGTCAAATTATGAGGCGCTGGAGAAAGTCAGCCTTCTGCGTTAAGTCCTTATTTCGAACTCTTTTTGTTCGCCTTCCGCCCATTGAAAAGCATGTGGGAAGGGCCTTCGAACGCACCTGGTATCGCTGCGCCGCAGCGTTCTTCCGCACGTCTGCTTTCCTCGCCGTCACCATGGCAACGAACGCCGAATGAATGGAAGCACGCACGGTACCGCCGCGTGAAGCCAGCAACAGCTGACGCCATTTTACGAACGCCGTCTGCTAGCCAAAGCCGAACGCGGTATGTCAGATCAACCGCTTCCGCCGGTGCTCGATCGCCGACGGCGATCGAGCACCGGCGGAGGCGGTTGATCTGACATGCGATCGAGCACCGGCGGAAGCGGTTGATCTGACATACCGCGTTCGGCTTTGGCTATAGCAGACGGCGTTCGTAAAATGGCGTCAGCTGTTGCTGGCTTCACGCGGCGGTACCGTGCGTGCTTCCATTCATTCGGCGTTCGTTGCCATGGTGACGGCGAGGAAAGCAGACGTGCGGAAGAACGCTGCGGCGCAGCGATACCAGGTGCGTTCGAAGACCCTTCCCGCATGCTTTTCAATGGGCGGAAGGCGAACAAAAAGAGTTCGAAATAAGGACTTAACGCAGAAGGCTGAATTTCTCCAGCGCCTCATAATTTGACGAGCCTTACACGAAAAGCACGGTTTTTTGGCCATCCCGCGTCCTGTTTTTTTTATCCGCAACATGGGTCTAAAGTATCAAACTGCCGCCGCGGAATGATGCAGCCTTTCGGATGCCCGTCGAACGAACGCTATCTGATTCCTCGCGCCGCGCGTTCAGCCCCGCCGTGACCTCACCTAAAGTGTGTGTATCTTACACCTTGGACGCGGCCCATACTCTCGTCAAGCTTGATCCTGTTTGCCGCTTGGGGCGGTCGGGGATCTACTAACGAAACGTCATGCGCAGGCTTTGTCTTCTAGGTGGTATTTGTACAGCCGGCATAGCATGGTAGCGTCTTGTGGACGCGCTCGCGCCCCCTGCCCGAGAGCAACGGGTCTCTTTGGACGACAATGTTGCATGGAACATTTGTAACCGTCCAGACGCTCAAACATTGTTCAGTTGTCTTTTTACAATCTGTATATATATTTTTTTTTATTCTGGGTTTGGTTTTTACTTTAATTCCGGATCTAGGATGTCAGTGCGCGACACTATTAAGGCTCCCTTAGGAAGCAAAAGTAGGTTAGTCACGCTATCTCATGGAACGGCAAGCTCAGCCGATCGGTACACAATATACCTTTTTGCGGAATTACCCAAGCATCAAAAAGAATGCTGGGAACGTGGGTACACGCGCTGAGCCTGCTGGCGTCTTCAGCTCTCTGTTCGAAAGCGAAAATCTAAAACAAATGGCACTTAATCCGCGCGTTCCACGGACGCGTTTTTTTAGTTCTTTACTACGATATTTTTTTTTTTTTTTTTTTTGTGTGGGGAAGGCGAGTACGTGCAGCGCGTGTACCTACGTTTTCAACATTATTTTTGATGCTTGGTGAATTTACCGAAAGGTTTATTGGACAGCTAGTCACGTACAAAACCTAGACAAGTAAAAGGTCGCCCATTTCCTTAGAAGTGTAAAATTAAGTGTGGTACGTCCTATAAAAAAAAACTGCCAGATGTCTTCTTTCACATGATTCGGGAATTGGTTCTTTTAGTTGGTTCTGCTATGCACGCTTCGCGCGGACTACACAAGCTCGGTAACCTATAGTATAGGTGCAGTGTTGTAGGCATTACCGAAAAAAAGTAACGAAATACGTTACGCGTTACTTGCAAAATAAAGGAACGCGTTGCCGACCTACGTTACCTCAAAATAAAAGGGACGCGTTCCGTTATCGATAAAACGTAACGCGCTTTACTTTTGCGTTACTTTTTATTGATAAATTAACGATAACGGCTTCTTTTTTTCTCCTTTTTTTTGCGGCAGCGCTTTTGGATGATGGGACAAAGGACGTGTGCGTTGAGTTTTATGAGTACAATAATGAATGACTTGGCGCCTATACTTCGTTTCAGCTTAAGTCCAGACGCAGCCGGCACTACGAGCTAATGGAACCAATCAAGCAGTCAAAAGCGCAAGTCACTGGGCCGTTTTATGATTAGTTGAGCGATGATTGAACACGTATGCAGAAACACGACAAACACTACGAGGGTGCGCTTTTAACGTTGTGCGATTGGTCCCTCAGCTCGTTGCGTCGGCTGCGTCTGCGCTTAAGGAAAAACGAAGAATAAGAACACGAAAATGTTTGAGTGTACTTTCCTGCAGGTCGTGGGAAGATATAACCAGTAAGGTAACTACGTTACCCGTTACTTGATACAAGTAACCTAAGTAGGATACTCGTTACTGATTTGAAAAAAGTAACGAGTACGTTACCATGTTACCGAAAAGTATGCCCGTAACGCCGTTTCATATAACGCGTTACCGCCAACACTGTATAGGTGTATACATTTCCAAATTTTAGTATACGCTTATTTTATAAGGTACATTGTACCTATAGCTCTGTGACCCTTAGTATGGGTATACACGCGCTTCAAATATTTTAGAGCTGACGTTGTATGCTTTTAATTTTAGCCATTTAAACCGTGCCTTCTTCGACCGACGCACCGCAGATTCTTCGCTCCATACAGAAATGGAGAAAGTGGCTCAGACCAGAGCCGTATATGTAGAGAGTTTGGCCATTCGTTGGGAAGTATAGGAGACAAATGAGGAGGCGCCATTGGCCGAAAGCGGGCTGGGCGTGTTCCAGGGCGTCTTCAGAAATTCGAATCGGACCAACCAGAAGCCGGAAATAATACCCTGGCGGTGGTCGCGAGAAATAAACCTGATAACTGCATTGGAGTGACTCTCGATGACTGAAAATACGGCACACGTGATGTTTCAATCACGCTCATCCAAAATGGTGGTGGAAGAGTGCGACTAGCGAAACGATCGACATAATCCGTACGCCAAGCGCCGAGGGCCGGGAATCTGCCGTCCGAGCGGTCACACTCCGTCTGAGCAAAACTGAGTTGAGCGGCGCATTCGTTTCTTACATCTTTCTGCATGATCATGATCAAAACAACACGTGCACCCTATTTTCAACCACAAAGAGTTAGTACGCTTCACTCTTACGCGCTTATTAAAACCATTTACAAACATAGGCCTTTGATCAGAACTGTTTCTCGCTACCACCGCTAGGGGATTCTTTTCGGCTTCTGGTTGGTCAAGAGAGCATGCCAAGCCCTCTTTCCGAGTCTGCCGCACGCCCGGGCGCTGCCCGCGCCTCCCATTGACCAAACTCTCTACATATACGGCTCTGGCTCAGACAAGAAACGCCAGCCTCGGAGCGCGCGTTCCTCGGACGCACTCTCCGAGGCTGGCGTCTCGCGTCTCAGCCACTTTCTCTATGTTTAGTGTGGAGTGACAACTCTGTGGTGCGTCGGTCGCTTGAGGCGTGATAAGTAAATAGACCGCTATTCAAAACGCCATAATAATCGCAACTTGTGGGACACAAAAGTTATAGTTAAGTAATTAACCAAAAACCAGCACAAAGCACGTGGCGGCCACGACGATGGGTGTAATGAATTCAAAGAACCAGCACACAGCGGTTTAAGCAACCATATATTAAAGGTCAGAATAGAGGTTCACTTGTCCTTGAGTGGTATTCTCTAACACACCACACATCAAATCCTTAAAAAAAGAAAACTATAAATTAATCGAGTACACTGTAGTTGGCAGCAAAGTAGCTCTTGAGGTAGAATTAATAGCTGAGCATCGAGAGTTTGCTGGAATTTCGTTACGCAGTAGACCGCATGACACATCATGATGTCTTCCTCGCGGGTGTACATAAGGCACTCCGGGTGCGAGTTCTCCCGACCTTCCATCATAAACCAAAATCTTCTCGGTTGCCGATTATAAAAGTGAGGGCCGGTAGAGAAGACCTGGTCTGGCACTTCTACCTGAGAAATGAACACAAATAAGTTTTCAGTAAGCATGTGGTATTCTAAAAATTAAGTACGTGTTAAACATTCATGAAGTGGCACCCCGACACACGATTATAAGTTCGGAATGGTGCCGCTCGTGTCGCATGTGAAATACAAGCATTTCTAGAATAAGAGCGGGCAGAGGGGGTTACTCCATATATTCATGAATCAATATTTCTCCTTTCTCGAAGTAAAATAATATTTTTTATTAATATGTAGCAACTGCCGAGCAGTACTCTTGAACCAAACAGTTCCTTAAAACGAGTATATTTGTACCAAGAAAGGCTGGAATTAAACTGTTGTCGCTCACAAACCCCCTCGCATCATATTCTTGATTTGTGGTTATTTAGAGAAAGATCAAAAGCGTGGAAGTGAGGTCTTATAATCAGCCAAGTAATCGATCCAGCCTACGCAACTATCTATCGTACACGTCATAATATTTACGAGCGCAAATCACAAGCAGGCTGGAGTACTCTTCAAACACACATCGCAGTTTCGGCGTCAGTTCATCTCTGTTTGTTTCTAAAAGGTCCACTTCTCATTGTCGGTAAACCCTTGACCCCTTTTGGACTTCTTTTAAACATTTATTTCGCGTATGTTTTTGTTTTTTTCTCAGGCACACATGTCTTAGTAATTAATTTCCGAAAAAAAAAAAGTCTTTTTATCGCTGTGCGTTGCGGAAGAATAAGTGAATATACTACTTCCAGTCTACTACGGTACGAGATATTGTGATGTCATTGTGCAATCAACACCCCCCCCCCCCCCCCCCAAACCCTGGGAATAGTGAAAAACGTGCACAACCGACAATTAATAATTAGGGTTGTGTGGATATTTATACAGCGTGTAGTTGGTCAGCCATTTCAAAGTTGCGACGAGTCATTCATTGTAGATGAGCACAGCCGACAGAAGCACCTGTAACTGCGCCGTAGCAAATCACAATACAAAGAAAAACAACTTCGATAGATTTTGAGATGCCAATACAATTTACCGCCAGCCCCGCCAAAACGCGATTCTTATGAGAACACAACACTCAAAGGCGGCGAAGACAGGAGTCTAGATAACATAGGCGGACACAGAGAAACGGAAAACGCCGGACACAACCGAACTGGTCTTCACCCCAGACATAAACATCAAGTAGAAGCTGTGACATATACTACTATTATGTTCCCGCAAACTAAAATTCGCAAAAAAGAAAGACTTTCGACAATTAAATTTCGGGAGTCCGAGAATCCACTTACCCAAGGGCCCAAATTTGCGTGCGCTGATTGTCCGTGTCGACGACGACCACATTTCAACAGCGGGGAACATGTTGCCAGCGAGGTAGCTTTTCCGAGGTAGCCCATACATTGATTCTCCAGACGTTACAATAAAGATTAAAACGGAAGTCGTTTTGATTTTTTTTTTTTTTCACCAAGAAGTTACAAGGCCCAAATTGAAACACAAAGCCGATCTTTAAGGTATTTTAAAGGCCGCCGATGTGTAACCTCAACAAAATACTCTAAAAAATCGTTAAAAAAAGTAACTCATATGGCCCTTACTGTAATCCTTACGCGAATGTTGACGTTTTGTTCGTCGAAAAAGAAAGAAAAAATAAAGAAGTGGAAAGAAGGCGTATGAGAGAGTAACGCCGCCGAAGCTATGGTCACGTGACCGCACGTGACCTCGGCGATTTGGAACGCTCGAACGTTGGCCGCGTGTTTTCTCGCGGTAATGGCGGTGACGATGCTTGGGGTACTCCGTTCTTTTGTGCGGTCTTCCTTCATACTGTGCGCTGCTGAGGGTCGCCAGGGCAGCTATATCAAACAAGGACGTCTGGAGAATCAATGTATGGGCTACCTCGGGGAAGCTGCTTCGCTGGCAACTTGTTCCCCGCTGCTGAAATGTGGTCGTCGTCGACAGGGACTAGCAGCTCACGCAAATTTGGGCCACTTGAGTAAGTGGTGACTCCCCCTGAGAGGCGATTGTCGAAATTTATTTTCTAAGCTCCTCTGGTGCGAATTTCAGTCTGTGGGAACATAGTTGTAGATGTCACGGCTTAATGCTTGTGTGGGGCGAAGACCATTTCGGTTCTGTCCGGCATTTTCCGTTTCTATGTGTCTTCCTATATTATGTAAACTGCTGTCTTCACCGCCGTCGAGTGTTGTGTTTATTTCATATAAAATAAAAATGTTTTGGCGGGGCTGGCAGGAAACTGTATTGGGGTCTCAAAATCAATTTTTTTTTTTGTCATTCGCTTCGGTGCAGTTACAGGTACTTCTGTCGGCTGTGCACGTTTTTCACTATTCACAGGGTTTGGCGGGAGTTAGTGGCACAATGACATCACAATATCTCGTGCCGCAGTAGACTTGCAGTGGGATATTCATTTTTTCTTCCGCAACGTGCAGCGATTGGAAAAATGGCATTTTCTGGGGGGAAATTATTTAAAGTTGTGCCTGAAAATAATAAAAAAAAAAACCTATACGAAACAAGTTTAAAATAAGTCCAGAAGTCAAGGGTTCACGGATAAGGAGCAGTTAACCTTTTAGAAACAAACACCGGTGAATTGATGCCGAATGCGCGATATGTTTGAAGTGTATTCCAGTTTACTTGTGATTTGCGCTCTTAAAAATTATGACGTGTACGGTAGATGTCCGCGTAGGCTGGATCGATTAATTTGTCTTGGCTTATCATAAGACCTTACTTCCACGCTTCTAGCTTTTCTCTTAATAACCTCGAATCAGGAATATGGCGAGAGAGTGTGTGAGAGAACAGTTTCATTCCAGCCTTTCTTGGTAAAAATATACACCTGTTTTAAGAAACTGCTTGGTTCAAGAGTAATGCTCAGTAGTTGCTACATATTAATAAAGAATGATAAATTTTACTTCAAAAAAGGATAAATATTGCATCGTGAATTTATGCGGTACCCCCTTCGCCCACTCTTGCCCTAGAAATGCTTGTATTTTACCCGTGTGACGCGAGCGGTACCATTCCACTTTTATATTCCTGTGTAGGGGTGCCAATTTATGAATGTTGAACATGTACTTAATGTTTAGAAGCCCCACACGCTTGCTGAAAACTTCTTTGAGTCAATTTTTAGGTAGAAGTGCCAGGCCAGATCCTCTCAACCGGCCCTCACTTTCATAGCCGGCAACCGAGAAGATTTCGGTTCATGATAGGATGTTGGGAGAACTCGCACCCGGAGTGCTTTATGTACCAGTGAGGAAGACATCGTGTCATGCAGTCCACTATGTCACGAACTTCCAGCACCCTCTCGATGCTCAGCTATTGATTCTGCCTCAAGAGCTGTTTTGTTCAAAGTGCAGTGTCCCCGTATAATTGGTTAACAAAAAACCGAAGGACCTGATGTGCGGTCCTTCGGTTTTTGTGGCTTCAGTGTTGCGTAGAATAAATTCATCTTGCTCTAGCAAAGCAAATTCCGTAGAGCGTTTGTTTTTTTAAACCCGAATTGGGAGTTTAATCACCGGGTACAGATACAGGGTGCGGGTTAGAGTCCGGGAAATGCGGTATGAATTCATCACCAGTTGTTTCAAAAACATCTGAGCATTCAAATCATGTGCAGGCAAAGTAATTCCTCCTAAGTTACATTATACAATCATTTACTCTGAGAGAGACTTTATGGTGAATACATACCACTTAGTACTTTAGTTTTAAGACTAGGACAATTTTATTTGTGTTCTAAATGTTAGTAAACATGCTTTAAAATATAAGCAAGTTGAGATAAATATTACTACTTTTCTGTATAGAGCTTTCATTGTACATAGGTCTGAGGGTAAACATTGCCACACAAACTTGCACACGCAGCAGCGCACTTCCATCCTTAAATTATCTTAATATTTTTTATTTAGGAATACTACTGGCTCCACTCAAGGAGCCATGGTAGGAGTGGGTACAAACATGTGAACAGGATGCAGATTTATAAATGAAAACTCGAGTATAAATTCAACAGTAGATACAAAGTTGGCAACAGTTGTGTTGACGACGACATCATTTGGTAATTCGTTCCATTCTTGAATTGCCCGAGGGAAAAAAGAATATCTAAAACAGTCGTTTTTGAACCTGTATTGTTTTAACGCTCTTGTGTGGTTCAGACATGAGGAGCCGGTCGATAATGGTTGTATATAGTTAGAGCTTTGAACATGAAGAGTGCCGTTAAGGATATTCAACAGCAGTTTTAATCTATCAATGGGCCTTTTCCGCAAATGTTGGGCGCCATCTATCGGCAAGCAGGAGAGGCGTTTTTGATGGCCTGCCTTACTTCCGGTTCTGCCCTCTTCAAAGCTATGTTGGCTGTCTGAACGCGGTCGTTAAATGCGCTCCCTGCTCAGCGTTTGTTTTTCCTCTATCCAACACAATCGACGAGCAGATTTGTTTTCAATTAATGCGCTAACTACGGACGACTTCGTCCGTTTGTACATTTTTGTTTTTCCGAATGAATGGACGACTGACTTCGCCGTGGCGCCCGTTGTGACTGACGACACAGTTGAAGCTCTCTTCAACCTATGAGAAAGTACAAACAGTTACATTAAACTAGGATTCGTGTCATATGCAGTACCTGCAGTAAATTCAGAAAATATTCGAGACCAAGTTACAGTTAAGGAAAGCCCGTTTTTTTTTAATTGCAAGCTATTTGTTTAATTTGCTCGAAAATTTTAATTGGCAAGATGTATTCTCATAAATGTGAAAGCTTACTCTAAACCGTCTGTAAAACACCGACGCCTGAACGTACCAATGTAATTCTCATCAAAGGTGTATTTTAGCGGTGGATTTCACCTTGTGAAATTTCAACGCGTAGCTCCATTTCTATTATAAAATGAGACCAACAAACTTGGCCGGGTTAACGGCGGACTTGTTCAGCGACTATACTAAACGTCGTTTGCAAGCGCCGCTGACACTGGCGAGTTTGTTGGTCTCGTTTTTTCTGGAAAAAAGCACCACTTTGAAATTTCACAAGGTCAAATTCACCACTAAAATGCATGTTTAATAAATATCTAAGATTAATACGTGCAGCCACCGATTTCTGAGCGAGCCTCGTCATTGATGTCACCCCACTTCTGGCTACAGCTGTGTGTGATTGTAAATCCTGAAGAAAAAACACAAAATCGGCCACACCTTTTTTCTTTTGTTTTTCTTTCTTTTTTGTTTAGCGCCTGTAGACAATGTTGCAAACTTATTTTTTGTTTACTCGATACATACATGAGGACAACATATCAAGATGATTGTTTCCTCTTTCTTATTTAACCACAAGACCAGGAGATGCAGTCGTGGTAGCGATAGATCTGCTCCCATTTCACTTTCTGGGTGTGCACATAGCAACAAATGGTGCAGCATTGCCACTTCACCTCAATGATTTATAAATATTTGAAAACTGTGGGTTATTCCAATGTTTACAACAATCAAAAAGCAGACAGGCAGTTTGCGTAGCAGCGCGGGACCGTCACATTGGTAAACAAAAAAAGTGTGCCAGTGAACCGCACTATCCCAGAAAAGCCAACTCCGAGGCGCTCGCTCTGCGTGGCACATAAGCGACACAACAGCATACCTAACCAATCTGCTGACTTGTATTTACACACAAATAAAAAATGAAGGAACAAAAACATGAACCTTCCTTGAAGTGGCAACTGCAAACGCGGGAGTGCTTTGAAGGGTGCCTTTCCGAGCCGTCCGCATTGTATCGCTGGATCGCCCGAATCCAGAGCTGCCGCTTCGTCGAGTGCAGGCTAGTAGAAGGAAACCCAAAGAAGCTTAAACCGCGACAACGCTTGCTGTTGTTGCTGCAGCCAACAACGAAACAGCGCCTGTCGGAGAGCTTCGAAACGTGCGACCATCACTGCCTCCTGCAGCCCCGAGCCGGACGTACCACGCCACCAAAAATGGCGGACTCCTGTCTGCTGCTGCCGCGCATGCGCCGTGGAAACCCCGGAAAAGGCCCATTTTTGCTCTCATTTGCAACGGTTGAAGCTTCGCTCTAATGACTAATTCAGTGGACGATGTTTCTCTACGGTAATCATTAAAAATAAACCGAGCAGCTAACTTTTGGATACTTTCAAGCTTGTTAATACCGTTTTGTGTGGAAGGGCACCACACTGAACTAGCATATTATAGCACAGGCCTAATAAAACTTTTATAAGCAATAAGTTTAGTGTGAAAATCGGCAAATTTTAATTACCTACGACACGCAAACAAAGTGCCCCTCGCTTTGTTGACCGTTAATTCTAAGTGCTGGTTCCAGTTCAGTTCATTGTTAAAAAGAAGTCCTAAATACTTGTACTCGTTGACCCGCTTTACTGGTTGTCCATCAAGTAAGTAACTAAATTGAACTGGCTTTTTTTTTACAGGCGACTGTCATGACGACTGTTTTCAAATAATTTAGCTTCATTTCCCATTTTTTTAGTCCAACACAGTATCTCATCCAAAGCTTCCGGCAGTATAAAATTGTCGCTATGGCTTTTTATTGTTTTATATATAATACAGTGTTCAGCGAACAATCTAAGCGGAACATCAATATTGGTTGGAATGTCATTAATGTAAATCAAAAACAAGTGGCCCAAGCACGGAACCCTGGGGCACTCCTGAAGTAACGAGCAGTTTGTCCGAATCAACTTTGTTATAGTGAACATATTGGCTTCGGTTTGATAAATAAGCGGTTATCCAATTTATAATTGGTGAGTTTTTGACTATGTTCAAAAGTTTTGCCAGCAGCTTTGGATGAGACACCGTGTCAACGCCTTAGAAAAATCCAAGTATATTACATCAGTCTGGCCCCTCTCGTTAATGGCTTCAGCCAAGTCATGCGTAAATTCTATGAGCTGAGTTGTAGTCAAAAGTGATTTCCTAAACCCATGCTATTTCTATATATTAGGTTATGCTTATCTAAGTGACATGAGGTATGTGTAAAGATGATATGCTCTAGCAATTTGCACGTGGTGCTAGTTAAAGATATTGGCCTAAAGTTTGATGCTGTACTCCAGTCACCAAATGACTGAAAGACAGCCAGAATAATTCCGATACATAAAATGGTAATACTGCATGCTCAAGAGGAAAACAAAACAGAACATGTAAATATTTAGACATCCATTCTGCGTACCTTTTTAAAGAAATTGTTTGGTATCATATCCGGCCCAGTACTTTTCTTAGCGTCTAATTTATTTAAAATTAAGTTAAAAATTCTCTCCTGAGTTATGAAAATGTCACTAATTACGTCCGCATCGTTAACTTCGAGGCTTGGGATAACTCCATCGTCGGTAGTAAATACCGATTTAAAAAAAAAAAAATTGAACTCAGCCGCGGTAATATTACTTTGGACAGATCACTTATCCTTAGGTAAGATATAACGCCAGAACTTTTGTGGCGCACTTCTCATGAAAGAGCGGTGGATTCCGAGAGGTGAATGCATCATGCTGGACATTCGAAAGGGTCCTAGCCAAAATCATTGGCACGCCCTTAATAAGTGAAAAATTGTCATCTAGACAGCTTGCCGATGCGGCTTACCTGTCTGCCTGCCGATGGGGCTGAAAAGCAATACACTTTCAGTTGGGCCTAGTTGGTTCATATAATTTAAAAAGTTAAAAGGCCTGTCCTTGTCGTACGTGTTTCTTGTTTCGTCTGTGTTTCAGTTCGCGCTTTTAACCTTTTAAATTTCTCCTTTAGATTGAATGAATAGCGTGATTTGACAGAAGGGGGGAAGAGCCGCACACTGCTTCGTCAGTTTTTGTTTTGTTCTAGTAACATCTTTAGTGCTCAGTATTGAGTTACGAGAGCAAAAGAGCAATGGATTTGAGAACAGGGACTTTGTTTTGCACTCTGCCTGGACAAGTTTTTTTCATTGCTTCCTTAGTGGAAGTAAAAAATGTGCTTTCATCAGATGTATAGTGAAAAAGGAGATTTCAAGTTTAAACCGAAAACTTGGTTTTAAGGGTTTTTCCACGCAACCACGGGAAAGTCCATAAAATTCAAATCGCGATTTATATTGCAAAGTTAAATAGACGTTTAAATCTTTATGCTTTTTTCTATCCAGGATTTCCTGGACTTGTCAGAACACATTCCTGTTTGGACAAGTCCGGGAAACTGGTCAAAACATAAATGTGATTCAATAGCTCTATTCTGAGCTGTATAGTCATGAAGAATCTCAACAGCAAGTTCCTCAAGAAATTGGCTAAAGCACGTTTTTCTTGTGCAGTTGGCAGAAGATTTACGTGACACGGAATTAGCTTTTGCGAGCTTATACCTACGCAACGAGAATGCCAAGCAAGCAATCACTATGATGAAGAAGGTATGCAACAGGTGTTCTAATTCACTTTTCATGTCTGTTGCTGCATCGGGTGCAACTTAATTGTAGACTTGGCATATCTCTTCATCACTGCACAATCCAATGTTCTCGTAGTACGAGTCGACACTGAAGCAGCAACTGGCGGAGTTCCCGGAAATAATCCAGAAAAGCAACCAGATGCTCAACCTGCTTGGAGCCAAGACGGCGGAGAGTCCTGAAGTGTATGGATTCCCTGCTTATTTACTCTTTGAATGAAGAGTAAAGTATACATTGTTGCATTAGACAGTCTAGGGCAGGCAGAGAGCTGGCGTTTTGGGAAAGGGCAAATAGCTGAAGGTAGCTAACCTCCGTTCATCTCTTTTCCGAGGCCGTGTTTTATGGCGCTTTAATTTTGAAATTTACGAACTAACATATCTGCTAATCAGATACCGCTATTGCCTGGAGGCAAATCATGGGTAAAATACGTGCGTTGAGATTTGTTTTAACCATTACGTTATTAGGATCTGTAGCTTTTAAAGCATTTTGATACTTTAATTTGTCATTTTGATTGTTGAATCAGGAGTTTGGTTATGCGTTCTAGTGTCTTATATCTACCCTAAATAGTTATTAATTTTGGTTCTGCTTCAGGGATAGCGAAGAGTTTGAGGACTTGGAGAATAATTTCCAAGCAGACATCGCTGTCTTGAGAGGCCAGATGAAGAAAGCAGAGGTCGACAAAAGCTCTCTGGAGACTCGACTTGAACAAGAGGTGGGTGTGACAGGGCAATGATCGGAAGATGTAGATTTGCACCAAGTGTGTCGCCTAACTGTTGTGCCCCTTTGCAGACAGAAAAATTCTCAGCTGGCCAAGCTGCACGATGACCTGCTCAACCAAGCAAGATCGAAGTAGATCTTCTGGCAGGAAGTGCTTGTGCTCTATATTGCGCTTTTTTATAGTCTTGAGTACTGTTAAGTAGTTCTTGCTGCTGTATGTCAAATAAATAGCATGTTCCCTCTACCGTGCATTCATATTTTTAATATTTCATTACTGACTTTATCTCATCATGAACTACTAAAGCCCTTCTTTCTAGGCTCCGGTCCCAAGGTGGCACTCTTGAATGGTTAGATAACTGTTCTTATATTTTAAAGAAGTGTCAAAATAAATAATAAATAAATAGCTTTGCCAAATCAGTGGCAAGCCATCAGTCATCGGTATATTATTTAACTAGGGAAAGAGAATATTGCCCTAGGTTTCAGGTTTGTCTCCAATACTGAACTTAGAGGTTATAATTTGATATAAGCGCGTTTCATGTTAAAATAAATAGGATTAGGGCCTTTTGTATTTCTGATTTCAGTGTTTACAACAGAGAAGTAACGCATTGCTTGACGAACGTTCTGAAGAACAAACACGTTAACTTCATTATAACGTTGTGTGCGCAATGTACTGTAAACGGCTCTTTTCGCGAAGACCTAATTTTCGCGAATCGCCTACAATTCGCGAATAGTTCCCGCAAACAATTCCGGTGAAAATGTAAACACATTGAAATCTAGATTGAGATCCCACCGTGTCTGGAAAATTAAAACTCAAAATATTCCAAAACTTGAGCTTTTACCTAAATCGCGAAATATTGAGCCCGCAAAAAATGAGTAGTTTACAGTAAATGGATCACCCTCCTATCATTAATATCAGAGAAATATAAGAAGCCACAGCATTATTTTATCGTTACTATTTAATTGAATAATGTAACTATGGCTAACATATTTTTCCCTTGAGTGAAAAAAAAATATTACGATCTCTTTATTTGGTTTTTCATTTATTTTAATGAACTAAAAAAATGCCATCGTTATAACTGGCCACTGTGGGACCAGGGCCTTAAATAATTTGCCACAATCGTCAGATCATTCACACACTAAAGCTAGTGGAACCACTACGAAATTCTCTTAGCCTGTCGCCGACTATAGATAAAATTTGCATGAAGAGTGTATTCTGCCTGGTTTTTGTTACTTGACAATCATGAGTTTTGGTATTTCGTAAAGGAGCAAACTGAAAGGGGCGGTGCAACGATTTTATGATTAAAAGAATTTGCATCTTGTCATTTTTACGTTGTTTATCGTGTCGCGGGGAATAGAGAAAACACCTCCTTCATTAAAAATGTCGCGATTCCGCTGCACAATCGCAAAGCAAAAGTCGAGCTTTTTCGTCCACCTGCAGCCCCAAGTGGCAGCCGAAGGAACTACGGCGAAAAGATTACGTGACCTCGCTCGGCTCTAAAGGCCCGTTCACACTCTTGCGACCGAGTACGACTGAGAGAGACGAGATCTCTTAAAACTTCTTAAAGTTTTTAGAACGAGGGAACACACTGGCATTGTGGCGCCATCTATGCGGTGACCCTGGAACTGCATTTCACAAGAGCGAAGGTTTTGTGGGATTTCCGAGGTCAAATGTGCATAATACTCATAGAAAGGCTCGTTTATAACATTGACAAAAGTTTTTCGAGCCAAGAAAGAAAGGATAAAGCGCGAGAGAAATAAAAAAAATATGCTGGACCGCCGAGTTTACACTGCTACCCAATAGATGGCGCCAGTGTGTCCTCTGGTTTAAAAAGTTTTAAGGAACCCAGGTTTAAGAGGTCGCAAGAGTGTGAACGGGCCTTAAGCTGCAGCCTAACGCCCGCCAATGTCAGCAGAGAGAGGGAGAGGAAGCGTCCTCCGAGAGAGCACACGGGAACCTACACGGCACTCCGAATGACGTCACTGGGAGTGCGACCAGGTGTGGCCCTGAAGACTGGGAGTGAGTTGAGGGGTGCCCGAAATGCCAATATTTATCTTTTTTTTACGCAACAACTAGGACACGCAGGCAAAATCGGTTTTCTGTTCTTTACTTCAGAGGTGTCAGAGGGCAACTTCCACAAATCTTTGACCGAAGTCCGGAAATCGTTGCACCCCCCCTTGAAGCACTGTTTGCGGTAGCATTGCGTGTACCTCACTGCGCGTGCGCAAAGCCCAAACTGAGTCTTGGATTGGCCCATGGTGACGACGCGCATGCGCAGCATGGAGTAAGTGACGCTAACTCAAAAGCACAGCACTTGCGTTTGCTCCTTTACGAAATACTAAAACTTTATTAAAATTTCACATTAAAATTAAAAAAAAAAAAACTTGCTTTAGGGGTGGTTGCCACGTAGCTGCGTGTCCGACAGTTTTGGAGTGCATTGATTTTTTTTTTTTTTGTCTTTCAGGAAAACATTAACAAATTTCTGTAGTACCTGGTGTTTCTACGCATGTTTTATGTAAGCATTCCAGAAGGCATATTTTGATCACTTTCGGACGCATCGATACTTACCTCAATAGATTTTTATATAATCCTTGTTAACGGTGCTAGACATAACGGAGTCGGTTTCACCTTGCAATGCAGTGGCCACAGCTTCGGTAGAAATTAAGGCCATTCAACTATAGCGGATAAAGCTTCTACTACAATATTGCCGAGCTTTTGTGTGAAGGGTGGTGCCGTACTATAAATTATTTCCTTAATTAGCTTTGTGTACAAGCAGCCTTGTCTGAAAGCTTCGGAAAAGGTAGTTACTGAGACTTAAAATGTTGCTGCTGCACACTAATGTGTCCCCACATTATTTCCGTTTATTTTTTATGTGTATGCAGTGTAGGCACTACCAGCGGGTTCATTTCCCTATTTGGCTGGAATGCATTGGTTCTTTATGCTGGTTGTAACTTGTATATAATTTTTTTCAATACCTCTTTCAAATGCATTGTTTGATTTTCTGTACTTTGCAGTATGTAACTGAAAAATGTAAAGTGCCAGAAACACTTGGCAAGCTTATAAATGTGATGGTAACAATCCGTAAGAACGCTGCACTTCTCTGCCGGTGTATTAGACTTGTTTTGTGTAATTATTTTTGTATCGCATTTTTCCCATTGCAGTCTTTGTGGAATTTGCATAAAGGAAGTTGTAGCTTAATATTGTCGCGCTCGTGGCCGAATGGTTATCGGGCTTGGCTGCCACACAAAGCGCTGGGGTTCGATTCCTGGGAGCGGACTATCTTTTTGTTATTTCTGTTAATGTCGCGTTCTGGTAAATTCGAGAACACTGTTCTCAAATTTACTTGTTTGAGGTTCGAATGTTCTACGCGCCGAACCTTCTCCGCCGATTGTTCCAGAAGCCCACGCGTGTACAAAAGGCGTGGCGAGCCGGAGTCAGTCTCGCCCCAGCGCTCGATCCTGCTGTTACGCCACAATTGGCGCCTGCGACGCTAGACTTTTCCTTTTTTTGTTTTTGGCACAAGTTAGCCCCATTAATCGTTTAGTTTCCTTCAGTCATTCGTCGCCTCATCCATTTCCCTTTGTGAAATATTGGTGGAGGTGCGGGGTACCGCATTTCATGACCGTGAAACGTTCCCCTCAGAATATGTCTGGCTCGATCCTTTTCAAGTCCCGGAAAGCTAATCCCTGTCGACGAACTCGAGATCCGAGCCAGCCGTCGCAACCAAGACCAGCCTCCGGAGTTCGGTCAGCTATCAGAGCAGCCGAGGAAGAAGAAGATTCCGACGATGAACACCATGTCGCAGCAAGACGGAACGCCACCGACCTTCATCATCTACGTGCAGGCCCCACCACGGACGCCGGCGAATTTCCATGGAGATTTTTATGTAGATATGTACGACTGGTTGAGCCAGTACGTGCGCATCGCCCGGTTCAACGGATGGGGGCCTGAGCAGAGCCTATGAAATTTCAACTTCGCTCTGTAAGGCACGGCACGCACCTGGTGCGAAAACCACTAATCGTTGATCTCGTCGTGCGAAGATTTCCAGACCGAGCTTCGACGCACCTTTGCCAGCTAGCAGCGACGTCAGAGGGCCGAACAACTTCTCCAGGCAAGGAGCCAAGGGCCGAACGACAGCGTCACAAGTTTCGTCGAAGGCGTTTTCCGCCTCATGAACCGTGCTGACCCAAACGCTCCCGAAGAGAGAAAGCTGCGGGTCCTGATGTGGGGATTCAAATAAAACATATTCGGAGGCCTTGTGCAAACCCGCCTACCACCGTCGAAGGTTTTATCACTGAGGCCACAAACATCAAACGGGCCCTTCAAGCACGGAGGTCTGGTACCCTACCAGACTTCCCGGCTTCGCTGCGCTTTCGCCGTCCAGCTGAAACACTTCGGACATTCGCGAGATCATCAGGGACGTCGTCTGGAGGCATATCAAGAAACTCCTACCTGTGGGTTTATGCTGGGGAGCCAACTAAATCATGAAGATAACTCAATCGGGGGCTTATTGGCCTCCCTCTTGGTCTCGTGAGATGACGTCACAATGCACTTTTTTCCCCTATGCAGTTTGAGCTATGCTCCCGAAATGATTAGGTTTGCGGTGATGTCAAAATGTCGTCACGGTTCAGTTTGGCGATGCATTAACTTTGTAGTCTAGGGGCAGTCGAAGTCAAACTCCATCGGAAGGATGGCGACCCTCACGGTTGGGTCGTTGCTTTTAACTGCGCAAGCCGAGAGAGTTTTTCGAGAGCATGACGCTTTTGAAATGTCGTAGGTAAGGTTTGTACGGGGAGTATCGCCTTACCAAAGGGACAGCTCTTTGGCTCTGCGACAAGCTTCGGAACAAGCTTCGGAACAAGCTTCAGTGGCGTAGCGCTAGGCCTCACGTCATCACGGTAAGCAGCAGGTGCTCGTTGCTCTCAGGTTCTACGCCGCTGGCGGGTTTCAAGGCACAGTCGCGAACGACGAGAATATCGCTGTTTACGAGTGCACGGTGAGCCGTGGATTAGTGGACGTGACAGAAGCTATCGTCGACTGCCTCGGCGCAAGGTCGCTGCGGTTCCCCCGCACGCGCGAGAAGGCTGAAGCAAAGAAGTTCTTCCGACGCTGCAAATTCAGCGGTGTGACTGGTAAATACCTTTATACTTGTCAGAACGGTAGCGTGCTTACATAGCGAAGGTCTGTTCACGCAGTATGGTTTGGTTACGTATGACCGTGAGTCACCGGGATACGCGAGCTTTGCCTGCGTCAGGAATGTCCCGGTGACTAGCAATAGTGAGTCGTCGTAATGTAGTCGATCGTGGTTCAACTAGGGTGCCTTCATGTCCGCTTTGCTCTTATGAAGGCCAACTACGTCCAAAGGAAATGTGTGAACGAGCCTTAAAGGGGCACTGAAGTCAGTTTTGAAAGGTGTCGTTTTTGATCTTATACTGTTTACCAAGTCCTATATTACAAAACAGCCTATTCATCTCGGGGCAATAGAAACACATGTGGACTCTTTTTTTTTTTTTTTCTCGCGGACTACATTGTGTGGACCAATGAAAGCGCTACAATGCCCGCAGATTTCGAATGATTGTATCGTAACTTGTTTCGAAGAGTCTTTGAGGTACACATTCGGATAAGACTCCTCTTTTTCTCTGCGGGCGAAGCCATTGCCTGCAACTCGCCGACAAGCGCCCTTCCTCGAGCACTTCACTCGGAAGAAACTTCTTCCCAAAAAGGGCGTGTCGCGATCTTTGAACACGCTTTTAATGAGGAAATGAGCTACGCACGATTGTGATTTTGGGTTTGTTGGGATGCTTAGATCGTCTAGACTGAGTTGTCACCACAAAAGGACCATCTCAGATTCGACTTCAGTGCCCCTTTAAGAATGGACAATCTTTTTTCAATGTGCTTTTTTGATATCTTTCTGCTCAACCTTAAGCTAAAAGTAGAAGCGGCCGCCTTCAGCGCGACCTCTTTGCATTCTGTTGTGCTTTGACTGCGCGTACAATTGGAGAAAACTCTTTTCCGCCCATCCCAATCACCGCCCGATCAGTGACATCATTACCAGTGTTTGTAAGTAATCTTTAGCTTGACATACTACAAGCTGCGTTACACAAACACACTCGGCCACCAGTCGCTCCAACATATCGAGACTTACTGATATGATTGCACATGCTTCCTCTGAGAAAGGCTCTTACAACTAAAAACTAAGAAACCATTCACTTAAAGCCAACCGCAACACATATGCCTATCTTCATGTTTGCACTTGCTATAGAAAGGCACCAGCAGTGTTGCTTGAACCTGTGTTTGTGCATTTATGAACTGAACCCGTATGGCATCGCTAATGAGGTTATCAAAAACAATTTTTGTGTTACAGGGTGCATCGATGGCACTCAGATCGCGATTTGGGCTCTCTCGGAAGGCGATCCAATTGGTTCTCCAAGGCTACCTATACTGGTGCTGGATGAACTACTATGCACTGAATGATATGGTGGTAAGTATAAGGTGTCCCAAGTCCCCAGGCTTGATCTAAAATGGACTGTAAAATTCGACGCCTGCACGTAGCAATCTAAACTTTTCGTCAAAGGTGTATTTCACAGGTCGGTTTTTTTTTCTTGTAAAATTACAAAGCGTAGCCCCCTTTCTGTAAACAGTGGGACCAACAAACTTGCCAGGGCCAATGGCGGGCGGCGACGCAGACGACCAAGTCAAGTTGCGGGGCGCATTTGGCGTTCGTATTGATAGATGGCGCTACCTCCTTATCGAGACCAGAATCGAGACTGCTCGCGACCACCGTGTTTTATTAAAATGAACATGATTTTTCTGTAATGTACCTTTGGTTAAAAAAATAAATGCGGATCATAAAAGCAAACCATGGCAAAAAAACAAAACGTGTTTGCATAACGACGGCGCTTTTGCTGCCAACGGATTTCGTCTGCGCGTCGTCTGCTTTCTCTCGCTGGTCGGCTACACCTTCCAACTCTGCTGCCGACGCCATCTATCAGTACGAGCGCCAAACGCGCCCCGCAACTCGACTTCGTCGTCGTCGCCGCCCGCCATTGACCCTGGCAAGTTTCTTGGTCCTATTTTTGTACAGAAAAGGAGCTACGCTTTCTAATTTGACAAGAAAACACGGACCTGTGAGATACACCTTTGACGAAATGTTTAGACTGCTACGTGCAGGCGTCGATTTATACTGTTCATTTTAGATCGAGCGTGATGACTTGGGACACCCTATATTTTAGTTTAATTTTAAGGTGCGCACGGAGCTCAATCATTGTTCGCGTGCAAGCATGGCATATGCTTGACTGGAAACGCTCACTCAGTGGAATCTAAAAAATTGATTACCGTCTTATCAACTCGTCACGATACCCATTGTCCAACTCTGATCTGAAAAGCTAGTCTTTGTTCTCCACCTACGACGTTACGGAACAGCTCACATATGTTTGTCCGCTTTTCTCAATTTTTGTTTTCTCCCTTAAACAATTTTTCTACCTTCGCTAAACACCATAAAATTTTTGATATCCATACCCTATGAAACACCGGTAGTTTCAGAAACAGAAGATAAACAATTCACATCAACCCCCTCAACTCGCAGCTAGAACATGCAACCCATGTGGTATGGTGCGGATTAAATGCTGCCACCGTTAAACGTGGCCACATGCTGGAATTGATAGTGCACAGGGCACATGCTGTGCTCGGTACATTGTTGTAATTTGGTTGTTCCCGACACTGCAGCTATTAAACACAAGCTTAAACTCGAACATGTCTGCGAAGACATTGACTGTAAAGGCCGGTTCAGACACTTGCGTTTGAGTGCGTTTGACTGCGTTGCGGCGAGAACCGAAAGCGAGTCACCGGCACATCTGTGCTTCGTATGAAGTGTGGAATCCAATTCAAAGAATCTTCTTGGCACGCGATATAAGCAGCAGGGATGTCCTGGTGTCTCGCTGCCGCAACGCAGTCAAACGCAGTCAAACGCAACTGTGTGAACTGGGCTTTACCGAGTCTGAGCCGAGAGCTCTTGCGGTGCTTGTGTCTAATCCACGAAACGCATGAGGATATTGTAACCACGGTATTATTGATCCTTGTGGCTACATCAACACCGTGGTCCTCACAACTATGTCAGCAAGCTTTTCAAAGGATAGACTGAAAAAAAAAAGTCCGCTTTTGTTTTCGAAATTACATTGCAGGAACGCTTCTGTCTCAATGCGGAGTGCAAGTCGTCTGCTTCTTGCGCAAGAGTTGCAGTGACGTCAGAACGACGCTGAGCTCCGATTGGCTTTGATTGAAAGAATAGTGGGTAGACCTCAATGCTAGATGCCTGGAGGTCTACCTACTATTTTTTTTCTCGATCAGCCAGTAAGAGCTCGGCGTTCTGACATCATCGCAACCCCTGTGCAAGAACCAGTCGAATTTGCGCTCCGCATGGCTCTGTGTGCACGTATATACATGGGTTGCACGTGACGTCATTCAAAGAGCGCCCCGATGACCACCAAAGGAAAGGGCAAGGAAAGGAAAGGGCAAAGGAAAGGTCTTATCAGGACCCTCTTTTGTGCCTCCCGGATTTGCACAGGCGTCGCTATTCTCCTCCCAGAAGATTATAGAAGATTAACCCGTCACTCAAAATTCTTACAAAAGCAGCTTCCCTCTCTTCCTCTTACATGGTGGTCAAAAGTATGCGATGTGACGTCAGTGCAACCCATGTATAGTAACGTGCGTGTATTGACGTCACACTGCAGAGGCAGCGCTACAGAGTCAACGGCGCATACGCAGATGCTTCAACGCTCACAAAACTAGTTCCTGCACATGCGCAGTGCCCGCACCTTGTGTGGATTTAGTCTGCTTGTTTGTAAACAGACTGTTGGTCTACACATGTGTCGCAGTTGGTCTGTATGCCATTAGAGGGTGCACCATATGCGAACTCGTAGCTGAAGCAAATCACAGGAGCATGTGGTTGCACTTCTCCATCTGTAGTCGCAATGCGTGCAGTTCACTTTATGCCCAGCAAAAGAGCTCAATTATTTTTTCTTGTACTTTTCAACGACAGAACCCTACCTCACTTCAAGTAGTTCTCAGATCCGGTCCGACTAAACATTGGTATCAAAAAGCAATGCTCGATCAGTTGTGAAGAAGTACGGGTGGGACATGGTTTTATTCATAGTTCAGAGCCCTGTTATAGGGCAAGGAAAGAGTACCATGAAAGATAGTGTTGGCAAATCCAAATGCAATGATCAATGGTAGCTTAATAATCCACAAATACCAAATACGGCATTTTCATTTTCGTAGGTCTGCTACGCAGATCTTCGTATACTGAACTTCGACGCAACCTTCCCGGGGTCCGTCCACTACTCTTTTGTGTGGCGGACGTCTCTTCTAAGAGAAGAGTTCCTGTAAGGGAGACCAGTCGAAGAGAACGAGTGCCTGCTTGGTAAGTAGTTTTCATATTTTCACATCCTTTAAACGTGTTGGTAGTTCTGTATATATTTTATAGGTTCTAGAAATAATTCATTAATCAACTTTATATTAGTTAAAAACACAAATTTCCAACGTTTTGTTTTCTCAAAATCTTGACTGTAGGTCGGCAGATATTCTGGCAATATGTTGTCTGACCACCTGAATCTCACTGGCTACAAGCCACCAGCAAGCCAGTAATACTTTGTGAAAGGCAGGAACAAAATCGGACTTAAAGCTTCTACAGTTAATTTCATATTAGACCAATAGAGCATGGGTGTGTTTTTAAATTGTTGCCAAACATGTACGGAAAATCCTGTCACGTCTTTGTGTGCAGGTGACAGCGGCTACCCCTTCGAGCCATGGCTCCTGACAATTCCTGGTAACCCCATTGGACATTCAGAGGCAGAGTTCAATAAAAAAAAAAATCGTTCAACACGCTCCACTGTGGAGCGTTGCATAGGCATGCTGAAGAATCGATTGAGGTGTTTGCAGAAATACTGGCCTTTGCATTGTGATCCAGACAGAACATGCAACATGCTACCGCTGCGCCATTTTGCACGATGTGTGCTTATTTTGCACTATCCCGGAACATGCACCTGAGCCCTACGTGTCCTCAGAGTCAGACTCCGACTCCGACGACGGTGCGGAGTTTGACGACAGTGGTGCACAGATGAGGACCGTGAGAGACAGAGGCCAAGCGATGCAGCAGCGAAAAGTTAGAGCCTAGAGGGGGCTGCTTCTACTCGCCGTCCACGCCCCACCGGTCGTCCCGCTCACCGAGGTCGTCCCGCTCACCGAGATCGTCCCGCTCACCGAGATCGTCCCGCTCACCGAGATCGTCCCGCTCACCGAGATCGTCCCGCTCACCGAGGTCGTCCCGCTCACCGAGGTCGTCCCGCTCACCGAGGTCGTCCCGCTCACCGAGGTCGTCCCGCTCACCGAGGTCGTCCCGTTCACCGAGGTCGTCCCGCTCACCGAGGTCGTCGCGGTCACCGAGGTCGTCCCGCTCACCGAGGTCGTCCCGCTCACCGAGATCGTCCCGCTCACCGAGGTCGTCCCGCTCACCGAGGTCGTCCCGGTCACCGAGGTCGTCCCGGTCACCGAGGTCGTCCCGGTCACCGAGGTCGTCCCGGTCACCGAGGTCGTCCCGTTCACCGAGGTCGTCCCGTTCACCGAGGTCGTCCCGTTCACCGAGGTCGTCCCGCTCACCGAGGTCGTCCCGCTCACCGAGGTCGTCCCGCTCACCGAGGTCGTCCCGCTCACCGAGGTCGTCCCGCTCACCGAGGTCGTCCCGCTCACCGAGGTCGTCCTTTGCAAGCGGTGTAAAGTGCGACTCCTGCCCATTCTTACCTCTTCGAGATAGTCGTATTTTGTTGGAACGAACCTCCCCGCCACCTTTCCAATTATTTTTTGGTTCTTTTTTCTCTGCTTCCTGCATGTCAAGTTTTTCAGCTCCTGAAGTGCAATCAGGATGCATATAGAATCTCACAAATGGAAGGTATGTTTTTGTGTTTTTTTTGGGGGGCGTACCAGATACGTTTACCCTTTAATGCTTGTAATACTTAAGCGATACCGGAATTCTACTCGAATATATTGCTGTGCGTGGCAGTGGCAGAGTGGGCACGGCACCTGGTGGCAATGCAAATCCTGGGACCGGATGTAGCTTTTTATCAACCTGTAAAATTCCTCGTTCTAGGGAATTATTCGAGAATGTTGTTAATTCCAGAACAGAATGCTCTAGGTCTGAATGTTCTAGTCTGGATTTTCCGGAAAAGCAGGGGCTTATAGGGGCTCCAAGTTGCCGTAAGTGGTCAGTCTATCGCCAGCACTCAAACTTGCTGTCACTCTAAGATTCGACGGCTGCAGCATACTGCTGTTTATTGTTTTGGGCACAAGTTTCCCTCATTAAACATTGATTTCCCTCAGTTCATCTTCGCCTCGTCACCTTTTATTTGAAACAATTGTGTTTGTCGTGGCATATAACGGGTAAGGTGTGAAGGGTCTGTTAGGCACCTTCACAGCAGAATAATAAATTATTTATAAAGCAGAAACTGCCCATGATTTTTTTCTAAATTTTTGCTGTGGGTGTAGGTTACACACCCCCATGAGGTGCAGCACAAGTATTGTGAAAGAGGATGCCTACTGGGCACTGGAAGCTGCTAATGCCTCCACAGCCTGGAGAGAAAGGGTGAGAAAAAGTATATTAGTAACAAAATATAAATTCCCGAACAGCAACTTGTTCGCAGTTCGGTAAACTAAAGCATTGGCTCTTTCTTCAAGTAGCATTCCTAGTTCATTTCAATTGCACTTCGCTTCATGCAAATCGCAGCAGCATGTGGTTGCACTTTACTAAACCTCTTTATTGGGGAGCTTCCATACAAGCTCCAAACTCTTCCACACTGGCCAAACGGTGCAGATGTTTCCTGGCCCAGAGTGGCGACCCAAGCCAGGCGGAGTACGTTTTGCACAGTAAAAGGCTTTCTATCGGAAAAAGGCTTGTGCAGTGTTGCATTGGGAATAACGAGGACATGGGTAGCCAGAAAACACCTGTAGTTTATAGGATTATTGTCACAATCCAGGCAGTGTTTGTGCTATGAATTTCCGAACACTGCACACAACCCACGAGACGTGACTGACTCTCGGCAATCTGTATCTAGCTAGATCATATCACTTTGCAGTAAATAGGCAAGAGCTTGTAGTACTAAGTTGTCTGTTCCCAAAGTGCTTTGTGAGCTCGCATGCAGTGCTTAAAACCTAGACCTATTTTCCGAGATAGCGGATCCTGCTCACAGTTTTGTTGTTCAATTGAAGGGATGCAAAAGCTCGAGTATGTTAGTTAAAACGTGAACAAAACCACAATTATGAAATAGCACAACTGGACTTCTTCGAATCTAGATTAAGGCATTTGTTCACAGAATGTCACCTAACATGAGCGTACCAACCGGGGGGGGGGGGGGGGGAGGCGCTTGCCCCCCCCCCCCCCAAACCAGTTCTCAGAGGGGGGGGGGGGGGCAAGGCATGTGTTTTGCTCCCCCCCCCCCCCCCCGAAACAGCCGCCACTGGGCAGGGCAAACACTGGCCGGCGGTGCCCAAGGAATAACTAGGGCACCGCCCCCGTCCCTTGGGGGGGGGGGGGGGGTGGCATGGTTTGCTCCCTCACTCAAAAACAAGTTGGTACGCCACTGTCACCTAATTTTTGTTTTGCCTTGCAAAGTTGTCAAATCTCATTACCTAAGAATATGCAAGGATGAACAACCTTAGCTTAAGAGCATTAGTTAATACCTACATAATACTACACTTGTTTTCGCAGCTTTCAGAACGGAATACATACTGATGTGAGTCCACCTAGTGCTTCGGCTGCACCTCTCCGCAGCAGCAGTATCGAGTGATGTGCTGCCAGCAGATGTTGCTGGATGGTCAGCTGCTGCTGCTGGGTCCTCAGCAGACCCTGCTGAGTGGCCAGCAGTTCCCTCTGTACTGTTTGTTGCTCCTGCTGCGTGGCCAGATGGTCCCGGGCCGTGCACTCTTGGCCAGACCGGGGCCTAACGTCTCGGAGAGGCAAAGCACCTGATGACACCATGAAGCACGTAGTTAAAGGTATACCTGATGGGTGGGTGGGTGGATGGGTTTTGGCCAACACGTAGCCAATACTTTTTTTTTTTTTTTTTGGGGGGGGGGGGGGGGGTGGGCGGCGAGGTTTCTTGGGGCTTGCCCTTGGATACAACCCTGATATTGACTATACCCTTTGTGATGGGCAGCAGCTTGCACTGCCACCTGCATGCTGAGCCTTGCTCTGTTATTGAATGTATCTTATTTTTTCCACACTTACCACGTGGTGGTCGTGGAGAAGACTCCCGTGTAGAGGCTGATGGTGAACTCAGGTTGGTCGTGGGCGAACCTGGGCCGGCATCTGGCACAGCCGGTGAGGAGGCCTGTACAAGTCAACGAAACCCGAGTCTACACATACAGAAGCACAGCCACCTTTCCGGATCAGCAGTGGTTCATGTGTGATCTGCAACAGCTGCACCATGATAGGGGGCACGTTTAAAGAGTACAGCAGCACACTCGCGCTAGTTCGTTTCATACATTTGTGCACAATGAGCGAAATGCCGCATACTGAATAAGCTAACATTGCGTATGCGAGTACTTACCTCCGCAGCAGCCGAGGTATCCGAAGGCGCGGTGGCGCGGGACGAGGTGCGGGTGCGTTGCAACCCAGGTGCCTTCCATCGCACCCTCACGAGGAATCTGTTCCCACGAGGGCCAGAATCTTCTGTGCTGAGCGGTGGCACTTCTTTGGCACCCCCACCGGCAAGGAGGTTAGAAGGGTAGGAGGGGGCATGACGGGCAGCCGCGTAGCCTCCCCACGCCATGCTCCCTTGACGACTCGCCTCTTTCTCATTTTCCTCCTTACCCTCCTCACTTATCGGCCCAGCAAGTGACCATCGCGTGGTTGATGGTTGCGGGTAGCGGGGAGCACAGTGGCAGGGTGCGTGGTGCTCGTGGGTTTCATTTCTCAGTCATCACCCAGAAACTGTGGCCCGCGCCCAGCCGACCGACTCTTGCTGCGCTTCGTTATGCCTTCTGTTTTCTACAGACCGTTATCATCCTGAAAACGATACTATTCAACATGGAACGTCAGCGCTGTAACGAAGTCTGTTGGCGTGCTTTGGGTAATGTACCGCGCATCTGCGGGGAGTATTCCTTTTATCTTCTGGCCACTAATTACTGCAGTAGCCAAAGGAAGAATCGATTATATACACACATGATTGCGTAACTATGTCGACCCGACAGATTGGACCAATACTTACGCATTTTTACGGCGATGATTTCCGCGCTCGGCTGCAAATGATAGCTGCATTCTCATCGCTCTCGTGTTATATCAGGCTACTGGCATTTTCTTTTCGTTGCGGTCTCTATGCAGGTCATCCACTGGGACGTTTTATTGCTGTCGTGATAAATTGAACCAGCTAAACGTGACTCGAGGTTGGGAGATGTTTTATTGACAATTGGAAGTGCACGGAGCACACGCTCCACTTCGATGGGGTCCAGCCACCGCCACGACCAAAGGCCGAAATCCATCGTTTCCGCAGTTCGGCGACCGTCGGAAATCTGAGAGAATTCTTGATCGATTCCTGTTATCGTAAAACTATGTATGTATAATACGCCAAGGGCTTACCGGTGAAAGGTAACGCCCGCTGAAGAAAAGCCAGTTCGATTGCGGCAGCCGACCACAATCCAAGCACCCATCCCGTAGCCGGAGGAAATTAGCGTCCCGGCCACCGTGCACCCGGCGACGCCAGGCTTTCGTTTTCTCCGTTGCGGTGATTGCCCTGCTCGTCCCGTGTACCAGCAGCGGTGTGTCGTCTGCTCGTGATCCGCCTCAACCTCGCTTGCACCTTTGCAGTTAATTGCATTATAATCTCAACCGCTTGCTTGCTTGCTTGCTTGCTGCACGCTCGATCTGATAAAACCTACCAGACGGAGCGCGCGCAAGCCTCCAAGGAATCCTACAATCAACCATCCATCTCGCACGTGGCATGTCAGGCGCACCCATTACCAGAGAGATCTGCGGTCACGTTGGACACAATATCGTTTAAACTTTTTTGACTAGGCTTCACATATATTGCAACGTGCCCCCTCCTAGTATTTATGACCTCTCTACCCACCGGTCTGTCGCGCAGAAGTGTTCGCATCCCGATCCCTGCCATTTGCCGCATTCACTCGCCAGTTCCAGGGGCCCTTCCACTCGATCCGGCTTTTGACGGCCCGGCCTTGGGCATTCAAGTAGCTCACAACAACGTCCCACAGAGATTTTTGCTCGTCCTGAGTTAGGGGACTATCTGTGGCAGCAGTCCTACAAGGGCTGGGTTCGCCGACAGAGGGTTCCCCAAGATCTCAAACTGACTAGTGGAGACACGAGGGCCGAAGGTACGCGATTTCTTTGTTTGGCCGGCCATGACTACGCTATGGTGGCTAACTACGCTACAGTTGACTATACGCGGTCGGTTGGCCGTCGGCAACGGTACGACCTCTTCCGCCCTTTTGACCAGGCGGGCCTGTAGGTCCGGGTCGGGGCTGCGAAGCGAGGCCTCCCACCTCTCCTCAGAAGGGATTTCAGGGAAGGGATCCTGAGGGCATGCCCAGATGATGTGGGCCAGGTTGGCATGGGCGCCACATAAGGGGCACACCGAAGTTGGATAAAGGCTGGGGTGGATATGGGTCATGGTGGCCGGGTTGGGGAAAACTCCCGTCTGGAGTTGGCGCCAGACGTGTGATTGTTCTAAGCTAAGGGATTTGTCCGCCTGCGGATAGATTCTGCGGGAAAGGAGGTAGTAGGCGGTAATGTCATGATATCCGACCAGACGGTCCCGCGCGGACCGGGCTCCGTGGTAGGGATACAGGCTCGGCCCAGCCCGGATAGTAAGTCCTCGGGCTAGGTCGTGGGCCGCCTCGTTTCCCTCGAGCCCAGAATGCGCAGGGGTCCAGATCAGTTGGACTTGAGATTGCGGGGGGTTTCTGCGCAAAATTTTTAGTGCCGTTGCGGATATGCGTCCGGCGGCAAAATTTTGCAAAGCGGTTTTAGAATCGGTAATGATTGTTGCGGGGGTAGGGTTAAGGGTTAGGGCCAGCGCTATCGCCGCTTCCTCCGCCGTTTCCGGGATGGGCGTCCGGACTGTGATCGAATCTAGTGGGTTGCTGTTGGAGTTATTGCGAACTGCGACTGCGGTGAATGCTTCGTGGTGTCTATATTCCGCTGCATCTACGTACACGACTCGGGGGTCGTTTTTGTAATTCTTGTGTAGGGCGCGGGCTCGTTGTTCCCTCCGACCGGTGTGGTGCGTAGGGTGCATGTTGCGGGGGAGTGGTTTGGCTATAATGTGCGCGTGGATATCTAGGGGAATGGTTGTCGCGTCCTGATGTAGGCTGTGGTGTCCTATTCTTAGATTTCGGAGAATGTGTCTTCCTGTGGGGGTGCGGGCGAGGCGTTCATATTGTCCCATTAGATGGGCTTCAACGAGTTCGCTGGCCTTGTTGTGAAGGCCTAACCCTTCGAGTCTGGCAGTGGACGTGCCTGGGGGAAGGCGTAGCGCCACCTTGTAAGCGCGTCTTATGAGGATATCGATTTTGTCAGTTTCTGCCTTGGTTAATTTAAGGTAGGGGATGGAGTAGACTATTCTGCTCACGACGAAGGCTTGGAGCAGGCGGACCCTGTCATGCTCAGTCAGGCCTGCGTGTTTGCTGGTGACTCTCTTGAGCAGACCTATAGTTTGGTTTATGTTCCTTTCTATGGTCTGGAGAAAGTTGTGATTGAGTCTGGTGGATTGTATCTGCAGCCCAAGGACTTTGAGGGCAGGGACCTCTGGGATCTCTCTCCCGTCAATGTGGAGTTTGATGTTGGAGGGGCGTTGTTTTTTCTGATTCGGTGGAATGACGAGTAGCTCAGACTTAGCTGGAGAGCAGGCCAGGCCCGCTCTCCTCGCCTCCCCCACCACCACCTCTATGCCTCCCTGCAGCGTTTCTTCTATGTGGCCGTCATTCCCCTCGTTAGTCCAGAGGGTGATGTCGTCTGCATAGAGGCTGTGGTGGAGGTGTGGGATCTGTGCAAGTTTCTTGGGGATGTCTATTATGGCCAGGTTAAAGAGCAATGGCGAGAGGACGGCTCCTTGCGGAGTGCCTTGACTGCCTAGTGGGAACGTATCTGAGACGAGGTTGTCTAGATGTATGGTGGCTGTTCGGTTTGATAAGAAGTTCCTAATGTAACTGTAGGTTTTCTCGCCCGGATTGACCGACCCCAGGCCCGACATTGTAGCCAAAGGAAGAATCGATTATATACACACATGATTGCGTAACTATGTCGACCCGACAGATTGGACCAATACTTACGCATATTTACGGCGATGATTTCCGCGCTCGGCTGCAAATTATAGCTGCATTCTCATCGCTCTCGTGTTAAATCAGGCTAGCATTTTCTTTTCGTTGCGGTCTCTATGCAGGTCATCCACTGGGACGTTTTATTGCTGTCGTGATAAATTGAACCAGCTCGACGTGACTCGAGGTTGGGAGATGTTTTATTGACAATTGGAAGTGCACGGAGCACACGCTCCACTTCGATGGGGTCCAGCCACCGCCACGACCAAAGGCCGAAATCCATCGTTTCCGCAGTTCGGCGACCGTCGGAAATCTGAGAGAATTCTTGATCGATTCCTGTTATCGTAAAACTATGTATGTATAATACGCCAAGGGCTTACCGGTGAAAGGTAACGCCCGCTGAAGAAAAGCCAGTTTGATTGCGGCAGCCGACCACAATGCAAGCACCCATCCCGTAGCCGGAGGAAATTAGCGTCCCGGCCACCGTGCTCCCGGCGACGCCAGGCTTTCGTTTTCTCCGTTGCGGTGATTGCCCTGCTCGTCCCGTGTACCAGCAGCGGTGTGTCGTCTGCTCGTGATCCGCCTCAACCTCGCTTGCACCTTTGCAGTTAATTGCATTATAATCTCAACCGCTTGCTTGCTTGCTTGCTTGCTGCACGCTCGATCTGATAAAACCTACCGGACGGAACGCGCGCAAGCCTCCAAGGAATCCTACAATCAACCATCCATCTCGCACGTGGCATGTCAGGCGCACCCATTACCAGAGAGATCTGCGGTCACGTTGGACACAATATCGTTTAAACTTTTTTGACTAGGCTTCACATATATTGCAACGTGCCCCCTCCTAGTATTTATAACCTCTCTACCCACCGGTCTGTCGCGCAAAAGTGTTCGCATCCCGATCCCTGCCATTTGCCGCATTCACTCGCCAGTTCCAGGGGCCCTTCCACTCGATCCGGGTTTTGACGGCCCGGCCTTGGGCATTCAAGTAGCTCACAACAACGTCCCACAGATTTTTGCTCGTCCTGTGTTAGGGGACTATCTGTGGCAGCAGTCCTACAAGGGCTGGGTTCGCCGACAGAGGGTTCCCCCAAGATCTCAAACTGACTAGTGGAGACACGAGGGCCGAAGGTACGCGATTTCTTTGTTTGGCCGGTCATGGCTACGCTATGGTGGCTAACTACGCTACAGTTGACTATACGCGGTCGGTTGGCCGTCGGCAACGGTACTAGAACAACTCAGTTGCAAAACTGCCATAGAGCCTGCTCTGAAAAAGTGGCACCGATCCGTACTCGAGTACCGATCTAATGGCGATCGCAACGCTGCCATTTCTCCCGCAGCGACCACTCCGGGAACCGCACGGCTCTTTGCATTGTTTCGGGAGTATCGCATTCGATAAAGTCCACTGTGACTTCTATTTCGGCTTTAATCGGCCATTTTGGTGCTGAAACCTATACGGAAGAAGGTATTTCATGGACGCCAACCCCCGTTTTCCAAGCGGACGCGCCGCGAATTAGTACCGAAGTTAGGACGCGCCCAGGTCGGGACGCGCTACCTGAAATCACCGGTGGGACATGGTTGTATAAAAACATATTATTTGCTCCGCAAAACCTTGTAGTAAACTAAATATTGAAAAACAACATCACGCGCCTGTTATTTTGTACTAATCTTCAACAACAGTTCCTACAAAAAGAGGTTTTCCTGTTTGTTTTTTCGCAAAAACATGCCTTCTAATAGCTCGGGGTGACCACAGTAAAGAAAACAAATTGAGCCGCCATCTTGGCTCCTCGAACCTGGGAGTTCCGGTAGTCTGAGAAAAGTTGGTGACTCTAGCAGTAGCCATATAAAGCAACTTTCATGCTTCAACTGGTCGCTAAAGGGTGGCGCTGTTATCGTAGTTAGCTCGGCCTATAGGCCGAGCTAACTACGATAACAGCGCCACCCTTTAGAGAATGATCCACCCCATAGCCCTTGATTGGCTCTACTGGGATGAAGGCTTGTACATACACACGGACAGCGCAGTGATGTATACCCTGCATTCTACGTCTGAGTAGACCAGCTTTTTTTTTTAGCTGTGACGTCAATGATGTGAAAAGAGCAAAAATCTGAACCATCAGTGAACATAGCCGTCCGGCTTAAGCTTACTTGTTCAGTTCCCTGAAAACAATACAAGTGTTGTTCCTTCGGAGTTCGGATACTCATCCGTCCACACAGACTTGAGCACGTTACTGAAAAATAGTAAGGAATTACATTTAAAATTACTCGAGGCTATATTGTAATTAATTACAATTACTCTCCCATACAAGTAAGTGACCATTACCCCAAAAAATTGCAGTGGCTTAGCTCGGCTATGCCAGGATATACGTAGCGTGAGCTTAGGTTCAGCTGGTTATTCTTAGCTTTCCTGGTTGTCTAGGATTAGCTTGATTATCATGCTTACTGCTGCTTCAATGACACACACACGGTATACGCTTTATGTGACTACTTCGGGATCCGATGAGTTAAGCTTCTCCGCTCTTCTGCGCCGCTGAGCAGCAATTTCGCTCTCCTTCTCCATGGCTACACCACACTGGCAAACGCCCCGCTATATGTATACCCCCACTGATACCTCTGCGCATGCGCACAAAATGAGAGGCGCTATCAAACGGCTCCGGTGCAGCGTCATACTTGGCTACTGCGCAACGGAGGCGCACAGCTGGGCACGCGGCGGCGCCAGTGTGTCTGCCGCGGCTATGACGTCACTCCTCTGGAATGCGCAGACCGCCGAGGCGCGCGCGGCGGCGGCGGAGCGCGTGGCGGCGGCGGCTCTGGCGCGCCAGCTGTGCAGCCGCCTCGGTGGCTCCGAGGCGAGAGCGCTGGCCTACGGATCCCCATGTGGCGGGTTTGAATCCCGGCCGAGGTGCCTGCAATCTGACGGAGGCTTATTGCGGAGGAGGCGCCGTGCAACCGAGCTTTCGTTTGCACGTCAAAAGATCCCCAAGTGGCCCAAATTAATCCTCAGTCCTCCGCTGAGGCGTGCCAGATGCCCGTCGTTGGTTTGGCACGTAAAACCCCCAAATTTGATCTTTTTTTGCGCCAGCTATGCGCCGTGTGACGTCACTGCTCCTCGCGCATGCGCAGCACGGCTCTCCAGGGGCCACGCGAAACTGCTCAACCTCGGCCAGTGTAGCTCACGCTACAAAAGTAATCTTTTACTTTCGTGGCGTTACTTTAAACATTATTGCCCTCAAGTAAGAAAAAAGGGAAGAGGGTTATTCAAGTACTTTTTGCTGCCACCTGTTCCATTTATTGACCTTGAGTATTTTGAGCAACAGCTGGCTCTTGAAAGTCTCGTCAGACATTTTGTGTTATTTCTTGCTGAAGATGTCGACTGCTACGCTGAACACCCTTTGAACTGAGGCACTGGATGAGAGTGCCATATAGTGCCTCACTAATGATTTATGCTCTGCATTGAGCTTCTTCAGCGAAGCAATGGAAGTACTATTTACCTCGAAGATGGAGCAAAGGCTTCGTCGTTGCAGCCGTTACCTGATATTTGAAAGTTTTAGTAGATCGTCCCGATACCTCCGATACCCCCGATAACGATACCCGATAATGATATGATGCCTGCGCAAGGGTGGCGGCGGAGTATTGGGTATTGCTATCGGAGTCATCGGAATGATCTACTAAAATTCTCCATTGTGGAAATCGCGAAGCTGTCGAAGCCGTCATACAACTATCCGAAACTAGAATAAGAAATGATTAATGTACATTTTACTGTACCGGCATATATTGCCAGACAATAGCAAAACATAGTTGTAACTAGTGCCAGCAGTAGAAACCGGTTTTGAAGATAACCGGTTATCCGGTTATTCGAATTAACGAATTATTCGAAGTTGAAAGCCGGATAACCGGATATTCGAATAACCGAATAAGCTTCTCAGTTATTCGGTTCTCAAATTATCCGAATATTCGATTATTCAATATTCATTATTGGAATCGAGATTGTTCGGTCATTAATTATTTAGCCCATTAGCTTTACGCCTTTTGGGTTTCCCTGTTGTGTCCTCATGTTTTGAAAATCAACGGGACTAAAAAGAGAAAATAAGTGTTGCATTTTGGACAGGATGGTTATTCTCATGTCAGTACTCAAAAGCTTGATCTTGGTCTCCGGTGGAAAAAAAAGAAAATCTTTTACAGCGGTGGCAGCTCTTCGTGACCCGTGCCCCGGTTTCGCAACGGCGTGAGCGTAAACATAAATAAAGCTTCCCCGCTAAGTTTGACGGGAAACTTAATGTATGTGACCTGACATCACGGGACCTACGAATTCAGGATCCCCACTAAATTTAGCGGAAAGTTTTACGTCAAGTGACCTATGCTTCAATTCAGCTTCCTCGCTAAATTTCGCAGAAAAATTTACGTCACGTTACCAATGCACAAATTTAGTTTCCCCGCTAAATTTACCGGAAATATTGTTGTCACGTGACCTGGCGTCGTAAGACCTACAGACTATTCAGATTCCCCGGTAAATTTGGCGGAAAAATTGACGTCCCGTGACCTTTGCACTCATTCTGTTTCCCCGCTATATTTGGTGGGAAAATTGATGTCTCATGACATTAAGTCACGTGGCTTTAGGAGAAATTCAGGTTCCAAGCTAAATTTATCGGAAAAATCGTCATCGTGTGACCTATGCATCAATTCAGTTCCCCCGCTAGATTTACCAGGAAACTTGTTGTCACGTGACCTGACGTCGGGGGACCTACAGACTATTCAGATTTCTCGCTAAATTTGGCGGGGAAACTGAATTGTTGTATAAATCATGGGGCGTAAATGTTTTTGCTAAACTTAGCCAGGAAACTGATTTAGTTTGTAGGTCCCGTGACGTCAGGTCACGAGACATCAAATTTTCTGCCAATTTTAGCGGGTAAAATGAATAGGTGTATAAGTCATGTGATACCAATTTTTCCACTAAATTTAGCAAGGAAACTGAATTGGTTTCTAAATCCTGTGACGTCAGGTCACGTTACATAAAATTTCCCACCAAATTTGGCGGGGAATCTGAATTAATATATAAATCTGGGGGTTCAAACTTTCCACTAATTATGGCGGGGAAACTGAATTCGTGTATAGGTCATGGGGCGACAATTGTCCCCCTGAATTTAGCGGGGTAACTGCGAATTTAAGAGGCCGGAAAGCTCCGCGAAATCGGGGGGGGGGGGGGGGGGGGGGGGCTGAAGAATGCTAACGCAACAAAAAGAATCTATCTGCTTAGTTTTTATTTACCATAAATGCAGGGCGCGAAATGCTGTTTCATGTACTGGTCATCACGATACAAAAAATAAAACCGAATAACCAATTAACCGGACCGGATATTTGTATTCGAAAATCCGGTGAACCGGATAACCGGCTTTCAAAACCGGATTCTCTCTCCTCCGGTTTAAACGGATAACCGGTTTGACGGATATTTTCATGCACTAGTTGTAACAGTAGGGTGATAATTGAAAAATAAATAGGGTTTGGCTCGATGTTCTTCTTCCTTTGGTCCTGTACAGTTCGAGCATCGGTTGACATGTTGGTGAATAAGAAAACGTTTTCAAAATATAAATATTAGTAATAGGGAAAGAAAACACCAGGTCACTCATAACAGCAATTAATTAGGACGTCGGTTAAAACAAGAAAATGTAAACGCATGTTTGCCCTGTGTACCTTTCTTGATGCCGTTTAAAAATGCACAAAGTACGGACAGACTGCAGTTTACTCCGATGTTCTCCAGATAGGCGTTCGCTGATGCCACGGGCAGCGAAGGACAAAGAACTAAGCCGCACTATGGCTCCACTCACGAGTTTCACTCTCTCCTCAAGCCTAAAATCTAGGGGTGTGCGAATAGTGATTTTTCAAACCGAATCGAATACGAATCGAATAATTGTGGCACCGAATCGAATACGAATACGAATCGAATAATTTTCGAATAGTTTCCGAATAGTAAATACACAGCTACTAAAGAAGAGCAAAGGGATTATACGATTATTTTTACTGTTCCAAAATGTTTCTTAAAATTATTGTAAAAACGCGACTAGACGATAATGACTAGAGTTCAACGATATATAATTAAATAGAGACAAAAGCCACTAAAATATTAGAATGCTAAACATAACATCATGGTTCACGCGGATGCTGAACATAAAATCACAGTTCGCTTGAGCCTGGTACATCCTGAAGTAATGCACTTCATAGAATCTCGACATTTTCTTTTGATTCCTTGTTGTAGCAGATGTCCTTGAATCGAGGATCAAGGAAAATGGCAAGGGCGTGATGGGCCTGTGTGCTTAAGTGCAGGAACCTTGTTTTTACTGATTTGAGAAGATTCGGGGGAAACGCATTGTCTTGTTCCACTTGCACCCTCAAAAGGCAACATCTTCACATACTGAACAAGTGGGACAACCATGGAAAATGTTGGGAAAGACTCGACACAAGCAGCTGTTGTAGCTTTTTTCAATTGGTTGCATAGGAGTGGCCGAAAAACTTCCACGCTCTACTGCGCTTTCTCTTCGAACAACATTCCGCTTCTACCACTTCTACTTCGCTCATACAGAGTGGCGGTACCGTTGCAACCAGTTCTGAAAAGTCTCCACGACACGCTATCTGAAAGCGTGCGCGAGCAGTCTTGCGCGAAAGCGGTCCCCAAAGACAGAACCGATTTAGCTAGCGACGGAGATTTCTCACTGCCGCTCGTCGCGTCGCTCGGTGTTTGGATTTCTAGAAAATGTCCTCATCGCCTTGGTCGCTTGCTCACGCCACTTTCATGTGGCTTGCCTCATCGCGCCACTGACCGAGCGTCAGCAAAGCGGGTCGACGTCGCCTGTCTCGTCTCTTAGCGAATCGCTTTAATGCGGCTTATACTTAACACAGTATATAGTCGCTAATGGAGGCAACAGCAATGTACGTATATAGAAAGAAACTGCTGCTGCCGATGATGATAATCATTGTCTAGGAGAAGAGGGTACTATGGACATCTTTGCGGACACGTGCGGCAGGCGTGCCGGAGCGTTGTGGAATGCCTGTGGAAGGAAAATCGCGGCGCGACACCGTAACGACTATTCGGAAATTATTCGAAAAATATTCGAAACTTTTGAAAATTATTATTCGATTCGATTAACGAATCGAATAGGGTAATATTCGATTCGTTATTCGAAAATGGCGAATATTCGCACACCCCTACTAAAATCTCAAGTCTACATCACCCACCATTATGTTTTATTTGTAAAAATGACTGCTTGAGACTTTTGATTGAATAAATCTTTATTTAGCGAGCATCAGGTGCAGATATTAGGGCACCCGCTCGGTGCAGGGCATCCTTAGTCCGGAATGCCCTGGCTGCGGCTGACTGTCCGGGCCCTCGTCACCAGGTCCTGCTGGATCCCAGGGTCCGGGCTGGTCAGGCAGGCCGTCCACTGCTCGTAGGATGGGGTGGGATTGGGAGTGAGGTCCGGGGTTTGTTGGCATTCCCATACCCGATGGTAAAGGTTGCCGGGAAAAGGACATAAATTACAGTTGGCGGGGTATTGAGAGTGTTAGATGGCGTGAAGAAGGATGTTGTGAGGATATGTGTTGGTCTATAGTCTACGGAGGGTGGTGGCTTCATCTCTTGATAGTCTTGGGTGCGGTGCCGGGTATATTTTCTTTGGTCGAGACGGTAATGAGCTAGTATGTCGGCACACTTAATTAGCAGGTCGGTCATGGGGGCAACAAGCGAGGTTGTTCCTTCTTGGGTAATGTAATGGCCCGGTGTGTATGCGCGCGGGAAGCGGCATGTGCCGCCTCATTACCTTCGAGGTATTCGTGTCCAGGTACCCAGGCGAAGTGTACTTCGGGGAGCCAGGGGATGGTCTTGAAGATGCGAAGCACTGTTTTGGAGATGCGTCCCCGTAAGTAATTTCGGCAGACTGCCTGGGAGTCTGTGAGCACTGTGATTGTATCGTCGCCTGTCGTGGCGGCTAGGGCAATGGCAATTTCCTCGGCGGCTTCTGTAGATGTTGTGCGGACTGTGAGGGCGGTCGTTTCTTGCCCTGCTGCATTGGTTACACGTACAGCATGGGCTGGCTGATGCGGATACGGGGACGCGTCGGTGTATCTTGCCGTTAGGCTATCGCCGTATTTGGTGCTCATGGTTCGTGCTCTAGCGATGCGCCGAGCCTTATTGTGAACCGGATGCATGTTCTTCGGGATCTGGGCTACGCGAATGGCTTTTCTTAGGTGCAGACGTACTCGTTTTTGTGTTCTTGCAAGGGGGGTGTTGCGTAGCCTAACTTTCTCAGGGTGGCTCGTCCGGTAAGTGTTAATTTAAGGCGTTCTAACTGGGAGATGTGATGTGCCTCTTGTATCTCTTCCCATGTGCTGTTGATTCCTAGTCGCAACAAACTCTTCTTTGAAGTCTTGGGGGGGGGGGGGGGGGGGGGGGGGTAATCCTAAGGCGGTCTTGTATGCTTTCCGCATGCTGGCCAATTTTAAGGTTTGTCTTTTCGGTCAATTTGAGGGCCAAATATGGCGTGCCATAGGCGACCCGGTTCGCCTATGGCATGGCTTGTACAATGCGTAAGGTGTCAGATTGTTACATGCCAAATCTTTGATGTGATAAACACGGTGTATTAGCTGCATGAGTTAGGAGAGTGTCCGTTGAAGCGGTGCAATGGTGTGGAGTCCCGATCCGCTTTTGGGGATCGTGAGGCCAAGGAAACGGAGGTGGGGAACGTTGGGGACAGGTTTCCCTGCTATGGTGATCTCCGGATCCGGGATGCTTCGTTTACGTTGTTGCGCCGTCTTCGTGCAGAGAGTTAGGAGGGCGGATTTTTCCGGAGCACACTCAAGGCCCCTGGCGCTGAGATACCGATGTGTTTCTTCGATGGCGCTTTGCATGGAGTCCTGTTGCTCGCCCATGAATCCCGTACGGGTCCATAGGGTGAGGTCATCCGCGTTGAGTGCGTGCTTTAGATGCGGGATATTTTGCAAGAGTGGGGGAAGGTCCCTCATAGCGATGTTAAATAGGTGTTGATATGAAGACCCAGGAACAGCGGCAGCTTCACAAAACTGAAGAGCTTTAATTCCGACGTGCGTTCGATGCGATAAAAAAATGGTAGAAAAAAAAATAGAGAACGAGCTCCACGCTCGCCGTCCACGAGCGCCGGCCCCGATCTCGTGTGCAGGCTGGCCATTCTGCTAATCAACTCTTCTTCGCTGGTACTCGACCAGTTTAATCTATTTTCAACACTATCCCGACCGCGAAATGAGTCACGTGCTGACTTCCAGGGGATAAAGGCGTTGAACTGGTCGGTCGGTAATCAATCCATTTTGCAGTTTTACCTGGCAGGACCGTATGTTACCGTCTCTTCCTCTGTGGGTCTTCAGCACTCTTCCCATTTGCCACAATTGCCTCGGTGTATTACTATCAGGCACAAGAACAACGTCTTCTACACTTAGGGTTGACGCAGAAGCTTGTTTCACATGATGCGCCGATCAAAGCTGCAACAAGTATTCGTGCTGCCAGCGTTTCCAAAAGTTGTCCGTTAAGCATTGTCGGTACTTGATCCTCTTGAGTAGGTCTGTTCTTTTGGATTGGTGCTCCGTCTTCATTGTTGGGTCGGGCAAGCACGTCAATCTTTTCCCAAGCAAGATATCTCCTGGGGTTATCGGCTTGGGCTCCGTGGCGTCTGTGCTGTCCATTGTTAGAGGCCGGGAGTTGACTATTCCTTCAACTTCGGTCAAAACAGTAGATAATTCTTCGGAGGTTAGACATGCCCTCCCTAGCACTTTCCGTAGGGTGGTCTTTACCGTTCGCACGAGCCTCTCCCACCAGCCTCCCCACCATGGGGCACTGGGAACAATGAACTTCCATGTTACTCGGTTGTTGGCAAGATGAGATGTAAAATCTTCTTCTTGCATCGCCCTAAACAACGCATATAGGTCCTTTGATGCCTTCTTGAATGTTGGTGCGTTGTCAGAATAGATCGTTGTTGGCAATCCTCTCCGTGCCGTGAAACGTCGAAAAGCCATTAGAAAAGCTTCTGTAGACATCGCAGAAACAAGTTCAAGATGAACGGCACGAGACACTGCACAAGTGAAAAGTGCAACGTAGGACTTCACGCTGCCGCTTGCTGCTTTGACATACAAAGGACCTGCAAAATCTACGCCTACAACCTCAAAGGGCGCGCCTTGCTTCAGTCGGTCAAGGGGAAGTGGAGCCGTTGGGGCTGTGTCAGCAGTGAGGCGGAACCTCTTGCATAAACCGCAGCTGAAGATCACTTTCTTCACCAATCTTCTTCCTCCTATAATCCAAAATCGTTCTCGGAGTTGCGCCAACGTGTCTCGTGCTCCTCCGTGAAGAACTTTGCAGTGGGCGTTCTGTACCACCAGGGTTGTGAAGTAGTGCTCACTTGGCAATATGATTGGGTGTTTCACATCGTCCGATGCTGGCAGCATCTGAATCCGGCCTCCAACCCGGATGATATTGTCTTTATCCAAAAAGGGACTCATCTCTGTTAAAGACGATTGTTTGTGAACATTTTCTTTCTTCAAGAGACATTTTATCTCGTCTGAGTAAGTACTGCTCTGAACGTTGTTGATCCAGTATAGTTCGGCCTCAGTGGTTTCCTCGGCACTCAGTGGTCCACTTGACGGTTTGCCATTTCGACAGTTCTTCAGAAATCGAAGGCACCACGCCGTCACTCTTAAAGCCCGATGAAGTTCGCTGTACCTCGTCAGATCCAACAGCGGTTCAGGTGGTGTTGTTTGCAATATCACATGGACTGCTTTTCTCTCTTCTTTCAACAAGTCAGTCTCCGCTTCGTGACTCGAGCTCAGATCAGGCCATTCATTTTCGTGTTCAGTCAACCACTTTGGTCCTGACCACCATAAATCACTCGACACCAGTCGAGAACCTGCGATGCCACGGGTAAGCAAATCCGCTGGATTGTCACTTCCCGGACAGTACCTCCAATGAGAAGGATCGGTGTCCCTTTGTATCTCTGCAACTCGGTTGGACACGAAAGTCTTCCATTTGCTGGGGTCGCTCTTGATCCATGCCAGTGTGATGAGAGAATCCGTCCACAACGTATAGTCATACGGAATGCATGGGATGGTCTTCTCAAGATATTTGTGCAGTCTCGAAGCGATGACGGCTCCCATAAGTTCCAGGCGAGGAAGAGTCTGCTTCTTGATTGGAGCAACTCGAGCTTTTGCCAATAAAAGTGTAGGTCGTTCAGGTGGCGATGACTTCGTTGTAACGTACGCTGTAGCTCCATAGGCAGTTGGGCTTGCGTCGCAGAAAATATGAATCCGGGTGCCCTTGCCCTGTCCTGCTTGGAATACGAATCTGGGGATGACAAGTGCATCCATCTTTGGAAGGTCACGACACCATTCTTGCCATTCGTTATTCAGATCCTCGGGTAGAGCACTGTCCCAAGTGACTCCTCTCGCCCATAGCTTCTGAAACAGTGTCTTCACTCGGATTGTGAAGGGCGACAAGACTCCCAGGGGATCAAAATCCTAGATGCTGCTTGTAGAACAAATCGTTTAGTGCCATTATTCAACTCTAGGAATTTTTGTAAAATTGGCAACGCAAACTTCAAGACATCCTTCTCTGGATCCCAGACAATTCCCAGAACCTTCATTGTTCTTTGTTCAAGGATAGGCGTAGTGTTTTCTGGATTTGCCTCTTCTCGAAGTAGCACATCTCTCAGCGCTTGTGAATTCGTCGTCCACTTTCGGAGAGTCATTCCTGCGTTCTGCATAATAGATTTGGCGTCATGGTACAACTTGATGGCTTCCTCCTCGGTAGCTGTGCCAGTAACCAAGTCGTCCACGTAGAAGGAGTTACGAAGAACGTCAGCCACTTCCTCCTTTTCAGTCGGCAGATTTTTCAGGTGTTGGAGGATCGTAGCCGTCAGAAGAAATGGACTACAGGTTGCACCAAAAGGAACCCTCGTCATCCTCCACGTCTGTACCTCTTCATCTTTAAAGGTCAAAGACGGTAGATCTTGAAACCAGAGAAAACGAAATGCATCTCTGTCCTTTTCTGTGACAGATATTTGAAGAAATGCCTTCTGGATGTCTGAGGTTATGGCGAAGCGGCTCACCCGAAATCGCAGCAAAATTCCAAGAAGGTCTTGATAGAGGTTGTCTCCTTTCTCTAAACATTCGTTCAAAGACTTGCACCCAGCTGCGTGCGAGGATGCATCGAAAACAACTCGAAGTCGTGTCGTCAGTGCATTTTCTCTGATGACTTCGCGATGTGGCATGTAAAACAGTCTGCCTTCTTCACCAGTTGTCTCGTTCGGTACCACTTCAGCGTGACCCGCTATCAGATACTCTCTGATAGCTTCGTCATAATGAAGGATTAGAGAGTCAGTTCGGTAGAGTCGACCTACTAATTTCCGAAGCCTTGTCATCGCTACTTGCTTGTTGTCCTTAAGGACACCTATATTGTCCTTCCATGGTAATGCCACTTCGTACTGTGTGCCAAACCGGCGAATGTTCTGCTCAAATTGGCGCATCACTTGGCTTGTTTCGGACTTCTGGTCTTCTGAATCTGTGATTCCCAGGCTTTCTAACTCCCAGAATGATCGGAGAGCGCCTTCAACTTGTTCTGTACCGGTGATCTGCAGGACACAGACGACCAAGCTTGAGTGGGTTTTTTGCGACTTCACGATGGATGTCCGTCCTTGGAAGGTCCAACCAAGCTTGGTGTTTAATGCAACAAGGGTGCTGCAGGTCTTACTCCGAGTGACTTCACCAGTCATAAAGCCCCACATTTGGTCAGAGCCAATCAAAATACTGATGCCTGGTTGTGCGTTAACCGCTGGAAACATGAGGCGATCGGCAATCAACTCTCCATTTTTCTCCATGTCAGCCACGAAGACTGAATCCGTCGTTAAGGTAGATATGTCCTGACATATCACTGGGATCTCGATCGCTTCGATCTTGCATCCGTCAATGTTGAATTGGCTTCTAAGTTCAAGCTCCCCTACACGACGCTTCTTGCACTGTTGATTTGAAGCACAAGCAAACGTGCTGAGCGCCATCTTGGTGTAGCCAACACAGTTAAGCTGAAGGTGTCTTGACAGATCCTCGGTGACAAACGTCTGTTGGCTGCCTCCGTCGATAACACCTCTAACATACCTACATGAGGTACCGCTGACAGCCCATGCCCGGAAGGTTTGCAGAAGTACCACTCCGGACTCTCTGATTTCCCGGTGGACTGATGTAGTACAAACCGTCATGCTGTTTTGTGGGTCCGATTTATCTTCTTTAGCTTTGATTCGTGTCGGGTCACACATCGACTTAGCGTGTCTTCCACCACATGTGGCACAGCTGATCTTTCGTCTGCAGTCTCTTGCTCGATGGCCACTGAGAGTGCATCTGAAGCATCTCATCTCTTTTGTCAAACGCTGTTTCTTCTGGTCCAGGGGAAGAGAGGAAGAACAGTCTGCAGAACTATGGCTTGTTCCGTTGCAGAAACAGCATCTCGTTTTATGTGGTGAGGGTCTGTTGTAGAGCACCGATGAGGTCGGTCTAGACGATTCACGTCGAGCTATGTTGTCCTCATATCTCGTGGTCTTTGTGTTCTTCGTTTCTGTGATCTTAAACTCGCTCTTCTCCCGACTTTCGACCTCGATAGATAGAAAATCAAGTAGTCTATCCAGTTCTGAGCGGTCAGGCTGGCCGCTTGGGCCAGGCATGGCAGTTGCCGCAGACAAATGAGCGGTTCTGTGGTAGTTCACGACGATGTCACGTGGAAGAGCTCGCATCAAAATATCGCAGAGCATCGACGAAAAACTTGACTTATTTACACCCAATGTCTGGAGGCCTCGTATATTGATTTGCACCTGGTCGAACATCGTTCGTAGACCTGAGGTATCGTTGGCTGACTTGACAGGTGAAATCAGCCTCAGACTGGAGAAATATTCCTGCTCCAACCGTTTCTTGTCTCCAAAACGGCGATTGAGGATCTCAATTGCATCCGCGTAGCAAGTCTCTGTCCTTGGTAGTCCAGCCACAGCTGCTTCCGCTTCTCCGCCCAAGTACATTCGAAGGTAGCCGAACTTTTCGCTGGTGGACAGTGTGGGGTTCTTGTGAATCGTTTCATCGAACTGTTCCCAGAACGCTGACCACTTTGATATTTCACCCTTGAATGGCGTAATGGTGAGCTTCGGTAACCTAGTTCCAGCTTGTCTGCTGCCTTGGGTGTCGTTTGGGTGACGACTAGGTTCCCTAGGGGCCCCTCGAGACGAATATCTGGTCTAAGGAGATCTTTTCTGCATTGGAGGGCACTGATGGTGGCAGTCGCTTCATCTTCGATTGGACGACTGCCTGAATTCGGTTTCGAAACGAACCATCCGGTATGTGTCCCTCAAACTCTTCGTTCAACCTCCTGAGCTCATCGGTATTGGCGTGCAATCTTCGGCTACGGTGGTAATCTGGATAATCGTTGAATCTTGACTTTGTAAGAGAGCACTTGCCTCGTTGATGAGTCTTGTGTTTTGCGCCCGTCGGGTCGTTCTTTTAGTCTTCAGCCTTTCCATTGGATCCACTGCGCTGCCTGAGTCTTCTCGTGTGTTGTCCCGGACCTTGACTCCCGGGTT